>JAOTOL010001639.1:1162500-1802500 GCA_034440575.1 Imbricaverruca yamaguchii | reverse complement strand
ACCAGTGTCCTTAGGTGTCGCCCACCAGTGTCCTCAGGTGTCGCCCACCAGTGTCCTCAGGTGTCGCTCACCAGTGTCCTCAGGTGTCGCTCACCAGTGTCCTCAGGTGTCGCTCACCAGTGTCCTTAGGTGTCGCCCGCCAGTGTCCTCAGGTGTCGCCCATCAGTGTCCTTAGGTGTCGCCCACCAGTGTCCTTAGGTGTCGCCCGCCAGTGTCCTCAGGTGTCGCCCACCAGTGTCCTCAGTTGTCGCCCACCAGTGTCCTCAGGTGTCGCCCACCAGTGTCATTGGGTGTCGTTCACTAGTGTCCTCAGTTCCAGCCCACCAGTGTCCTCAGGTGTCGCCCACCAGTGTCCTCAGGTGTCGCCCACCAGTGTCCTCAGTTGTCGCTCACCAGTGTCCTCAGGTGCCGCTCACCAGTGTCCTCAGGTGTCGCCCACCAGTGTCCTTAGGTGTCGCCCACCAGTGTCCTCAGGTGTCGCTCACCAGTGTCCTCAGGTGTCGCCCGCCAGTGTCCTCAGGTGTCGCCCACCAGTGTCCTCAGTTGTCGCCCACCAGTGTCCTCAGGTGTCGCCCACCAGTGTCATTGGGTGTCGTTCACTAGTGTCCTCAGTTCCAGCCCACCAGTGTCCTCAGGTTCCACTTACCAGTGTCCTCAGGTCCCGCCCACCAGTGTCCTCAGTTGTCGCTCACCAGTGTCCTCAGGTGCCGCTCACCAGTGTCCTCAGGTGTCGCCCACCAGTGTCCTTAGGTGTCGCCCACCAGTGTCCTCAGGTGTCGCTCACCAGTGTCCTCAGGTGTCGCTCACCAGTGTCCTTAGGTGTCGCCCACCAGTGTCCTTAGGTGTCGCCCACCAGTGTCCTCAGGTGTCGCTCACCAGTGTCCTCAAGTGTCGCTCACCAGTGTCCTTAGGTGTCGCCCACCAGTGTCCTTAGGTGTCGCCCACCAGTGTCCTCAGGTGTCGCTCACCAGTGTCCTCAGGTGTCGCTCACCAGTGTCCTTAGGTGTCGCCCACCAGTGTCCTCAGGTGTCGCCCACCAGTGTCATTGGGTGTCGTTCACTAGTGTCCTCAGTTCCAGCCCACCAGTGTCCTCAGGTTCCACTTACCAGTGTCCTCAGGTCCCGCCCACCAGTGTCCTCAGTTGTCGCTCACCAGTGTCCTCAGGTGTCGCTCACCAGTGTCCTCAGGTGTCGCCCACCAGTGTCCTTAGGTGTCGCCCACCAGTGTCCTCAGGTGTCGCTCACCAGTGTCCTCAGGTGTCGCTCACCAGTGTCCTTAGGTGTCGCCCACCAGTGTCCTCAGGTGTCGCCCACCAGTGTCCTTAGGTGTCGCTCACCAGTGTCCTCAGGTGTCGCTCACCAGTGTCCTTAGGTGTCGCCCACCAGTGTCCTCATGTGTCGCTCACCAGTGTCCTCAGGTGTCGCTCACCAGTGTCCTTAGGTGTCGCCCACCAGTGTCCTCAGGTGTCGCCCACCAGTGTCATTGGGTGTCGCCCACCAGTGTCCTCAGGTGTCGCCCGCCAGTGTCCTCAGGTGTCGCCCACCAGTGTCATTGGGTGTCGTTCACTAGTGTCCTCAGTTCCAGCCCACCAGTGTCCTCAGTTGTCGCTCACCAGTGTCCTCAGATCTTGCTCAGCAGTGTCGGCAGGCGTCGCTAATCAGTGATAACAGTTGTTCCGCATGGATTTGCTCACCCCGTAGTTGATCAGAGCCTGGACTACTGATCTGGGCACCGCACTGGACTCAGTTCTCAACACAGAAGTGTAGGCAGTGTACAGGAGTGTAGTTCTCAAATGATTCAAATATTATTTTGGTAATGTATGTAATGCTTGCTTCGGCGACAGCAGGAATCTAGGCCTATTTAATTAATTCTGAAATGGCGCAATTAGTGTAGCAGAACATGTTGCACGACAAGTGATGAAGGTTTGTATGCATATATATATATATATATATATATATATATATATATCGGTAAATGTATGGAGCAGCCCTGGTAAATTTTTTTTTTTGTAAAAAATGACAGCAAGATGCATTTGTAAGCTTCTTCCCGTCATTTTCTAGTTTACATGCGGTGTCCCTCTGTTGCTCGGTGAGATGGAATAGTAAGTCGCCAAGCGTTTCAATATGTCACTACGTCGGATAACCATCACATAAAGGACACCCTTCACAAGAAGGAAAGATTTCAGAGAAAGAACGGTCTTGACAAGAACAACCTTCACAGGAAGGACAGCGTCCACAGGAAAGACACCCTTCAAAGGAAGGACACCCTTCACAGGAGGAACAACCTTCATAGGAAGTACAACCTTCATAGGAAGGACAACCTTCACAGAAAGGCGCGTGCACTTTGGCCTAACTACTGGTCAAACATATCCCACAGCGTCAGGACACAATTTTGTACTTGTTGAATGCTAATAGTGAGCTCATGCGAGCCAATTATTTTCGCTTTTATTATTTTGGTCGTCTTCGGTTATTTTCATGGGCGAGTATTGCGGGTCACTGGGTCCCGTCTACTCCATGCATGGTCGTGGACGATTCTAATGTGTATGTGTGGAGACTAGGTTGCATGTGGCAGGTGAGGTGGCGGGATAATGGCGTTGTGGTACGGCCAATGTAGCACACGTTTTCCATGGAGTTTGCAACATCCATGTTGACATCTGTAGGCGGATGCTACCTTGACGGCCTTCATGTTCGGTTCCTTCGCTCGTTATTTGTGGCGATGAGTGATGATGTGCGCTGGTTTTTGTAGTAAACAATTAAGTGAATGCCGTCGTGTTCATTCCCTGTAGTTACCTGACTTTTGATGATGACCTGAGTCGCCGCCCGTCCGCCTTGTGTTATCAGTCATCTGTTTTGTTTAAAGTATATCCCAAGTTTGTTCCCCGTGGTGTTGGTCAGAGCCGCTTGCTTGTCTTTGGCTCGTCTTCGGTCACCGAAGTTTTAGCTGGAGTCGTTTACCTGTTTTTGGCTTATGTTTGGTACCCGTAGTGTTGGCTAAAGCCGTCTGCATGTCCTTGGCTAGTCTTTGGTTCCCGTTTGCCATATTTGCCAATGCCTACAAGAGCCACGTAGAAAGAAAGGTCCTGAGCATTACGGAAAGTGTTACCTTTGTCTTCAAAAGGTATGTTGATGGCATTTTGTGGAAAGATTAAACGATGAACCACTTGAGAAGTTTATATAAGAAATGCAAAATAACTAGCTGTTGACGTTCACTAGTAAGATTGGCTTTGAAAACAAATTGCCTTGCCTCGACGTGAATGTGAATATGACAGATGATCATCACCAGCTTAGTGTGCACAGTGCTCGTATACAGTGCCCTCATTGATGCAAAACCGGGGTAATCCAGTCCTATGTTCGTCGTGCCCTTCAAACATGTACTTCGTGGAACCTAATCGACAAGGAACTCCAAATTACGAAGTTAGTTCTTGCAAACAAAAATTATTCATGAACAGCGATAGATAACGAAATAAGGAAAACCATCCACTTACTGCTAGTCAGAGACAAACAAGCGGATTCAGCCAACACTACGTGAACTGAAGGTAGAAAAACAAAGGAAGTTTACAAATGCATATTACGCGGTAGTTTTCATCGAAATCAAGAAACGTATGAACAGTAACGACACCCAGATACATACAGACATAGCAAACACCATCCGCCTCTATTATCGAAATTACATGAATCATTTACGAACTGCCTGATGTAGAGAAGTAAACGGTATGATCAATCGAAAACCTACACCGAAAACATGTGGGGAGCGTCAACGGGGCCGATCTCTGAGAGCGTGTGGGGAGCGTCAGCGGGGCTGATCTCTGAGAGCATGCGGGGAGCGTCAACGGGGCCGATCTCTGAGAGCGTGTGGGGAGCGTCAGCGGGGCTGATCTCTGAGAACGTGTGGGGAGTGTCAGCGGGGCTGATCTCTGAGAGCATGTGGGGAGTGTCAGCGGGGCTGACCTCTGAGAGTATGTGGGGAGTGTCAGCGGGGCTGACCTCTGAGAACGTGTGGGGAGTGTCAGCGGGGTCGATCTCTGAGAGCGTGTGGGGAGCGTCAGCGGGGCTGATCTCTGAGAGCATGCGGGGAGCGTCAGCGGGGCCGATCTCTGAGAACGTGTGGGGAGTGTCAGCGGGGCTGATCTCTGAGAGCATGTGGGGAGTGTCAGCGGGGCTGACCTCTGAGAACGTGTGGGGAGTGTCAACGGGGCTGATCTCTGAGGGCATGTGGAGAGTGTCAGCGGAGCTGATCTCTGGGAACGTGTGGAGAGTGTCAGCGGAGCTGATCTCTGGGAACGTGTGGGGAGTGTCATGGGGGCTGCTCTCTGAGAGCATGTGGGGAGTGTCAGCGGGGCTGATCTCTGAAAACGTATGGGGAGTGTCAACGGGGCTGATCTCTGAGAGCGTATGGGGAGTGTCAGCGGGCCCGACCTCTGAGAACGTGTCGGGAGTGTCAGCGGGACCGATCTCTGACCTCTGACATCTGTCCGAGGCAGGTGGAGGAGCCATGGATGACTGCCGGGTAGGTCGTTCGTCACACCGCCGCCGACTGACGCCGACGTCAGCACAGACAGGCTGACGTCAGCCGTCCGACCGTCGGCTGGTGACGTCAGCCGTCCGACTGTCTGCTGATGACGTCACAAGCCGGTACCAGTTGCGCACTGGAGGCACGTGAGGTGGAGCGGATCGCTGCGCTCGTTCGACTGGCCTCTATTGATATCTGGAACTTCTACGGCTCCTTTCGTTATCTGAATGGTTAAAGTTGGAGCGGGCGGGTCAGTTTAGTATCAATTCATGGTGAATTTCCAAGGTGACTATTTAGAGAACCATGCCATAGAAGACATTATCATATATCATATCGTATCATAAGTATGATGAATTGTTCAAAGCAGGATATCCCATCATCACACGAACTGCAGTCGCGGCCCTGACCCGGGCCTGTGCTCGCGTGCCCGGCGGCTATCCGATGACCTGACCGAGGGGCGACCCATATGTAGCAGGATTAGGTGCGTGAGGGTGCGGCCCCCTGCCTAAATGTGATGGAAAGTGACGGACGTAGTGATTGGATGATTGTGATCGTACCTGACTGGCGTGTGTCGTTTCCTATGATTAGGTCAAATAAGCAAGGCCTTGTCTATGCTCGTACCTTTCTCTTTAGTTGTCATTTGTCTCAAGCATTGTATGATTTCAGCTTGATGTGGCTATATCATGTTCTCATCGTTCTGTTACCTGAGCAAAGAGCACATGCGATAATGTGCTCATGGCGTTCCAATAGGTGTATATTGCTCGATTATGGGTATATTATACCACCTGTACTTAGCATTGGCTATAACCAGCACACTTCTATAATTAACACTAATGATTAGCTTGCGTGTTGCTTCACTTAAGGTAAAAGGTGCAATGCTTACGTGCAGGAAACGTTCTTTGCTCAAGTTGGTTCATGATCAGCATTTGGTACACCTCATCGTTTTACATGAGATGCACTCATCAGATATAGAATTGGACATGGAGCGAACACCAACAAGTGTGGTGTGACAATGTTTAGCCATTCGGTGTGGTGTGACAGTGTTTGGCCGTTGAGTGTGGTGTGACAGTGTCCGGCCATTGAGTGTGGTGTGACAGTGTCCGGCCATTGAGTGTGGTGTGACAGTGTCTGGCCATTGAGTATGGTGTGACAGTGTCCGGCCATTGAGTATGGTGTGACAGTGTCTAGCCATTGAGTGTGGTATGACAGTGTCCGGCCATTGAGTATGGTGTGACAGTGTCTGGCCATTGAGTGTGGTGTGACAGTGTCCGGTCATTGAGTATGGTGTGACAGTGTCTGGTCATTGAGTGTGGTGTGACAGTGTCTGGCCATTGAGTGTGGTGTGACAGTGTCCGGTCATTGAGTATGGTGTGACAGTGTCTGACCATTGAGTGTGGTGTGACAGTGTCCGGCCATTGAGTATGGTGTGATAGTGTCCGGCCATTGAGTGTGGTGTGAGAGTATCCGGCCATTGAGTGTGGTGTGACAGTGACGGTCCATTGAGTGTGGTGTGACAGTGCCCGGCCATTCAGTGTGGTGTGACAGTGTCCGGCCATTGAGTGTGGTGTGACAGTGTCCGGCCATTGAGTGTGGTGTGGCAGTGCTTACTCCAGAGACGGTGAAGGCTAGCATGCTGTAACTACGTGTTGCAGTAATAACAGTCGGCGATAGTTGATTTTAAACTTAGGCTTTGATAATTCCACTGTGAAGCTTTTCGCCATGCATGCTCCGACTCAGGAGCAAGCTAGGCAACAGGTTGATGTCTTTGAGACGTGTTGAGAATTATGTGCGCGGGGTGCCTGGCCGGCTATTTCTGGCCTGCGGGCCGATGCGTACCACCATCTAGTGGTGGACCTTGTGACCACTGCTTTCTGCTGCGGTCGGTTGTGCATGCGTGCGATGTGGCGCTCACTGCGCATGCGTAACACACGTGTCATTTGCCCGAGGGGTTGAAAGAGGAGCTTTGGGTGTGACACGGTAGACTGCGGTTGGAACTGGGACCGTGCTAACGTGTGTCGGGCGATTTGGACTGTGTGCTCCGGTGTGGCCTCCGGGAGATTGTGGCCAAGTGAGAATAGATTGTGATCAATAATTGCGTGAATTTGTGCGGACAAATTTACCAACATTGGTGCAGAAACCCGGGAACATTTAGATCTTCAGTTTTGGTGATTTGCATTGCATTGTTTTAAATTGCATGGGTGCATGGATGTGCAAAGGCAGGCATCACCGTTTGCTTTGTTTCCATTTTGGTTTTCCATATATCCCCCAAAATGAACTCCCCAGAGTCAAAAACATAATGCAAGTCGTGAGAAGTCGTGAAAATCTAGCCCCCTGGTGACGTCACTTTTGGGGGCACCTATTTTTGGGGTGGACCCGGACCCTACTCGTCGAGCGCTTTCCGATGACACCTCTTTCGTTTTCGTCCGATGGTTAGTTTGGATTTTAGAGAGGGGTCTTCAACCGCACCCTCCCCCGAGACGGGGTGGGAGGATTTGACCGGAAAGGTGGCGCGGGTTAAAATCAGGTTGGACACATTATTTAGGCCAAATAATCTTACATTTGAATCATTAGGTGTGCGGTAGTTGTATGGATGAGATGGCATTGATATAGTGCATCACGTGTATGTGGCGATCCACACGTGTGTTAAGCAATCACTCGATCCACGCGTGGGTTACGCGATTACTCGATATACGCGTGTGTTACAAGATCACTCGATCCGCGCGTGGGTTACGCGATCATTCATTCCTCGTGTGTTACACGATCATTCGATCCTCGCGTGTTACGTGATCACTCGATCCACGCGTGTGTTACGTGACCATTCGGTACACGCGTGGATTTTAAATCATTATATCCATGTGCGTGTTACGCGATCACTAGATACACGTGTGATTACACGGTCATTCGATACACGCGTGTTACGTACGCGATCACCCGATCCACGTGTGTGTTACGCGATCACTCGATCCACGCGTATGTTGCGCGACATAAAGTGAACAGAGCTGGATGTGAACAAGGTAGGTTAGGTCATATGCAGGTAGGATGTGTTGGTAAGATGCAGGATATGCATAGGTAGGCAGGATGCATAGGTAGGATATGCATAGGTAGGTATGATACATAGGTAGGATATTTATACGTAGAGATATTGTTAGTGTGCATAGTTTCTTTATAATTTATGGTAATGTTAATAAGGGTGCTTAGTATCTCGTATGTAGGTTTATAGTGTGTTTTTATATAATACCGTTCTCTATAACGGTGCCTTTACATCTGAGCGTTCATTGTACCTTTATACTGATGCGATTATGGACTTGTATCCATTGTATCTTCATACCGGTGCCTTCGTAGGCTTAACCTAGATGGCATCTGTGGTTCTTATGAAGTCTTAACATCACTTCATGACGCTATACTTAAGCAATATAAGAGCCATTATTATTATCCAGTATGTCATCGAAGCCATTTGCTGAAAAGCACAGCCATAAGGCCCGATTGTCTAAGCGGTCACGGCACTGTCGCAGTCGAGCTAGTATTATCGAAGAGTGACAGCGGTCCATGGTTTTGGCGAGTTACCATCACATTGCCAGAAGATGAAGCATAGTTAACATCATGCATCCAGTGCACGCTCAGATTGACGAGTCACACCAGGGTACCGTGACTTATGCGGGAGTTGCAGAATTCGGTCTAAAGCTTGACATGCTTACAAGTGAAATGTGTGTGATAAGCATGAAGTAGAGCAAGCAAAAGGCAAAAGAAGAGGAGAAAAATGGACAGCATTATTGCATGATGTGCAGGAATGCGAGATGGCAATGTGCAATCGCCAAGACGATGAAAGAATCGCGCGGTATCGAGTGCACAAAGTTGTGTGGGAAGCATTTACAATTTTCAATTTTCACGACAATTTCATTACCTGGGTGCAGCTCTTGCATGGCAGAACCGAGTTCGCCGTCATGAATAATGGTGGGCTCGCGTCCCATTGGTTCACCGAGACACGTGGACTGCGAAAGGGATGTCTTTTATCGCCACCATTGGTTGGCAAGTTGGCAACCAATGGTGTCGATAAAAGACATCCCTTAGTACGGTTAACCAATAGTATGATAAAATACATCCCTTAGTACGCAGCCAATGGCTGCGCAAGCAGAAGTCATGGCAATTACATTCGTCAGTTGCAAGCTATGTGCCGAGTATTCGCGCCAGGCGAAGTCATCAAGCTGTCGCAATACTGAAGCGATATAACGTTGTTTGCGAGCACAAGCGAATTCATTCAGGAATGCAATTGAATGTGTAGATTCGATGGTAGGCCTACATGACCTCGTCTTAGTATGAATACGTGTCAGTTTATGTGGCTAGGCTAGGCTACGGCAAAACAAATGGAATGCCTGTGTGTGATAAGCATGGGGTTGAGCAGTGGAAAGTTTTATGATTTAAGTTTCAACATTATCTAAATTAATGTATTTTATCTCTTCTTGTCCCACCTCTAGGAAATCATTGGTTCTTTTTCAGTCAAGTGATGTTCTTTTGGAGTCCCCCCAAAATCGTCAAAAGTGCAATTGGTGTGGACATCTGAAAAGGAGGACTGAAAACGCCAGACCTGTTAATGATGTATCGAGAAAATAGGTTGGTCTGCAAGCAAATATATAGATTAGTAAGCACCACCGACAGTCAAGGTTTTCGAGAAGGTAATTCAGACACCTGCCGGCGGCATTCCTAACATGAGCTGTCAGGAATTGATCCAGTCTAAGCGCATCCCAGCATTCTACAAATACACGCTATACGAGGTGCCGTTCGTATTGGTGCCAAGATCAAAGCAACATCAAATAATCAAGTAATGGGAAGCAAGTACGCTTACAGTTAATGTGACATAATACTGCAATTGGAGATATTATTATTAAATCAAGGTTCTAAGAATGTTGATGAAATTGTCGATGATCAAGGGAAGTTCAACAAAATGAAATGAAATGAAGCGATTTCGATCAAGCCACTCACATATATGGGATGACGCAGATGAATTCCCAATTACTGGAAACGACTGTTCGTGTTTTGCGCCTCATTAACAATACATGTGAAAACGGCGACACCCCCACCCACACTTAATATTAATGGCAAGCTGGTATCGCTACAATTAATAAAGTTCAATGTCTTTTATCGTCAACTGCCATCAGAAAGGACACCTTAAGCTCAGCATGGGTGAGAAGCTTTCGAATTGGGAGCAAATTGGCGGAAAGCATGTAATATCCCTTCCGTGGTGACCAAATCGAACAAACTACACAACCCACAGCACCGAATAATCAACAGATACTTTCTCACGCGAAAAATAATGTGAACCAGGAATGTTGTTGAAAATGCATTTCGTGAATGTTGTGGAATAGACTGAAGTGAACATTTTCTGCAGTGTGTAGACGTACATTCCTCATGAGATTAATCAACTAATCTAATTAATCAAGAAATATATAATGGATATATAATACATATGCCTACTGGGAATATGATGATTGGGGTCGTCGGTGTCAGAGACCATATTATCATAACATATTATCATATTATCCATATTATCCATGTTCTCATAACATGGCATGGTAGTCTATTATTTCACAGCTCTTTAAAGAAAAACACAACTTATTAAATGGCGTTTCTGTTGTAATTAATATGGAAGTGTTGTTGTACTCACTGTGCCGTGTACGTTATGCTCAACATCACACTAAATCCACATCACACTCGCTGTATACAAACTGTTTCTTGTCATATTATGCATATATGCATGCATGTGTTTGTATTTGGGCTTATATACATCGCACTCACTGCGCAAACACAATGCAATTTCGTGCGAGAATAAAAGAACTCCTTGGTTGAAACACCAAGAAAAGACAACACCATATTTATTGATCACTAAATTAAGGATGAAAATTCAGCTAATCACCGGAACAGCTAACCTGTTTTGTTAGATTTGTATAAACAAATCCTTCCCTAAGTTTGAATAGTTCAAATTAAGTTGTAATGATTTGATATTTGTGTCGGTGGCAGAAGGGTCTGGGCACTTGGAAGCACATTTAGGGATATCTGCGACACTTAATGTTAATTCAAAAACCAATCTGCTATTACCGTGACGATGCAAGCCAAGTATGGCAGAGGAGGATCAGCCACTATTTAAACACCACAAATAAATAATAGTACTCTATTGTATTGCTCGGAAGCACATAGTATCTGCCAGGTACGATTAGCACAATGGTTCGTATAAGCGAGCACGTGATATTTGAAGCCTCCCTACGCGTCCTATGTACAAGCACCCAAAGCTATTGTGCGGTGTCGCCACTACGACAGAATACCGTATGGCAAGATCGTGTTCAGAGTGTCAACACACACTCCCGAACACCGCCTGGGAGAGACTGTTTTCGAGCTGCTCCATTGCAGACATCTGAGTCGACCTAAATCATGTCGCATTAGAAATACCGCCCGCAGGGAAATTCTCGCGTGCTCGGCGGAAGGCGGAGGCGAAGGCGAAGCAGGTGTGGGCCGGCCGGAGGCGGAGGAAAAGAGGTTGGGCGGTAGGCGGAGGCGGAGGCGGAGATGGTGACGAAGCGTGAGGCGGAGGCGGAGATGGTGACGCGGCGAGAGGCGGAGGCGGAGATGGTAACTCGGCGGGAGGCGGAGGAGGAGATGGTGACGAGGCGGGAGGCGGAGGCGGAGATGGTGACGCGGCGGGAGGCGGAGGGGAAGATGGTGACGAGGCGGGAGGCGGAGGCGGAGATGGTGACGCGGCGTGAGGCGGAGGCGGAGATGGTAACGCGGCGTGAGGCGGAGGTGGAGATGGTAGCTCGGCGGGAGGCGGAGACGGAGATGGTGGCTCGGCGGGAGGCGGAGGCGGAGATGGTGGCTCGGCGGGAGTTGGAGGCGGAGATGGTGACGCGGCGGGAGGCGGAGGCGGAGATGGTGACGCGGCGGGAGGCGGAGGCGGAAATGGTGACGCGGCGGGAGGCGGAGGCGGAGATGGTGGCTCGGCGGGAGGCGGAGGCGGAGATGGTAGCTCGGCGGGAGGCGTAGGTGGAGATGGTGGCGGAGATGGTAACCCGGCGGGAGGCGGAGGCGGAGATGGTGACGCGGCGTGAGGCGGAGGCGGAGATGGTGACGCGGCGGGAGGCGGAGGCGGAGATGGTAACCCGGTGGAAGGCGGAGGTGGAGACGTTGACGCGGCGTGAGGCGGAGGCGGAGATGGTGGTGCGGCGGAAGGCGGAGACGGAGATGGTAGCTCGGCGGGAGGCGGAGGCGGAGATGGTGGCTCGGCGGGAGTTGGAGGCGGAGATGGTGACGCGGCGGGAGGCGGAGGTGGAGATGGTGATGCGGCGGGAGGCGGAGATGGTGACGCGGCGTGAGGCGGAGGTGGAGATGGTGACGCGGCGGGAGGCGGAGGTGGAGATGGTGGCTCGGCGGGAGGCGGAGGTGGAGATGGTGGCGGAGATGGTAACCCGGCAGGAGGCGGAGGCGGAGATGGTGACGCGGCGGGAGGCGGAGGTGGAGATGTGGATGCGGCGTGAGGCGGAGGTGGAGATGGTGGCTCGGCGGGAGGCGGAGGCGGAGATGGTGGCTCGGCGGGAGGCGGAGGCGGAGACGGTGGCTCGGCGTGAGGCGGAGGTGGAGATGATGACGCAGCGGGAGGCGGAGGTGGAGATGGTAACGCGGCGTGAGGCGGAGGTGGAGATGATGGCTGGGTGGTGTGCCGTGCAGACAGGCGAGACCACCAGCTGTTCCCGGTGGCACGCCGAATGCAGCGCCACAATGGCCTCACGAGAACCGGCCGCCATGATAAATGGCCTCGGATGAGTGGTCATAACTCTGTTTGGGCGGCGGATTTATCGATCCTCGAGGCATCGTGCGCCTGCTGAAAGGCAAACAATACAGCCGGGGCCCGCGACACATAATACATTTCGCTGCTGGCGGAGACAGCGGCGACACGGCCCCCATTCTGTTGGAACGTCTGGTGTTTCGGACATACTGCACGTGCCCGGTCGTCCCACAGCGGTCATTTCTTCCACGCCGACCGCCCCGAGATGGCCTCGACCTTATCAGTCGCAGAGCCAGAGTCGTGCTGCGGGCTTTTCACCCGGCCTGTCGACAAGCGGCTTGTGAAGGTCAGTTTCATCGCCTTGTCTACCGCTTGTTCACTCGCTTGTCCGTATTGCTGCTTGCCAGTGTGCCAACCGGTATGTGGTTTGTCGCAGTCTGTGAGGACGACGAAGCTTGCGTAGGCAGGTCCGATTCACGAAACGACTTCTTTGTGTATGATGAATGAAAGTGGCCGAAATAAGTTATGCAAGCCAGGAATATATTCTGCTCTTTAATTACCGGATATACCCAGCCCGGTTTTATGTCGGCTGGGGTTAGGATATTAGATAAATTACCGCCAAATTGACACAAGAACTCGTATTTTGATAGCCCAGGACCTAAGCTTGAGCTCAAAACAATATTTGTCACACCACATGTGCAACGAAGTTTATTTCGGACCTCTCTTACGGATGGGCGGGGATGGCCGAGTGGTTAAGGTATTGTGCTATGGGTACCAAAGGTCCCGGGTTCGACTCTAGCGCCACTCAGGACATTTCCCAATCCCGCGGCCCACCGGCGAAACAGTGTGGGCGGCGCCATTAGCCGTGAATGTGCATAAAGTGTGTCGTGAACCAATCAATAAACAAACAACAACCTCCCTTACGGAATGCGTTTGGCTCTACTGTATACTGGAATCGGGGCTTCGAGGGGATCCCAGAGAGTCGAGCGCCACCGTCCTTGTCGACCCGCTGACCTCGGATCTTTAACGCGCGGTGGTGACACTGCTTGTGTTTTGCTTCGTCAACATCCGTTCCAATCGATCACCCGGACGGCCGGTCGAGTCTGTCTCACTGCGCCATGTCACAGCCGGGCGCCATCATTGCGACACCAGTGTCACCATTGTGCCATGCGGCACAGGTGGGGCAGGGGCGGGTCGAAGCGCGACGACTGGACCCCTTCCTTCGCAGTGTGGCGCAATAGGTTGTGTCGGCAGGCCGGTGCGGAGTCTTCTCCCCCACTAGAGATTGACCCCCCCCCCCCTCCCCCTCCCGCGCGCGGGGCTCGCCCAGACGAGACTGGTCGGTCGACGCGGGGAGATGTATCTGAGCGACAGAGGTGAGAAGCAGTTGTATTGTCGAGGCTAGGAAGATGTAGCCTGGGAGAAGGCATTGACGTTGGAACGTTTGGCTTCACTGTTGGACTGTTGACACTATTGTTGAAGTCGTCTCCGTATTGGTTAATTATCAGCCCGGTCAATTCAAGAGCAGAGACGGCTGCTGGTTCGAAGAAAGTCTCTTGGATTTGAAGAAACTGTTGAAATTCAGAACCAGTTATCGTACTAGACTATCACTCCCAGGCAAAGATGTTCACACATGTATTTGTATATTTTTTGCAAGTCGTAAATGAATTCCAACTTGCTTGAAATCATCTCAGTATGAGTGGCGGGGTGGTGGCCATGGCTGCATTAGCTCTCGCCCCATTAGCCGTCGTCCGCGATCCGCCACTGCCGACTTGGTGAGCAGAACCACTAATGTTTGATGCAAGAGTTTTGTAAGGAAGTCTTATAACAACAAGCTGAGGGCGAGGTTATTGCAAAACTTCCTCACGAAACGAGTGAATGAAGTGTGTTTCACATGATGCGCTCCACTGCCGCAAAACATTTTGTAAATAAATCGATTAAGAAGCAGAACAATCCATTACTGGTCCCAGAGCCGTGTTTCGGATCGGATGCTGTCAGAGTACTGCACCGATCTGATCAATGTGCATGTATCTACGACGTTCAAGACGAAACTGCAGTTCTTGGTTGATGATACGCGGTGTACGGCTTTGCACTCAATTGAATGAGTGTACTTATATTGCGGCTTTGTATCTATCGAACATTCTACTTTCGCAGTTATGTCGAAGACTGCGTGACTCCACAATGTTATGAAGTAGTAAACAAGAGTTGTTGATCAATTAAGAGCGGATTTTCCAGCAAAGCTTTAATCAGGGATGGGCTACTAATAGCAGTACAAATGTAACTGTCATATAACGTTCAATACGGCCCGGTTATTGTGAGCCAGCCAAGTTATTATGAGACAATAACTGGGCTGGGCGAAGCACGTAGTTGAATGGTAAACGTCATGTGAAAGCAAGTTTTAACCCATAAGTAAAATATCGTATACATTCGGTGGATGTCACAATACGCCAAAGGCCATTAACACTAACCATTAACAAAATATCCCTGGAGATAGCAATGTAAAAGCTGGTGATTGATGCAAGAGAAGTAGAAATGTCCCAGTGGGCACCATGCTCAACTTAAAAGGTATTGGCTCAGTCGGCGGATAGAAACCCAGCGCCACATCCACCGATATTTACCGGTGAAGAGCCTGTCGATTAAGTTTCTTGAAAAATTGCGGACAGCGTGCTCCAAGGTTCTTCTTACTAGTACGGAAACAAAGCGGATATTTATACGGATCGAGGTACGTTGATAGCATTCGCTTCGGTCTGAAGGAGTTGCTGAACAAAAAATTATGGATATCAGCGACAGCGTAATATTTCCATCAACATACAATTTTGCAAAAACAGTGAGAAGAAAAATCAAGAAATCCGGCATTGGCTCCGTCCAGCACAGGCAGACAATCGCAATGCCGAATCTGGAGAATGTCTGCTCTTTTTCAATACAAGCAAGTGCAAGTTCAAAATGTCCCCCAAGGCGTTCGTCCGTTCGTCGATTTAAAGCTGAGCTTCTGCAGTCGCGGTAGTGAGAATCGAAGATAGATATGCAGCGGTTGTTGAGATGGATAGCTCACATAGATGTGCAGCGGCTGCTTAGATTGATAGCTAAGATAAATGTACGGCGACTGGATACGGTCAGACTAAGACGAAGATGAGAACGAATATAAATATATGAGTGGTTCGCTCAACGAGAATAACCGAGGAGAATAGCGAGGGCTAAACAGGCGCGCGTGTGCGCGATGGCCAGAGATGACCTGACAACTTTAAGGTTATCGAACGGACAGGCGGGACAGCAAAGAGGCTTCCTCCTTTCAAAAGTCAACGGCGGCGATTCCGCACAAGAACCACGATACTGCGGCAAGTCAGCGGGCAAGAATCCATTGGGAGCAATATATAATTCCTCCCCGCCGATGCCGACTAGTCTACCATCTGCACAAACCACTGCCTGCGAGCGACTGTCTTCGTGACCAGTCGGGACAAGTGGGCAGACACATACATCACGGCAGTGGCCACAACAGCATAACTAGTCTACTTACACTACAGCGACATGTGACAATGTTTGTGTCCTTCTGTATATAAATCGTACCATTGCAGTGGTACGATTTATATGCACTTATGTATTACTGACAGTACACTGTCAGTAAAAAAGGAAGGCGGCGACGAAATCAACGTAACAAAATGAACGATACATGTCGTCTTATCAACAAGTCGCAAAATGTCGCCGCCGTTGACTTTACCTGCACTGGTTCCTGAAAAGTAGTATATAAGAGCATTGCTACCCTCATCATCATTCTCGATTAGACTGCTTCTTGATAATGTCCTTTGGAATGCGACGTCACCAACGGGCAGCGTTTCCTCACCGTTGCCCACAAAAGGCATCATGCATGTGCCGTTCCGGTGTAACGGTCACTACCAATTTCGTGGCCGGTAAATTCGATGGATGGAATTCAGCTCTTGTAGGCACGGATGTGAAAGGAGGAGCACAGAGGGCGCCACCATGCAATTAAATGCATCTTTGTGTTCCATGCTAAATTGCACGAGTTCCACACAGACACAAACGCACAAGCACACGTATACGTACAAGCACACGTATACGCACATGAACACGTACACGCAAACGCACACATGCACACACACACACACACACACACACACACACACACACACACACACACACACACACACACACACACACACACACACACACACACACACACACACACACACACACACACACACACACAAATGGAAGCCTTACGTTTGCACTATCTGTACGCGTGTCTATTCCACTTGGGAGATCGGTTGTTTTATGGCGGCTTCGGCCATATAGTCGCTCGGGATTTGCCGGAGAGGTCAGTCGAAGCCAACTCTTCTTTTGAAGTATCGTTATCTTATTGTTGCGAGCGCAAATATATAGGTGGAATTGGCCAGAAAACTCGGAAATACCAGGGACAGTATCAAAAATAAGAGCAGAAATAGGACATGGATGCTGCAATCGTGCGGTTACCCAGCTGCATGGCCACCCAGCTGCTTGGCTACCCAGCTGCAAGGCTACCCAGTTGTATGGCTACCCAGCTGGGTGGCGACCCAGCTTCTGCCTGACGGTGCACCCCTAGGACGCGCCACCACTCCATTACCACCACACTGACGGAGCTTACAATCAACCAGCTCAATGCATAGGAAGAAAGCAATGTGTGATGAAAATCGTAGCCATTCTTTTTCATTTTGTACTCGAATACTCATGCTCAATTGCGCCCGCGAAACCTCAAAGCGTTGCGCTATTTTCGCCAATAAATCGGTTTCAATGGCTTTTAATGATTCATAGTCACAGCAAAGCATGATCACAGATGAGTGTCTATCCAGCTGCGTAGCCAACATAATAAGCGGCAATGGCTGATGATATTATGATGACAGTGGCTGATGGCTGATAATAGCATGTATTTTTAGAAACTATTGAAGCCGATCCGCTTGAGAAAATAGGGGAACGCTTGAAAATTTCGTGAGCATTGAAAGCTTGAACATTTGAATGCAAAATGATGAGGAATGATTACTATTTTTCATCGCATAGTTTTTCTTGTTTCCTACTATGCACTTGGAACTTGGCGGCTTGACTCTAACCCTCATCAGTATGGTGGCGATGAAATGATGGCGCTGCCTAGGGGTACACCGACAGGCCGCGGGTTACATGAGAAAGCACCTCCAATCACTCATGGCCTCCTCCGACATGCTAGTTTGGGGCTATGCCTCCACTTAGTGACGTTTTCCCATTGCCTTAGCATTTGTAATTGGACGAGAGGGTCGGACTCGGAGTCTGGTTGGTTCGGATGGTAATGCCATGGCCACCAATCCCCCCCTCCCTCCAGGCCCAGTTAAAATTCCTTGGCAGAGACTCTGCAACCAAAGGCATGTGGTGCTGGCTTAGCTAGCTTACAGCTGCGTGACCTTGTGTCGGATCAGTTTACAGCTGGGTGGGGTGACACCTTTGGTCAGATTACAGCTGGGTAGTGTCAGCTTTGGTCAATATATAGCTGGGTGGTGTCAGCTTTGGTCAGCTAACAGCTGGGTGGTGTCAGCTTTGGTCAGCTAACAGCTTGGTGGCGTCAGCTGTGGCCGGTAGTAGTCATGATGGATGCCTGCTTAATTCCCTCGGAATTTCTTGTGGCGAGCGTTAGCACTTGCGGTCAGAGCTGACCCACAATCATGGGGACAGAGAATGGGGTCACACTCAGAAAATACTAAGCACGAATCTTGTGTAATGAACAGTTCCAGGAGGAGTGCTTTTTCCTTGTAGATAGACCGATTTTAAAACGCTGAAACCTTTGTTTCGGTGTGCATTTACAACTTGAGCTAATTTCTGTATCGTACAATCATAGTAATAGTAGTAGTATAAGAAACGTGAAGTGGTGCCACCTTAGCACTGATTTCCGGGTAGGTTCACAGCAATGCTGGCCTTGCCACCCCATCCACCCGATAATTTCAACTCTTAGCATGAGAGCCTATGGAGTGTGCCTCCAATACATGTTGGTCTGCCAATTGCCTTCATGCATTTCGCCCCCCTCCCACCATGCATTAAATCAAGACCTGTACGCATGCCTATAACAAACGTAAGACATGCACAATTCACTGCACAAAGCACGCCTATGCAAAGTACAAAGTGCAAATATTTGGTGCAAGAGGGAAATATGGCGATCGACGCCAGCTTTTCGAGTCCAGCATTTCAAGCGCAAGGACCGAAGCGTAAGTAGCCACCATTCTTATATTTTGCATAATAGTGCAGCAGTGCAAAAAGTGCAGCCAATAACAGGCATAATTCCAATAATGGTACGAAACCATTGAGTACCGGTACCAACATTAAGGTGTAATGTTGATCATGGACCTTCACGCTGAAGTGCTTGTAATAAAACACCGTGCATGCTATAAATTGATTATCTTCTGAGCTAATGCCACGTTTTAGTTAAGGTTCTTTCACCGTAGTGTAGGTAGTCAAAAGCAAACTCTGGGTTCCAGGGAGTGCAAGTTGCTCAAGGTCACACGGGCTTTTGGAGACTGCGATAGCCAAAATATACGATAGTATCAGACTGAATTTGCGCTTTATTTAACATACGAGTGCGATTTGTTTCCTGAGTGGAAGAAGGTGGAAGAGGCCGAGGGATAGGTACGGAAAGCTAGCGGTCAATGTAGGCAGATGAATAGTAAAGTAATGACATTACTCCTCCCGCTAACCCAAAGATTACCTGAAATTGTTCAAGACTGAAGGAAAAAGGATGAGCTTCGTTTCCATCTAGGGGTAATCGGATGGTTCTACTAGATCTTCGATTGAAAGTTGGGAAGTGCCACAAGATACCATGCATCGCCATGATCCAGTCCTCATGAGAGCTGAATCAGTGTTCCCTGTAATGTCAGATGGTCACAAGTAAAGCACCAATGAGTTCGAAGTCCCATGGAAGTGTCATTAAGTCAGTCTGACAATCCCGGTAATGATCAAGTGGCCTATAAATCGTCAGAGAACCCGATTCCTATTGTCAGAGAGGCCCCAGTCTTTTTGCATCGCTCACGTGACGACCAGACTGACTGCAACAGCCAACGAATACAAAAGTACGTGGGCACCCATTAACAACCTGCTATAGCACGCCTCATTTCCTCTGGCTGTCAAATGTCCTCTTCATAGTGAATGTGATCAGCCAACCAGAAGTTTCACAGAGCACCAATTAGGTGTTAGCCCGAAAAGTGTCCCTGTTTTGCTTTAATGCGCCAGCCCAATCCAGAACGGCCACAGACGCATCTGTCGCGGCTGCACGGTTACGGGAGCATCTGTGACGATTACAGGAACATCTGTGACGGCTACAAGATCATTTGTGATGGTTACGATATCATCTGTGACGGCTATGGATCATCTGTGAGAGCTACGCGGCGCCTCTGTGATGGCTCAAGGGCGCTCAGCGTATGGAGGCCGGGGGGATATCATCGAGATCTAAAGTGCCATGCGTGAGCGCCTCTGTCGAAATGAAGAGGATCCATATTGGAACTGATAGCCGGACCAATCTCTGAGAGTCCGGCTCCGTCGTCCCTGGGGATGCGATCCGGCGAGAGGGGCTCAGAGTCGAGGGCAGGCTGGGGCGGGGCTGAGGTGAGGGCAGGCTGGGGCGGAGCTGAGATGAGGGCAGGCTGGGGCGGGGTTCAGGTGAGGGCAGGCTGGGGCGGAGCTGAGGTGAGGGCAGGCTGGGGCGGGGTTCAGGTGAGGGCAAGCTGGGGCGGGGTTCAGGTGAGGGTAGGGTGTGGCGGGGCAGAGTCGAGGGCAGGCTGGTGCGGAGCTGAGGCGAGGGCAGGCTGGGGCGGAGCTGAGGTGAGGGCAGGCTGGGGCGGGGTTGAGGTGAGAGCAGATGGAAGAGCCGGCTGTGTGCGCAGTCGTGGAGCATTCGGCCGACATACTGTGCGCGGATGAAATAGCAATGCCCGCAGAGAGGCTGATCACCTCTGGCCAGAGCGAGCCTGATTCGCCGCAGACTACCGAAGATGGAGGGAGCGGGAGAGAGCGAGAGAGGGTGAGAGGGTGAGAGTGTGAGAGACAGGTAGAGAGAGAGAGGAAAAAACGAGAGAGGGACTGGGTCACGGTGGTGGTCCATGTGGGACAGGTGTCGTCCGTGCACACCTGTCCATGTGTGAGAGGTGTCGTCCGTACACACCTGTCCATGTGTGAGTGGTGTCGTCCGTACACACCTGTCCATGTGTGAGAGGTGTTGTCCGTGTACACCTGTACATGTGTGAGAGATGTGGTCCGTAAGCACCTGTCCATGTGTGAGAGGTGTCGTCCGTACACACCTGTCCATGTGTGAGTGGTGTCGTCCGTACACACCTGTCCATGTGTGAGCGCTGTCGTCCGTGTACACCTGTCCATGTGTGAGAGGTGTTGTCCGTGTACACCTGTACATGTGTGAGAGATGTGGTCCGTAAGCACCTGTCCATGTGTGAGAGGTGTCGTCCGTGTACACCTGTACATGTGTGAGTGGTGTCGTCCGTGTACACCTGTCCATGTGTGAGCGCTGTCGTCCGTGTACACCTGTCCATGTGTGAGTGTTGTCGTCCACGCAGATCCGGTGATATCTGGCAGCTATGTTCGCCGTCCAACCCGTCGCTTCTCTTCACTTACCGCCGTGATCGCCTTCACCGGCCGGCCGTTCGGCTGATCCGCTCCGACAGGCGGCCCCGGCGTGGCACGGCGACAGAGCCGAGCCGCATCAGATGGCCGGGATTCGGAGTTTGGCGGGGTTTCGCCAGCCCGACTCGTCACAACACCGGCCGTCAAGATCGCATTGGCGCCATCTCTCCCACTCCCAGCCGGTGACGTTAGTGTCAGCCAGGCCAGTACGAGGAGGATGTGGGGTCGACATTTGGCGGAGGGTCAGATTGGATAATATGCTCACCAAGTCTTGCAAGCTGACCCTGTACTGTGTGTGCACAAACATACTTACATGCTTACTATCGCAGCGGAGCGCTAAGTGAAGCTTGACAAAAAGTAGCGCATAAATGTCAAGAATAAAACTTGTGTGTGCTTCGGCCCTCAGCGAATAACAATAGAAAACAAAAACATGCATCGATATAGCAAATCATAACAGTATACTGCGGGTGGTTTTTAAAGATTGTTACGAGCATTGGCAACGGATGGGGGCAGGGGACATCGAGGCACGGCTCCCACATAAATTCGTAAATCTAACATTAACTTACATGGCTTTGACTGGAAAGAATCGATCCGAAAACTGTCCGGTATCTTCCTTAAATTAGAACGTCCGGCCACCTATAATTGCGAGCCACCATCCCCAATGGTAGTTGATGTAGTTAATAGCATCCCGGCCCAAGTAACGGATGAGTTTCCTGTTCTGGTGTAGCAATCCAACCAAGGCCATCTATGCTTCCTCCGATTTGCCCCTCTAATCATGGTGGGGTCTGCGGTAGCTCAATCGGAAGTGTGTTCGACTCTTGGTCTTAATATCGTGGGTTTGAACCCCACAGTCTGCTGCATTGCTGAGTCTACGCACGACCAATCGGTGTAAGAGATTGGCGACGCTATATGGTCCAGAAAGGGAATCCAGGGTTCTTCTTCTATTTTTATGAAACAACTGCTTCTGAAGAACGATTGAGAAGTAAAGCCACACCGCAACGTATGGATTGGCTAGTGCGATTATGGTTCCGTACGACGATGGTTCTATTTTGTCTGCATCTGTGTATGTAGAGAAGCTACAGTTGCGTTCAGTAAAGGTGTATGGTGTATATGGATATAGTTCTTTTTTGTGCTGTAGGTGTAGTAGACGGGAAGGGCACAGTGGTATCTTTTCAGTATGATGACAGCAAGAAAATCTTTGGTAGCCACCTTTTTTATTCGAAATTGATATACTTCAAATACGTTTATTCATATTTGAGTGTGCATCATTTTTCAAAATTTTGACTCGTGAAATATGTACGCAAGTGGGCGTGCCCTTTCGAATTGGTGCGCAACTTCAACCTTGAATTGTATGGCTGGCGGAAAGTTGAGGGTGGAAACCGTCTCAATTTACGCTTTGCGTCTGGAATGAACCATCTCTAGAAGAACGATGTCCAACTCACTGGAGACGTTAATCAATCTATGTTTTCTTCATGACCTTCCAGTGTCAGCGAGTCATGTCTGGGGTAGGAGTTGTCTGATGTGGACTGATATTATCATGTGGACGTTTTGATGAGAGTTTTTAGAGTTTTGAGATTATTATGTGGATTTCACCTGTGAAGTGATATTTTATGATTTTGCCGACTGGTCCTTAGTCTGTCCCAGCCAAATTCGTGTCTCAGTTCGCTGGTGTTCTGAGGTGTGCATCTGTTAGGCTGGCTTAGCGAACTGGTGAGCGTCCTAGCATTCGTTGGTCATGTATTGTCAGATATGCGTGAAATATAGCGTCACAGAGTGCAAGTGTTTTCTGATGTATGCTGTGTATATTTTTCAGTACTGGTCTAGGCAGCGGAAGAACTACTGAAAACAGAGGGCGAAATTAAGTGAGTACTTTGTCAATAATTTAGTTCACATGGTTACGACAAGGAAGGTGTTTTGAGAGCGTGAGCTTAAGATGTTTATCCAAGCTGTTGTTGAAACTATATGTCCTGAAAGCCATCAGTGCGAGGTAAAGTTCCGTTTTCTTCGCGAATGTTTGGCAGACGGTTTTTGCTGCGCTGAAGATGAGCTCGAAGTCTATTGTGCTTGAAATTTCTTGTGCTCGAATATGCTTTATCATCTTAAAGAGAAGCTTGTTCACCTGTCCTGTTTTGTGGTGTGTGTCGTGCGTACATAGATGCACCGTGAGTGTAAACTATTTATGTATTTGTTGCCGTGTGTGCAAGTCCGTCGAGATGTAGACGTACTGGAAGAGATGCTGGCACGGCTCCCTGTGGCCACCCAGCGTTGATTGTTTGTGCCGTGGAGTACGCGTCACCTATCTTACTCTGTACGACAAACACGTGCCTTCCAGATAAATGGTCTTCCAAGCACATACTGCGAGCATGGTTGTGCGAGGCTCAGTCTGCTGTTTTTCAAAGGAGTAGACTTCCAATGGATGCGCAATTCCTGCATAAATTTCCGCTTCCGATGTATGCGCAGACGTCGCCCACTGGCGCACACCTTTGGCGCACGCCTGCGGTTTCCGAGAACTCAATTTATCCATGTGTCGGTCCAAGCATCACGAGTAGATCCCGATGTGATCACGTCGGAAACCATTCGTGGAGTTTTTGGCCGCCGGACAAAATACTCTACCGCAAGACACGAGAGCACCAGAACAGCCGCGAGAGAGCACGACAAATTCCGCATGAGAGCGCGAGACAAGCTGCATGAAAGGATGAGGAAAAACTGCACGAGAGCGCGAGAAAAGCTGCGAGAAAGCACGAGAACAGCTGCACGGGGGTACGAGTTGGCCGCACGAAGGCACGAGACGAGACGGATGCACGGGACCACGAGACGTCTGCGCGGAAGACAGCGGTTCACACGCAACTTCGTCTGGCCGCAGGCGGCTATCGCATCGCATTGCAGCTTTCGGTGCGGCCACGAAGTTGTGAAACTGCATGAGGATTGAGCGGCGGTTCAGGAGATGGAACTGTCAAAGTTGGGTGGAAATATCAGGCGACATTATTGATGATGGGAGGCGTTCATTCCCGCCGTCGGTTAACAGCGACTTTGCCGGCTGTGGTTAACAGCAAGTTTGCCGGCTGTGGCTAGCGGCAAGTTTGCCGGCTGTGGCTAGCAGCACGTTTGCCGACCGTCGGTTAACAGTAAATTTGCCGACCGTCGGTCGACAGTAGGCTTGCCGATCGCCGGTAAACAACAAGTTTGCCGACTGTGATTAACAGCAATTTTGCCGACCATCGGATATCCCATGAATGACGAGAGTTGCTTACTGCCGCCGTCTGATAACAGCAATCTTGCTGACTGTGGTTAACAGCAATCTTGCTGACTGTGGTTAACAGTAAGTTTGCTGACTGTGGCTAACAGTAACTTTGCTGACTGTGGTTAACAGTAAGTTTGCTGACTGTGGCTAACAGTAACTTTGCTGACTGTGGCTAACAGTAAGTTTGCTGACTGTGGCTAACAGTAAATTTTCTGACTGTGGCTAACAGTAAGTTTGCTGACTGTGGTTAACAGCAAGTTTGCCGATTGTGGTTAACAGTAAGTTTCCCGATTGTGGTTAACAGTAAGTTTGCCAACTGTCGAAATCACATTCTGGTCAGACAAGTTGCAATGCCCGTCCAAGCAGCAGAGATGAGTCAGTGCCGACAAGCATTACACAGCGTAAATTATGGCATTGCCTTTACGTGTATTCTCTAGGAACGCCTAGATCTGTTGGGAAAAAAGCCCGCGATGTGGATGCGCCGACGCAGCGACGTCTGCAGACGCAACTACACACAGGGATGACTTGGGAATGGAAGTATTGTACGTGCCGCGGCTGGGAAGTGGAAGCATTACAACTGTCGCGGTTGTGAAATGGAAGTATTACACGTGTCGCTGTTTGGAAATTGAGGAACTGCACGTGTCGCAGCTGTGAAATGAAAGCATTACACGTGTCGCGGCTGGGAAATGGAGGAGCTGCACGTGTCACAGCTGAGAAATTGAATCAATGCACATGTCGCGGTTGGGAGATGGAGGCATCGCACGTGTCGCGGCTAAGAAATTGAAGCATTGCACGTGTCGCGGCCGGGAAATTGAAGCATTGCACGTGTCGCGGCCGGGAAATGGAGGCATTGGATGTATCGCGGGTGCTGCATCAGCTTTTAAAACTGCAGCACCAGCTTCATTCGAATTTACATTGCTGATTTCAATTGACAACACGAAAAGTTCCTTTGAGGAATGTAAACTTTAGAGCACAGAGGGCGGGGGTGTTAAGGAGGTGGAATTACTCCACCACTCAGTTGAGCCTCTCAAATAGTTATAGACTTCAACAATGGACTGCGTGGGTCAGTTCCTAACACGGGTATTGAATTAATCAGTCTTGGCAATATTGCAACTTACGACAGCAATTAATTGCATCGGTAATGCAGTGCGCTTAACTATCGGTTTAAATTCTGCTGTTGAACTGGAAATTCCAGATCGGATGGTGCGGTCGGGATACACCCAACGAGCTCTGCTCAACAAAAGATCTTGTTCCATCGAGCCACCCCAGCAGACGGCCGAATTTATTTGAAGACGGCTTTTCCATCTATGCCATTCACTGCGCGACACGGAGTGTGTCGGATCCCGCAGAATCTTCCTGTAGCACCATGGATGTAAAACTAAAACGGATTTGTTTTCCTGAAGCCAGTTACTAATACCACATCAACAGCATTCAGCTTAAGTGCTGTTAAATACTGGAAGTCAACGAATGGGTCTTCGGTTTATTTCAGGGAATATCGTCTACACTACGAATGTCCGGTCCACTGGATCCACCACATGAATCACATCACGGTGATCAAATAAAAAAAAAACATTTTGACCGTCATCATACCACGTGGTCAATGCACCAGCACAGCTGAAAACCCCTGCACTGGTAGCACAGTTACACTGACGTAAGTGTCCTGAAACGTGCAGTGGTAGTCCGAGCCATGACATGGTCAGAAAAACTAGAATACTTGTGGTAAAGTGGCTCAATCAATCACTCAACGATTGTCTTCATAGTGTGTTTGTCCCTCTGGTATTAGCAGAGAGGTTTAAGCAATGCTGAGTGGTAATAGTGATTTAGTTTTTAGAGGCACAACAAAGACATGTTCAGTACTAACACTTCGTGCACACGACTATGTCACTATGCCACATACCAATATGCCACCAATACAACATTAGAGCCATGGTGTTTGATGTCAATTGTCACCATTCGCGTTCTCGCTCTTACAGCATGAGTCTTATGCTTTCAGCTTACAGGTAGCACGCATAGGGCAATGCTTTTTCTATTAAGTATTATAATTTCTTATTGTGTGTTGCATAAAACGATGTTGGCTGTGTTGGAAAACAATATGCAATATGACTGTTCCCAACATAGTGTCTGCAATAAGCTCAAGTTGGATATTCATTAGCCTTTGCGAATTACTTCTCAAACTTGCGTACCCGCGGCACGATTCGTACAGCGAAGCCTTCAATTAAGCTGATCAGCACCTTTGGCTAGATATTCTGTATCTTTTCCCAAAGGAACAACATCGATCCACGGTGATGCACAGCTGTGCTGTATCTCGCAGACTTGATGCTATCGTGCCCGCCGGGAATTAGTCGGCTCGGCCGCCCGGCGTGTGAATCAGCAGCTCCCAAAACCGCCACCGCTCCATCCGTCCGGCGAGTCCGACCGAAGCCAGGCGCTCAGCGGCCGCTCGTTAGTTAGCGCGCCGCCGACGTGCGACCATTCTGCCGGCTAAGCTGCGAATATACCAGGCGCGACACTGTCGCCGCGTCAGAGCCGGCCTGGCGCGACACTGTCGCCGTGTCAGAGCCGGCCAGGCGCGACACTGTCGCCGTGTCGGAGCCGGCCAGGCGCGACACTGTCGCCGCGTCAGAGCCGGCCAGGCGCGACACTGTCGCCGTGTCGGAGCCGGCCAGGCGCGACACTGTCGCCGTGTCGGAGCCGGCCAGGCGCGACACTGTCGCCGTGTCAGAGCCGGCCAGGCGCGACACTGTCGCCGTGTCAGAGCCGGCGAGGCGCGACACTGTCGCCGTGTCGGAGCCGGTCAGGCGCGACACTGTCGCCGTGTCAGAACCGGCCAGGCGCGACACTGTCGCCGTGTCAGAGGCGGCCAGGCGCGACACTGTCGCCGTGTCAGAGCCGGCCAGGCGCGACACTGTCGCCGTGTCAGAGCCGGCCAGGCGCGACACTGTCGCCGTGTCAGAGCCGGCCAGGCGCGACACTGTCGCCGTGTCGGAGGCGGCCAGGCGCGACACTGTCGCCGTGTCGGAGCCGGCCAGGCGCGACACTGTCGCCGTGTCAGAGCCGGCCAGGCGCGACACTGTCGCCGTGTCGGAGCCGGCCAGGTGCGACACTGTCGCCGTGTCAGAGCCGGCCAGGCGCGACACTGTCGCCGTGTCAGAGCCGGCGAGGCGCGACACTGTCGCCGTGTCGGAGCCGGCCAGGCGCGACACTGTCGCCGTGTCAGAGCCGGCCAGGCGCGACACTGTCGCCGTGTCAGAGCCGGCCAGGCGCGACACTGTCGCCGTGTCAGAGCCGGCCAGGCGCGACACTGTCGCCGTGTCAGAGCCGGCCAGGCGCGACACTGTCGCCGTGTCAGAGCCTGACAGGTGCGACACTGTCGCCGTGTCTGAGCCGGCCAGGCGCGACACTGTCGCCGTGTCAGAGCCGGCCAGGCGCGACACTGTCGCCGTGTCAGAGCCGGCCAGGCGCGACACTGTCGCCGTGTCAGAGCCGGCCAGGCGCGACACTGCGCCGTGTGCACACCGGCCAGTTCCTGTGTCAGAGCTGGACAGGCGCTGTGTCAGAGCTGGACAGGCGCTGTGTCAGAGCTGGACAGACACTGTGTCAGAGCTGGACAGACACTGTGTCAGAGCTGGACAGGCGCTGTGTCAGAGCTGGACAGACACTGTGTCAGAGCTGGACAGGCGTTGTGTCAGAGCTGGACAGACACTGTGTCAGAGCTGGGCAGGTGTTGTGTCAGAGCTGGGCAGGTGTTGTGTCAGAGCTGGACAGGTGTTGTGTCAGAGCTGGACAGGCGCTGTGTCAGAGCTGGACAGACACTGTGTCAGAGCTGGACAGACACTGTGTCAGAACTGGACAGACACTGTGTCAGAGCTGGACAGGCGCTGTGTCAGTGCTGGACAGGTGTTGTGTCAGGGCTGGACAGGCGCTGTGTCAGAGCTGGACAGACACTGTGTCAGAGCTGGGCAGGTGTTGTGTCAGAGCTGGGCAGGTGTTGTGTCAGAGCTGGACAGGTGTTGTGTCAGAGCTGGACAGGTGTTGTGTCAGAGCTGGACAGGTGTTGTGTCAGAGCTGGACAGGTGTTGTGTCAGAGCTGGACAGGTGTTGTGTCAGAGCTGGACAGACACTGTGTCAGAGCTGGACAGGCGCTGTGTCAGTACTGGACAGGTGTTGTGTCAGAGCTGGACAGGCGCCGTATCAGAGCCGGAAATTCAGTAGCTGGGCCAGAGGAGTATGACTAGGTCATGACAGGAGCGCCTCTTCAAGTCACGAGGCAGATTTGCCGGCGTAATGCCGCATCTCGGAATGTGATTGACATTTGCCACATTTCCGCTGGATGCAAGAGTCCAAGACACTGGGTCTCTTGCGGGTCATTATCAAATCGAATCAGTAGATAATCTGGACAAGGTACCGGCCAGCGTCGCAGCATGAACTGCGCACTCCGAATTGCAAATACGAACAGCACCCGCGGGAGCCTAGCTGCCGTCTGACGGCGGAATCTTCAGCGACATCTTCAGCTGATGCGATGGCAGTGACGAGCATGTCGAGCCGCGCACAGCTGCTCGTCGTGACGCGACAGACGAGGCAGAGAGGAGGAAAAGAGGAGGCAGAGAAACGGAGAGCGGAGCGGTGCGCTACATTTTTTTCCGCTCCGATGACGCGACTTTACCATTTGTAGTGCCGTCGTGTTTCTCCTCATGTCGTCTCGAAGCAAACAGATCATTTATATACCATCTCAGCTCCGCAGAAGGCAAGGAAAAAACACCGAACGGCATGTAATTCAATCCAGACCAGATGATGGCAGGAGGTTCGGCGGCCATTAGCCTTTGTTTTGCCACAGCTGCGAGACGGGATGGAGCATTCAGCGCGGCCTGTTTGTGCTTGGTGAACAGAGGCAGAGCAGCGTAGAAGCCGGTCCGGGGCGGCTGCGGTCACAGCCGTCCCGACTCTGGCCAGGTGAGCAGAGGCGGAGTAGCGCAGAAGCCGGTCCGGGGCGGCTGCGGTCACAGCCGTCCCGACTCTGTCCAGGTGAACAGAGGCGGAGCAGCGCAGAAGCCGGTCCGGGACGGCTGCGGTCACAGCCGTCCCGACTCTGGCCAGGTGAACAGAGGCGGAGCAGCGCAGAAGCCGGTCCGGGACGGCTGCGGTCACAGCCGTCCCGACTCTGGCCAGATGAACAGAGGCGGCGCAGCGCAGAAGTCGGTCCGGGACGGCTGTGACCTATCTGTGCGGATATCCGTTTGATACGGATAACTCGCTTTATTGGTGCATTCGCTGAGTCATGATTTCGAAGTCTTACAAAATATAATCGGGAAATGCCAAGCAGATAATAACGATTCTTGTTAGATCTTAATGCCAAGTATACGTTCTTTCTTGTGGAAAACTAGCTAATTGTATGCATACAAGCAGGCATGATTTCCGTCAAATATTCGTCGAGCTGCACCTTGATATCAAGTTGGCATCGTTTGCACCAAATGGAACTAGAAATATGTCTACAATGCATGGGAAGAAAAAGTAACATTTTTGATATGCAGGGATATCGAAAGGCACTCAGAGATCACCATCACCAAATGGAATATGTACTTAATGTTGCAAAATTATACTATTAAGAGCGCCACAAATTAAAAATAGGGCAGCATAGCCAAATTCGAAACAGTGAGAGGGAAATCCAACACTGTCTTTGCAAGCGGTGAGGGACGCCATGGAACTCTATCGGAAATATGGGTTCAAGTAAAGTATTTACGGCCTGAAGCAGAAATTGAATGTGAATTTGATAGGCAGAAGAAGTCCAAGACGGTCATGAGTAATGCCGTGGGCATCTGCTGGTTAGGAGAAATGTGGTCATTGCAATTAATGTATGATAAGTTGTACAGTCGTTAAGTACCTCCTACCTCCTTACTTACGTATGGTTGTGATTGTCTGTTAGCCCATGGCTGTGCTTCATGGAGTGTGAAAGGATCTAGCTAGGTGGGTACTGCAATGCACATGCGTGTAAATCGCACCGAGTTGAAACAAACTACTTTAAGTTGATGTGTGTTGTTATGCTTCAAACACAATTGTTGCGATTCTAGCATTACATATCTGTGTTCCAAGGCATTCAGTCTGCTAGCTATTTAGGTATATTTTAGGTAAGAGCCTATTTTGCTGAAGAAAGTGACATTCATTTGCAAGTTAAGAAGGTAAGAGCCTAACATTTCATTTTGAAGCTCATGTTGCATTTATCTGATATTGCATTTATCTGACAATAGCATTTATCATATTGTATTTATCTGACTTATATCATTTATCTGATCCTTTGTAGTTGTTTTGTTTCTTGAATCCTTTGTTCATGTTCATGAGCCATGAGCCACTATGGGTGAGAGGACTGCAGGTCTTCTGCGCATACGATCGGAACTGAATTTATTATTTATGATTGGTGAGATATTGTGCTGCTAATGAAAATTGCACTCCACATTTCACACAAAATATATATTTAGCTGTTTGTCTTATGGCCAAACTTTTGTATAATATTCATGGTGTGCATGTCATTCATTACTGTAACTAATCAGGTTTTAACTATGTTTCATTTTTTACATAGCTTGGATAACGGATGGGTATCCGCATCTGGTGAGGACACCGATACGGATTGGGCTGGTTCATACGGGTATGGATTGGACCGGATCAGAAAATATGAATCCATGTTATGCTCCAGCACCCATGCTCCCATTGAGCTGCGTGGCTAAAGCGGGGATGAGCCATGCTGAAAAATTAGTTAACCTTCCCAAATTGACTTAATTTAGAAGGCGAGGAAGCATTAGCAAGCTTCATCAGCATACTTAGTCGAGCAGCAACAGGCGGTGGCAGCGGCAGAAGTCATGATCCTCGTTAGGCCGATGTTAAATGACTGGACCGTTGCTGATAAAGGCTTAGTATTTCTGGATTTGTATCAACCAGCCAGCTGACGTCGCTTCACCTCCAGCTTCCGTCGTCAGTGTTGCCCAGTCAACTTTGTGAATGCGATCTAAATATGTGGGGAAAAACACCAGAGCAGAACTGATTTGGTCCCGGTAGAGCTTATTTCACAGCCTCTGCATTCGGCGGGCATTAGATGGGCGCTGTATAACCACTGCAGTTGATGCGCCCTAAACACCTAATAACTAGCTCGGTGGGCATTAAATGGGCGTTGTATAACCACTGCAGTTGATGCGCCCTAAACCCCTAATAACTAACTATCTCGGTGGGCATTAAATAGAGAAAAACAACTAGTGGTTATGTCTGCTCAACGCCGGGAGGGGGATATTCTGTTGAATGCTGTTGAATAAGCTATTGTAGTTAAAGATGTACAATCAATATTTTGTTTCAATGTTCTTGCTTGAATTGTTCTCCTTGTCCTTATATATTGCTGTCAATTCTGCAGGTGGATGTAAAATTTTCATCCCGGTTATGAATTACATTATTCAATTGTAAAACTGGTAGATCCAAAAACCTGAAAAGAGGAAAACGCGCCCGAAGGTAAAAACAACAAAGCGGAGCAAAATATGGCAGATGCAATACGTCTCTTCCCATTTCTAATACACCAAAGATTAATAAGAACAAAAGAAGAAGAAAACACCGTGGTACTCATTGCATGTGGCATCGCTAAAATGACTCCGGGTAATCGCTTTCCCACTGGATTTGATCTGGATGTACAGCCCGTAGGTTCCATCGCAAGCCATGACAACCATTGAATTCGCGGGCTCCCTCCCCGCCCTCATTTATTGAAAGCTATGCCCGAGATTTCCAATAGATGTACAATACCTTGGTTGAAAGATGAAAACAAACTAGAAACCTCTGCCCAGCTAGCATCACCTGCTGCCGCTATGACCTCCACCGATGGCAACTCGTCACTGGCCATTCAGTTGTCAGCCTCTGCACTTGAGGCCGCTCACCACTCTGTGCCGCCGCCGGCTTGGCACCCTCCAGCCTCTCGTCATCTCTGGTGGCCGCTGCTCATCCTGCTGTCAGCTGGAAGGCGGCCGGTCATCCTGCTGTCAGCTGGAAGACGGGCGGTCATCCTGCTGTCAGCTGGAAGACGGGCGGTCATCCTGCTGTCAGCTGGAAGACGGGCGGTCATCCTGCTGTCAGCTGGAAGACGGGCGGTCATCCTGCTGTCGGCTGGAAGACGGGCGGTCATCCTGCCGCCAGGCGCAGCTGGACCTCACTTCCCACGGAGCGGCGACACCCGACACCGCAAGACCGTCACCTCTGCGGCTGGACGACCGCTGGACCTCACTTCCCACGGAGCGGCGACACCCGACACCGCTGGACCTCACTTCCCACGGAGCGGCGACACCCGACACCGCTGGACCTCGCTGTCCTCCTGAGCGGCGACATCCGTCACCGCTGGACCTCGCCGTCCTCCGGAGCGACGACACCCGTCACCGCTGGATCGCTCTTTCCTCCGGAGCGGCGACATCCGTCACCTTTGGACCAAAGTTTTCCGAAGCGGCAACACCCGACCCCGCTGGACCCTCTTTCCTCCGGAGCGGCGACACCCGACACCGCTGGACCTCGCTGTCCTCCGGAGCGACGACACCCGACACCGCTGGATCGCTCCGTCCTCCGGAGCGACGACACCCGTCACCGCTGGACCGCTCCGTCCTCCGGAGCGGCGACACCCGACACTGCTGGATCCCATGGCCTCCGGAGTGACGATGTCCAGAGCCGGGTCAGGTGATCGGTGATGGTAGCCGCGGTGCCGCTACGGGAAGCGGCTGGCTGCCGCTGGCTGCCGCTGCCGCTGTCCGATGGCCAGGTGGATCTGAGGTCGTGCGACCCACACCGACTCCGACTGGCTCTTAATTTAATTTTGTTTCATTATTTATTGTTCACTATGTTTATGGTGACATTTGAAGCAATTCATACAATTGACATTTAACAGTATTACTGCTAACTGTACTTACTGTGGAATTTTTCCTCCCCTGACCAGCATCCGCTTGGAAAATGACATTTCATTGCTTTTTGTTCCGTGAAAAGTATTGGTCCAGTGCGCATTTAGCCCCATGTATTAGTCCTGGTTTGCTTTTTTCCCTGTTTTGTTCTTCTATAGCATATTTCCACTATTAGTGTATTTGCCTTCGTGACGTGGGAAACATACGCCGGAGTACCCATGCGAAAGCGGGAAGACAAAACGACGTTGCGTGGATTGGACTAGAAGTTAACTGAATTGTCCGTGGTTATGCATGTTCGCCATGGTTGAGTTCGAAATTGTTTGGTGTCGTGTGCATGCAGCTTAAAATTTGGAGCCACACCTATGAAGGCCCGGGCTGAATGCGACAAAAAAAACTTTAATTCCATCCCATTGTGAAACATTTTTATCACTGGAGCATCCTTATCCTATGTCCTTTCAAACACTGATAGTACAGATATGCGAACTCGTCGTTCGATAATGTGCTTGACCATCACAAATGAGAGCATGAGTAGATGCACCAGCGAGTCGCCCCCAATGTAATCTGCCACCATCGACACTAAATACAGCACGCCTGACTGTTCTCCGACCCCGGATACGACCGGGACGGGATACGTCGCCCCCCCCCCCCGTTAGGCCGGACGGAGGAACCCCCACCAACAGCCAGTCGGCGGTGTCTGGGAGGCGTCGTGGGCAGCGGCGGGGACGGAGGGGGAGGAAGGGTGGCACCTCAGCAGGCCGCCGGCCCACCGTCGGCAGTAAAGCGTCGGCGGCGGCCGGCGGGCTGGCGGCGGGCCTGATTAACAGCCGGGTCTGCGTGCCGTGCAGCGGCGCGCGTGTCGCATCTCATCGGCACCGGCTCTCGATCGCGCCGCGTTAACCGCACCGGCGCCGTCACGGCCGCCGGCCACCATCGACCGCCGCCGACCCGTCGGCACCGACGGCTGCTTGCCGCGGCGAGCTGGTGCGATGCCGCGGATCGGCCGACGCCATCGACGACACGGTGCGCCGGCCCGGCGGCCGCGTCGACACCGACGACGACTGGAGGCTCAATGAAAAACGCCTCACTCGTCGGCTATCTCTGCGAAATGTGCAACCGGATGGCAGCCGTAAAAAAACCGGTCTGGGCGGTTGGACAGGCTGTACAAAAAGCAGTGGAGAGATTGGGGGAGATGGGGAGGACAGGGACCGATCGGAGACAAAGTTGCAGAGCGAGACAGAACGACATACGGCGTATGCGAAAAATGTAGTATGTATATATGTATATATATATATATATATATATATATATCAAGCAAAGGTTTACGGAAAGTATACATATATCGACAATATGTGATGGGTAAGAAACAAAAGGAATACTTGGCGACGAACGAGATGGTGTGTCCAAGAATTCGTTGAAAGTATTTTAGCAACCACGAGAAATCGGTGGTCCATGGCGGAGCCGATACTAGCACAACTAGGCATAGGCTACCATCAGGACTCTGTCATGGCATACCATTTGCTTTGGGGATGGAGACATCTGGCCGTTCCACGTCCATTCCCGTTATGCTAAGTGTCGAAAATGTTGCAGGGCCACGTCTTCATTTTGCCCCCCCCCCCTGTGCCGGACCTCTTAACTACAACACTACCATGTGTTGACGACTACCGCCCCTGTACTAAGCGGCCAAATTAGCATAACTCGACCCTCATCAAATGCAGGGTCTCCAGTACTTCACAGAGACGCAGATTTAATATGGCCCACTATCAAGCGCCGCCTTCGGCCATCAGCGTTTGATCTTGACCTAAGGTCGGACGCGGGGTATTTCGTGGGTGATTTACAGTGAAGGTAGAATCTCTTCATCCCAACACCTACCCTGCACTTTACCTTACTTGAACTTGCACTGTAAACGGCATCTACCTACCAAACGTGCTACATTGACAACTTGGAAGCACTTCACCTTTCATGTTTAGTATGAATCATGTTGTTAGATCATCCATGTACTCAAAAAGCACTCCCAGTGTACTCAGGAAGCAATATTCGGAAATTGATAAACTAAATACACGTGGTTGTATGCAATATGCCTTGATTGATAGGAAAAATGTAAAAAGAGTTGTGAAACTTGCTCACCCTATTTTAACCCAACACCAATATCAAAATATTCGTCATTGAGTGCACCATTGAACGTAGTTATAATTTTCTCGACCATCTTCACTAAATATTGCACATCTTGGTCCGGAGTTTTGTATGCTCAATCTGGAGAAAAGATACACAATATATATATATTACATGTTGTATTATCTGCATCCACCTTTGTCCTTTTTGAGACGTGTAAAAAAGCGAAGCACACGTAGGATCACATACATGATTAATCGTGTGCTGATTGATAATATTGATTAATATAATTAGGAGTGCGTAGATAATTACTACATGGTGTAAGCTAAAAAAAGATAGTATGTTAAGAACCAATGGAAGTTCCAGAAGCTCTCCTAGCTTCCCATCCCACCATCTAACCTTACTCTTTAATACAATATTGTGAAGTCCATATCGCGACGCCTCAGAATACAAGTCGTTTTCGTACAAATTACAACTGCACCACCCGACGTGGCTACTGTACCACACGGCGTGGCTACTGCACCACACAGCGTGACTACTGCACCACACGGCGTGGCTACTGCACCACACGGCGTGGCTACTGCACCACACGGCGTGGCTACTGCACCACACGGCGTGGCTACTGCACCACACGGCGCGGATACTGCACCACACGGCGTGGCTACTGTACCACACGGCGTGGCTACTACACCATACGATGTGGCTACTGCCCCATACAGCGTGACTATTGCACCACACGGCACGGCTACTGCACCACACGGCACGGCTACTGCACCACACGGCACGGCTACTGCACCACACGGCGTGGCTACTGCACCACACGGCATGGCTACTGCACCACACGGCACGGCTACTGCACCACACGGCGTGGCTACTGCACCACACGGCGTGGCTACTGCACCACACGGCGTGGCTACTGCACCACACGGCGTGGCTACTGCACCACAAGGCGTGGCTACTGCACCACACGGCGTGACTACTGCACCACACTGCGTGGTTACTTCACCACACGGCGTGACTACTGCACCACAAGGCGTGGCTACTGCACCACACGGCGTGGCTACTGCACCACACGGCGTGGCTACTGCACCACACGGCGTGGCTACTGCACCACACGGCGTGGCTACTGCACCACACGGCGTGGCTACTGCACCACACGGCGTGGCTACTGCACCACACGGCGTGGCTACTGCACCATACGGCGTGGCTACTGCACCACACGGCGTGACTACTGCACCACACGGCGTGGCTATTGCACCACACGGCGTGGCTACTGCACCACACGGCGTGACTACTGCACCACACTGCGTGGCTATTGCACCACACGGCGTGACTACTGCACCACAAGGCGTGGCTACTGCACCACGCGGCGTGGTTACTGCACCACAAGGCGTGGCTACTGCACCACACGGCGTGGTTACTGCACCACACGGCGTGGCTACTGCACCACACGGCGTGGCACAAGGCGTGGCTACTGCACCACACGGCGTGACTACTGCACCACACTGCGTGGCTACTGCACCACAAGGCGTGGCTACTGCACCACACGGCGTGGCTACTGCACCACAAGGCGTGGCTACTGCACCACACGGCGTGGCTACTGCACCACACGGCGTGGCTACTGCACCCCACGGCGTGGCTACTGCACCACACGGCGTGGCTACTGCACCACACGGCGTGGCACAAGGCGTGGCTACTGCACCACACGGCGTGACTACTGCACCACACTGCGTGGCTATTGCACCACACGGCGTGACTACTGCACCACAAGGCGTGGCTACTGCACCACACGGCGTGGCTACTGCACCATACGGCGTGGCTACTGCACCATACGGCGTGGCTACTGCACCACACGGCGTGGCTATTGCACCACACGGCGTGGCTATTGCACCACACGGCGTGGCTACTGCACCACACGGCGTGACTACTGCACCACACTGCGTGGCTATTGCACCACACGGCGTAACTACTGCACCACAAGGCGTGGCTACTGCACCACACGGCGTGGCTACTGCACCACACGGCGTGGCTACTGCACCACACGGCGTGGCTACTGCACCACACGGCGTGGCTACTGCACCACACGGCGTGGCTACTGCACCACACGGCGTGGCTACTGCACCACAAGGCGTGGCTACTGCACCACACGGCGTGGCTACTGCACCACACGGCACGGCTACTGCACCACACGGCGTGGCTACTGCACCACACGGCACGGCTACTGCACCACACGGCGTGGATACTGCACCACACGGTGTGGCTACTACACCCCACGGCGCGACTACTGCACCACACGGCGTGGCTACTGCACCACACGGCGTAAATACTGCACCATACGGCGTGGCTACTGTACCACACGGCGTGGCTACTGCACCACACGGCGTGGCTACTGCACCACACGACGTGGCTACTGCACCACACGACGTGCCGTCCGGGCCGGGATACCGCGGCGTGACGGAGGTGTGGCGGACCGCACCTGAGGCGCCACTGCTGCACCACGTACGGCCATTATGGTGACGAGGGACCGCCGCGCTCGGCATACCGTCAGCCAGGACGAGCGCCGCCGACGCCACGGTCAATACAAAAACACCGCCACCCGTCTATGGCGCTAACTCGCCGGTGTGCCCGCGACGGTGTGGGGCCAAACTTTGGGCGACAGCTCTGGTGGGGCCCTGCATACCAGCCAGGTCGGATTCGGGCTGTGCGCATCTGGCTCGGTATTCTCGAGACGCGCCCACATCTCGTGGCGGCGTCTCCTGTGCTGGTCAACAGTAGCGATACGGTGGGATGGGTGCGCAGGGTAAAAACAAAATGCCTCGCGATGTCTTTGTCGCAGGTGACAGGTGTATCATGCCGTATGGTGATGATGATGAATTGGTGTTTAGGGACACGTCGATAACGAGGCCATTTTGCGCCTATATCCATGATTACAGGTAACTTGAGGTGATGTCCCTCTAGTTAGATATTGGTTGCAATTAAATGTTGGTTCTCAAGGAGGACGATATACGACGTCAAAGCTTGTTTCTTCAAGGAATGCAAAGATGCCACAGGAAGCCCAGCAATGAGTTGGTCTTCGCTCTTTCGAAATGCTGGCGACACACGGGTTCCAGTGGTGAACACGCTACCGTGACATGATGTATAATAAGCAGAGCGGAACACCCAAGCCGTATGAAGTCCGGGGAGGATACAGGCACCGGGGCATCCCCTCCCCCCTCATGTAGGGTGGCGCCTCTCAGACCAGGAAAAGACGCCACTTTGGGAAGGCTAGAGTGCACTCCTCCCCCTCCCCCCCACTCCTTACCTACTAAGCGGATTTTCAGGCCAGGGGTGTCCTTCAGAGAGGAATAGGCGCCTTCCTAAAAGAAAGGACAAGATTGCCCCTGAATGCAGTAGCTCATCTTTATGCTCCCTGGATGTTATGCTTACGCTGTTTTGAACGCACCACCGATGCACTTGGTATTAGACTGTCCCGCATAACACACCCCAAAGCTGCAGAGCGGAGAGCACACTTCGTCACGACGTAGCTCCGTCTGTAGCACGGCCCTCGACACACTTCGTCTGCGACACAGCTCCGTCTGTAGCACCTTTTCGGTGTCACTTTGGATACGTTAAGGCGGCCACTGACCCCCTCGATCATTGATTTCCCTTCCTCCAACCAGACCGAAGCTAAACTATTGAGCCTATGGCGTACAATAAATGCAAGTGGTTTTGGGAGAAACTCTGGTCACCAAAAAGGCAACGCCTGCCCCCATCCAACTTCATAACGCGACAGCCGTGGTCCTCGACCACAGACCGTGATCACGACCATCAGCCCGTCGTGGCAAAGTGAGGTCCGCTGACGCTGCTCTCGGTCACTACCGAGCGTGCAGCAGTGTGACTGATCCACTGCAGGAGAGGGGATCCCGCTCAGAGGGATGCCGCCCAGAGGGATTCCGGCCGGAGGGATCCCGCGCGACCTATCCGCGGCAGGAAAGTGTTCCCGTACGGCCGATCCACAGCGTGAGAGGAATTCCGTGCGGTCGATCCAAGGAAGGATATGGATCCCGCCCAGAGGGACCCCACCCAGAGGGGTCCCACCCGAATGGATTCCGTGCAGCCGATTCACGGCAGGAGAGGAACCCCGCCCAGAGGGATCGCGTGCGGCCGATCCACGGCGGGAGAGGAACCCCGCCCAGAGGGATCGCGTGCGGCTGATCCACGGCAGGATAGGGAGCCGGCCCAGGTGAAGCATCGCCGCCGGTCGATAGTTGGTGGCCGGCGCTCCGTCCCGAGGCGAGCCCATTACCGCCGCCGCTGTGGACACAATCGACTGGGCTTAGTGGCCCGCCTCGTTCTGACGGTCAGACGAACTGCCGCATGAAAATGTTACGAGGCACATCTTGCTGCGGCGACTGGGCATGTCGTCGCTGCAGTCCAGTGCCGCCGCCGGCCGTCTGTGTGCACTGTCTGGCAGGCGAGCGGTCGCTGAGCTGGCCGTCGGCCGGGCTGGTCTCGCCGGGGTCGCACGTCGCCACCAGGCTGAGCCGTGCCCGGATCACAGCTGATGCGAGAAGACCGGGATCAGGGCCGAGGGTGACCGAGGACGACGGGGGTCACTGCCGGAGGCGATGGAAGTCAGTGCCAGGGGCGACGTGGGTCAGGGGCGAAGCGGCAGGGGTCAGGGGCGAAAGCGAGGGGGTCGCAGCTGAGGGCAAAGGTCACGGTCGAGGGCGACAGGGTCAAGATCAGAGCGACGGTATCACTGCAGAGGGCGACAGGGATCAGAGTCGGAGGCGACTGGGGGCAGGGGATCAGGACCGAGGGCAGAAGGGTTAAATGCGGGGATGACGGAGGAGGGCGTGTCAGGGCATGGAGCTTCAAGTTTGCAGCCGATTCTGCGAGCAGACCGGTGCCAAAAGAATCTGTGACTGCTATGCAAAATTATGCCCTTCCCACCCAATCGCTAAGGAATGTAGTTCGCTGTCAAATGACTCATCCTGACATTCCTGACTGTCTAGCCGGACAAGCTTATCTGTGTTGTGAATAGCTAACGACATTGGACCCGACGGCCGTTGGCCGACGGCGGCTCTGCATCCGGCAATGCACCATTATGTGCGAAGTCCGGCACGTGGGCTTGTGGAGTGCATGCGCACCGCCAGCCATGATGGATGTGGGTTGGCTTTCGACTGTACGCCAATAAGCCGCAGGCCACTGGTTGCGTCATAGTCAATGCTGGAAGCACCGGCCAATCACGCCCGCCGCGAGGTGTCGCCCGCTGCCGGGCGTGCGGGTTGGTGAATGGCCGCCGGACAGTTAGTCAGGACAGTCCGCTGCCGGCAGGGTCGACACGGTTGATCCCCTGTAACCGGCCAATTTCGCTGGTCGTGGTGCTGGCAGCTTCGCGTCTAAATTGCTGTCTGCATCCATTACCTTTTGGAGAATACGGTTGTCTCACATTCACACGCTGTCCGAGTCGTGCTTAATCCGTCGTGTCGATTGCTCAAAATATAGAGCAAAGTAACGCTGAACTTTGAGACCAAAGGAATCGCAACACGGTGTTCCATAGACTATCATTGGCCGAGAGGAATTTCCCCACAAACAAGTACCAGGGTGGACCAGTGCTGGAGACGATCAGTACAAGTCCGGTACGGGACCAATAAGGGAGCCGGGTAGAGACACCCAGATAGAACCGATCCGGAGCGAGACCACCACCAGCCGCCCCCACCCCTAAGACTCCATCACCATCTGGAGAGAGACCTTTTATGGACTGAGGGTAACGCACGGTAAACAAGACGCCAGTGGTTGGCGGCAGAACGGTGTAGCGCCGCCTGCATAGGCACGTAAACCTTCCTCTCTGCGAGTAGCATACGTAGGTATCGCAAAATTGCCTTGATGATCGCCATTATACTAGGATCTACCTTATATTTATTGAAATCCGTATGTTCTAAAAGACACCTAATTTCTCAAACATATAACCGCCTCGAATTGGCCTTAGAATGAATATGGTTGCGTGTGCGCCACCGAAACTGTGTTTTTGGGTGCGGTGGTGTCCAGCATGACCAATGAAGCGCTGCCAGTAGCTGGTTCAGCACCACCTCAACACCACCATCTCGAGTGCCGATCCGATAGCTGCCCCACGCTAAGTCCTGAAGAGGTGGCATTGCCTCTCAGTATTGTCGAGAATCGCTAGTGTGTTTAGAAATGCAGATGTGTCCTCAATCCTCAGACACCCTTAGCCTCTCAACGGAACCACACCAGACGCAGTATGTTCACTGTTCATGGCACAACTACTTGGACATGGGCAGAATCCTTTTCATGAAGAAGACTGCTCGTGCTAGTATTCTTCTCTAACTCAACCGCTGGAGTGCACATCGCCTCAGCAGGCTTTGACGAAGTTGTGTCTATGGAGTATGGGTCTGTTCCTGACCCTGCACAATGCTGCTCTGATCAACTCGGAATGGCTGATCCGTGTTGCCGTGCGTCTGCGGAGCCGATCGGAGTAACATTGTTTAAATCAACAAAGAATGGCTCTTAAGTGCTCCTGGGTTTTAGACATTGCGTGAAACGAATTGTACGACACTCAATATACCAGGAGGTGCTGAGTTTACATGAAAAGTAACGTTAGGGATTATGCTATGTTACCCAACGTTTCGGCCGGGGGCCATCGTCAGGAGTCATCACTCCTGACGATGGTCCCCGGCCGAAACGTTGAGTAACATAGCATAATCCCTAACGTTACTTTTGATGTAAACTCAGCACCTCCTGGTATATTGAGGGTCGTACATTTCGTCTCACGCAATGATCGGAGTAACTCCATTCTGCTCTAACTTACTCCGGTCGAGACCAGGGGCAGCTTGGAGCAACTTGGAGTAGGCCAAATGTGGCGTGGAAGATTCATTTTCGAAGCGCTTTGTGACGGCCTCAAATGTGTTGCTGTGCTCTAATTTGTAAATGTTTCTGCAGACTGTGAGGGACCTGGTAAGACAATTTGTTTCAACCAACATCTCATTATCCTTGATGGTGTAATTCCCTTGCTTGCATGCTTTAACGCTGAACTTATTTTAAATTAAATTGCCTTGTTCTTGAGCCTTATTTCACTTATCCATAGACAAGTGTTCTTGAGGCTTATTTAACTTATTCACTTATTATCCATAGACAAGACTGCAGTGTAAGGTGATATTGACGAAACCTTCTCATATGGATCAGTGTAAATCAGTGCATACTGTCACAATGCACTGTGCACCAATAGCATTCCGTGCATAGGGATTCAATGTCAGTTTGGAACATCTGCGCCATATGTGTAACCATAATACACATAATACAAGCACAAAGAGCTGACTTATACTCAAACTTTACCCTACGCTCCAGCGCTCCTCTTTACCGAACCTGCTCCGAACTTCTCCGTGTTGCTCTACTCTCTTGTTGGAGCAGGGTCAGGAACAGATCCTATGCTATGCCCTGATCAAGATTCTGAAATTATCAGGCCTCTGCGATCAATCGTTTCTTACCAGCAGTGACATCAAAATGACGTCATGCCCGAAGCTGCTTCAATGAAACGCGGTATTTCGCAACAAGTGCACATTTAACAGACCTAAAAAGGGCACTCTTAAGTCACAATGTTACGGCAGTATGAAGATAAATGAATTAATACATTTAAATTAACTGAAATGGGTTTGTTTAAACTTGAGTGAAATACGTCATACATTTTAGAACACAACTCCGACACGAAAAAAAATGTTTGGATTAATTACATCACTAATATACTTCGCCGATTTTTAACATATGAATTCCAGAAAGATGTGGCCTTGGAATTGTTTTTATAACATCGACTTTTGTAATGTGCCGTTCTACAACCGGCCCATTTTGCATACGGTGTGCACCAGTCAGGGACGTAATGCGAAAGTGACGTTAAACTGGAAGTTCAGTTCGGCGGCGCAGTACGAGGCCAGTCCATCTGCTTCCTGCCTCCCTCTCTTCCCTGCCCTGTGCCCCTTTCCCTTCCACCAATCTCGAGTCAATCTCCGGACTGACGCCGCGTACGTTCGATGCCTCCCGGGCGAAAATGGATGCTGCAGGACACTCGATAGAATCTTGATTCACGCGTTAGAAGCGTCAGCTATATTCTACCCGAATGTCAGCTGTGTGTCTACCCATGTTGTTAGGTCACATTCACTACAAGGATATATATATATATATATATATATATATATATATTCATTTAGTGACTACACAACGTTGTAAAACTATTTCCAGCATCGGCTTTTCGCCTCAATATCCCTGCAGCCTCCACACTGATGGAATCCCTTGCGACGCTTTTGTGAAGTATGCGCATGATAAAAACAAAAACGCAGCGATCGTGGCCACCGACCAAGCACCCTAAAAGTCCGGGATATAATCTACGGAGGTCCGGTAGATTGCTGGTCGTCCGGACGGCATTGAACGGCATACTGGATATAATATTTCGGACAGGCCATATATTCTCGAAGATTCATTGCCATTCTGGCGGTCTAGAACGCAGGCACAGTGTTCAGCGTCAGTGTCCTGTGTAGTGTGCAGGGCGACTGCAGATGGGGAGGCGGCAGTGTTCAGCGTCAGTGCCCTGTGGGCGACTGCAGATGGGGAGGCGGCAGTGTTCAGCGTCAGTGTCCCGTGGGCGACTGCAGATGGGGAGGCGGCAGTGTTCAGCGTCAGTGTCCTGTGGGCGACTGCAGATGGGGAGGCGGCAGTGTTCAGCGTCAGTGTCCTGTGGGCGACTGCAGATGGGGAGGCGGCAGTGTTCAGCGTCAGTGTCCTGTGGGCGACTGCAGATGGGGAGGCGGCAGTGTTCAGCGTCAGTGTCCCGTGCAGTGTGCAGGGCGACTGCAGATGGGGAGGCGGCAGTGTTCAGCGTCAGTGTCCTGTGGGCGACTGCAGATGGGGAAGCGGCAATGTTCAGTGTCAGTGTCCTGTGCAGTGTGCAGGGCGACTGCAGATGGGGAGGCGGCAGTGTTCAGCGTCAGTGTCCTGTGGGCGACTGCAGAGATACAGGCGGCAGTGTCTTGCAACTACCTAGCGTGGCCGTGACCGTGCTGCTTCTCCCTGGATATTGCATGGTTGATCAATTTCTTGTGGTTTAAACACACACGTCTGCACCAAATGTATGATGCACAAAATCATGCAATGAAAGTACCAACATTGACGCACTACTGGTTTGGTTGCTTAAGACAGTATGTACGTCTTGAATGACGTCGCTGTTGACGTTCAAACTCGTTTGCAAGGAGTGGGTTTGTTGATCGAAAGCAATGAACCTACTCATACCCTTGATCACCTGCTTCTGCAAATTTCTAACTGAACACCTCTGGAGTCTAGTGATTCTTACCTTTTGTACAAATATGAAGTAGATTCCTGGGAAGACAATGCACATTGTCATTTTACAACACTACTTATTCGGTATCCCAGAACCATACAAATTATTAGATACTGCATAGGGTATTGATTGTTATTAGATACTGCAAGTATTGATCCTGTAATTACCAATGTATTGATCCTATAAGTACCAAAGTATTGATGCTATAATTACCATAGCATACAAAATCCCTTGGATTGGCGCATTTCAACAATGAAGCGCCGTCGGGTTTTCGACAACCCCAGAGTATTACGCCCCCGTGAAAGGTATCGACCGACTACTGACCGACAACCCCAGAGTATTACGCCCCCGTGAAAGGTATCGACCGACTACTGACCGACAACCCCAGAGTATTACGCCCCCGTGAAAGGTATCGACCGACTACTGACCGGCAACACCAGACCACATTCAGAATTAATGCCGTCTGCTGGGGCGGAATGAGTTTCGAATTTTGATGGATGCAGATGCATACTGAATGGGTGCGCTAGCTCCCGCAGGTCCACGCCACGCCATCAGGGCACCGAACGCTGAGTCTGTCATTTCGTTTCGCTCGTGTGCTTCCGAGGTCGGACACACCAGGTCGTTTCTGCTACGGGCGATTTTCACCTCCGCGACTCCGCACACATATCACAGCTTCCCTTCCCTGGCAGAGCTTGCTGACATAAACGAGGGCGTAAATCTTGTACACACTTTATCTCGCTCATTTGTCGAGACCCCTGCAGATCTGCTGATACCGGGGGCACCCAGAACACATTCTGTGACTGTGATTCGTGACCATTTTCACTATGAATGCTGTGCCAAACTTGGCTGCGGTTTTCGCTACTACATAGTATATACCAGCAAGATATATTACATAATACCAGCAGCTCAGTCACGCAACGTGTTGCCAGATGGCTGAATCTTTATTGACAAGATGTGCCGTCAGTTCTCATAATCACCACCATGTTCTGGTGGGCAAATAGGGCTTAATCCTCCATGATCACCATCTTAAGTTCCGTCTTCAGCCGCTGGCTTCTTTTAAGATGACCCGAAGAGTAGCATAGTAACTGGTAGATCCACGGGGTCTGTGGATCATGCATTTAAATGGCCCCAATTTGACATATGGTCTTTGTTTCACAATTTGCTACAAACTTGGAAACATTTTCTTAGTAAAGTGGCATTTTAGAGCACATCTCTCATCTCTGAACACATCTATGCAACATCTCACCAGTCCAAATTCCTGAAGATTTGCATTCGGAAATTGATTGCCTTTTCATAAATTTATCAGCCACATAAAGTGCCCAAGCCAACCTGCGAAACCTGCCCTTGTCTTCAGTAGCTGCCTATTCTTGTATGCAGGACAGGCGTAGGCAAATAATACAAATATGTGATTGCTGGGATACACAAATGTTCAATTAACTTGTGTTCTAAACACATTTTAATGAATGAATTAGTTTTGCTCACAGATGTATCGTCACATCATGTATCGTTTATTAATCGCGAAAAGTCAATACCAAATTATAGGTGAAGTCATATGGAAATAAATATTCGCAAGCGCAAATGTGGCAGCCGCCAAGAATCACAGTGCGGAGCAGATCTGCGAAGCACATGCAATCTCAGAGATTGGCTCTCAAAGTCGCAGTATAAGCGATGACTTGCTGCTTCACTCGGTCGATTTGGTCACGGAGAAGGTCGGTTGATGGTGAGAATGTCATTGTGTGCAACAGCATTCTTCTTGCATAAATGTTTTTCATTACTATTTCGCTTCTGTTGCTACGCTCCAGAGGGCGCTGCATGACCGATGTAGTCGATGCGCCCCTAAACTCCAATAACCAACCACTGCGCTCCAGAAGCTCTAACACGAGTACACAATCAAATGAATTAGGAATGAATTACCACTACGATAAGCAATATCATCTTCAAATCTCACAAGCCCATCTGCACGGCCTTCTCCGATTGTGGCCATGATCACGTTCAGATCCTCTGTGGCCAGCTGACTGCCCGGAATGCCCTCCGGCGATACCGATGGCTTTGCGGACTGTGAGTCAGTCGTAGACGTCTCACCTTATCTGATCGCATTTCATCATATTTTAGCTTATTGTATCCTCTTTTTAAATATAACGGAGTTCTTGCTGGGGTGGCTTCATGAGCCAGGGTCCTGTTGCTAAGCAGATAATGTTGCGTGAATCCTGGCCCCACCACCCGATCCATGAATTCCAGTTCAATAGTAGGATTTTGACCGAACGTTTAACGTGCCGCTAACGAACCGACACGGCCGCCCGGTAGCTAGTCCCCGGCCTTATTAGGCCAGCTACCAACTGACACTACCAGCCGGGGGCTAAATTCGAGCGCGCGAAGCGACTCGAACCCTGTGTCGCCAGGACAGGGGAGACCAGAGCAGGCCAGTACTCTAATCAACTGAGCTGCCGGGACGGCATATCTTATAGCATCATATTTTATCTCATATTTTCTTGCTTTATTTTACCTCGTCCTATCGATGGCTTTTGGGGAGGCTCCCAGCTGTTGGAATGTGCGTCGGTTTGTCAGAGCTGAGTACGCCATATCCGGCAGGCTGGACGGGCCAGACTGGAGCAGCTCCTCGGTCTCTAAATCTCTCTGCGGAACTATTTTCCTGCTCCTCGTGCATAGATCATCACCTCGTCCATAGCTGATGGAAGTCCTTGAATTGATCGGTGGCTTTCAATGCATCCTTCTTTAATTCTAGCAACGATCCACCCGATTGCTTATGCTGTGAGTGAAAAAGATTGGAACAAATCCTTGAATTTTTGTGGTAAAAGAATGCTCCTTAGTCACTTCGAGTGTAGGGACGTATATACATGCATAGTTCAGGCGTCCGAATGAAACAGGGCAAGTGTCTAGTGGCGTGGGAGAGGAGACTGTGACAGTAGGACGTCAGACTGAGCCAGGGTCAGGGTGTGGTGGTGGGAGAGGAGGCCGACTGTGACAGTAGGGCGTCAGACTGAGCCAGGGTCAGGGTGTGGTGGTGGGAGAGGAAGCCGACTGTGACAGTAGGGCGTCAGACTGAGCCAGGGTCAGGGTGTGGTGGTGGGAGAGGAGGCCGACTGTGACAGTAGGACGTCAGACTGAGCCAGGGTCGGGGTATGGTGGTGGGAGAGGAGGCTGTGACAGTAGGACGTCAGACTGAGCCAGGGTCAGGGTGTGGTGGTGGGAGAGGAGGCTGTGACAGTAGGACGTCTGACTGAGCCAGGGTCAGGGTGTGGGGTGGGAGAGGAGGCTGTGACAGTAGGACGTCTGACTGAGCCAGGGTCAGGGTGTGGGGTGGGAGAGGAGGCTGTGACAGTAGGACGTCAGACTGAGCCAGGGTCAGGGTGTGGTGGTGGGAGAGGAGGCCGACTGTGACAGTAGGACGTCAGACTGAGCCAAGGTCAGGGTGTGGTGGTGGGAGAGGAGGCCGACTGTGACAGTAGGACGTCAGACTGAGCCAGGGTCAGGGTGTGGTGGTGGGAGAGGAGGCCGACTGTGACAGTAGGACGTCAGACTGAGCCAGGGTCAGGGTGTGGTGGTGGGAGAGGAGGCCGACTGTGACAGTAGGGCGTCAGACTGAGCCAGGGTCAGGGTGTGGTGGTGGGAGAGGAGGCCGACTGTGACAGTAGGACGTCAGACTGAGCCAAGGTCAGGGTGTGGTGGTGGGAGAGGAGGCTGTGACAGTAGGACGTCAGACTGAGCCAGGGTCAGGGTGTGGTGGTGGGAGAGGAGGCTGACTGTGACAGTAGGACGTCAGACTGAGCCAAGGTCAGGGTGTGGTGGTGGGAGAGGAGGCCGACTGTGACAGTAGGACGTCAGACTGAGCCAGGGTCAGGGTGTGGTGGTGGGAGAGGAGGCTGTGACAGTAGGACGTCAGACTGAGCCAGGGTCAGGGTGTGGTGGTGGGAGAGGAGGCTGACTGTGACAGTAGGACGTCAGACTGAGCCAGGGTCAGGGTGTGGTGGTGGGAGAGGAGGCTGACTGTGACAGTAGGACGTCAGACTGAGCCAAGGTCAGGGTGTGGTGGTGGGAGAGGAGGCTGTGACAGTAGGACGTCAGACTGAGCCAGGGTCAGGGTGTGGTGGTGGGAGAGGAAGCTGGCTGTGACAGGGTGTGGTGGTGGGAGAGGAGGCCGACTGTGACAGTAGGACGTCAGACTGAGCCAGGGTCAGGGTGTGGTGGTGGGAGAGGAGGCTGTGACAGTAGGACGTCAGACTGAGCCAAGGTCAGGGTGTGGTGGTAGGAGAGGAGGCCGACTGTGACAGTAACACGTCTGACTGAGCCAGGGTCAGGGTGTGGTGGTGGGAGAGGAGGCCGACTGTGACAGTAGGACGTCAGACTGAGCCAAGGTCAGGGTGTGGTGGTAGGAGAGGTGGCCGACTGTGACAGTAGGACGTCTGACTGAGCCAGGGTCAGGGTGTGGTGGTAAGGAGAGGAGGCCGACTGTGACAGTAGGTCGTCTGACTGAGCCAGGGTCAGGGTGTGGTGGTAGGAGAGGAGGCTGACTGTGACAGTAGGACGTCAGACTGAGCCAGGGTCAGGGTGTGGTGGTAGGAGAGGAGGCCGACTGTGACAGTAGGTCGTCTGACTGAGCCAGGGTCAGGGTGTGGTGGTAGGAGAGGGGGCTGACTGTGACAGTAGGACGTCAGACTGAGCCAGGGTCAGGGTATGGTGGTGGGAGAGGAGGCCGACTGTGACAGTAGGACGTCAGACTGAGCCAGGGTCAGGGTGTGGTGGTGGGAGAGGAGGCCGACTGTGACAGTAGGACGTCAGACTGAGCCAAGGTCAGGGTGTGGTGGTGGGAGAGGAGGCCGACTGTGACAGGGTGTGGTGGTGGGAGAGGAGGCCGACTGTGACAGTAGGACGTCTGACTGAGCCAGGGTCAGGGTGTGGTGGTAGGGAGAGGAGGCCGACTGTGACAGTAGGTCGTCAGACTGAGCCAGGGTCAGGGTGTGGTGGTAGGAGAGGAGGCCGACTGTGACAGTAGGTCGTCTGACTGAGCCAGGGTCAGGGTGTGGTGGTAGGAGAGGAGGCCGACTGTGACAGTAGGTCGTCTGACTGAGCCAGGGTCAGGGTGTGGTGGTGGGAGAGGAGGCCGACTGTGACAGTAGGACGTCTGACTGAGCCAGGGTCAGGGTGTGGTGGTAGGAGAGGAGGCCGACTGTGACAGTAGGTCGTCAGACTGAGCCAGGGTCAGGGTGTGGTGGTAGGAGAGGAGGCTGACTGTGACAGTAGGTCGTCTGACTGAGCCAGGGTCAGGGTGTGGTGGTAGGAGAGGAGGCCGACTGTGACAGTAGGTCGTCAGACTGAGCCAGGGTCAGGGTGTGGTGGTAGGAGAGGAGGGTGACTGTGACAGTAGGTCGTCAGACTGAGCCAGGGTCAGGGTGTGGTGGTGGGAGAGGAAGCCGACTGTGACAGTAGGACGTCAGACTGAGCCAGGGTCAGGGTGTGGTGGTGGGAGAGGAGGCCGACTGTGACAGTAGGACGTCTGACTGAGCCAGGGTCAGGGTGTGGTGGTGGGAGAGGAGGCTGACTGTGACAGTAGGACGTCAGACTGAGCCAGGGTCAGGGTGTGGTGGTGGGAGAGGAGGCCGACTGTGACAGTAGGACGTCAGACTGAGCCAAGGTCAGGGTGTGGTGGTGGGAGAGGAGGCCGACTGTGACAGTAGGACGTCAGACTGAGCCAAGGTCAGGGTGTGGTGGTGGGAGAGGAGGTTGACTACGATGCACGCAAATAATGGCTTACCTATATAACTTTAAAATAATTGAGTTGTAATTCAATTGGTAACGACTGGCATAAGGCAGTGTTTTTCAAAGGTATCAGACCCCTGCACACTGGCGCTGGAGACGGCTATTCCGGGGACGGGCACGATATTGGGGAGGGGCAGATACTAGCAGGGCGCGAGGACCCGCGCTGAACTAATGCTACTGCATATCGCTTCGGCGCCGTGCTCCTCACTGGTGCCGATTGTGTCTGGTGATTCCAATGGAAATTTCCACGTAGGTTCGAAAAATCGACGTTAGAAAACAACGACAGGTGTCATTTGCTTCAGAATTTCACAATTAAAAGCCACGATGAACACAACATATTGAGATCAAAAAGTGACTTTTTAATACAAGTACAAACTCGATTGCTTTGATTTGATGATGTAGTTTTCCCATTCAGAAACATGCGCTGACTGCAGAGACATAGCCGTTCTATCCAAGCAGTTCCATTTATGACGTCATTTTTTACGTGACTGGTATCGGAAAACGTTTAAGCGCAGAAGGTATTAAAAAATGAAAATTGTTATCAGGGCATGAGATAATTCAGTGACACACTCTCGTCAAAACCTAGGAGGGTGACGTGGAAAACTGCACTTGTACAGGTTAAGTTGGCGTAGAATGACTACAACGATGCCTCTGTACCTGATATAAGTATACAAAATTGGGCTTATGCACATTCCACGGGAAGAAGAGGACTAATCTCAATCTCCAATTCTACAGCGTAACTCCACTTCACATGTATCGTCCTTCGAGAAATCCGGGCATGACCGTTCGTTGGAGAGACTGCCACGTCGTTCTCCACTCCCAGTCAGTGAGCGACCTTTATGCCCGATTACATGAAGCCACAATTCACCCGGGTCGCGTGTCTTGTCGATTTATCGAAGCATCTATCGGCCGGATGACGGCGACGGTGGCGAACAGAACGGAGAGCCGGCTCGGAGTGGCTCTCCTGCACCGCGTCGACCGGAGCCCGCGGACCGCTAAAGGGGTCGGGTCGACCGACCCGCCATGTGAAGGAAGAGTCGGGAAAAAGAAGAGAAGCAACCAGTTTGTCCTTGATAATATTTCGGATAGGCAAAGGTCAAAAGATGTGCGCCGTGACCCCAAGAAAGGTATTTGGGAGTGAACTTGATATTGAAAAAGATGATTTGAAACGATGAGCCATTGGAAAGCGACGGAGAGCTACCAGATTGAGAATGAGACAGAAACTAAATTAGGAATGTGTGTCCATCTATCGACTCACACGACTCGCACTCACACGAGCTCCAACGATTCGCACTGCATAGAAACCTCCTACATCCGTCCAAATGACAATGGCGAGTTTCGTAATAAATCGGACATTGGCAACATGTTTGGCTATTATTACACTACGGTGGAAATTTGATTTCTGGGCCAATTTGAAACAATCTAATAAATTGCCGGTTTGCCGTACGACGTACATCCGAAATGTGTGAAGAGACGGTTAATTTTACCTCCAAAATCACTTTAGATGGCGAATATTTGCCGTTTCCTCCAGTTTGGCTAGATTGCCTGCATATTCTACTTGGACGTCTGTCTGTGCATATTGCCTGTCGTCTTGAAGGACCTGAATTTGTGTAGGTTAAATTTAGCCTCCACAGGACAGACAATACTACAAGACAGTTCAGGTCGTGCAACAGTGGTCCGTCAGGAGGGTAGATGATAATTTGTCAGACAAGTGCGATGTCATCTGCACAAAGAAGCCACCCAGACTGTGCCTCTTGCACCAACTTGTTAAGGAAGAGGATGAACAGCATTTGGATCAAATATGCACCTTCCGGGACTCAGGAAGCTGCAGCCTTCCAGTTCGATGTATGCCGTTCACGATGACCCTCTATAATCTGTCGGAGAGATATCAGACTGAAAAGAACCAGCTTAAAGTGGGCTCTTGAATTTGAAAGGATCGTCTTGTTATGTCCATGTACTAGGAGAGAGTGGCTAACACTTTGGGAAGCGACCGAGTAGTCTGCATAACCGAATATTCTGCATATATTTCTTCCGCAGGGTTCCCCAGAGACAGCGTCTCAGATTGAATGGATACGTGGTACGATTGGCGCAGCTCGAATACTTTGGTGTTCTTTCTCACATAAAACTAACAAGACGTCATGAGGAAATGTACCATGAATGACCTTGTCGAGTACTTTGCTAGACAGAGGCAGAGACAGAGACAGAGACAGAGACAGAGACAGAGACAGAGACAGAGACAGAGACAGAGACAGAGACAGAGACAGAGACAGAGACAGAGACAGAGACAGAGACAGAGACAGAGACAGAGACAGAGACAGAGACAGAGACAGAGACAGAGACAGAGACAGAGACAGAGACAGAGACAGAGACAGACAGACAGAGACAGAGACAGAGACAGATACAGAGACAGAGACAGAGACAAAGACAGAGACAGAAAGAGAGCTGGAGAGAGAGAGAGAGAGAGAGAGAGAGAGAGAGAGAGAGAGAGAGAGAGAGAGAGAGAGAGAGAGAGAGAGAGAGAGAGAGAGAGAGAGAGAGAGAGAGAGAGAGAGAGGGAGGAATGACATTGACCTTTCATTATGTGTATCCTTTATGCCTCTTTGTTATGATAGGCATGATTTTGCTTCTGTCCACTTCTGCTCATTTGATGTCGTCAAGAACTGACCAATTAGAAGCATGCTGTGTAATTAGAGACAGCGTGACTCAGGCCAGCGACAGCAGTTTGCTCATAGTCTTCTGCTGGTCGACATGGCACCACTGGCGGGTGGGTCACAGGTCACCACTACACGGAGATCGGGCAGCGCCTCCTTGTGGTTGGGAACATATATACAATCTTACATCAGCACGAGTTAAAATGCGATTGGTAAGCACAATACCCAATGTTCTGTCACCCTCGATCGCTGAAGCACAACTGTTTCATGAGTTCCGTTGAGGTCAAAATCGCCATTAAAGAGAGCGACTTACTTCTTGTCTGAGAATATGAAGCATCAGCGTATGAAAGGGGCGAAATAACAGCTCGCTATTGGCACCCATTAAAGACCGTGCGGCTAACAAGTCTACAAGCACCCTTCAAGATACGTGTTACAGCAAGCATAATTATATGTGTAACCAATGCTCCCTTTCCTGAGCGTCAACTGATTAATTGTGCTCGGAAAAGGAAACATGCAGACATCCCATAGACGGTAAAAAAAGAACCTGGGGTCATTTTGTGTCGCATTCAGCTGCTATTTCGTATAGCGTCATTAAATTATAACACCGATTGGTCGCGGATGGATTCGGTAGCCAATCCGGTCGCGGGATTCGATCCCACGACCTTACGACTAGGAGCCTTGTCGACCGAGTTACCGAGACTCATTCACCGGGCAATAGTTGTATGCTGCGGTCACCAGGCATGCGCAGGAAATGTGATCCGGCTTGGGGTTCGGTCATGGGGCTACCGTTTTGGGGTCTGGCTGTGAGATCTGATTTCGGGGTCCGGTTATTATCTGCGTAGCTGTACCAGGGTATTACCAAACACGACCACCAGGACCACCGGGAACAAAACAGCTTAGAACAAAACTGAGCGCTCAAGGGCGGGTTGGAAGAAAAACCTTCCCAGGATATTCTTTACATGTTGTCTATATTTCCGCATTATGCGGCGAAACTTAGACAGTGCCTTGTGCGGAAACATTGAGTGATGAAATGGAAAGCATAACAGACAGTCAGAATACGACGACAGTCAACAAGTCATCGCATTAGAATCCGACCCGGCTTCTCCTCCAAAGTTTAATATCAGAAACCCAAATGACTGCTTGGATGCACGTTTCTGCTTCGCTACTACTATTTTAACTATTTTACAAGCACTCAAATTTCTATAAAGGAAGTCATTTAACTTCACAATGTGAAAGTCCAAAATATGCATGTTAACTACGAAAGCTGCGCACCCAGGGCGAGCGATTTCTTTCACACATCTTCAGTCACAACCTGCTCAAGAATCCTTATTTCATTAAAAGGAAGCCATTTCGGCAGGGGCTATGGGCTGCAGAGTCACCACCTGGGTGCACCGATGACTGCAGCATCACGGATCTAGTTGCTGTCCTAGTCATCAATTAGTCATTTTAGTGTTATCCGAGTTGCTGAGCTGATATGTACTTATGCCATCCTGATTTAAGGAGCAAAAGTGTATGTGTCACGTACATAATGTATCTATATCGCATTTTGTCTTGCCAGAAGCATGCGAATGACAAGATGAATACCACCTTCGTGCATCTATATTTAGACAGGTGGTCCAGAATTAATGGCATAAACAAGGCTAGAGGCACATAAAGTTACCAGTAGACCGACACATTTGAAGTTAAGAGGCATCGCAGATATCTCCTGGTATTGCGTTGAGATTGATACTGGTATTTTATGGTGAGTGGTAGAAGACAACTGCTGCTGACGTTTGGACAACAGTCTCAACAACTAGCTTTCTGTGTGGACCACACTGGTTTACATGTCAGCCCATGGTGTGTGCTTTGATGTTTGATTTGGCTTGATCTGTATGGCTGGCCTTCACAGATAGTGATTTATTTTGATTGATTGATTGATGATGTCACTAAGACATTGATTGATGAGACAGATGTCTTACACTGTCTTACATTGACACATAAGACAGTGATTGATGTCACTAGGACAACAATTTGAATGCATTTTCATCATTTAAAACATTTGCACCATTCGAAGAGCACATTTGATGAGAGCAAGCAAACACAGGGATGTATTCCCGAAGCAAGTAAAACAAACACAGATGTAGACCATACAAATAAAGCTACGCGCCGAAGTATGTGAAAGCACATGGTGGATCACAGCAATGTAAAGGCAATAACGAATCTCATGGACGAGCTTGGTGACAATATCTAATCGCTTGCTTCAATGCTTGCTTAAAATAATGCATGCTTCAAATAATATTAACACGAGCATCAGGTGTGGCTGGAATCGAAATTTTACAAGCTGCGTAAGCAGGAGTAGAAACCAAACAAGATGCCAATAACGCGAGTAATCAATTATCTTGGTGCGTATGTCAGGGACAGATGTGATGTCCTCCTGCAGCCTCCGTCACTTCGACTGAACACATTCGAAATGTCGGAGTGGGTGAGAATACATCAGTGAACGTGTCTGCTAATCGGCTGTTGACAGCAGTGTAAGCTACAGACGCCAGTCCACCCTGTCTGCAGTTTGAAAATGCATCAGTGGATGGCTGCAATCGTGGGCAAACAAAGTGCTATATACAGGTAAAAATCAAAATGATCACACTTGATTATAATTGCATTGCCTGTGTTCATTAGAATCTCTTTCGACTGAAAATTATCTTTATAGAGGAAAAACTTCATTTTTAAATTGAATTTGAATAGCCATTAAACTCTCAATGGGCAAAATGTTTTGCTCATAAACTGTTGTCACTGAACTGGTCTTCTTTTTCGCGTATAACCGATCGTAAGCGTGCGTGACACGAGTGAAAATATTGCATTTCCCCGGATATAGGACAAGAACAGCGTAAGTTGATGACGTTATAGTTTCTGTGTCCTAAAGCTATGACGTTTAGCACAAATTCAGGGTTGAACGGCTTCTGACACCTTACGCAGTGCGCTGTGTTCAGCGCATCACACGTGGTTCACGACACTCACTTCGCGGAAACAACGACCATCATATTATTTAGCTTGAGGTTTCGCGATCGAAAACAATCCACATGCGCAAAACGTGTCGTGAAGCAAGGCACAGCACATCTCTTCTGCTGAATTTTGCTTTGTATGCGTTCTTTGCATTCTCGTATGCGTCGTCTCCTGTCAGAGTGGGACTGTGACGCGAATAGTGAGGAGCAGAAGACAGATTCCTCGCCCTTGTTGTTACAAAGGCAGAGGTGGAAAGTTCAAACAAACCATAGGAACATTTCAAAGATAGGCTCGCCTGATATGCTGACATTTTATCATCAGTTTGTGGTGAAGTAATACAGCAAGACTCTCATATAAAACCAGCCATTGTTACGATGTTTGAAAATGGACGCCATTTCCCTCATTCCGATCTATTTTGCATATTACAAGGCTTTGTTTTCACTCGCACTGCCAAATTTCCTTCGCTTGGTTCTCACACATGTTGTCTTTACATGCACATCATCAGAAAATGTATGAGTGAACTTGTGCTTGTAAAATCACACTTCTTGTGAAGCTGGTATCGGGTGTATCCGTGACTGAGGCCGAGCACATCAGAGCGGGTGTCTGCCGATTAGCCGTTGCCAGCAGTGTAAGCTACAGACGTCAGTGCACCCTGTTTGCAACTTGGCGACACAAATGATATGTCGACCTTGTCATAGGGATATCGTCAAACATGAAGCTCCCCAGTTAATTGGAAAGTACTGTTTCATGTCTGCCATATTCCAACGCAGTTTTAATGTAGCTCGATTCCTGTGTGGGGATGGATCTCATCTCTCCCCCCCCCACCAGATCTCGACAACGGATCCGTCCGATTACTATCAGCAATGCATCTTAAATGTAAACATTAAGATAAGAGCATGATCAGGAACTAATAACGATGTGCTTCTTTGCTTTCTCCATCTGTCGCTTATATTTGGAAAACACTTTATCTGCAGGTCTAGTGATAGATGAAGCAACTGTTTGTGGTCTGAGGAAACGATTTGTGCCTTTTTCTAACGGAGCAAAAGTAGATTTAACCACACACAATTATCCACTTTTGGGATGCTCTATTCTTCAACAATACACAACGAAATGCAAGCGACTAAGAATCGTTGCGTGATTCATTCCTGCTATATTTTGTGAATATGAGTATTGTTATAAAATCCTATTCAACGTACATTTATGTTCTTTAAACAGAAATACCCAATTGAGCAGCATATCCATACTTCTGCCGTCAGTTTTCTTTAGAGCTGAAGAACACCCACGAATGAATTGTTCAATTGCAATTCGGTAATTGCCATTTGCTATATATGTTAATGCAAGTACGTTTCAAAGTATTATGAGATTAAGGCTATTTTCGTAGTAAAATGCAAATAATTAACGTCTTGATATTGTAGATGAACTCTTCTGAAGTCTCTCAGTAGGAAAGGGTAGATGAAGGACAAGACAATAGAGGAATTCATCCTACATTTCGCCTTCCACTAGAATCTTGAAAACGCATGGCGGGCGTGCCTGTTATCGATATGAGCAAGGATGCAAACGTGGTGGCAATTGGGTAGCCAGACATCATAACTGGAGGATGCGATGAATGCAAATATGCTAATACCACACGGAGTTTGGTACATTTGCAATAATTATCGTGAATGCAACCTGTCCGTTCCACCTTTACCTTTCTGGAACAACTACAGAATATAAGCATGCACTAGAAGTTCGACTTATTGTGCACACCGTACGCATCAGACGAATTGTGTGGTTTCAATCGTCAAGTTTGTTGTGTGTCCTCAAAATGTATCCGTTGAGTCACGACTGGTTATAGAACTGGCTAGCAACGAAGCCCGAGCGAAGCCCGAGCCAAGCCGAAGCCAAGCCCGAGCCAAGCCCGAGCCAAGCCCGAGCCAAGCCCAAGCCAAGCCCGAGCCAAGTCCAAACGCAATACTCTGGTGTATGTACGCCAAAAGTGTATCGAAGCGACCCAGTCTGGCCCGACCCTCCGCCCTTGAAAACCTTCTTTCTGCACCATGCCCCTGCACCTTGCTAATGGTTACTTTTGTACTATACAAATTACAAGCGATGGCTAGCGAAATTCTGTTCACATAAAATGGATGAGCTTGGCAATATCAGCGAAACTACTGGAGCCGACCCGACTCGACAGAGATGATTTTCAATGCTAAGGCTATTTATCGAGAAGAGCCCATAAACTGATACCTACATCATGTCCGGACGGTGTATTAGAGGACAGTGGAGTGCATTTTCCCCTCCCCAAACCTGTGATTGTTTGAAAAAACGGCTACGCGTGGTGTGACAACATTTTGCGTATCTTTCTTACACCATTTGTGCATCTTTTGATAAAAACTTTATCTCGATTAGCCTCAGGTCATTGACCTATGTCATGCCAAAGGCGTACACCTCCAAAAACGTATGAACGTGGAAAATTTTGAAGCCAACTCATTTCTGCGCAATGCATTTCACTTCTGCGCAATGCTTATAGGAGTCATAGGATGCGTCGAACCCAACAGCTTTTTTCGGCAATGTTGACTTGAGCTGGCATGAGCTGAGGTCAAATGTAGCCAATTTTCGTCGATTTGCGTCATTTTGAGCGAATTTCAACGGAGTTTTGGTTCCAGGTACACACCAGCCATCGACAGACAGTCGTCATTGTGGCAGATTATGCGTCTGCTATAAGACCATATTACGGGGCCCAATGTGGCCCGGTAATAGCCCACCATGACACAACTTTTGGCTTCGGATGTGCCGAGGGTCAAATTGCAATGCACCCTGGGATCTAATTGTCTCCAATGGTTCAATGGTCTCCAAATTCTAATTCACCGTATAAATTACCATGGAATGACACCGAAGATATCTTGGGTCAATGACCCCAGGTGACCTCACAGCGTGATCCAGAGATGAGAGTCGCATTCAAATGGGATACGTTACTCTGAAGCAGAAAACTGAATTAACGCCATCGATACCAGTTCACACCGTGGTTGGCTTGAAAACACATCACCGTTCTGTCCCATGCCTCCGGTCTTAATAATTGTCCTAAGACCAAAGTTATATGTGCTTTGGAACCTACACGTCTAGTTAGAGACGACAGCGTTCTCCACTTTTCACCCCCCCCACAGTCCATTTTGGCAGGGCCGACCGTTCAGTCGGATAAGTGTTAATTTGATATCATTGATGACAATTTCGGAGACCTAAAAAATGTACAAATTTTGACCCCGCTAAGATCGATGAATTATTAAATGTACGCCTGAACAACACGTTTTCAATATTTCAAAATGCATGGTGTGAACAAGCCCCTGGAACAGCGACAAGATCTCGCGTTTCGCCAGTCGTAGCCACTAACTAGTCCACTAACTAGGTTTAGATAGTGGACTTACTCTCCACCTTCTGCTGCAAAATTGAAAATTGCGTGCAAAAAAAAAACGGAATGATGAGATTTCCCTCCACTGTGGAAGTAAAACTTGCAGCATAAAATGTTGACATTAGCGGATGATGATGCATTTTAAACCAGGTTGTCTTTTAAAAAATGTCAAAGCCACTAAACAACAACTGCATTATCATACTCACATTTGTACACACAACCAATGGCAAAACCGCACGCATATGGAGCTTCAATATAATACATTCATTTCATTCTCAATTTTCAGTCATTGTCAAACTTCCATACAATCGAGTCCAGTGAACAACAATCACAGTTATCATTCAGATCGTGGATATACAAACTGGAATCATCTTCAGCAGCCCACCCATCAGACGGTGCACTGCTGTCTTGCTTCCATGACTTCACCTGTTACCGGGCGATTTCTCCCGTTATCGAGGAGGCTGAATAAACATAAATATACACATCGTCAAATAAAAATCAGAATTATTTAGAACTGAAAATACAGTGGGCGAAATCCGATGAGTTTTTGGTCGGATGTTGGGGGGAGGGGTTCCAGTACACCCCCTCCCCCAATGTTTTTTATCGACACCCCTGGTGGATGCAATAGTGATGAAACGTTAGCTTGCAATGTGCATTGAAAAGTAACGTCGAAAGCCAACGAGTCAACGCGAAGGCCGTATACACGAGGTGAAGTCACCAAGCGATGTGCTTACTTCTGCTCACTACCTCTGGTGACGTAGTGAGCAGAGGTGGTGGCGGCCCGGACTAACCTGGCTGGGCTGCCCCGACGCCCACAACTTTTCATTACGGTGATAATTTTTACAAATCGCACTCGGCCCAGTACATAAATCCCAACAGTCGCCATCAACATCAGAGCAAGAAATATGTGATTCGCCGTCTTATAAACAGGGTTCTGGCCATCCCGTCGGCCTTCGAACGACAGCGAGAAGTAGAAGAAGTGACAAAGAAATACATATGAAGGAAAACAACTATCCGGAGCATCTCATCATGGGTGAAATTGGAAACAGCAAATAACGGACAATACCGGGAAGAGCGGCAGAACTCAGACGGCAACTCCTTCACACGACCCGGGCGTGTGGGTCATCCGGACGGTACAAACACCATTTTAAGCTCTCCCGTATATCCCGTATATCTCCCGTATATCCCGTACGATGGAGCGAACACCATACTGCGCTCTGCCGTATATCGGCGGTACGACGGAACGAACACCATACTGCGCTCTGCCGTATATCGGCGGTACGACGGAGTAAACACCATACTGCGCTCTGCCGTATATCGGCGGCACGACGGAACGAACACCATACTGCGCTCTGCCGTATATCGGCGGTACGACGGAACGAACACCATACTGCGCTCTGCCGTATATCTCCCGTATATCCCGTACGACGGAACGAACACCGTACTGCGCTCTGCCGTATATCGGCGGCACGACGGAACGAACACCATACTGCGCTCTGCCGTATATCTCCCGTATATCCCGTACGACGGAACGAACACCGTACTGCGCTCTGCCGTATATCGGCGGTACGACGGAACGAACACCATACTGCGCTCTGCCGTATATCGGCGGTACGACGGCACAAACACCATTCTGAGCTCTGCCGTATATCGGCGGTACGACGGCACAAACACCATTCTGAGCTCTGCCGTATATCGGCGGTACGACGGAATAAACACCATACTGCGCTCTGCCGTATATTGGCGGTACGACGGAACGAACACCATTCTGCGCTCTGCCGTATATCGGCGGTACGACGGAACGAACACCATTCTGAGCTCTGCCGTATACCGGCGGTACGATGGAACGAACACCATTCTGCGCTCTGTCGTATATTGGCGGTACGACGGAACAAACACCATACCGCGCTCTGCCGTACATCGGCGGTACGACGGAACGAACACCATTCTGAGCTCTGCCGTATACCGGCGGTACGATGGAGCGAACACCATTCTGCGCTCTGTCGTATATCGGCGGTACGACGGAACAAACACCATACCGCGCTCTGCCGTATATCGACGGTACGACGGAACGAACACCGTACTGCGCTCTGTCGTATATTGGCGGTACGACGGAACGAACACCATTCTGCGCTCTGCCGTACATCGGCGGTACGACGGAACGAACACCATTCTGAGCTCTGCCGTATACCGGCGGTACGATGGAGCGAACACCATTCTGCGCTCTGTCGTATATCGGCGGTACGACGGAACAAACACCATACCGCGCTCTGCCGTATATCGACGGTACGACGGAGCCGATGGCCTGAATTTTAGAATACAGGGAATCAGAGTGATACAAAAACCACGTAAACGCGATGAAGTGTGAAAGATTACCCTGGTGAACTGTGCGTGTCTATTTTCACTTACTGCATCTTTTCGTGCATGGAAATTCAATGTTTCACGAACTTAGTAAGTAACGTTAGTACTTAGTTAATCAATTTAGTTTCGGGGCGAGGGCTGCTCAGATGAAACAGGAGCATTTATCCTGCCTTTAGCGGAGGTGAATATCAATTCTTCCAGATCCCTAATGCAAGTAACAAATCATAACTGCATGCTATTTTCTTCCATCGTGCTCCCAGATAGGCGAGGCGAAGGCCACGAATGCCGCAGGGGTTTGTTTACCTTTGCTCACTGCCGCTGATAACGTCACCGGCCGTGTCAGACCGGATTAAGCTGACCAGACTGTCCGACGCCGTCAACTTTTCGTTACGGTGATGATTTTCACCAGTGTACTGGCAGACCGCAGGCGTGTTGGTTGACTTTGTAGGCGTCTCAAACTGTTTGCCTTCGCGACGCGACAACTAGAGTGTAGACACCAGACACCCGTGACCAACTCAAGCTGTTGATGACTGATGCCGAGGATCGGCCAGATGGGGAAGCTCATTCAGCCAGGGATCTAAAGGCCCGACGGCCGAGGCGGTCGGATTTGTCAAACAAAGCTGACCGGAATCAGGAGTCACCGATGGTGTCCAGATTCCTGGTTTCCAAAAAAAGCTTGCCTTCCGTGACCATGTCTTAATATTTATGCTTGTGCGACATGCCACGTTGATTATAAGTAACCCTAGATGACAGTGTCTAGATGGCTAAACTATGTTCATAGCCAGTGGTGATAACAATGTGATGGCTGCGTACCGCGATCTGCTGTCCTTGACTCCTTTCACATTTCGTTCCGCACATGTTCAACATTTTACCTTCGTAATTAACTTTTGTCATGCTGATACATAGCCATTTAATATAAATGTTTGCAGCCTTCAGCACAATGGTATCCTTCGTGTACGTATGTCCTTTTCTTTTGTTCAAGGATGAGTTCTACGCCGGAAGTCAGCGTCAGTCCATAAGGCTCCGGCTTTGGCTCAGGGCCAGCCAGCCAGGCGCCGGTCACGCGGCTATGTCGTCATGTCACGTGGCCTGTGTGCCTTAAGGCTGGGCGGCCAGTGTCAACCCGACGGAGGTTGCCGCGCTGAGCGGTTGCACGCAGCATAAGCTGAGCGGAAATGCAACTAGGACCTCGACACAGCGTGGTGCTTGTATTAATTTGACAAGGACCGCGACACAGCATGGCGCCTGTGTTAGCTTGACAATTCCGTAAGGTGAATCTAAGTGTGAGAAATGTACGCCATATTCGCCAGATGGGGGAGCTTTCGCCAAGTGTGTGCCCAATTTCGATTAAAGAACGTTTTTATTTAAATATGCCGAAATTGACATAATATTTTTGCAATCGCAACTAGCTACTATTTATAGAACACTTGGGGGTGAAAAAAACGAAGATTTGGAATGCCAATCAAGCACTCGGTTTCCAGTGACGTGAAAATTACGAAAATGCTTGGTGCCAATTTAATCAAAACGGGATGCTTCCAACCTCTGGTCTAAAGCTCTTAAAGCTGGCCATCCACGGACCTTACTGCTTAGGGTCAAGTGACCAAGGTAGATAACTTCAATGCATCATAATTTGACGTCCAAATAAAATAGAAACACAGAAAAACGCAAGTAACTTGTTGAGGTTGTATCCGTAGAATAATATGCAGGCGTGACTTTGTAGGTTGCGTGATTCTCTTCCATGCCAGGTTGAATGCTGTGTTGTAAAAGCGTATATGTTGTGCATGAATGCTACAATGTCAGGAAAGGCAGACAAATCGTTCATGAAGTGAGTAACTATACATTCACACCAGCCTACAGCACTTAAACCGCGCTGTCTCTCCGGTCAGATCCTCACACCCCGTCTCGGGGGGGGGGATAGTAACCCCCTCTAAAATCCAAACTAAGCGTCGCACGAAAACGAGAGGTGTCATCGGAAAGCGCCCAACGAGTAGGGTCCGGATCCACCCGCAAAACAATTTCCTCCCAAAGGTGACGTCACCAGGGGGCTAGATTTTCACGACTATTCACGACTTACATTATGTTTTTGGCTCTGGGGAGTTCATTTTGGGGGATATACGAAAAACAAAATGTATTTGTAATGAGAAATGGACAGAGAAATCGACCAGGGCCATAAAACGTTTTGGCCCCAAAAAATAAAAATAAATATTTTTGAAATTTCGAAATTTTGAGTTTTCAAGTTTTCTTTAATTTGACTTTCCCAACAGGTAGAGCAGACCGAAAAACGTCGTTGGAAGTCAACTTGCCCTAATAAAAATGCTTACTTTAGCCAGAATCTTCTATTTAAACTGCAATTGGCAAATATGCAACATTTATATGTAGACAAAAACGAAAAAAATGAAAAATTCCACTCGTACGTTTTGTTGCATCCCTAAATCGTTGCATCGTCTCAGAGGTCAGACACCATCGGTGTGTGGACAGTCGTCAGTCAGTGGGCTGTCGTCTCAGAGGCCAGACACCATCGGTGTGTGGACAGTCGTCAGTCAGTGAGCTGTCGTCTCAGAGGTCAGACACCATCGGTGTGTGGACAGTCGTCAGTCAGTCAGTGGGCTGTCGTCTCAGAGGTCAGACACCATCGGTGTGTGGACAGTCGTCAGTCAGTGGGCTGTCGTCTCAGAGGTCAGACACCATCGGTGTGTGGACAGTCTTTCAAGAACGACTTCTGCTCTTTCACGAGCTAATTCCGAGAACAAAAACTATAATGATATCAATGAACAATTGATCGTTCAATGTCGTATTAGCTCTTCATTGTCCGACATCCCAGATAATATTTAAAACATATTTAGATAAGTATGCATTCGCTGCAGCTCGTTAATTTGGTGCTGGTCATAAACCAACTGATCATGTAGCAGAACATTCTAGGCAGTGCAAATCATACCCCATACAGCTGTTCCGGCGAATATGGGTCCGGGTTTTCTCAAGCGAGTGTGCGGCTTAGGTATTTCAGCCAATAAAAGCATGGTGTTCTTGGCGAATTTACAGAAACCTTCTCAAACAGCCCTCCTCTTAATATACCTCGTTAGCTCTTCTAAAGCGTTCCCTTGATAGTCACTCAACCAGTGACCATTCAGGTCGAGGGTTTTAACGCGTCCTTGATTTGGTCGAGATTGTACAATTTTTCTTTCCAGCTCTTAACCAGAGAGGAGTTGACCCCTGCGACTTACCAAGTAGAGTTCCGCGCTAACTCTTGACAGGAAGCTCTAGAACATGGTGTCGACAGGCCAAATAGAGTGCTTTTCTGCCCAGTTTTTCCTCAAGCTGCTTTGATCAGCGGTTACTAGTAGTTACTGGCTTCCATCCTGTGCCGCTGGCTGTGGTTTCAAAAACCAGCGCTCTCACATAATATGCCCACAGATCTAACATGTCCAAGGTATTGCAGACCTAAACTCTTTCTGGGCTATCGGGGATATTTTGAATACCGAGAAGTTTTCCTATCCGGCATGAAGCCCCCTCCCTTTTTTTTTTTTTTGGTGCCCGGCCTTCCTTTCCCCCCCCCCCCCCGGGGGGGGGGGGGTCGGTTCCCGGGCTTCTTTTTTTTCCCCCCCCGGGGGGGGGGGGGGGGGGGGGGGCCGGCCGGAGGGGGGGGGGGGGGGGGGGGGGGGGGGGGGGGGGGGTTTGGGGGGGTTTTAAATTTTTTTTTTAATTTTTCCTTTTATTGGGGGTTTTGGGGGGGGGGGGGGGGGGGGGGGTCCCCCAAAAAACCTTTCTTAAAAAAAAAACCCCCGCTCCCTCAACCCCCCCCAAAAAAAAACGGGGAAAAATTTTTATTTTAAATTTTTGTAAAATACAGAAATGACAGTGGTCAAGGTCTCGAATGCACTTTTATGCAATTAGCTAATAAGCTCCCCACTCCAGTGAATCGCTGCCTGCTTTGGTGGATTTTCTGTCCCATTATATGAAACAGCTCGCGATGACACAATTAGTCTGCAGACAATCCGTGCCCACGGTCGTGCAGATGACCTGAAGATGACAAAATCCTCGCTATTCCCATCGCAAGCTCGAATCCGTGCCCATCATCCAGATGATCTGGATATGACAAGATCGTCGATAAGCCTCGAGATCCTCGGGTTCGAATAAATGCTGAAGTGATGCCTGTGACCGCATTTGTAGTGATGTCTAGCAGATCGAAGGCAGCAGCGATATGCTCGCTTTGCACTTTGTTTTTAGCATCCAATGAACCATGTCCCGCCATCTAAAGCCTTGGATGTTGGTGGCTCCCATGTCTGGCTGGTAGCTTGGGTGTTGGTGGCTCACACGACTGGCTGCTAGTTTGGGTGTTGGTGGCTCACACGTCTGGCTGGTGGCTCGGGTGTTGATAGTTCCCACGTCTGGCTGGTGGCTTGGGTGCTGATGACTCCCACGTCTGACTGGTGGCTCGGGTATTGATAGTCCCCACGTCTGGCTGGTGGCTTGGGTGCTGATGACTCCCACGTCTGACTGGTGGCTCGGGTGTTGATAGTTCCCACGTCTGGCTGGTGGCTTGGGTGTTGATGGCTCACACGACTGCCTGGTAGTTTGGGTGCTGGAGGCTCCCATGTCTGACTGGTGGCTTGGGTGTTGATGACTCCCACGTCTGGCTGGTGGCTTGGATGCTGGTAGCTCCCAAGTCCGGCTGGTGGCTTTGGTGCTGGTAATTCCCACGTCAGGTCTTCCAGCTTCGCGTCAGCGTCATCGGCATCATCCGACTGCCAGTCAACTTCACTGGAATTGCTTTACGTGAAGATATAGCATTATATTTTAGATTACCGAAACTAGCTTACAGTTTATCTTGTCTCTTGTATCATGTGCGTACCTTTTCATGAACTGCGTTGTATTGGCCCACTTTTTAAAACCCGCGTGATGCACTTTTAATTTTGCCTGGCTGCTAGTAGACGGGTCCTAATTTAGAGCATTGCCATGTCTTGCTTTTAGATGTGGCCTGTACGTTTACACGAATCTTGTCACTTTGATCGAACTTCGATTTCGTCCTTGCATTTGACTCGCTCGTGAGCGGACGTGGGAAGCGGTGGGCTATATACTTCATTACGATTTGTGTGGTCTTATCCACGTGTTTTAACCAGATTGCACTGTGCATTGTTGTCTTTTTCTGATTCATGTATTTTACGAGACCCATCATTGTGTTCTCTGTATGCTTTTTAACGATCATCAACCAGCACATTGCGACATTTCGCCTACGAATTCACCTGCTAACGGGCCTCGTTCCAATGGTGATGCGTTATTTGTTTAAAGTCATGTAGCCAAGACAGTTGGCTCTTTATATAAAATCACAAACCTCATCAATCTGATGAACTGTTCTCTCTTTTCTTCAGGCAAATATATTCAATTAGACGTATCGGAGTACCACATACGAGACCGCCATATAGAGCGTGCCGACGATCCCTTCTGATCCTTGGTCAGCAGTCGGAGCAAGAATTTGGCAGCGATCCACGTCACGTTCAGCAACAGGAGCAACAATCTGGCAGTGATCCACATCATGTTAAGTTCCTCCGTGAGAATGCGGTGGCAAAACTTTGGCAGCGATCCAAGTCATGTTCATTTCCTCCGTGAGAATGTGGGTGGCATGAGCCAATAATTTGGCGGTGATCCATGTCATGTTCGGTTCCTCTGTGAGAATGCGATGTCATGAGCCGAACAACTGTCCAGCGATGCTGCAAGTGTCGTTAGTCGTTCGTGGACAGTTCTCGTGGATGAAATGGTGCACTTCCGCAACATTTTCGTCGTTTATTCCGGTTGATGGCCGACCGCAGCGTTCAGAATCCGGCGATCAAAGTTTGTCCGCGCTTGAACGGCGAAAGCCACTCGAATGTTTGCTTTTGCTGATGGATTCATCGCGAAATGCATGTTCGAGCATCCCCATGCTTCTCCGACGCGGGTCTGCCGAGCCTAAAGCAAAATTTGATGACAGGCTGCTCCTTTAATTCTATTACAGTGCCGATCTGAACGATTCGCTACTGCACGGCGGGAAGGGCTGATTCAACAGCCCCCCTCCCCCGCCTCCTTCGCCGCCCCGAGATCTGGGAAGCTCCCGGGCCGAGCTTTTTGACAGAAAGGGCAACCGATTCGTCGTCATTGGTCTATATTTTGGTGCGAAAAAAAAACGATTTTGTAGTGAATAGCGCATGCAGGGTGAGGATGGGATGGAGAAGAGAGTATTATGATTTGCAATAATGTACTTTCATCCGCACAATTGTATCATTTCCGAGTTCATTTTAGTCTCAGTAAAACCAGGTGATAGCATAAGGATTGAAAATTACCATGAGGTGGAAATGGTGGCATCAAAAGAAAATTAGTTGCTGAGTCAACAGTCGGGGCAACACAATGGACAAGTTACATGTCGGGATAGGCTGCATTTATCAAATTTCACTGGTGTTTTTTAAGACGATGGTGTCATTCGTTTTTTATCGATAAATCATTGAAATAATTACAAAAGTGTTCAGCATGTCTCGCTTTGTGATTTGTCAAAATATGTGTGACGTCACAAATGAGGAGTTCGGCGATGCTCGACTGCAGGCTATTTGATTTTGCATATAGGGCACTGTTGAGGTAATAATCGTGACGGTTTTAACTTGGATCGTATCCGATCGTCAGGGGCAAATTGACAGTAGGAAACGGCACTATTGTTCTTGTTGTGTGCTAAAGTATGCAAATACAACTGTATGCAAGCCAGAAGTGATATTCGGCGGCCTCCCTACGGCCGACAAGATCTGGAAGTTGTGGAGCGGTGCTGCACACCGAGACAGTCCGCTGATCACTGCCAGTAGCTCCGCTTGCTGCGACGAGCATTTCAACATACCCCTGCTGGACAGAGGCACGAGTATTTTGATAGCCATTGGTACGCCGAAGGTTGAGGGAGCTTGGACATGAGTCCCCCCTTCTCCCGGCAGTGCAAAAATTGAGGACTTTCCTATCCAACTTTAATCTGAAAACAGTGGTTTTATCTTCAATTCTGGAGATAACTCCCTCATATTAGAAGTATATCTTACAAAGCTGGGAACTACGACTTGTTGGTGTCCACTTTGTTGAAAATTTCGATGCCCACAACCCTTCCATATTAGCATTAGGCGAAGAAAACATTGTCCAACTGGGGAATAATAGCAAATACTTGATTGCATTTCACATAAATCTGAAGAAACAACAGTAGTATACTTGTAATGGCTTTCATTAACTCAGTGAAATTCCACAATATTCGTGATATTCCATGTAAAAACCTAACCCAGCCATCCTAGGCTTACATCTAAATTTCATGGCAGTTTTAACTAATGAGTGACTTTAATTTGATATTTGAGATTCACCCCTTTTTGCATTGAAACCCATCAACATCATCAAAATGTAGCAGACATTGCGAAGTGCAAAGACTCACTCTGCTTCATCCGAATGCTGGTGAAGGACGTGGGATGGAACTGGCCTGCACCTACTGATCACTGATTATGTTGCACTACGCATAATTGATAGCCAGCACCTGCGGATGCCTGATCATGTTTGCTTACACTCATTTCTAATTGATTGCATCAACTGCTACACCTGCACAATTTGTATCTCCCTGCAAGAAAGCTCATTAAAATTACACAACATGCCTGACATTCCGGTCAAGAATCAAGCTAAAATCCGTGTGCCTGGTACAAAATCTGTAGGTTATGGCCAAAGAACCCTTTCAACTTGCAATTTGATAACAGTCCCTATTTGCAATATCTCCATGGACATCATCAAACTATTGCAGCGATTGGAGCAGGTATCTTTGTCACTCTGTTCCATCGCAATGCTGCTTGAAGGTCTGTGACATATACCAAACCAACACCAATGCGCATTTCCATTTCACTTACATCTCTGTGCATTTACTCATGTATTTTATATATCATGCAAGATGAAATGTGTAACATTCACTACGTAAAATTAAAGTGCGAAGTAATTCACTGATAAATGATAAAGTCCTTGCTACATTGGGGTGTAGAATGCAGCATATCCTCCTCATGGGATGGCAGTTGTGGGACTAGGCATAAGCAGCTTCTATTTTATTGAAGGGGAAATTGTGGTATTTAGTCAGATAAGGCACACATAATTTATGTCTTTGTCAACATTTATGTCTCTTCCATAATTTCACTCCTTTTACCCAACAACATAACACAATATTTTGCCGCTTGTCTGCACAAGACCGCAATACACCGGATTTGAAAAAGAAAGGTTAACTGCTGCATTACCTCCATAATGCCTTCCCTTACAAGCTTCATATTTAATTGAAAATTGACAGTATCTAACATTTTGCATACAAGCTCACCATGAGGCTGGTTAGCGTAGCTGTAGCTGACCTAATAGATAGAACTTGTCCCTTTTCACAGGATAAATCAAGAGGATAATTCAGAACAGTCCCCGCGTTGAATAGACATAACGCAAGCGGTTCGGATATGTGGCCAGAAAAGAAAGCATTCGATGTGTGGGGGCGTGTAGCCTCAGCCGGCACTGGAAAATACTTAACTAACGCACAATTGGCGACATCCATTGGCGTCGACATCACGGGGGATGGCGGACACGTAACGTAGAACATTCCGCGCTCTCAAGAACAAGTGTTTTCAATTTTGCACACGGAAACCTCTCGCAAAAAGGTTCATCTCGTACGCAACAAAACTTCGTCGCCACCGAACTGGCAATATTATTTCATGGTTTATAGCGTCATTTCATTAAAAGCGCCGAAATGAAAATTGATTGAGTTCGCCTTCCAGATGCACTCTGCACTGCAACGATGAACAGCGGCTCGCCGCAGTTTCGCCGAACAGGAACAGTATTGTGATATTACTGCAGTCTGATTCAACACTATGTATTTTAATGCACATTTTTCGCAAGTGCCACCCAAATGAGGCGAGGCAGAAATAATCGCCGGATTTTTACCAGTATTTTAGTATCTTATATACTAAGTACTCATTATTATTTTATGGTAAGATGATGATCAATAACTTAATTTGGCGCTGCAAAGTGCCAAACCTATCACCATCGTTCCGAAGTCAGTGGATTTCAATTCCATCCTTCCTGTTGAAATGCTTCCGAAATTGCCGGGAAGTTTTCATATATATAAAATTGCAGGAAATATAATGATATATTCATATCTCATTGATATTTTCATGTATGTCCATTTCATAACCCGAAATGCCTGGCATACACACACACACATGGTATACATTATCATTATTATATGATATATATATATACATAAGTATTATTATTGTTGTTACTATTATTATTGATTATCTTGGTGCAAAATACAGGAAGTTAATTGGAAGCCCCACATCGATCGAGTGCATGCTCAATGGTACAGGGCCAACATTGAGGGGGTACTTGCCCCTCGAAAATATACAAAAAGAACACAACTGGTCTAGTCGTATATGAATGAAAAACCGAAAAAATCCTGAAAACCAACTGCAGGCTTCGTATCTGCACATAGGTGATAAGGGCGTGCTATTCCAACCAGTATAGGTACATCCGCCGGTAGCCTAAATGAGGGTGCCTTTTCCTGGCCGGATGAGTTCCACCTTCCCATCAGGGCACATGCCCCCAGTACCGCTCCCCTTGTTTGCGCCCCTGCACCGAGTGGGAAGGAATTATGTTGCAACAGTTATCTCTTACTTGCTCCCACCCTTCCTTCCCGGCCGTGATCTTCAGTTGGGCTGTCTCATCATACTGCTACTACCTGTGGCACCGTGCGATTCCTGCGGCGCTTGCCGTGAATGCAGTTAGGGTGCGTCCAAACGAAAAATCCTGGCGTTAGGGAAAATACGGCTCATATCCGTGGACAAGGTTCTTCAAGCTCTCAAATGAACCCGATTTTTCCCCATTTGATGGTATTTAAGATCTAAAATTTCGTGTGGAAAACGCTGAAGTTTCGCTGGAGCGCCTACGGGACTGAGCAATTGTCCAGCCCATGTGACGTCACCGATTGCCAAACGATATTGGAGGGCCCCGGCCTATCCTGCGCTTGTTATGAAACGAAAACTCACTACATGGCGAAATGTGCGAGAGGCTAGCCTCTGCAGACCGCTGATAGAGCTGCTTGGAAGCTAAGATGCAAACGATGTAAATATAAATTAACTTCAATTTTCACCATAATTATGAGTCACCAATGCATATATGTTTTAAGTTTTTCAAGTTTGCTCTTTTCCAGTGCATGAAAGCATCATATTATGAAAATAGCATACAACAATACTTTCCAGCTCTACTCAGGTGAGGCACTGCCTTAGTTCCTCACATGGGCCGACCGCCCCTGCTTTTCAGCCTGAATACCAGAGTATATCCTTGATTCAGAGCCTCATCTGTTTCATTATTTAATAGTCGGCAGTGAGCTCTGAACAACAACGAGATTAGGTTGAAATCAGCATTAACGTATTTGCATACATATATATACGTTTATACATTTACATATAAGTGAGATGATGTTAACTTAAGCTGAATGGCAAGGGTGCTTAGCTACCCACCTCTTATTGTTTCCAACACAAACGATTTCAGCAGGTTATCTAATTGGACTTGGTTCATACTGTGGACGTTTGCTGCTGACTGTTCAGAACACCACCGGTGCAGCCACTCACCAGATGTCCGATGTCTGAGTGTGACTGCAGCCCCGCCGCTCCTGTGCACCCAGCCGGACAGTGCCGGACTGTCTGTCTGCAGCCGCCGGACAGCACGCGACGTCACTGTCCGGTCTGATATTCCCACGCTCCGGGACCGGAAGTGGCCGCCGGCTGGACGGGCGGTTGCCACGGTCCGGGAACGGGAGCCGACCTATGCTCCGGGCGCGAGACTCCCACCGTCCGGGGCCAGGGGGTGCTGCGATCACCGAGTGGGAGCTGCCGCTGTCTGGTGGAGGTTACCACCGTCGAGGACCGGACGTCCGCCGGCTTTGTCCGGGGGGAGGGGATTGCCACCGTCCAGGGCCGCACGTCCGCCGGCTTCGACGCGTCGGGATCGACTGAGCGCCTGGCCTGGGCCGTCGGCGCATCGAGAAGATTGGAGTTGCTCAGGTGCAAGGGAGTGGGAGGAGCAGATGTAGTGGGGAGATAGAGATGAGAGAGAGAGACGAGGTGGACAGCAAGAGACGAGGGTGGCGAAAGATGATCGAGCCAATCAGCGACTCAGTGAACGATTCAACGAGATAAAAGGAGAAGAAAACGAGAGAGAGAGTGACAGAGAGAGAGATAGAGAAGAGAGAGAGGAGAGAGAGAGAGAGAGAGAGAGAGAGAGAGAGAGAGAGAGAGAGAGAGAGAGAGAAGAGAGAAAGTGTTATGTGTACAAGAGAGGGGAGAGGCTAAAGAAATAAAGATAACAGCAAATTTGCCATATGTGGCCGAATCACGCTCAGGGCAGGCGATACACGTTGGTGAGTTTGTGTTCTCTTCTAACGGTCACTAGGATGTTGCTGGCAAGAGTGGAGTTTTCCAAATATGCCAGTGGGTACAAAGTCAGGACAGCGCACGTTTGGAAAACGTGTTCTGGATTTTTAGTAACAGCGATTTCTGGTGCCATTGGACACGAAAGCAAACTTCCCAAAGGTATAGTTCAAAATCTTAAAATTATGATGGCGCAAAGAAGCTGAAGTTTGAGCAGAATCGGGTTTCTGGCGTTGAAGTCTCCAAGCAACGCAATCTTCAAGACACTCCCGCTTTTGCTGCATTCTTTCTTTCCGAATATGTAATTCCAAGAATTCAGCTTCGACAGGGTTACGTTTAATAACGAACAGGGCTGTGGTTATTGATGTATGCAGCTACTTGTATGCTGAGTCAATCGAATTTGTATATGCAAGCATATCTTATAGCCACATCTTGCTTGAGACAACTTACTAACCCTTGGTAAGCCAGCGTAGGCCAATTATCCAAGATCACATTGTTAAGCTGTTGCAAAAATTAGCATACATTTCCATGATTCTGATTGGATGCATTGTTAGCAGTGCACGGACGCAATTTGGATTAAGTTCATGGAGATGGTTTACAAAATATCTATTCACATACAGCGATCTGTCTGAACGAAATGGCATGGTAGGCTTCCGTGTATTGCGATACAGCCTATGTAATTATACACGGAAGCTTTGTGGTGTGAACAAGCCAATGGTTTTCAATATGCCTGGACATTGGCTTTCAATCAGTCCAGAGATACTTTCGGAACTGACTGAGCCTTTCCACCTGAGCTGATGTGTCGATTATTTATCTGGCATGTATGTACATATCTTATAAGCATAGAAGTTATCTATGGGGTTCAACGCATAAATATAATGGAAATTGCAAGTTTTTCACAAATGGTCAGCCTGCTTTACTAACTTCCATTTTGATATATTGAAGCGGTACAGATATAGTTGAAGCGCAACCACTGAGCACAATATATCTCACACATCGTAGGACATGTTATTTCTTCACAAGCGGAGGCGGAACTTCATCTGCTAGGGGCAATTTAGGTCAGGAAAGGTAACATTAAATTGGCTGTGGCATCCGGTATCGCGCAAACAAGATAGGTGAGAGGAGCCTGACGCAAGCAAAGAACGTGGCGTGGAAGACGGATGCATAAGTAAGATACAGGTAGATATATACTTGCATGCATACATGCATAATAACACACAATAGAACACTTGTAGGGTGACCAGCATCACAGCCTCCGGACACGTTCCGCTGACCTCCCGTGACCTGAAAACGAAGCAGGGTGTCCAGGGCGTGCCATGGGAGTACGAGCTCAACCTTGGATGCTTAAGTGAATGTTGCGATTAAGGTTTAAACAAAATTCGGAGGAAAAAACCAAGCTGCTTAGAAAACCCGAAGGGACAAGCGCATTATATGGGGATCGTAATAATACCGAGCGCAATACATGGGGAACCATTCATTCTTGCCAACATGGATCGGTCCCTGCCTACTTATTCGAGGATAACCTTTATGTGTGCGCCATGCGAGAGAGGAAAGGATTGTGGCGTTCAACTGCAGATGGAGTGATCTAATGTCGTGCAATGGTGGTGATTAACTTCAAATGGACTGCTCCAGTCTCGTGTTATAGAGGAACTCGAATAGGACGGCGAGATGTACATGGTGGTCATTCCCGAGTGGTGTGCTCAGCGACAGTGAAATATGATGTTTCGCGAAGTAAGCGGAAATGGAGCTGCGTTGCAAATTATACACGGGGCATATAAGTTTTAAAAGAACGCTCAGTGGAATGGTGCACGTCACAAACGTGGCAAAGTGGCACTCGCGGATTACGACGGAAGAGGTAGTCCTGCGTTAGGATGGTGTGACCTAGCCACAAACGGGCGATGACCGCCTCCTTCACGCGCGTGTGTTGGGGCGATGGTGGACATTCGGAGAGGAGGGGTTTAATATTGTGTGAGTGTAATGCCTTGTCGCTCCAGCCTGCCTGGAGACATTTGTTTGTGTGCTGACCAGGGACAGCAGGTCACCGGGGGTCACTGGGCGGCGGTGGGCAGGCGGGAGGTCGACGGCCCGACGTGCGAAAACATCAGCTTGCTCGTTGCTTGGGATGCCCGTATGGCCGGGGATCTAGATAAGTCGGGAAATTTGAGGTGTGCGTGGTTAGTATGGTAGAAATATCGGATAGCGTGGAGTATTTGGTGGGTGGTGTTGTGTATGGCCGCGAGGGTGCTAATGGGGGAGCGTGAGTTAGTGCAGATGATGGTGGGGGTGGTGGTGCTGTATTTTATGATGCGTTGTAGGCAGGCTAGGATGGCCACTAACTTCACGGTGTAGACCGAATGATGTCGGGTTAATTTTGTTTGGCCAGTGTTGGGCCCACCGCGCCAGGCGACTCCCGTACCGTCGTTGGTACCGGAGCCGTCGGAATAGAAGCATGTGTGTTGTGAGTGAGCCTCTAGATATTCGTAAAATTTCAGTTGAGTTCCGATAGGGAAGAATATTTTACTTTATTTTATTTTGTTGAAGTAGATACCCGAGCATGGGGTGTTCCATGTGCCAAAATGTGAAGAGGGTAAATTTGTCTGGTGGTTTCACTCGCGAGTTGTAATTCACGTATGGGGACCTGCTTCAGATCAAGAGCAATGCTCTATATTTATGTTGTAGGTGCGCCGGACGGATAAGGAAAGATTTGTTGGATGATTGTGCTGTACTGTAGTCCTAAAGTGATATCTGTGATATCGCTTTTGTCTCTAAATAGCGTCATTAGTATCACTAGTGTAGCATCACTTGGTTTTGATGATATCTATAGACGCATTGTCTACATCCCAGTCTTCATCTGAGATGCATCGCAGGAGATCTTCGCGCTCTCCCGCGTAAGCGCGGGATATTTTTGTTCTTAGAGTGTTTTGTCCAGGACTATTAAAATATATTTTAAAGTGATTTGGATGGAGATAATTTAGTAACGATAGCGTAGCGGTAGGGTGAGTGGAACATCCGTGGCAGGACGAGAAAAAGCCATTGTTACGGACTTCGTGGAGGAGATGTGTCCCCCAGAGGGAGAACCAACAATCAGTGTGATTCATGGCGAGCTGCACGAAATGGTTCGCTTTCTCTGTCGATGGTGAATGCACCAAATGGCAAAATCGACGGCGTAAGTGGAATATTCCAGTATTCCAGAGTAGTCAGTATTGTACTGAGCAGCTCGCTCGCTGAAGTCATTGGCGCATCTCAGAGCGTTGATCATTGACCGGGTGTTTCGATATGGTGGGCTGTTCTTTCCCGTGTCGGGGGATCGAACACATGGTGAGCACGTTGTACAGGTTTGCTCAGTTGGTGTATGTAAAATGTACCTTTGTATACCATCGCAGCCGATGTATTAAACACTGTCTTTGTACACCAACATAGCCGATGTCACAAACAATGGCATGTGATGAATTCGAATGCTTCGCAAATGCGATTTCATTGCAAGCTTTGCGAGCCAAATCGATCCGAAAACGTCTGGATGACTATTACGGTGCATGTATGTGCCAGGAGACTGCTGTTGGCATTGTTCAGTTCAGCTGTATACTGCCGTTGTCACTGTTCAGTTCAGCTGTAGACTGTCGTTGTCACTGTTCAGTTCAGCTGTAGACTGCTGTTGGCACTGTTCAGTTCAGCTGTATACTGCCGTTGTCACTGTTCAGTTCAGCTGTAGACTGTCGTTGTCACTGTTCAGTTCAGCTGTAGACTGTCGTTGTCACTCTTCAGTTCAGCTGTAGACTGCCGTTGTCACTGTTCAGTTCAGCTGTATACTGTCGTTGTCACTGTTCAGTTCAGCTGTAGACTGCTGTTGGCACTGTTCAGTTCAGCTGTATACTGCCGTTGTCACTGTTCAGTTCAGCTGTAGACTGTCGTTGTCACTGTTCAGTTCAGCTGTAGACTGCCGTTGTCACTTTTCAGTTCAGCTGTAGACTGTCGTTGTCACTGTTCAGTTCAGCTGTAGACTGTCGTTGTCACTGTTCAGTTCAGCTGCAGACTGTCGTTGTCACTGTTCATTTCAGCTGTACACGACGAGGAGACGGAAGCGATTACGTTGGAAGCATATGAAATGCCAGACATGTGCGAAAGTGAGCATGACAAGCCCCACTTTCCGGCCATTAAAGCAACCAACCATGACTTGAACTTCGCTGACCTTATAGAACCGGGTCGCGACATTTGCTCCAGGTCATCGGCGCAAATGATACCTAGCTGCGAGATCTGCCCGACACGGGGAGAACAGTCCGCCAAGTCGAAACTGGGTGCATATGCACATGTTATATCCGATCGATTATCAGCATTCAAGCAACTAAAATGCGTCAGTGACTCCCGCGATCGAGCCGTGAAGCTCCTTACTGACTACAGAGACATCATCGTCTGCGACGATGGAATGGAGACAATATCTCGTGCAGGCCGTGGGGTACCATAGAGGGGTACCATCACGTCGTCACGGAGGCAATACTTCACAGCTAGGGCTGCAGGCACACGCCAGAGGGAGGCGGCTATCGTTGAACATTTCGCGGTGTGACAATGCCTGTTCTGTCCTCTCTGCTATGATATGTGGAACATATTATGTTCGGTGGATGCGTACTAGGTATTTGTGCCACCTCGAGACATCGAAATTAAAGTTGGTGCTGCAAAACAAGCTGTTCCTATGTGAAACGATTGCAATACTTCGTTCGTCTGATGCGTGCAATCCGATAGATCGCTTACACATTCATGAGATAGGTGTTTGATAAATAATCGTCGAACACATCCAAGTGAAGGAGATCAGTCAGTTCCGGAAGTATCTCCTCTCAGCCTATTAAAAAACATTGTCTAGGTATATTGAAAGTCATTGGCTTATACCGCCCAGCTTCTGCATCGCAATACCCGGAAGTATTGCATGTCATTTCGTTCAGACAGGTCGCTTTATGTGTGTATATAAAGACAGTAAAGATAGTTTGAAAGCCATCTGCAGCGATTTACTGCACGTGTCGGCGCACTACTAACAATGCATCCAATCAAATTCATGGAAAACCATGTTAATTTGTTAATAGCTTTACAATGTGACCTTGGAGAGTTGAACCTTCACCTTGGAGAGTTGGAGAAGTGATAGAGTCGTTTTTGAATGAAGAAGCTCATTCCTTCTTTTTACCAACAAGAAATTCGGAAAGAGGAGGCACAGCAAAGGAGAGAGTCGCTTGAAGGTAGTACTACTCGAATACTTCAACACCGGTAACTCGATTTTGTTTAAACTTCAGTCTCGTTGCGCTATTCCATAATTGTAAGATATTGAGCTATAACTTTTGGAATCAGGCTTGTGTGCGCAATGGTGCAGAAAAAAGATATTGCTGAAGAAAAAAATTGCCGGCTACGAACTTGGAAATCATATAGGGGTTGCACTTGAGTACCCTGGATAGGTGCCTTCTCATGCTCAAAAGGGCTCCTTCGGCCGAAAATGTCAAGGAGGTGCAGTCGCGAACATCATGTCTTTTTCCAGTACGAGCGGGCGCTGCCGAAGAGTGGGGGAGGGCGGGTGCTCTGTTATAGACTTGGGCCATGGGACGTAGTGAGCAGGCGCTGCCGAAGGGTGGGGGAGGGCGGGTGCTCTGTTATAGACTCGGGTCATGGGGCATAGTGAGCGGGCGCTGCCGAAGGGTGGGGGAGGGCGGGTGCTCTGTTATAGACGCGGGTCATGGGGCGTAGTGACGAGCACCGCCGAAGAGTGGGGAGTGCGGACGCTACGCTATAGACTCGGATAATGGGCGTGGTGAGCGGGCATTGCCCGCTAACTACCCTCCCATTCTAATGTTCATTAATTGAGGCCAACATCGCATGTCTAGGAGACGGTTAATTGATTGGCAAAGTTGTGCCGAACAGGGCAGACTGCAAGTTGGCCACTCAACGTCCGGACGGCACGCGGCACACGCAAATCTAATAAGCCCCTGTGTGCCAGCTAATTTGTACTGCCGGGGAGTGATGATCGGCTCCGATTAGGCAACTTCCGCCGGTCTGGTGAGCGTTTGGTCGTGCCAAGTCGAGTGGAGTGCATGTCGCGCAGTGTCCACATAAACAGACGTAATAGTGATTGGCAGGCACACGCGGGGACTGCCGAGTAGACACACGGGAAATCGGCCGATTGGCTGCCGCCGGCTTTAGGTCCGGTCATGTGGGACATGTGACCATGTGACAGAGTGACCACCAGACCGGTGAACATGGTGTCAGACCACCACCAGACATGTGCAAACGACGCAGAACCACCGCTAGACACTGAACACTCCACAGAATCGCCAGCAGCAGCACTGGAGCTGTCGACATGACGTAAGCCGGTTGCAAACTGTTGGGCCATCCATTGCATTGTTAGATATTTCAGCTATGCACCAAACTTTGTACATTCGGGCGATAAAGGGCAGAGCTGTCGACAAGACGCTGCCATCTTGGCGCAGTAAGATGACCGGGATCTTCTTAAATGATGAGAAATGATATCTAAAGAGGGTGAAAGCATGTGGTGATATTTCAATGAGAACTTTAGCGTAAGCAACGCAGCTTTTGTGCCGCAAGCGAGTCAGTTAGCCCATAGACCATCCTTATGTGTCCGTTCGTGAATCCAAGATAAACATGTGGAAGAGGTGATATTGTGTTGCAAAGGAGCTCACCCCGGTGGCAGTCAGCTGGCTGCCACCCCACGCGCCCGTTATGCCCGTGCCTGCCGCCGCCACGCGCCCGTCATGCCCCGGTGCCTGCCGCCCCACACACCCGTCATGCCCCGTGCCTGCCGCCCCCACACACCCGTCATACCCGGTGCCTGCCGCCGCCACACACCCGTTATGCCCGTGCCTGCCGCCGTCACGCGCCCGTCATGCCGTGCCTGCCGCCGCCACGCGCCCGTCATGCCCCGGTGCCTGCCGCCCCACGCACCCGTCATGCCCGTGCCTGCCGCCGCCACGCGCCCGTCATGCCCCGTGCCTGCCGCCCCACACACCCGTCATGCCCCGTGCCTGCCGCCCCACACACCCGTCATGCCCCGTGCCTGCCGCCCCACACACCCGTCATTCCCGATGCCTGCCTGCCGCCAGACCAGCTGACCAGGCGGACGAGACGCAGACACGACACTGGCAAAAATACACCCGGATACGATGCAGTCACCGGACACGACGGGGGCAACGGACATGGCGGGGACTCGGCCAGCGGATACCACTCACATGTGACACGGACACACCCACCGGACACGACGGGGACAACGGACACGACGGAGACAACGGACACGACCGGGACCCGGCCAGCGAATGCCACTCACATGTGACACGGCCACAGCCAGCGGATACGATGCGAACATGACGCAGACCGCCCGGATACGACGCATCCCCGGCCAGCGGCCGCCGGCTCCGGACCCGACCAGCAGCTGTCGGGCGCGGACCCGACCAGCAGCTGTCAGGCGTAGACCCCGCCAGCGGCCGCCGGCTCCGGACCCGACCAGCAGCTGTCGGGCGCGGACCCGACCAGCGGCCGCCGGTCGAGTTCTGCACGCCTGATTGAACCAGCGCCAGTCACGGCCCCGTGTAAATGTGAGCCGGCAATGCGAACAATTTCACCCGCCGTCGTACTTCATGGCTAGCGGCCGAGTACGTGCCAGCTGCGTCGTCCCAGGCGAGAACCCCATCCATCGCTGCCGAGCACCGCCGTGGCAGCGGCAGCGGCAGCGGCAGCGGCAGCGGCGGTGGCAACAGCAGCGGCAGCAGCAGCGGCAGGGCAACGGCACCGGCACCGGCAGTGGCAGCAGCAGCGACAGCAGCAGCAGCGCAGCAGCAGCAGCAGCAGTAGCAGCGGCAGCAGCAGCGGCAGCGGCAGCGGCAGCGGCAGCAGCAGCGGCAGCAGCAGCGACAGCAGCAGCGGCAGCAGCAGCAGCGGCAGCGGCAGCGACAACGGCAGCAGCAGGGCCAGCAGCAGCGGCAGTAGCAGCAGCGCAGCAGCAGCAGCGGCAGCGGCAGCGGCAGCGGCAGCAGCAGCGGCAGCAGCAGCAGCGACAGCAGCAGCGGCAGCAGCAACGGCGCCGGAGCCAGCTGACAAGGCGCAGCACGGGACTATCAACAACAATTTCAAACTACATCGCATTTTGCTTCTTGGACTGGATAGACAAACAACATTCAGGTTCCGATTGAATTGTTACGGGACAATCTAGAAGCTACGCGCATTGCTGGAGAAGCTGCACTTTTATTCGGTTTACTGACAGTTCCATGTTAAAAAGTATAATGAAAATTACTTGTTTAATTCTCTGAAGCGATGCATCCCAATAATGCGGAATAAGCACGAGGATGTAGCTATACTTCACAAGAGTGGGGTCTTTTGCATTTATAGCGTTTTGGCCTGTGCGGTTGTCATGAAGGCATTTTGTACCCCAATCATGCTTTTAAGTCTGCTTTGCCTGAATCCAGTGCCGTTGCTGATCAGCACTGTGCCTACAGTGAGGAACATGACAGGTATGTGCTTTTTTGGCGTTCAACTCCTCTGGAATAAGACAAAGTGGAACAACACGAAATTTATTCCTGAGCCTGCTTAAGCCACACCGTCAAATGTCGCGCAAGATCAACATGATGACTAAGAACCATTTCAAATCACGCGAAAAGCTGAAGAGACGAACCTGAATGGGACTTGAGAGGTAAGTCCAAGAGCGTCATGGTGATGGGGCAGCGGAAGTGGTAGCGGTTCCAGTAGCCCTCCCACACCGAAGCCGACCCGGCCGGGCTGGATTCCTCTTACTGCACCGACCGGCCGCCAAGGCTTACAAATATCCCGTCTTGAGGCATGACGTGCACATTTCAATTCCACAGAGCTTAATTTCGCGTGCGGGCGTGAGTGATGACGGTGCTAGATTAAAATGTGTGCGTTCACTTAAAATGTCGTGTGCATAAATAAGAACGCCGTGATTAATGCATTCTAAATGGTCGACTCGCATCCATAATGCGGGATTAATTCGTGGTATCTTGGTATGTTGCGTCGAGGTGTCTTGGTATGGTGGATCGGGGTGTCTTGGTATGCTGGGTCGATGTGTCTTGGCATGTTGTGTCTGACGATATTAAACATGCATTGCGTGTTGGAGTTGAAAAGGCGGAACACCATGAAGGATACCAAATGCTTCATAACCTGGTATGCACGTTTTCCTTGGCCATATCCCAAAAGCGGCTGTCTACTTATATAAGGCTTAATATTCCGAGAGCATGGCTGGAAAAAGTGATTAATTTCAACAATTATAGCTGAAATACTTCAGGGGAGGCACGCAAAAGCATTGCGGGAGCTTAATCAGGTCTTCGTCAACTCCTTACCGCGGTAATCTCCTCCAGCCCAGCTTTACCTGTCTATAGAATGACCGAAAACGACATGACGGACTAACTTGTCATGTCCATAGGCTGACCGGGAGCGACACAACAAACACACCAGCTTCCCCTGTCCATGAGCTGACCAAAAGTGGCACAACAAACCAGCTTGCCCTGTCTATGACACCGGGAGCGACTCGACAGACCAGCTTGCTCTGTCTATGCCTGACCAGGAGCGACACGGCACACCAGCTTGCTCTGTCTATGCCTGACCAGGAGCGACACGGCACACCAGCTTGCTCTGTCTATGCCTGACCAGGAGCGACACGGCACACCAGCTTGCTCTGTCTATGCCTGACCGGGAGCAGAGCGACACGACACACCAGCCTGCTCTGTCTATGGCTGACCGGGAGCGACACGACACACCAGCCTGCTCTGTCTATGGCTGACCGGGAGCGGAGCGACACCAGTTCACACAGCACACCAGCCTGCTCTGTCTATGGCTGACCGGGAGCGACACGACACACCAGCCTGCTCTGTCTATGGCTGACCGGGAGCGGACCGACACGACACACCAGCCTGCTCTGTCTATGGCTGACCGGGAGCGGAGCGACACGTCACACCAGCCTGCTCTGTCTATGGCTGACCGGGAGCGGACCGACACGTCACACCAGCCTGCTCTGTCTATGGCTGACCGGGAGCGGACCGACACGACACACCAGCCTGCTCTGTCTATGGCTGACCGACCAGTTGGGGAGCGACACGCACACCAGCCTGCTCTGTCTATGGCTGACGGGAGCGACACGACACACCAGCCTGCTCTGTCTATGGCTGACCGGGAGGAGCGACACGACACACCAGCCTGCTCTGTCTATGGCTGACCGGGAGCGGAGCGACACGTCACACCAGCCTGCTCTGTCTATGCCTGACCGGGAGCGACACGGTGCGGTGCCGTACGGCGCGTGGCCCTTTGATGTTCGGATTGCCTGTCACCTCCATGCCCACAGTCCAGACGACCGCGGGTCACTGTGGACCGTGGCGGTCACCGCTGACGACCGCAGACCACTGTGGACCGTGGCGGTCACCGCTGACGACCGCAGACCACTGTGGACTGTGGCGGTCACCGCTGACGACCGCAGACCACTGTGGACCGTGGCGGTCACCGCTGACGGCCGCAGACCACTGTGGACTGTGTCGGTCACCGCTGACGATCGCAGTCCACTGTGGACTGTGGCGGTCACCGCTGACGACCGCAGACCACTGTGGACTGTGGCGGTCACCGCTGACGACCGCAGACCACTGTGGAATGTGGCGGTCACCGCTGGCGACCGCAGACCACTGTGGACTGTGGCGGTCACCGCTGGCGACCGCAGACCACTGTGGACCGTGGCGGTCACCGCTGACGACCGCAGACCACTGTGGACTGTGGCGGTCACCCAGGTCACGTCGCAGACAGTCTTACAGTGTCGGGGACAGCAGCGTGCGTTATCGCTTATCGTTATGGAAAGTGAAGGAGTTTTTGTTCCGCCTGAGGATGTTGGGCCTGTTGAGGAGCCTGCAGTGGCTGTGGGTGAGGTAGAGGCCGCTGTGGCTCCGGGCCAGGAGTCTTAGAACCCATGGCTCGATCACGTCAAGCCGATGGAGAAGTCCCAGTCAAAGTGGATTTAATTTGTTTTATTATAAAAAGTATCAAATTTGAACACTTGTTTACAGTAAATAAAGTTAGTGTATGTTGAAAGAATGTGATTGTAAACTAACTTATAATTTAATTTCAATTAATCACCTGTTCATTTAATTATTTGTGTCTTAAGGGTTTTAGAGCCAAAGAAACAAACCGAAGCTAAAGTCCTATCATGAAAGTTAGCGGTTGGCGGTTAGCGTTAACTTCCGCTAATTCTTTTTAGCGGTTTAGCGGTGTAGCGTTAGCGAAGTTAACTATTTGGTTAGCGGATTAGCGGAGAGCGAAGCTAATTTTTCGGTTAGCTGTGCCCACCACTGGTCTACAGGAAACCCGCCCACACAAACGTCTACCTGCGGTAAGAGTCGAACCAACCCCAAAAGGTGAGCAAGGTGTCGTGCGCTGTCTCACTGAATATTTCAGTTCCATATCACCCGGGCATTGGAGAACGCCGGGAGCGCCGCCTGAGGCCCCCGGGAGTTATCATCGCTGATGCGTCCAGAGAATCCCTGAAAAACAAACTGTGCCAACGTCTCAAAGACTAAAGAGATCGGAGGCAACGCTGAGGGACCATCTACCGCCTGGCATACGAGTGCATTGCGGCGTACCTTGGCGAGAGTGGTCGGTCGCTGGGCCTGAAGGAACACCGGAACGTTCAACGCCCAATGCGCAACCGGAAAAGTCCGCCGTCGCTGATCACGCTGTAGATATTCGGCACGATATCCACTGCAACGACGTGGATATTCTGGGACGTGAAACACAATTTAGGAGAGGGAAGCTGCTAGCATCTTATCATATTAGGAAGTCATGACCAGAACTGAAGCGGGATAGGGGCTTAGAATGGTCGGCCATCGGGAGATAGGCCATTGATATTGATAGGCAGTCTTGGGAAAAGAGATGGGAGAATTAGGGAAGTATCAATTGTGAGCTTTTATCGTCTCTTTGCCATTTATTTTTTACTAGGTGGTAGTTTCACTCGTGAAGTTTTACAGGCTCTGTCGTTTTACCGCGTTGAAGTGCCGCTTTCCTCACTGCTCGTATCTTGTGTTTGAGATTTTGTAAACAAACCAAAATTGCTTTCTCTTTTAATATTATATCCAAGTCGTCTTCTTGTATGCGCGTGATGAGTCTAGAGGACCGCAGTTCCACAACACCCAAAGTTCAATGTTCTCCATAAGAGATCTTCAATGTTCAAAGTTTCAATGAGACAGCCGACAGCCATTGTTACAAGTTCTGAATTGGAAGGCCGGAAGATGGTCAGTTAATCTACAGATGCAACCGCGGGGCGACCGGCGGCGATTCAGCCCGCCGGACCGATGTTCTACCTCTCTCACGTCTCCAACAGGCTGCTGTCGGGGAACCCGCCGGCAGTCGCAGGACCCGCCCACCTCGCTTGCCATTGGGTATCTACAATTAGATGCAGCGGCGGCGACCGGCGATTCGCAGATCGCCAAACATCATGGCTCCGACGCCATGGCCACCAAATATGGCCGCCAGGGTGAGTGTACCCAGAGAGGGGTGTACATTTGCATGCCACGACTATCTAGAACGGAAACTGGCCAGCGCTGGACGACACCGATCGCCTCAGCTATCGCAGGTAACCCACAACATGTGATGTCACCACATTCCAGCGCGGTGGGCCGGCAGGTTACGGAGCGGCATTACGAACTACGTAATACCTAACGGTGACAGTCAAAACAGTATGTATGTATATATATATATATATATATATATATATATATATATATATATATATATAATATATTCATATTTATATATTTATAGTATATATATAGACAAAATACGCTACAATATACCACCTGACGACGGAGCCGCTAGGAGCTCCGAAAGCTTATGAGTTGTTTAAAAAGGGTCATTCCATATATAGTACTATCATTCTTATAAACCCTTTAACACGTCTCTGAAGGATTTAACGGTAAGTAGCATTCAAAGTATGCATATCCAGACACTTTGGAACTCGTAAAGTTTGAAGAACTATAAATCCTGCACTATTTTACATACGTGATAAGTGATTAAAAAGTTAACCCCTCATCTCAGGTATCGTGACCTCTGGTGACCTTGATGACCGTGAAAATATATTTGTTTAAGTGACGGGATGGAAAGACCATATTTTTGCTTAATACATAACAAACACATATTCTGGCTTTTTGTGCAACAAATGTTCGTTTGGGGAGCACAAGCTTTTCGAGGATTGAGCTTCTAACTCGGCCGGGCTGGGCTGTCGGCGGAGCCCAAGCCGAGAATGGTCCCTGACCTCGTGGGCGGGGTCAATGCGTTTCAAGATGGCCCTCCGGCTTGTCGGAAAAGCCCCTGAGTCGTCGAAGAGGGACCCTGAAATAACCAACGGGGTCCTAGTTGCCGGAGGGGACCTGGGGCCGTCGATGAGTGCCGGAGCCGCATAGGGGGCTCCATGTATGATGGAGGAGACGCAAGCTTTTGAAGAGGGGACTGCGACCGGACGGAGAGTATCCTGAGCCGTGAAAGCGGGTCTCTGAGTCGACGGATGAGGCCCCGGTCCGAACGTACGGAGCGACTGGGTCGGCTTTGGCTCACACTGATGGAGAGAGGCTCAGAGCTGATGCGAGTCTCAGGCCGATACGAAGGCCCTCGAGCTTCGGAGACGATCCGAGTCGAAGCGGAGGGTTCCCAGTGCTACGTAAAGGGCTCCCAATCCTTTACGTTGCACTGGGACTTCAAATACTGCACTTGACTTAATGACTTCAAATACTGCACCAGCTGATAGAGCACCCACCAAGAGCCATATCGGCTTAGGCGAGTACTCATTATCAACGGCTGCATCAATGTCGATACAGGGGCGGATCCAGGAACTTCCATGGTTGCACTGATCGGCGGGCGCTATTTTCTCGGAGGAGAGTCACTGCAAAAGTCCTGGAGGGGCGCCTTCAGTTAAAAACCCGTTGAGCGGGAGAGGAGGTGCACTAGAGCCATCCCAGATGGGCGACGCCATCCGCTCCAGAGGCGCGACCTTCCATGTGGGGGGGGGGGACGTGCCCACAGCACTACCCTCTGCATCCGCCCTGACGCTGAAATGGATAACGTGATCGGCAGCTTCATGGCGTACCAATTGATATCTATGGCCAGTAAGGACTCCAACCAAGAATGGGATAAACCGAAAACAAAACTGTTCTATCAAAATAAAATGCTGCCATTATGCTTACTATGATGCAAAATGCTGCCATTATGCTTATTATGATTACTATGTCAACGAAAGGGAGCTGAGAAGGATAATCGTATCTAACGACTCTGACAACGTTACCGCACAAATAATACAAGAATGTGTAAATCAGGTAGTAAGTCAAACAAAAAAGAAGCAATCTGCCACTTAAACAGGATGCATTTCCGAGTAGGTATGTCTGCTGAAGCTAACGTAGAGTCCATTTCGAAGGAGACTGGAAAACAGTCGCCAGAAAACCATCGATCAATTTCACGTCTTCCTGTTGTTGACGAAATCGTGGGGAAATGTGTCCAAGATGCTCCGTTTGCCAACGTCCAGCCAGTGCTTGCCGACGCGCACAATGAGTTTGTTCTAGGCCGCTCGCTCGTGTGAAGAACATCTGTCAACCCTGCTGAAAACTGCGCGGGATTCAGTTGGGGATCTGCTGACATCATGTACACGGCCTGCTCCGCGGCGTTCCAGAGTGTGCATGACAGGCTCTTCATCTATAAATTGAACCAGCCATCTCAAATGTCCGGCCAAACTCTGAAATAGCTGACGTCGTACCTCACTAATTGTAGGCAACGAGTTGCCGTAATGGACAGTCGTCTGCATGGGCAAAGTCACTTCTGGTCACTAAGAACGCCCGAAGGCGGCTGTTATCGCCCGAGCGCTTTGCTATCTTGTAAATAATGGCGGGCAAAATTAAAACGAATTGTTTGCTCTTGACAGGCAGAGCAAAATTATGCAACACCAGCTATTTCCCCGAAGACGCAACACTGCTCGTAGGTAGCATAAACTAGTTATCTCAATGGTCGAAGGACTGGAACTCCATCAAGTCTAACCAATTGCACACCGTTCACGATAACTTCAAAGCGCTAGCCTCTTCGGACAGAATACAAAATAAAAAGAGAACTCTTGAATAGGCGTTTTGTGTGCATACTTTGGGCAACTGGCTAGATAGCAACCTCAATTATGCAGAGCATACCAAGCAAGCAATAGTCTGAATATCTACATAGAAATATACTTCGAACTGTGTTCGGAGCACTGGGAGTAATACTCCCACAACGTAGATGCCACTTATATAGGTTTTACTTAAATTAGATAGATTATGCTTAAGATGGATTAAACTTAGATATGAAATCAAATTCGTCTGCTTTGCTATTCACATATTAGTCCCGCTGATCAATTATTTCAATGGCGCCATTTACCGCCACGCAGTTTTGAGAAAAAAAATACTTAGAAGGTAGTAATGTCGACGCTTCAAAACCAAATAAAATTCAAGAAGCTGTTATGCTAAAATCCGCTTGTATTATTCACTCAGGCGAACATTGCCAGGATTACCTTCGATTTTCATGATCATAGTATGCTTCCTGCGATATCAAACAAACGTCTTGTTTGCACAGTCCGAAGCCCTTGAAGTTTCTTCCCGAGGTCAGATCACTAGAACAGAATCCACTTGGACGATCAGAGGTTAAGCATGCGTGTGTTCAGTATTGGAGCTCGAGCAGCGTCACCTTTGATCTCAGCTAATTTCCAAACAGCGCAGCTCTCTTCACACAGACATACACACACACGCGCGCACACGCACACGCACACGCACACGCACACACACACACGCACACGCACACGCACACGCACACGCACACGCACACGCACACGCACACGCACACACGCACACCACACCAAGCATTTTGAATGTGCCGTTACGAGAACAAAACGCAAGCACTGACTTGTTGGAACTGTGACTCGGTCTCAGCGACAGAGGCACCGTACGGCCACTTCTGATCACTTCTGATGAAACTCCCACATATCGCAATTATCCAATACCGGGGGACTCACCGACAGTGGTACCGTACGACCACTTGTAATCACTTTATAATTGATTTCCTTTGGGGGGGGGGAGGCTGTGCACCCCTGAAACCCTCCGAATTCCCCTCAATTTTAACGTAGCTATGAGAAAGCACCACTGATAGATATGTAGCATTATGCTGTAATATATGGAGCAGCATCGCTGAAAATGCTTGGAACTATACACGGACGGTTCTCACAGCCACGCTGCTCAGCACTAACGCCGCATGCAGCATTTCAGCGGTGGGCACACGCGGGATGCGGGCCGCGAAGGTGACGTGGTGCCGTGGACTTGGTGACGTGGACTTCGCTGGTCACCCGGCTGTGGCTGGATACGGTACTGATGGGCGCCTGTTGCGTTGTGATGTGCATTGCCAGCTGCACGTGTGAGAAGTGCCACCGCAAGCCTCTGTTGGAACAAATATGAGGGGTACTTCAGGAAATTTACTGTGATGAACATTGGTAAAAATATGAATTAAACAGGCAGTCCTAGGTGAGAGTGAGAAAATTTGAGCATGTTGCATTCCAACCTGCAAAGCTGTTGGAAGCTACTTGCGAGCGGAAATGATGTACCGAGTCCATTTCTTTGAACACAGATTGAGAGCAGTTTATGACGAATATTCACCCCACTATATATATATATATATATATATATATATATATATATATATATATATATATATATATATATATATATATATATATATATATATATATATATATATATATATATATATATATCAGTGGCGAAACCAGGATTTCAGTTCGGGGGCCAGGGTTGGAGAGGGGGGCCAGGGATGGAGAACGGGCCCCTCATGTTTTTAAAAAGTCTTCGAAAAAATGCACTTACTTTTGAGCGGGCCCCTATGTTTGTAAAACTCCGCAGAAATAAAAGCACTTTTCCTTTGCGTGCCCCTTCCTCCTAGAGAAATTCCTCCCCTGGATCAAAGTGGGCCCGGTTCGAAGCGGGCCCCTGGTTCCTAAGAGCCCCTGGTTCAAGATAGGGCCCAGGTTGAAGCGGGCCCCTGGTTCTAAGCGGCTATTGGTTCAATGCGGGCCCCTGAATCGAAATGGGCCCCGGTTCGAGGCGGGCCCTGGTTAAAACGGGCCCACAAATTTTCAGTTGGTTCAAAGGACCCCTTGATTCGAGCCACAGATCCGCTTCGCGGGCCCCTAGCCAGGACTCTGAGTAGGGTGGCCCACTCCGAGCCAGGCCCACTCCTGGCTCGGAGCGGGCCCAAAAAATTTCGGGGGCCATGGCCCTTTGGCCCCCTGGTTGCGCTACTGATATATATATATATATATATATATATATATATATATATATATATATCAGCCATGGGTGTCGTTCAGCGTCACAGTGTCCGAGGCCCCTCGCGTCTATGGTATAATTTGGTAAAGGTTCCAAATTTCAACAAAGCAGACTTTAACGGCATAGAGCGGCTTTAAGTGCCATCAGATGGGAAGAAGAATTCTCCAATTTAAATGCCTGTGAAATGTGGGAAAAGTTCAAATCTTACTTAAAGGAAACTCAGATTAGACATGTCCCCCAAAAGCAAAGACGCAAAAGAAGGGTAGGAAAGCCAGCATGGCTTACACCAGACGTGATGAAAGCAATTAGGGCTAAGAAAACTGCATTTAGAGTTTTTAAAGAAGCCTCAAATGTCATTAATCTAAAGGCGTATCGAAAAGCTAGAGACACTGTGAAGCAAAAACCAGAGCAGCAAAGCGAGCAAAGGAACTGGATTTAGCTAGAAACTGTAATGGGGACAGTAAAAAGTTCTTTAGTTTCTACAAGCTGAGTAAAGTTTCTAACACAATTGGTCCACTGAAGTAAACGGGACTACATTGGGTGAGGATAGTGAGATGGTTGAGGAGCTGAGCAAGCAGTTCAAATCAGTGTTTACATTGGAAGATATGACCAATCTGCCGACCGTACACCATAGTTCAGATACATGGGATCTGACAAATGATGTTGATTTCATTGGTAGTGATGTTGTTTACAATCATATCAGGAAAAATAAAGCCAAATAAGGCAGCAGGACCTGATGATATTTATGCTAGGGTGTTGCGGGAAACTGAAAAGGAACTGGCATTTCCACTTAGTATAATATTTTGTAGATCAGTTTCACATAATGAAATTCCAACCGATTGAAAAGGGCAAATGTAGTTCCTATTTTCAAGAAAGGAGAAAGAGGGAAAGTTGAAAACTATAGGCCAATAAGTCTCACATCCCTAGTCTGCAAGGTACTGAATCAATTATCAAGGATAGAATAGTTAGTTATCTGGAAGGTAGCAGATTGATTCAAGATACTCAACATGGATTTAGAAAAGGACGATCGTGTCTCACAAACCTCTTGGACTTTTTGAACTTCGCCACAGAACAATTTGATCAGGAAATCAGGTTGATGTAGCATATCTTGACTTTAGTAAGGCCTTTGACAAGGTACCCCATAAACGGTTAATGATACAGCTTCAGTCCCATGGTATTGCAGGTAGCATCTTAAAATGGATAGAGTTGTGGCTTTCAGATAGACAGCAAAGAGTGATGCTAAATGGTACAAAGTCATCATGGCAAAATGTTCTTAGTGGAGTCCCCCAGGGGTCAGTACTAGGCCATTACTGTTCATTATATTTGTAAATAACATTGAAAGTGGCCTAAGCAGTAAAGTTTTGAAATTTGCAGATGATTTGAAGGTCTTTAGGCAATAACAGGTCAGGATGAGCATATCTCGCTGCAAAAGACTTAGACGAACTTGTGAAGTGGTCCGAAGAATGGCAAATGAAATTTAACTTTGATAAGTGCAAAATCATGCATGTAGGTAAGCAGCATATGAAGGCTCCATACTTGATGGGTGGCCAAGTGCTATCAGTGACTCAACAGGAGAAGGATTTAGGCGTTATTCTAAACACAAAATTTGTGGCATCAGAACAGACCAAGGAAGCCAGGAAGAAGGCACTGAGAATGCTCGGGGCAATAAATAGGAATGTATCATACAGAAGTGAGGAAGTGATCAGGAAGCTTTACTGTGCATACGTCAGGCCACATTTGGAATACTGCATCCAAGCTTGGTCTCCTAGCTATGAAAAAGATTGTTGGCTTTTAGAGAGAGTACAAAAGAGGGCTACAAAAATGGTTAATGGCATAAGCAACCTGGCATATGAGGAAAGATTGAAGAAATTGAATATGTTTTCACTTAGATATAGAAGGCTGAGAGGAGATCTCATCGAGGTCTTTAAATTTGTCAATGGTCTGGAGAGGGGATACCTTGGGGAAATGTTTGAATTTAACAGAAATGATGCAATTAGAGGTCATAAATTCAAAATTAAAATTAACCACAGCAGAACAAGGTTAAGGCAAACTTTCTTCACCAACAGGGTAGTGGAACACTGGAACCAGCTGCCAGAAAACATCGTCAGTAGCAGAACATTGAACATCTTTAAAAACAGCATAGACAATCATTATAAGAATAGAGGGCTTGCTTTTCAGTATTACAGGGAGGGCTGATTGGCAGATTTGGTGGGCAACTGGTTCAGTGTACAGAGTGCAACCAAGAAGGGCCCTTGTGGCTCAGAGTTGCACTGATCTTTTATGTCTTTATGTCTTTATGTCTATTTGCGCCTCCTGCTCCAAAGGCGCCACCTGAAGTTGGCAATGGAAGCCAGATCGTGCCCAGATATTGGAACTCAGGCTACCATCGCTGGTCCGTTCGTGTTACCGCTCCTAGGTATGCAGCAGAGTGACCTGCTTCCAGTCACCCAGACCATCAGCATGGCTGAGAGCAGCGATATGAACCTTCTGAGAGGGGTGTTCATCGAGATCGCCGGGTATGACGAAGTGGGTCTTAGGCGTTCAACCAAGCAGCTGTCCTACATCGCCTATGATGGCCTGGGTCTCTTCCTAAGCTGCCAGGCGTGTTCTCAGCTGGGAATCATCTCTCTTGACTTTCCGAAAGTCATTGTTCTTCAAGAACGAATGATATGTGGCTAGTGCTGTACCTGTGCATTCGACCCAGGTCGACCAACTGAAATACCAGGATGTCGGTGACGATCAGTGTGAGGGCCCCAAACGTGCGGAACCAACTCCGGTGCCATCTACACTCCCATTCGAGCCGGTGCTGGACAACATCGCCAAACTTCAGCAGTGGATCCTAAACGGGTATGCCTCCGGCACGTTCAATGTCTGCGAGCACTAGCAGCTGTCCCTCATGCACGGAGAGCCGCTAGATATATTCCTGGCTCCCAACGCCAAGACAGTTACAGTGCACACCCCAATACCAGTCGCCATCCACTGGCAAGATGAAGTAAAACGTTGGCTGGATCGTCCGGCTCCGGATCGTCCGGATATATATATATATAGGTCCGGCTCCGGATCGTCCGGGTATATATCGTCCGGAAGATGGCTGGATCATCCGGGACGTCCGGCTCAAAGTCCTCGAAGAAGTGCCACCGAGTACCGCTACTACTTGGTGCCACCGGATGGGCGTCGTGGGCAAGAAGGATGGCACACCGCGGTAGACGGTCAACTTCCCCCTGAACCAAGAATCCGTCCGGTAGACACACCATACACCTTCGCCGTCCCACCACCAAAAACAAGAAAACCGTCTTGGATGTGTGGGATGAATACCACAGTTTTGCGTTGCACGAAAACAGCCAAGTTCATAACACAGTGTGGACGGTACTGTTGTGCGACTACACTCCAGAGTTATCTAGCGGGAGATGGATGTACACATCGCTTTGATCTCATCACGAGTGACATCCCGCACAAGGTGAAGTGTACCGACGATACCCTGCCCTGAGGAGACACGATCCAGCAGTGCTTCTTTTGAACATGCCACTACCTCAGCTTCTGCAGTGCTAGAGGGATCATCTTCAACACGGCCAAGTTCCAGTTCGCACAAGACACAGTGGAGTTCGCTGAGCTTGAGGTAATACCAGTATCGGTCAGACCCATTCAATGTCTGCTTAAAAGCATCAGCAATTTTCCAACATTGACCAACATCGCCGGGATCTGTTCTTGTTTCGGTCTCGTCCAACAGCTCGGCTGAACTCATGTCGTACGACCTGTGATGGAACCCTTCCGTGAGCTTCTGAAACCACGAGTCACCTATTGGAAGGAACAGTTGGACCGATTGTTCTGCGAATCGAAAGCCATGATCTTGCGCACGGTGGAGAAGGGTATGCGAACGTTCCAAGCCGGAGGTCCCACATGTCTAACGACAGAATTTTCCAAGACCGGAATCGGGTTCTGCCCGACGCAAAGACATTGTGCTTGTACATCAGACTCCCCTTCGTTAGGCGTCAGACGCACTGTTAATGCGGACATCAGGGGGACCCCCAGTGAAGAAAGAAAACAGGTAGGTTCCTGATGTCATTCAAGAACTCTGAAACATGCGCCCGCGACAAGCGCACTCAGATGCTCATTAGTGTGAGCGCGAATAATTTAGTTACACTTTATGAGACTATGTCTCTATAAAATATTATGCGAATTGGCTTTTTTGAAAGTTAGCTTGCCTCCAGACGTCAGTTTCATTGCCATTTACAGTAATATATTGTGCATATTGTTACTTTGCGCATTGCATTCCGGAACTATTTCCACCATAGACAGCCGGCCGCTGGAAACGACGCCGGCGGCCCCCGACCCGTCCACGACCGCCCGCGGCCATTCATAACATGGTGGGTCGCAAAACAATTCTTGAATGTTAATGGCCTTCAACGCCAAAGTTACAGGCAGATTTTCAGATTTGAAACACTAGGTGATGCACCTGGCATGAGTTCCGCCACTATTGCAGTCGAGGCCGAAAGCTTTTCTCGATATTGTCTAAGAATATTGCGCTTATGGGCGTTGAATGTAAATAATACATCTGCAATCATTAATTTCTCCTACGTTTGGCGTGGCAGAGCCGATGTTCCTTAGTATTGTTAAATGGTGGAACCTTGCTTTTTGTCATGCCACCGTTCGGCGGCCCTACGGTTCCGCTGAGCAGCAACCGTCGGCGCTTGACGTGCATCGAGCCAATGGCGAACCTCAATATTGCCGGAAAGCTTCATGTCAAAAGGTAAAAAGTTACAAGGTTAGTATCTATAAAAGTAGTCGAGTGTGGCATCAGAAGGCAATTAACTTAATACCGGTTTCTTAGGAACTATTGGAAACTAATTCGTAAATGTGGAACATCTGATATACAAATAATACAATTTGATAATTGGAGACAGAAATCCTGGAGTTGGAGTGCAAAGGTGACAGGGTTATATTGGTACGAAAGTAGTTGAGGATGGCACCAGACGGGAGCTGATTTTATGTCCGTTTATTTGAGAACATTGGAACTAAATTCGCTAATGTAGAACATCTGATATACAGCTTAACCCTCCCTATAGGGAGGGGGGGGGGGTGCAACCCCCAAAGTTTTTTGTGTATTCCTTCCAAACCGATGAACGGATCGCTCTGAGATTTTCAGTACCCTTTGGGGCAACCTTTTGATGACTTTTAGTTATTTTTTTGGACGTCATATCAGGTCACGGAGTCATAAAGGGGAGGACCTCCGGCCAGTTTTCAACAAATACGTGATTATCGCACGTATTTTGTTACGTACTTAGCGTAATTATGGGCATATGATGAAAATACAGATGCCCAGATAGGTTCCCATTGAAAAATAATGCTCCAAATATCAGCGACCTCGGTTAACCTCGGTTGACCTCTTTTGACCTTTCGAACTTTTTAGCTCACCTACGGTAATTTTCGTTCTGAATTCGAATTCAGCGTCCATTTTCACCCTAGGGAACTTTAAAGTTCGAAATTGAAACCACTTTTCGAAAAGTTGGATATTTAGGGTCATGGCTTTGAACTCATTTGGTGCATGATATATCTGTTCGATCACATCGTGTGACATGTCGTTATGTTCCCAAGGTCCATATAAACATATTTCCGGGCATTTGGTGGATATTTATACAATAGTTTCGATAAAACTGACGATTTTTTTAGGAAAATACAAAAACAAAATAAATTTTAGACCTTTGACCTGACCTGGAAGGTCAACCATTGACCTTAGAAGGTCATACTGAATTCCAATCGCGAGATCTTGGCCAGATCTATCACTTTGGTCTTCAGTTCGTTTTCGTAACACGCACGGTTTCGAATCGCCAGGGGGGTCGTACCCCCCCCCCGCATACGACCGAAAGTGGTAAAATGCCGTATACTGGCGAGGGTTAAGGGAATATAATGTAATAATTCGAAACGCAAATCCTGGAATTTGGTACAAAAGGAATTGAGTGACACTCCATCAGCCCTGGGTGATCCGCCAGTGGTCCAGCCAGCCGCGTGCGCACGGGATGGACCCGTACGGCCTCGGAGTGCCCAGAGGTTCCTCAGTCCCTCCATGAGTGGAAATACTCATGGTCACATAGACCGTTGAGGCCGAGCAGTGGCGCGTGCGAAGTTTTCCAGTAGTGTAGTTTCGTACTTTTTTGTGTTTGTTTGTGTGCGAAGTCGAGCCTATGATGCCACGAACCTACACTTTGGTGATGTTTGCCGTTATCCTTTACCGTACCTGGGTCTGGTCGTGTGCTTTTGTGCTCCCATGCCCATTTAAGCGCCGCCGCTGCGGTGGTGTCGGTCGGCCTCATTGGAGCGGGGGGGATCATTGGTACTGCATTGTTCATTGCACTGGTCTCTTTTGTTTCAGGTATAGAGTTAATACATTGAAAGTAAATAACTTACTGACTTATTGTGTGTCTCTTCTCGAGACACGATAAGTTATGACGAACATTTTCCTGAATGGTCAATAGTGCCACCTGTGCCGCCAAGTGCGCCGACGCGGCAGTGTGGGGGCGGGTTTGGCCGAGTGGTTAAGGTGTTGGGTTCTGGGTACCAAAGGTCCTGGGTTCGACACTGGTGCCGCTCGGGACATTTCCCAATTCCGCAGCCCACCGGCGAAACAGTGTGGGCAGCGCCATTAGCCGTGAATGTTGCGTAAGGTGCGTTGTGAACCACCCAATAAACAAACAAAAGGACGTGGTGATGCGGATGGGTTTTCTGTGTTTAAGTGTTTCTTAAAATGTGGTGGGCGCCATTGCTTTGCACCATTCACGCACAAATTGAAGAAAAGTAAAACGAGCTTGCGAGTCATAATTTTCCATTCATAACTTGCCAGCCAGGGGTATTTTCCCCTACCTACTAGAACTTCGAACATTCATTTTCGGTACAATAAATGGTGTGGTCTAGCATTTGCCGGCTAAGCATATGGTAATTATTGTTCATTCCCGACAACCAGCTGTGCTATATGACCATTGCAGTTGACGCACTCCTAAACTACGACAACCAGACGCAGTCTGAGACATGATTTTTTAAAAACGAATCAGCTGAGCACCTTGGTACTTTGGTACGGTAAACTTCCTACAGCAACGTTGTTTGCACTGAAATTGTAACCGAAGGTGCCGCGCATGCACGCAAATATCGTCGGGCTGTGTAAATCAGCATTAGCTTCAGGTAGGTAGGTGTGTAATTCGACGTAATCTGTAGGATTCGACGTAATATAGACAGAACTAGATGTTCCAAGCCATTAAAAAAATATCCCAATGTGTCGATGACCATTTTTTGCCTTCATACCTGGTCTTTCCCTAGTGATGGTAGATATCTGCATACTTATGTGCTTAGGTCTTAGTAGTACATATATAAAGAAGAGTCTAATGAACGCAAATGCCGACTAACAGGAAACTCCTAATCAATGTGATATCCTAAGTGCAGTGATTTTGCAGCTGAAGGTAATTTCGGATTTCTTTGAGTTTCTTCTTTAATGCAATGCTTATGATTGTGTTGAACATGTGACTGCCCACTTCCCCTGCAATTGCATACTTTTTTGGTTGTGAGGCAAAATAATACCCAAAATGGGCTTGGAGTTGGGTACTATAGCATAAAAGCAATGTCAAAAATCAGGCAAAATATGTAACCTAGCCTAACCAGTAAACTTTTGCTTTAAGGTGTTTGATGAATTCTTAAAATTGCTTTTTCCAATCCATAAAAAAAAAAAAATAGAAAAAGGGCCCTTCTTGGCACTCTGTACACTAACCAGTTGCCCACCAAATCGTCAATCAGCCCTCCCGTAATACGAAAACAAGCCCTCTATTCTTATAATGATTGCTACTTTTAAAGATGTTCAATGTCTGCTACTAATCCAATGTTTATGTATGTGACTATGATGATGGTGCCACTCATTTTCCATGCAAATGCTTATTTTTCAGGTTGTGAGTGGAATAACACCAAAATGGGTAGGTTACATGGCATAAAAAGAAATGTTTTAAAAATTAAATCAAATGGCAGTATAACATAACCTAATCTAGCCTAAGCTAATCTCTCTTTGAAGAAAAAAAAATCCACAAAAATTTGTTAGAAAAAGCTCAAGCAATTTATTGTCTGAAAGTTTTCAAAATAAAAACATAACTAAACCTAACCTAGCCTACCATAAGCTGCTTTGAGGAAAAATTATGTCCAAATTTGTATTCAAAACTTTGAAAAGGAAAAATTAAAACATTTTCTAACTAAAAAACCTAAACTAACCTAGCTCAAATCAACCTAACCAACTCCTTTGCTTAATGGAGGCAAATGTGCATAACACTTTTCTTGTTGCCACCTTAAAGTACAGTAATACCTCACAGCCTTTCATGGAAAAACTAAATTATTTTTGCATGAAAAAGTTCTGATTTTTTTTCTTCCTTTTTTAAATTGTGGAACCTAACCAAACCTAATCTAGCTTGAACTGTATTTGACATATGCACTTGAGGGAGGAGAAATCTACTAAACCCTCCAGTTTTTCTTTAATAACTCCAGGTTATACTGGTTGATATGCAATTTTTGCATACCTGCTTAGAAATGTCCAGCATGTCATTTAAAGCAATAATAATGGAAATCTGTCATTTTTTCTTCAAGTTACATACTGTTAAATTCAAAGCATTTTGTAGCTCCTGACCACAAAAATTGGTGCTGAAGCATTTCCAACATATTGGAAAAAGTTAAGTGTTCCTGGCAACACTAACAGCTTGTTTGATGTATATTGTTATGCTATGTAGATTCAAGGTCATATTAAGTCACTGAGGTCAAGTCAGGTCAAGTCCATGACAGGTCAGTGGAACCAGACTTGGTGAACCAGAATGTTGTCATAAATGCAAAATACTATCATTAGATTGGTGTCATCCATTTTGCATGTTACTCTCTCCCCATCCTAAACCTACCATTTGTGTCATTGTGTGCCTAAGCATTTCCATACTTCTTTTATATATTGCACTCTTTTCTTTGTGAAGCCAATGGTGCTGAGCTACCCAATGGAGCAGTCAGGTGGGTGGCATGGTTCTGGTGACTGAAACAAGTAACTGACCTGATAAAGTGCTGTTATATAGGTGACCTGAAGTCAAATAATGGGTCTAGCATTTACATTGCATCATTAGTCATGCCCAAAACATGACTTTATGACAAGATCTTAGGTGGCAGAATCTGGAGGTCCTGCAAGGTGGGCTAATCAAACCTATCCCCTTTGTATGCAGTTGATGCACCCCTAAGCTCAAATAACCAACCAACCCATTTGTATACATCATGGAGGTAGAATGTGTGTAAAACTTGTCTTGTGGTTACTGTAGACTGCAATACTTCCTGAAGTTCCAAAAAAGCTAGGTACCTAGGTATGTATCTGTACATTTTTTTATTTAGAACATTTAAGTTTTACCACTACAATGTTTATGAATGTGATTAAGGATAGCCACTTAATTTCTCTGTAAATGTTTGCTTTTCAGTTGGATAGCAACAAAGCAAGGAGATTGGAGTTTGGTAATGCAGCATAAAAAGTCATGTATAAGATCAAAATGTGAGATAACTAATCAGACATGGCCTAACATCCCTTCTCAGCCAAAAATACCACAAAATTAGGAAAATTTTGAACAACTTTGTCATCAAAATGTCCAACTTTATACAGCCTCAGTTAGCATAACCTAACATAGTCTAACCTGCTTGTCAACAAATACAATTTCATTTTATCCCCCAAAGAAAAGTGGCTTAAAAATATCAACTAACCAAGTCAAACCAAACCTAACCCTTTTGTTTGTTTTATGAAAAATATGTGCAAACAAACTGGTAAAATCTGTGCAAAGCTTGACAAGCTTTGTATTAGTACCCTGATCTGCTCCACACCTGTGTCTAGGTATCTTAAGGAAACACTGTTGTTCCCATTCCATCCATGGGAAACCATTGTGTTGTTCAGATAGAGTTCAGGTAGTGATGAGGAAGTGGATCTTGATATAAGTATTGTCCCAATATTTGACATATGCACATCTATATAAGTTTAGTGGGTACCTGGTTGCTTGTGGAACATGGATGCTACATTAAATCATATGTGATAATGAGATGTTTAATAAGATATATTTATTTTTCAATTCCTTGTGTCTTCTTTACTCAGTATGCTCATTGCTAGGTTTCTGTCACCAAAAATGCAATAGGTATGAGATACATCATATCTACCTACCAATACCTGTCTACTTTCCTATATATCTACCCCAGCATATATATGACTGTAAATTTTGCATGGATGTAAATGTAATGTTCCAAAATCCAAAATGTTGTTGAAAATATACTACATAAGTTGAGAATAAACAGTAGCAGTGGAGGGTATGATTTCAGAACACCATATTGGTGTGTGGCAAGGAACCTTGCCTGAAATCAATGGTAGGTCCAAAAAATATGCATGACATTTCTGATTGATACATGTTCTATGTTTCATCACAATTTGTGTGCAATCCTTGGATAAGAAAATTTCCAATGACAGGAAGTAGGAGCAACAAGTTGTTCCCAGCTTGATGCCATTTTATGCCAAAATCTGGAACATTTCTCTCAAGCAGATGATTTGTTCTGAAAAAGGAGGTTAGACTAGTCTAGGTTATGTGTTTTTTGTTTGTTATACATACCTGAGTCCAAACCCCTGTGTGGTTATATTTGGTTGCAAACTGAAAAAGAAGCATTTGTGGGGGAAAAATGAGTGGTCATCTTTTTGCAAATATTTTGTAGAAAAGTCAACAACTCTTAAAATGCCTTAGTGCAAAAATGTGTGAAATCATACTGAGAGCAGTACTGCCTGCTTTTGCTGCAAAATGGAAATTCCAAACTTTGAGGTTACTCCAGCCATTTTACATGCTTATAAGCAATGGAAATTGCAAAAATGCATGTGGTTTTAACATTCTATCTTGAAGACATTCAGCCTTTCAGATGATCTTAAAAATAATATATATCTCATATTTGCCAGTTCCATGAGAAATTGCTAATGGGTCGGCTCTAATCTTCTGAAATATCCTGACATGCTGATATTGATGCAACATGACATATTGTTATTGATGCAGTTACCTAGAACTCATCTTCACTTAATATTATACTGCTCAGAGGAGGTTAAGAATAATATAGTTGCAAAATGGGCATTAGAAGCAGTCAGTTTCCATTTTTAGAAATCAAAGTTCCAGATTATGGATTTTTTCTGGAAAAGGGGCAAAAACACCTCATATTCTACTTGGGCCTGGACAACTGGTGGTCATAGACTCCAGTTTTTCCAAAAACATACTTCTGTATGATGCATGAGAGGCAATTTGAGGATGATGTGCACAAAGTCTGACCTTATTGCTGATCTCTGACCCCCAAGATGCTGAATATTATACTGCAAGTTTATTGTGCAGATAAGTATTTATGCATTATGGATGCTTTTGGAATGACCAGCAAGTAACATTCCTATTCAATATTAATATTGTGATGCAATTCTTGGTGATGTGGTGCTGAACATTATGAAATATGATGTACATTAAGATAAAGTTGGTGTTTGGCCACAATAATTTGCATTTGAGCTGCAATGTCTACCATGTGCATTCAAGTTATATACTAATGCATATAATTTTCCAGTAGTGTGAAGCATCCTTGTAAGACTACTAGTGTGGCCATAGGAAGAGCCAGCGGGAAGTACTTATTTGGATGGAAAGCCTACATCCAATTTTGTTCTCACCTGGGACCAGCATTTCGAATATCTTCATTGACTAGCTTAAGTTCCACAGCATCTGGTTCCAGTTATTTCATAGATTCTTAAGATGAAATTAATGTCATTTCGTCCTCCTAAGTCTTTCAATTCATGTTTTAGTAACATCTTATGCCTAACATATTATGCATTTATTTCAATTCTTGTGTGAATTTTGAACCATACACAATGCCCAGTACCCTTTCTCTTACTCTCCGCATACTATGGCAAATTCATTTTGTGATTCTGATAAGAGGGGTAGACCTATACCTAGGGGATAGGGCTGTCCCCTCTCTTTCAGCTTCTTGTTTCCTTCCTTCTACTTCTGGCAGTCATCCTCCTGGAACCACTCGATCCTCACCAATGACGGTGTCAGTCCTCACCAAAGTGATGGTGACAAGCCTCACTACAGTGTCTGCAGCAGTCCTCAGCACAATGACGGTGTCAGTCCTCACCACAGCGTCAGCAGCAGTCCTCACCTCAGTGACGGTGTCAATCTTCACCACAGTGACGATGTCAGTCCTCACCACAGTGACGGTGTCAGTCCTCACCACAGTGACGGTGTCACTCCTCACCACAGTGTCGGCAGCAGTCCTCACCAGCGTCGGCAGCAGTCCTCACCTCAGTGACGGTGTCAGTCCTCACCTCAGTGCCGGTGCCAGTCCTCACCACAGTGACGGTGTCAGTCCTCACCTCAGTGACGGTGTCAGTCCTCACCACAGTGACGGTGTCAGTCCTCACCACAGTGCCGGTGTCAGTCCTCACCACTGTAACGATGTCAGTCCTCACCACAGTGACGGTGTCAGTCCTCACCACAGTGTCTGCAGCATTCCTCATCACAGTGTCGGCATCAGTCCTCACCACAGTGTCGGCAGCAGTCCTCACAGCAGTGACGATGTCAGTCCTCACCACAGTGTCTGCAGCAGTCCTCAGCACAATGACGGTGTCAGTCCTCACCACAGCGTCAGCAGCAGTCCTCACCTCAGTGACGGTGTCAATCTTCACCACAGTGACGATGTCAGTCCTCACCACAGTGACGGTGTCAGTCCTCACCACAGTGACGGTGTCACTCCTCACCACAGTGTCGGCAGCGTCGGCCACCCATAGTCCCCCCGGTGCCAGTCCTCACCACAGTGACGGTGTCAGTCCTCACCACAGTGACGGTGTCAGTCCTCACCTCAGTGACGGTGTCAGTCCTCACCACTGTGACGATGTCAGTCCTCACCACAGTGACGGTGTCAGTCCTCACCACAGTGTCTGCAGCATTCCTCATCACAGTGTCGGCATCAGTCCTCATACAGTGTCGGCAGCAGTCCTCACAGCAGTGACGATGTCAGTCCTCACCACAGTGTCTGCGGCAGGGACAGGATGTCGGTCCGGAGATCGCAGCCGGTAGTGGTACATCATGTGTGGAACGCCATCGAGAACTGCAGCAGCCAGCGGCAGCAGCCAAACTTCGAGCGCGTCTCAAGGCACATGATGCGCTACGTCAGCTTCACGCCCGGTAAGCGGCCACCACTGATGCTTCGTGTCCTGTGAACCACCTGTGGCTTCCCCGATCAGCTCGACTGTCCCGTGTCCTTCAGACCGCCTGTGGGTTCCCCGATCAGCTCGACTGTTCCATGTCCTCCAGACCGCCTGTGGGTTCCCCGATCAGCTCGATTGTTCCATGTCCTCCAGACCACTTGTGGCTTCCAGGATCATCTGGACTGTCCCGTGTACTCAAGACCACCTGTGGCTTCCAGGATCATCTGGACTGTCCCGTGTACTCAAGACCACCTGTGGATCCACCGATCAGCTCGACTGTCTCATGTCCTCTAGACTGCCTGTGGGTTCCCATGTCAGCTCGACTGTCCCTTGTCCTGTAGACTGTTTGTGGGTTCCCCTGTCAGCTCGACTGTTCCATGTCCTGTAGACTGTCTGTGGGTTCCCCTGTCAGCTCGACTGTTCCATGTCCTGTAGACCGTCTGTGGGTTCCCCGATCAGTTCGTCTGTTCCATGTCCTGTAGACCGTCTGTGGGTTCCCCTGTCAGCTCGACTGTTCCATGTCCTGTAGACCGCCTGCGGGTCCCCTGTCAGCTTGACTGCCCCATGTCCTGTAGACTGTCTGTGGGTTCCCCTGTCAGCTCGACTGCCCCATGTCCTGTAGACTGTCTGTGGGTTCCATGTCAGCTCGACTGTCCCATGTCCTGTAGGCCGTCTGTGGGTTCCGCAGCCAGTGGTGTCCTGCTCCATACATAACGCATCTGATCAGGCCCACTGCCATATCAGGCGTTCCGTGTCCCACAAGTCCCTTTTGAACCCCGCCTCTCGACAGGGAGCAGCGCCGTCGTGTGTCCTGCTGACTGCCTCGGGTACAGTTACGTGCATGGTTGGGTTTACTGGCATCTCTTGGGTTGAGGTGTTATCGTTGTGATGAAAACTAGCTGCACTCTCGAAATCTACACCGTACTGAAGTGCTAGTTGATGGACGCAATATGATCACAGTAGCCGATGCGCCGAAATATCCAACTAACGAAGGTGTTAGTCGTGAGACGATTCATCATGGGCATGGGTTTCCTCAAGTGTTGTTTGTTCACTTTCCCATTGATGGTGTGATTTGACTTGTGTTTGACATTCATACACCTCATTTACAATGTAGTCCTTGTATTGTAATTTGGAAAATCAAGGGGTACAAATCAGGGAAACAAGGGCAGGGACGTTGGTGTTAAAAAAGGCAGCATGTTATACGGACAGAGCTTGGCTAGAACGTTTGGAGATCGTGAGGTGCTACTTGGACCTGCAATAGAGCAGACTTCGTGACGACTGAGTTATTTGTGTTTGTCTTCTGCCCAGTGTAATATGTGAAATAGGAATGCGTGATCTGAGTCGTATATTTTAACCGTTGAGCATAGCCCTGAAAGTTGTTTCAGTATTCTGTGGAGATTGATGGGCGCCTGTCACCTTACTGTCAGTCTGGCACTGGCACTATGTGGTGGGCTTGACATATGTGTGCCACTCCTGTTGTGATAGAGAGGGAGCTGAAGGATGTGGTTATCGTTGTGGTGGCCGTGCTGCCTTTTGCTGACTGTGTGGGCCTTATGGCTGTGTGTTCACCGCAGAGGAGATCGAAAGGGAGCTTGAGAAGATGGTACAGGACGGGCTGGTGCTGTTCGTGCAGCGACTCGGCTTCAAGGGCTCCAAGAAGGGGGAGGAGCAGGAACTCTATAAGCTACCCAAGGCTCCGGTAAGACTTGAGACCTCTCTCAACATGAACGCCATCTGTGCCAGTCTGTTGCCGGCCTGCGTGATAATAATTAAATATAATCTGGATCTCTGTAGGGTGGAATTTTTTGCTTGGCAAGCTGGTTTTGTCCGCCTTCGCTGCGAGGGCCTTACAGTCAATGGTGCTGCGCTTCCCAAGCACGACGCTACGAAGTAGAGCAGGCCGGTTTTACAGGGCACGTGCGAGTTGGCTTCCGGTGCGCTTGGCACGACAATTGTAGGTTTCTGATGTCTGATGTTTCTGGTGTGTGATGTCTGATTGGAAGTGTGCGTTTTGTCCGCGTCCGTGGTTCATGTCGACAGTGATCCCACTGGTCTATGTCAGAACCTCCGTGTCTCAATAGTATCCTGAAGTTCACCTATTTTTAATTCCTTGTAATTCCAAATCCCAAAATTATGACGAAAGCCTCCACTGAACGAGTTCGGAGCCCAGCAAGTTAATGCTTATGAGTTTGCAATTTCAGAGCTTTAGCATCTCGAAATTCCTGATGTTTCAAAACCATCATTTCTTTAAGCTCCAAATTCATAAAACTCCCAAAGCTGTGACGGTGCACATTCTTCAGCATCCCAGAATGCGGTGAAAGCAAAAGTAATAATGCAAGCGACTTGGGAACGTGTCATGATGCCAAGAAAAGGAAAAGTTTTTTTTGCGACGCACTGGACTGCCCGGCCATACAGCGTCACCAACCTCTCAGGCTGACTGTCGCTGGTGAATGCATTCAGCAGACTGCCGGATTCGAACCCACGATCCGACGATCGCGAGTCGAGCACCCTACCGACTGGGCTATGACAACTGCTTATCACGATCAAAACCTAGCCTTGGCAATCCTAGCAAAAAATTGGCGAGGGTGACTGCGTGGCCGAATGGTTAGTGCATGCGAGGTACTGGCAATCATCACAAGAATCCTGAGAGCTATCAGCTACAGCCGAAGCAGCCAAAGCCGGAGCCGGGACCGCGCGACTGGTACTGCTCCACGGCTGACTATCTGACCTGACGACACCTGACCTCCGGCAGCCGAAGCCGGGACCACACGACTGGTACTGCTCGACGTGTCACCTGCCGGGCAAGCTGCTGGCGTGCACGCGCTGCTCGTCGGCCCACCACAGCTCGTGCCTGACAGACGACCAGCGCCAGCCGCCCTTCGTCTGCCCGCAGTGTCAGGTGAGGTCTGCCGGGGGCGAGTAGTCTAGGGGTGAGCTACCCGTCTCGCAATCGAAAGATTGTGGATTCGGGCCTCTTCCACCACTTTGCCCGCAACAAATCGGCGAGATTGTCGACGCTACGTGCCTCAACGGTCGATATGTCGTAAAACCAATAACCACCAGGTGAGGTATGCCGGCCTCTTGGCTCGGGTCGGCTGCTGACTTGTGTCCAGAGTGCAGACTGTTGGCAATGGGTCACGTTAACCCGTCCCGTCTCGGGGGTCTTCAACCGCCCGCCCCCCCCCCCCCCTCAGGTTTTTCGCAGATAGTGGACGAACGGCGCGCGGCAGCGCGCCCAAATTTGGCATACGTTTTCCCACATCAATTTGGCATGCTGGTTCAAAATTTTGAAGTCAAGTCGTCTAGGGTCAACGAGTTAGTTAAGGTCAATTGAGGTCACCTCCAAAAAAGTTAAACCAGTCGTCACGTTTTAGTGGATACAGATATTTTAATGAAACTCTCAGCGTTTGCTTATCTTTACGGATGCAACAAAACGTACTAGTGGAATTTTTCTCTTTTTTTCGTGTTTGACTACGTATAAATTTTGCGTATTTGCAAAATTGCAATTCAAATAGAGGATTGTGGCTAAATTAAGCATTTTTATTAGGGCAAGTTGATTCCAACAACGTTTCTCGGTCTGCTCTACCCGCTGGAAAAGGAAAATTAAAGAAAAATTGAAAACTCAAAATTTTGAAATTTCAGAAAAATAAAATTTTTATTTTTGGGGGCCAAAGAAAATTATTGCCCTGGTCGATTTCGTTCTCCTTTTCTCATTCCAAATATTTTTTTCTTAACCCCAAAATGAACTCTCCAGAGTCAAAAACATAATTGTAAGTCGTGAAAATGTAGCCCACTGGGACGTCACTTTTGGGGAAATTGTTTTGGAGTATGGACCCGGACCCTACTCGCCTAGCGCTTTCCGATGACAACTCCTTCGTTTTCGTGCGATGCTTAGTTTGGATTTTAGAGGGGGTCTTCAACGCCCCCCCCCCCGCCGAGACGGGGTGTGAGGATTTGATCGGAAAGACGTCATGGATTAAGCCAGCGGGCGCGGATTGTGCGGAACTGGATGCCGTGTGTGGTGTAAGAGCTGAGAGCGTCCGAGTGCCACGCCACGCCGCCTGTGTATCGTGTTATTAGCAGGGTGAGCGTTGTGGAGCATCATGGACCTTGCGTATAGGAATTGAATAAACAATTAAACAGCCGCACGGAGTGCGGGGAACTTGGCACGGTGTAAAATATCATCGGATGTAGCTGACAAACTGTGTCGACGATGATGGTTTCTGGCAGAAGTCGCGCTATGTCTGCGAACACTGACGAGACGGACCATATCGAAATGGTTGGTTGGTTATTGGTTTTACGGCACATCGACCGTTGAGTCATGTAGCGTCGCCAATCGCGCACGCCGATTGGTCGCGGGCGGAGAGTAACGACATGTGAGACTCGAACCTACAGGCTTTCGATTGTGAGACGAGCAACTTGCCCATTGACTATTCGTCTCTTCATATTGAAATGGCGAACGCAAGAATCGCCACAGGATGGTCGGCCGATGAGCGATGATGAAACTTTGCAAAAGTTCGTCTCTGAGTTGCCCGCGCTTGGCGTGTACCGGGCCGTCTGCCCTTCTTGGGTGCGAATCCCGCATTGGCTGCGCTATCAACCCCAACCCACATAACGGTGTAGACTGATGACTGACCCGTGTAATCATCCGTTGCAGACTTCCAGTTCCGAAAAATGTGATATTAAAAAGAACTCGCTCAACACACTGCTGGGATACACAATTATCCGTCTGAAGGCTAGGGTAAGTACGTTGTGTGTTGTCACTTATTGGTCTCATGATGGCCTTTGTGCCTTGCCAGTTCTGTGGGAGCTACTCTCTAATTGTGTGCTTTGGTCTGGCATTATTTCGAGCACTTCTGGTCTGAGCATGCTTCACAAATGGATAATGTACACATGAAGGCATGCTTTTTGATTGGTTCGTGTGTACTAGACAGTTACACACCACCTGCCCATTACATGGACCATGTTCAGTAGTATCCAGCTTGTATGCTGGCTGCAGAGTGATCCGACTTCAGCATCGCTTCGCGTCTGTTGTGTATGCTAGCAAGCTAGCATTTTTCCACTCTTCCTGGCATATCATTTTCTGTTCCACTGCTGCATCGGCTTTGAATATTCCTGGAATTATTGTGATCATCTGAAATAACGAGTGCGCATTGAATTGTGCAACTTGAATAGTGTCAGCACTAGAAGTGGATCTCATTATCAGTCATGGGCCACCATGTGTTGTAGACTCTCAGAACATGCTACTCCCTCTCCTTCATCACAATTATCTCTATTGCATATTAACATTTGGCTGGGATTACTGGTTAAGTAAGGCTATTCATCTGACATCTGACAATGTAAGGAATGGATGTTTTTGGAGTGTATAATTCTTTGGATGGACAAGGTTTAAAAATCACGGCAGGCATCCAGCACCGAGTTGTAGATATCCATTCGGTGCATGCTGCCACTATCAGTAGATATCGGCATGGATGGACATCGATCAATTTTGCACATGTGTATTCTTGTTGGCTTCTCAACTGAAGAAAAAAAATTGGTGTTGACTAAACTTTGATGGTGGCTAAGGAAAAGGTGAATTGTTTGATGTTCTGCTGATCTCAGTCGTTGTATAGGTGTTGTTCCTCACGGTTACCGAGGTGGGGTTTTTGCGCTGTGTTATATTGTGTTGTGATATGTTGTGGCCTCCCCTGTTCAGATGCTGCCCATGATGGCGGCCGAGGCCGGAGTGCTCTCGCCCAGTGCCGACCCCGAGCTCAAGTTCCGCTCCGAGTTCCTGCTGCACCGGCCGATGGAGATCTACGACATCGAGGACAAGCTGGACAGACAGGTATCCTATGTCAGCCCTGGCAGTACATGCCCACATGTGCTGTCTCCAGCTGTCACGGTCTGGCTCGGTCCCTGCCTCCGGCAGAGTCGGTCGCCGAGCTCGGACCGCCCTCCTCTTGCATTGGGATATTTCTCAAAGTAGTGAGGAGACGGGATTCCCCACCTCGAGACAATTTGGTTCTAATGTTGGTCTTGTGAATTCGTTATCAGCTATAAGGTTTGTGTTCATTATTGCGTGATGCGATTCTCTACCTTTACACGGATCTTTGGCGTGACACTGGCCTTCACTGCTTTGTGGTGTGACGCTGTGGCTGTCACGGGTCTGTGGGGTGAAGATATGACAATCACGGGTCTGTGGGGTGACGATATGACCGTCACGGGCCTGTGGGGTGACTATGTGACCACCACGGGTATGTGGTGTGACTCTATGACCGTCACGGGTCTGTAGTGTGACTGCTGCCGTCACGGGTCCGTGGTGTGACTATTACCGTCACGGGTATGCGGTGTAACTGTGTGGCCTTCACTGGTCTGTGGTTTAATGCTGTGACCATCACGGGTCTGTGGTGTGACCGTGTGGCCGTCAGCGGTCTGTGGTGTGACTGTGTGGCCGTCACGGGTCTGTGGTGTGACTGTGTGACAGTCAGCGGTCTGTGGTGTGACTGTGTGGCCGTCACCGGTCTGTGGTGTGACTGTGTGGCCGTCACGGGTCTGTGGTGTGACTGTGTGACCGTCAGCGGTCTGTGGTGTGACTGTGTGGCCGTCACCGGTCTGTGGTGTGACTGTGTGACAGTCAGCGGTCTGTGGTGTGACTGTGTGGCCGTCATGGGTATGTAGTGTGATGCTGTGGCCGTCAGCGGTCTGTGGTGTGACTGTGTGGCCGTCAGCGGTCTGTGGTGTGACTGTGTGGCCGTCAGCGGTCTGTGGTGTGACTATGACCGTCACGGGTCCCTGGTGTGACTGACTGTCAAGGGTTTGTAGTGTGACTCTGATCGTCACGGGTCTGTGGTGTGACTGTGTTACCATCACGGGTCTGCAGTGTGATGCTGCGGCCGTCACGGATCTGTTGAGCCCACAAGTCTCCACCGTGACCTTTCGATGTCGCCTGACCACATGCGACTCCGCAGTATGACCCGGTGACTGCCCCGCAGGTGTACAGCAAGCTGGCCGACTTCGAGGCGGACGTCCGATTGGTGGTTCACAACATCTTCGTCATGAACGGAGGTGGGCAGTGCCGTCGGGGTCTGGCGTGGAGCCGGCCGTGTGGGTGGCGGGTGTGAGATACATGTAGATGCTATGTCGTGTCTGATCGTGGTGAAGGTGAATGGTAGCCAACTCGTGGAGTCCAGTTTTTAGCTAGGTGTAAATTGTAGTTAGTTAGTTTTTGGCTTCACGACACATCGAGCATTGAGCCATGTAGCGTCGCCAATCTCTCACACCGATTGGCCTCGGTCGAAGAGTAGCGACATGCGAAACGCGAACACACCGTCTTTCGATTGTGAGACAGGGAACTTACCCTTAGAATACTCGTCCGCGGGGGTGTATTTTTTTAAAGAGTCGTATTTTTCCCATAGATGAGCTGAAATAGAACATGAACTTTATTGTTATCAATTTCAACATCATTCTATGGCATGGTGTGAAGTATTTAGGAACGCTTTGTAACTTTCGCTGCATAAAAACACTATATCTCCCGTAAATCTCCCACATCATCCAGTTGGGTATTCCAGTCGCAAAGTGAACTATTAGTCGAAATGTGTGAATGTATTTCCCGCTGCGCGTCGCCTTCCACCTATATTCGGGAACTTGGATCCCGTGGCACGCTGTGATCGTTCCGGCTCCATGGGTGGGGGGCAATTTTGGTGGTTCTCTGTGTGTTGATAGTGAATATTTTGAACTGGTGGTGTCGTGAGATGCGGTGATGTTTTTTTAATCTCGTTCGAGATGTGATGTGATGTGGGCATCACTAGATTTGTCAATGCCTGGCCTTGAGACAATTCAAGGTGGTGCTTTTACAGGGACGATCCTTTTCTGGTGATATTTTTACCTATGGATCACCTTGTTTTCTATTGCCAATGTCATCGCCTACATCTGGCATGTGCCTATTACCAGAAAATTTGGGTGGTGCTCAAGCAAATTAGGGTGGTGTTTGAGCGCCACCTCTTACACTCCGACCATAGTTGTGGGTGGTTTGGTTGTAATAAGGACAGTTCCAGTCGGCTGTGCCATGCCTGGAGATGAGCACGGGAGCCGGGTGGCAGGTGGCTGCCAGCTCTTGCCACGGCCACTCTTTTGATGACTGACCCGGTGCTGTGTACGGCAGCTGACTGACCCGGTGCTGTGTGTGACACCTGACTGACCCGGCGCTGTGTGTGACAGCTGACTGACCCGGCGCTGTGTACGACAGCTGACTGACCCGGCGCTGTGTACGACAGCTGACTGACCCTGTGCTGTGTGTGACAGCTGACTGACCCGGTTCTGTGTACGGCAGCTGACCAGCTGACTGACCCTGTGCTGTGTGTGACAGCTGACTAACCCGGTTCTGTGTACGGCAGCTGACCAGCTGACTGACCCGGTGCTGTGTGTGACAGCTGACTGACCCTGTGCTGTGTGTGACAGCTGACTGACCCTGTGCTGTGTACGACAGCTGACTGACCAGGCGCTGTGTGTGACAGCTGACTGACCCTGTGCTGTGTGTGACAGCTGACTGACCATGTGCTGTGTGTGACAGCTAACTGACCCGGCGCTGTGTGTGACAGCTGACTCGGAGGCGGCCGCTGTGGCGGCGCACGTGCTGCAGGATTGTCTGTACGACCTGCAGCAGATCGGCATCTGCCGCGACTGCTACCGCATGTCCAACGAGAAGCACGGCAAGAACTGGTTCTGCCGACCGTGCCGGCCGGCCCACCAGCTCGTCTTCGCCAAGCAGAAGGGCTACCCCTACTGGCCGTCCAAGGTGCTGACTATGCTGCGTCTCTTGGCCAGCGCGCGGGACGGTTCAGGACTGTCACCTGAAGTGGATCCAGTCACAAATGAATAAAGCCATTAAGTGTTGAAGCTTAATGAGAGCCACAGAGGCCAGGCAACTTAAGCCTATGTAAATGAAGGATTATAAAAGATGCTAAAACACCCTAATCGATACTATATCATAAACTGTAAAGAAGCTTTACCTCAGCATCTCTAGCCTTGTTCACTCGATACTTGCGTAGCACGTGTGAGGTAGGCGTGAATCACGTACTTCAATCCCATTCCATTCACCCAATTTTTCGTCTTCCTGCTTCACATCTTAGAATGCAATTATAAGATTATTGGACCTAAATAATTTACCCAATCTACTTCTATATGCATTCAATGAGGTGCATTAATATATTGACTCCCCACCAAATCAGGCGGCGCGGTCTATTGATTAACTACTCTGACTGAAAACTTGGTGTTTAGCTGTCCTATACCAGAATTTGTGTAACCTCTATTGATGTCCCGATGTGAAAGTCCAAATAAGAACGCCAAAAGAGCTTCATTCAGAATGACATTTAAAAAAAAAAAATTGCAACTTGAAACATTTCAAAACCCTCTATCCACATACTACGCTTCCTAGTCCCGTCCAGTGAGCTAGCGATCGGTGGGTGGGAGTACCGTAACATTATTACTTCGTCGGTTTATATTTATTGGACGGTTATGCTCAAGTCTTGTTATCTAATATAGGAAGACAATCTATGTGTTCGATAGCTGTTGGCAACCTTGCGGTGATCATGACATTGTCTGGACATGTAATGCGCAAATGTCCTACCGTGCATTTGTACGGTGCCGACGTGGCCGTGGTCAGCGGGCATGGTGATATGGCAGCTGTGACACTGGTGCGGCTGGTATTGCAGGTGATGAAGGTGGAGAACGACATGTTTGACGTGCGCTTTTTTGGAGAGCCGCACGAGAGGGCATTGGTGCCTCGCTCCCAGATCAGTCCCATCACTACCAGTCTGGCCTCGCTGCAGGTGTGTAGCCGCGCCGCCGACCCACTCGCTGCCCGGTCACTCGCAGCCCGGTCACTCACAGCCCGGTCTCTCACAGCCCGGTCACTCACTCACCGCCCGGTCACTCACTCACCGCCCGGTCACTCACTCACCGCCCGGTCACTCACTCACCGCCCGGTCACTCACTTACCGCCCGGTCACTCACAGCCTGGTCACTCACTCACCGCCCGGTCACTCACTCACCGCCCGGTCACTCACAGCCCGGTCACTCACTCACCGCCCAGTCACTCACTCACAGCCCGGTCACTCACTCACCGCCCGGTCACTCACCACAGCCCGGTCACTCACGCCCGGTCACTCACCCCGGTCACTCACCGCCCGGTCATTCACAGCCCGCGTCACTCACTCACCGCCCGGTCACTCACTCACAGCGCCCTGTCACTCACTCACCGCCCTGTCACTCACCGCCCGGTCACTCACAGCCCGGTCACTCACTCACCGCCCGGTCACTCACTCACAGCCCGGTCACTCACTCACCGCCCGGTCACTCACAGCCCGGTCACTCACTCACAGCCCGGTCACTCACTCACCGCCCGGTCACTCACAGCCCGGTCACTCACTCACAGCCCGGTCACTCACTCACCGCCAGGTCACTCACAGCCCGGTCACTCACTCACCGCCCGGTCACTCGCTCACCGCCCGGTCACTCACCGCCCAGTCACTCACCGCCCGGTCACTCACTCACCGCCCTGTCACTCACTCACCGCCCTGTCACTCACTCACCGCCCTGTCACTCACTCACCGCCCTGTCACTCACCGCCCGGTCACTCACAGTCCGGTCACTCACTCACCGCCCGGTCACTCACTCACAGCCCGGTCACTCACTCACCGCCCGGTCACTCACAGCCCGGTCACTCACTCACAGCCCGGTCACTCACTCACCGCCAGGTCACTCACAGCCCGGTCACTCACTTACAGTCCGGTCACTCACTCACCGCCCTGTCACTCACTCACCGCCCTGGCACTCACTCACCGCCCTGTCACTCACTCACCGCCCTGTCACTCACTCACCGCCCTGTCACTCACCGCCCGGTCACTCACAGTCCGGTCACTCACTCACCGCCCGGTCACTCACTCACAGCCCGGTCACTCACTCACCGCCCGGTCACTCACAGCCCGGTCACTCACTCACAGCCCGGTCACCACACCGCCAGGTCACTCACAGCCCGGTCACTCACTTACAGTCCGGTCACTCACTCACCGCCCGGTCACTCACTCACCGCCCGGTCACTCACAGTCCGGTCACTCACTCACCGCCCGGTCACTCACTCACAGCCCGGTCACTCACTCACCGCCCGGTCACTCACAGCCCGGTCACTCACTCACAGCCCGGTCACTCACTCACCGCCAGGTCACTCACAGCCCGGTCACTCACTTACAGTCCGGTCACTCACTCACCGCCCGGTCACTCACTCACCGCCCGGTCACTCACAGCCCGGTCACTCACAGCCCGTTCACTCACCGCCCGGTCACTCACCGCCCGGTCACTCACTCACCGCCCGGTCACTCACTCACCGCCCGGTCACTCACTCACCGCCCGGTCACTCACAACCCGGTCACTCACTCACAGCCTGGTCACTCACTCACAGCCCGGTCACTCAAAGCCCGGTCACTCACAGCCCGGTCACTCACTCACCGCCAGGTCACTCACAGCCCGGTCACTCACTTACAGTCCGGTCACTCACTCACCGCCCGGTCACTCACAACCCGGTCACTCACTCATAGCCTGGCCACTCACAGCCTGGCCACTCACAGCCCGGTCACTCACTTACAGCCCGGTCACTCACTCACAGCCCGGTCACTCACTCACAGCCCGGCCACTCACTTACAGTCCGGTCACTCACTTACAGTCTGGCCACTCACAGCCCGGTCACTCACTCGCTGCCCGGTCACTCACTCACCGCCCGGTCACTCACTTACCGCCCGGTCACTCACTCACCGCCCGGTCACTCACAGCCCGGTCACTCACTCACAGCCCAGTCACTCACTCACAGCCCGGTCACTCGCTCGCCCTCCGGCCACTCACTCATGCCCGTCTGCCGTCTACCGTACTACTGCCGTACTACTACCGTCACTTACCCGCACAGGCAAACATTGACTCGGTCACTCATTCACTGCACGGTCATTCACTCGCCGCCCGGTCACTCACTGCACGGCCACTCACTCACCTCCCGGTCACTCACTCGCCGCCCGGTCACTCACTCACACAGTCACTTACCGGCACAGGCAGACACTGGCTCAGCCATTTACACTCACCCACATACACACTCACACAGGCACTTACCCGCACGGGCAATCACTGGCTCAGCTACTCACCCTTACACAAGCACGCTACATAGGCACTTACATGCACAGGCAATCACTGGCTTAGCAATTCACGTTCTCACACGAACACACTGACCCACATACATAATCACAGTCACTCATCTACATTTCACTTCTCGGTCTTGGGTTCGGAGTGTATAATTTTTGGGCTTGCCGAAGTATGGAGTGAATAATCTTGAGAAGCGCTATATAATAGAGTGTACAATTTTACACGTTGCTAAATCATAGGGTGTATATTGAAGCACGAAGTAATGGAGTGTATACATTTTATAAATAATGAATTTTATACATTTTGAAAAAATGCAGTGATGTTTACTGGAATGAAAAATAAAAACCCGGTGGCCTCGGTAGCTTAGTTGGTGGAGCGTCGGACTCGAATCTCGCGGCCGGCGGCATTTGCAGAGTCCACCCACGACTAATCGGCGTGATAGTTTGGCGACGCTATGCAACATTGCGTTTGAATGAGTCGTAAAATATCCCTGGATTCTTCAAGAATAAAACGCCTTCAAATAATTTGTTCGGTTCCTATCCTAATGTCTCACAGACAACCAGATGAGGGCCACCACACATCGTCGTCTGAAGTCATCCATGTCACGTGGATGACTTATTGGAATGTTACTTGCCGACAATTGGGATATGGGTTCCGAAATATAAAATTGGTTAAGAAAAAAATTATACTAAACCAATCCGTCTCATGTCTTTTATTTTCACGACCATGAAACAAGTTGTTTAATGAAAACGCTGATAAAATGTATTCATATCGATTCTTATTAATATTAAATATATTTCGATGTACTTTTTAGTTCATGTCTGGAATGTTTAGTTGAAGCAAGGATGGACTTGTAAGGATGAAAAGCAACTAGACTGGCTGGCAAATTCCCGTTGTAAAGCCGACTATCGTCACGGACGAGCGGAAATTAGCGTCTCATTTCGTACCACGATTGCTACAAAAGAAAAAAAAGAAAATAAGTTAGAGGAAACCGCCAACAGGATTACGGGGGGATTTCTTTCTCAATTAATCATCAGGATTATGGGAAGAAATTAATAATTGGATCAGAATGAAGCTAAGAGGATTTTCGGTGTATTAGAACAACACACGCAAATCTGAATTTGTCCGTAGTGGGAAAACCTCGCGGTCGGAGTGGCATTAACACAACTATTCCAGCTTCTTGATGAATTTTGAAAGCAATATAAGTCATGAACTCAAAAGAAAGTGAAATTTCTGGTTCTATGGAGCTTCACTTTGGCGCAAAGTCTCAGCAGGTTTTAAGAACGTTTTGGTACCATTCAGGCAATTTTCATGTGGAAAATTCATCCCATATCTTTTATGTATATCGCTTCTGACTGCTTTATAATATAAAGATTAACTGTTTTATCCATGTCATTTGATGCAGAACATATCATTATTAAATGGAGCAAAAATAAATGAATTATCCATGGCTTTTCTTGGCGATGGTTTAAATAGCTCCGGCCGGAGTGGGAACTGAAGAGTGGTGAATCCATCGAGTCCAAGAACGAACCTTCATACGCGGTCGGGCTGGTAAAGGTGAATTCCTTTATTTGGTTAGCAGAGCGTAGTGGTTTTTGTTTATTGAACGAAGGATTTTCTTGGAAGCTCTTCGTTGCTATCGGGGTGGAATTCGTTGCATGTTTGGCTCGAGGTACGGGTGTTGGTATTACCTGACTAGGTGCCTACCTACCTCTATCAAATATCTTCACAGTTATTCGAGTTATTGATTTGGATGAACCAAACCATATGCATTTTGTGTAACGGGATATATTTGAATAATGCAAGGAGCAAGAAGTGAGACTTAATTGCTGCGATGTATTGCCGACCAGCGTAGGAATGAACAAAACTGATTGTTTTGCTTTTGTCTGGGATATCCTGTTTTCACTTAACATATTTTGAATGGTGAATGTTTTTCGTTCAAAAAGAGGGCTGGGCGTCTTCAGTGCACATAGACTTTCCAGATATCATATATATGCATGCATTCAAGCATTATTTCTGCACTCATGAAATGTTTAAGGAATTGTTAGGTGTATCCTGTCCCCATCCTGCATTGAATACGATTATACTTTTAACTTTCCTGGTCCTCTGGCTTTCTGGAAGGATAAGTTTGCAGTTTAAGGTGATTTGATTTCATGGAATTTCTTTTTTTATGCAATGCTGAATGTGCACATGTTCATAATGTACCTACATGATGGAACCATACATTTTTTGGCAAGTGCAATTGGGTAGCAAAATGACACCCAAAAAGTGGCTTGGAGTTGGTTGGGCAATGTAGCATAAAACGTAATGTTCAAAGTCAAGAAAAAAGATGCAGCCTAGATCTGGATACAAGCAAGCAATTTTTTCATGGAAATTTCCAGACAATTTTTTCCTTAAAAATGTAAACTAACTAATTATTCTAACCTAATTTAGCCTATGCTAGCCTGGACCATTTTTTATTTAATTTTTTTTAAATTAATATCCTGAAAGATCCCCAAGTAAATTTAATAATTGTTTAACCTACAAAACATCCTTAATCTAACATAACTTAGCCAGACTTAATACCTTTGTATGCTTCATGGAGATGAGATGTGTGTAAAACTTGTCCTGTGGACAAGTAATAATGCTCATGAAAATTACTATGCCATGGCAAAACGTGACTCATCCACAATATTTTTGGTATTTTGGGGAAATGCTACCCTTTGCTGCTTACCAGTTGTGTGGATGCCACTCTGGCTCTCAGTGTTCATCCATATATTCTTCTGGGCACATCTGGACTCTGTCCTGAGGCTTTTTCCACAGATGAAGAACATACACATGAAGGCATCGGTAGCTGTTTATTAACTTACCTGCACTGCACCAGACAATTACACATCATGCACAAACGGAATGCTATGGAATGTGATGGAATATGGAATGTTCAGTGGCATTAAGGTCATATGTAGACTGCAATGATCCATGTTTTGACATCTGTTGTACTTGTGCATGCTAGCAAGCTGGTACTCTTCCAATCTGGCTGGCATCTCATTTTCGGCTCCACTGCTGCCTCGTCTTGGAATGTTCCTTGCAGATGACCTGGAATAACATTTTCCTCAATTATGTTGGAAAGTTTATGTGGTAGGGGACCCAGTGTGACTAAACAGTATAATGATTACTAGGACAGGAAGAGGATCTTTTTATTGTATTATGATTACTAGGACTGGAAGAGGATCTTATAATCAGCAAATCAGAGGATCACCAAATGCTATAGGCCCCATAGCATGCTGCTTCCTCTCCATCCAACTTATCACTATTGTATAATGACATCTAGTTGTATATTGTTAGTGAATTTTGTCTTCATCCAGCGATGCAAGGACTGTATATATTTTAGGAGTGTAATTCTTTGGATGACAAAAGTTCCAAAAAAAGGCCACTTTTCCAACTCTGTACACACACCAACACACTCACCCACATACACGCTCACACAGCCATTCACCCGCACAGACACTAATCCAAACACTCGTTCGATCAGTTATACACCCACATACTCATCAATCAGTTACCCACTGCACAGCTATTTACTGGCTCAGTCACACACACACACACACACACCCATATACTCACTCACTCAGTCAACCACCTGCACAACCATTAACTGGCTCAGCTTCTCACGCCCGCATACCGACCTACTCACATATTCACTCACTCAGTCCCTCGCTCACACAGTCGCCTTCCCACACAGTCACTCACTTATTCACCCGCGTGCTCACTCACTGGCTAGCTGGCTTAACCGCTCACATCCACCCACTCACGCTCCTTAAGACGTACCCGTTCACCCATCCACTCACTCACTCAGTTTCAGTCGGTTGATCATTGCACATGCATTGCCATATCTGAGTACGTTTTACTGGCCTAGGACATGATTTCATGGAGATATTGTCGGCTATATCTCGACTTTTCCATTTCATCAATGTTCGATCTTTAGGTGCGAATTGTTTTACCTCAGGATCTGCGCGATATTTATCCTATATTGTATTGTGTTCATCTGTTGCTTTGGATGCTACCATGCCGTGACGGGAGATAGACTGTAATATTTTGATGTATGGAATAATATTAACAAGACTTCATTGATATACAATAACAGTTCTTGTTTGGTATGCAAAACATACTGGAAGCCTTTTTTGTCTTTTGTCGGTGTCTTACGAACAAGCCCTTTTTATAGTTTACTTCGTGAAGTAGTATTGGCGTTGTTTTGTTGTTCTTGTAGGACGATTATAATCGGCGGTAGTCTACGCGATCAAATTATATGTATGCAAATATATCTCGTTCATATTTTGTTTATTCTATGTTATGTATTTGTATTTCTGACCGATGAAGTCGATGCGCCATAAAGCCCAAGTAACTAACTATCTCTCCGCAGTCGATGCGCCCGAAAGCCCAAATATCCAACCAACTAACTATCTCTCGTTCACAAGGCCTCACTGCTTGCGTTACTTTGGCTCGGCTGCGGCAGATAAAGCCCACGTAACTAACTAACTCTTGTTCGCAAGGCTGCCTGCGTTACACTGGCTCGGCTGTGGCAGATAAAGCGGTCAGCGCCGTGGACGCGCGCCTACGACGAGCTGAAGCGCCACCAGACGCAGCTGGAGGCGGCCGACGGTGACCCGAGCTCGCATCAGTCCGACGACGGCGAGCAGGACGACGCCGACGACGAGACGCCGACGCCAGCGCCGCCGCCGCCGTCGGCCAAGCGCCGCCGCAGGGCGTTTGAGGTCGAGGAGGACGGCGTGGTGGAAGTGAAGGACTGCTCCATCGTCGTGCAGAAGGTGGAGAAGGACGACACCCAGCGACAGGTGAGCGTCGTGCCGAGCTGCTGATGGGCTGGTGCTGGTCAGCCTCCTCTGTTTGTTGTTTGCTTATTGGGTGGTTCACGACGCACTTTATACACATTCACGGCTAATGGCGCCGCCCACACTGCTTCGCCGGTGGGCCGCGGGATTCGGAAATGTCCCGAGCGGCGCTCAGCCTCCTCTGTGACGCTCTCCTTTCTACTTTACCACAAAACAATTTAGCAACGACAATTTCTATCGTGACTTAGTCGCCTGAAAACTCGAAGTGCATTGGAACTGATGAACTCGGCGGTCTATACGAGTTTCGAACCCAGAAATGTCCGACTTGCCGTCAAGCTGGCTTCACCGTACTGCCTGTGCCTGCTGTAGCTCAGCTGTGTCCTTGGCAGCTGCGCCACGTCTATAAATGCATGGAACAAATCGGTGGTGCGGACCAGCGCTAGTTACCTTATGGACTTGTTAGTTCATTGAGCCAGGAGGATGTGGCGGTGTCGATGCTCCCAGTGTGGACTGGGCTCTGCGACAGTTCGGTGGCATCTTAGCTGCTCCCGCTCCCGTGACGTCACGTGACGTGTCGCCTCTGCCGAGTCGCGTGCGACCGCGCTGCCGTTATCCAGTGTTGAGCGCTCGGCGTCGTGTGCCGGACAGTGGGTGTCGTCTGTGTGACGTGACGTGATGTCTGGTGTGTGACGTGACGTCTGGTGTGTGACGTGACGTCTGATGTGTGACGTGACGTCTGGTGTGTGACGTGATGTATTATGTGTGACGTGACGTCTGGTGTGTGACGTGATTTCTTATGTGTGACGTGACGTATGGTGTGTGACGTGACGTCTGATGTGTGACGTGCCGTCTGGTGTGTGACGTGACGTCTGGTGTGTGACGTGCCGTCTGGTGTGTGACGTGACGTCTGATGTGTGACGTGACGTCTGATGTGTGACGTTCCGTCTGGTGTGTGACGTGCCGTCTGGTGTGTGACGTGACGTCTGATGTGTGACGTGACGTCTGATGTGTGACGTGGCGTCTGGTTTGTGACGTGACGTCTGATGTGTGACGTGACGTCTGGTGTGTGACGTGACGTCTGATGTGTGACGTGACGTCTGATGTGTGACGTGACGTCTGGTGTGTGACGTGGCTTCTGGTGTGTGCCGTGACACCAGGTGTGTGCTGGACAGTGTCTGCCGTCGCCGGACGACCAGGTGACGTCGTCCTGCCAGGAGCCGCAGCCGCGCACCGTGGCCACACAGACGCCCGCCAAGTTCCTGCGGGCCGCCGCCCAGCCGCACCAGGTGAGGCCGCTCTAACGTCACAGTCTGTAGTCGTGACGCCAGGGCGGCGCCACGGTCACATTCGCAGTGGTCTGCCGTGGGGTCGCAACTGAACGGAGATGTCGATGGGGCTCTCCTTGGCTGTCTTCGATTATATTGGCAGTGCTGTGCGATGTTTGATTGCGGGGCGAACCCGGCAGTCGTCTCATGGCCGACGTAGATGATTGCTGCGTTTTAACCTTGTCCGATTTGCTGACGTGGCGTTTATTTTGTGTCGAGTTGACTGTCGTGCACGCTGCCGTTTGCATATATGCAGTCTCTTCCCTCTGATCCCGTCCCAGTATGTTACCGGCGCGTGCAGTTCCCACCCTCTCACGTCACCCAGCACGTTACTGGCGCGTGCAGTTCCCACCCTCTCACGCCGCCCCAGCACGATACCGGCTCGTGCAGTTCCCACCCTCTCACGCCACCCCAGCACGATACCGGCGCGTGCAGTCCCCACCCTCTGATCCCGTTCCAGCACGATACCGGCGCGTACAGTCCCCACCCTCTGGTTCCGCCCCAGCACGATACCGGCGCGTGCAGTCCCCACCCTCTGGTTCCGCCCCAGCACGATACCGGCGCGTGCAGTCCCCACCCTCTGGTTCCGCCCCAGCACGATACCGGCGCGTGCAGTCCCCACCCTCTGGTTCCGCTCTTCCCCCAGCACGATACCGGCGCGTGCAGTCCCCACCCTCTGGTTCCGCCCCAGCACGATACCGGCGCGTGCAGTCCCCACCCTCTGATCCCGTCCCAGCACGATACCGGCGCGTGCAGTCCCCACCCTCTGGTTCCGCCCCAGCACGATACCGGCGCGTGCAGTCCCCACCCTCTGGTTCCGCCCCAGCACGATACCGGCGCGTGCAGTCCCCACCCTCTGGTTCCGCCCCAGCACGATACCGGCGCGTGCAGTCCCCACCCTCTGGTTCCGCCCCAGCCACGATACCGGCGCGTGCAGTCCCCACCCTCTGGTTCCGCCCCAGCACGATACCGGCGCGTGCAGTCCCCACCCTCTGGTTCCGCCCCAGCACGATACCGGCGCGTGCAGTCCCCACCCTCTGGTTCCGCCCCAGCACGATACCGGCGCGTGCAGTCCCCACCCTCTGGTTCCGCCCCAGCACGATACCGGCGCGTGCAGTCCCCACCCTCCTGGTTCCGCCCCAGCACGATACCGGCGCGTGCACCCCCCCAAATACCGGCGCGTGCAGTCCCCACCCTCTGGTTCCGTCCCAGCACGATACCGGCGCGTGCAGTCCCCACCCTCTGATCCCGCCCCAGCACGATACCGGCGCGTGCAGTCCCCACCCTCTGGTTCCGCCCCAGCACGATACCGGCGCGTGCAGTCCCCACCCTCTGGTTCCGCCCCAGCACGTTACCGGCCCGCTCGTGCCGCAGCCCAACTCTGGGCCGGCCGAGGAGCGAGCGCGACAGCTGGAGCGCGAGCTGGAGCGGCTGCGGCAGGCGCACAAGCAGGAGGTGGCCGGCCTGGAGACGCAGCATCGGCAGGCGCTCTCCGGCTGCAAGCGGAAGCAGTGGTGCTTCAACTGCGAGCAGGAGGCCATCTACCACTGCTGCTGGAACACGGCCTACTGTAGCACAGGGTGCCAACAGGTGCGCCACCCCGCGGCTGGGTCACGGACGAGACAGTACTCTTTGTTTGTTTATTGGTTGGTTCACGACACACTTTATGCACATTCACGGCTAATGGCACCGCCCACACTTTCGCCGGTCGTCCGCGGGATTGGACGAGACAGTACTCCCTGATGACGTGTGATACAATGCAATGGAATGCAAAGTGGGAAAAAGAAGCTGTAGTTTTGCCATTCAGAGCATTGGGTTCTCCCGAAATTATCTCCTTGTTCTCTTTGGAATGTTGAATGGAGATGTTTCACAATAAAATGGTGCCGACTTATTACCATTGTCTAACCGCGTGGGTTCTGTGGGTCCAATAGCCTTCATTCCATTAGTAGCACACTGCATAGTTTGGAAGAGTAATTGGCCTGCATCTCACATTCATGAATTTGCCTGGGTGCATTTGTTATTCTTGATTCCATTATTTTTTAATTGACAAGCAAATTTAGTAACCCCAATGTCCAGAAGTGCAATGAGCAGTTTGGGATGTCAAGAACAAAACAAAATTGTTCACCGAATTCGAAATCCCTAAAGGTGTCCCTTTCAGATCCAGGATTCCCAAACCCTGGTGAGAGGACATTGCTCACCAAATACAGATCTAACCCTGGTTAGAGGATATTGTACACCAAATTCAAATATTCCCCGTCAGCTGCTCGGATGGATCCATAGCGGTCATTGGATTGGATTGTGGCTTTACGACGCACTCAGTAGCTGAGGCCATATGGAGTCGCATGCCTTTCGCCCTGGCGGGAAAGGCGGGTATCGCGGGGAATCGATCCCCGTACCTCTGGCTTGCCAGACGCTCAGCTTAACCATCGAGCTACCGAACCCCCGCCCCCTCCATAGTGGGCATATGGAAGCTAATGTCGGCTTGTCTGTGCCAGACAAGCTGACATGCTGTGGGTACATGCGGTACTCCACGACGGTGGAAGGTTGAAAACAGAGGAGTCCGAAGCTGAAGCATTTTCCACCCAATCTGCAACCATCAAATCACCCAGTATGCTGGGTAGTGTGCGTTGTGGGTTGTGCTCGCTTGTGGTTTGCTGCAGTTTTTCGCTTACATTGTACATAGTTTCGGAATGTAAGCATGATGTATGGTTCGTATTGTGGGTTGTGTTATTGCACCTTACTTATAAGAAGTATGATGCTGCTTGTGGCTGGTATGTTGCTTTGTGTGAACTCGAACTCTGTCACCTTTGCGGCGCTGAACAGTTATAGTTGTATGGCGCAGGATGAGCCCGCGCGCTTGGTACCTCGGAGCGCTGACCGTGCTCCCCACCGGCAGACCCACTGGCACAAGGAGCACAAGCGAGTCTGCCGCCGCAAGCGCACCATGTGAGCGGGGTCGGCGTCTCTGCAGCACCAAGTTACCACCACCGCCGCCGCCCCCGCCGCCATCACCACCACCACCATCGTCGCCGCCGCCGCCGCCACCACTATCTGGTTACCACCCCGCCGCCACTGGAACATCTGCACCACGGACATCGCTGGAGACTGACAGTCGGGCCGCATATACGCAGATACGCAGATACGCAGACGTGGCTCACCATAGCCGCCACCAGCTGGTCTGTGGTGCCGGTAGGATGCAGACAGTGTGCCCCAGACAGGCGACAGGTCACCAGCTGGTCTGCAGTTCCGATAGGAGGCAGACAGTGTGTTCCACAGACAGACAACAGGTCGCTAGCTGCTAGTCTAGTGCCGATAGGAGGTGGAAAGTTTATGCCCCCAAACAGGTTACAGGTAACCAGGTAATCTAGCTTAGGCAGGAGGCAAACAACATGTGGTGAGGACTACAGGCGCAGCCGGGCCGGTGGTAGGCGCAGACAAGGTGTTCCGACCCGGGCGGGCAGCCTGCAGACGACCGTCCGTCGCCGTCGGGTGTCGCCGCCCAGTCGAACAGTGCGTGTACCGAGCTGGACAGGTCGGCTCGTCTGTGCCATCGGTGTGGGCCGTGTGTGGGGCAGCAGGCAGCTGTATTGTCTGCAGCAGTCTGTGGGTGGGACAGAAGGTCGCTCCGGGGTCCACAGCAGTCTGTGGGTGGGCAGCGGGTCGCTGTGTGGTCTACAGCAAACTATGGTTGGGCAGCGGGTCGCTGTGTGGTCCAAGCCGTCTATGGGTGGGCAGCAGGTCGCTCTGCGTTCTGCGGCAGACTGGTCAAGGTAGCAGGCAGCCGTGTGGTCTGCAGCAATCTATGGATGGTGCGGCGGATCGCTGTGCGGTCTGCATCCGTCTGCGGGTGGGGCAGCAGGACTCTGGTGAAGCGACACGCCAGCTGGCGCCCGGCGAATGGTGTGTGAGGCTGGTGCAGTCGCCGTGTCCAGGCACCTCTGACGGATGCTGGAGCGGCTGTTCGAGCTCGTGAGGTACTGCGCGGCGGCGGCGGCGGTGGTAATGGTGACGGGGTGGGGGGCGTAGCGTCTGCCATTCACGTATCGATAGAGACGCATTGTATCCCGTCTTTCGTCTGCCATGTGCGAATCGTGTGGACGCCGACGGGACTGCGCCGTCATCCGGCGACGACCCCGGCGCCGGTGCCGTGCGTCAGACACCGGGCTCTGTGACAATTTCTGAAGTTTTGTGACTATTTCTCGCGTCGGCTGTCGCCAGCAACTCGTGATCGACGGATATCGTGGCATTCTGCATGTTGATGTTGGGTCGTGATTGTGTCGACTGGCAACCAGGTGCCATCCCCTTGAGGCGGCCGGACGCCGTTCTGTTGCGGTTATCCACGAGGGCGCCCACTGCTCGTGGTGGGGCGTCAGCTGACTGGACCGCGCGTGTTTACCGATCATTGTTTACGTAGCCAGGACGCCAGGGGAGACTGTCGACGATCGTCTATCTCTCTTCACTTGTCGGCCAATCGAGCGCCGACCATATCAGCGAGTTTGCTGTCTCGTATCAGAGGGGATCGCGAGCCGACCTGGCGGGCTACTCAGGAGTGCGCGTGGCGTACACGCCCGACTGCAGGGGCGCTCGTGCATCAGCACTGGCCGAACCTGTTGTGACCCGTGTTGTGTGACACTGCACTGGCACGTGTGATTTGTGAGAGGTAGTCACCCGCGTGAAGTGAAACCCGTGCGCTGTCGCTCCGCCGTCCTGTCCGGCACCTGCCGCGTCGTCGTAATACATGTACTCGCGTATACACCGCGTTTTCTCTTGAGGTTGTTGGCGAGGCTGTACAGGACCAGAGCCAATGTCAAGCGCGATCTTGTTTCTTGGACACTCAGCCGATCTCTCCCAATCTAGAAAACCCGATCATATTGCCCAATTTGGCCGGTAATTGGGTGTACCCACGTAGTCGGGCGTGGTCGCCTGCTGCATGCGCCCCGATCCTGATTGACCATCCCAACGGAGGTCCTGATGCGAGCGAGTGGAGCGACTCGACCCGCTGTGCCAAGCGACTTATGCAGACCAGTTCCAACCACCGTGCTAACCAGGCGACATTGGCTGTGTGGTGTGGAGAACAGCGCTGTTGACTTGACATGCCGACAAAACGCCCTGCTACGCGCGCGAACGAGGCTCGCTGTAGGGCTGCGATACCATTTATATGATAGCCTGCCCTACACAACCGTGTAATGCGCACCTTTAGGAGCTGTGGTATCCTGAGCAGTCTTTTTTAGACTTCCTTTGACATCTTACGTTCGTAACCCTGTGTGAGGTTTTGTATCTTGTATCTGTATCACAAGAAACCAATATCATGATTTAAGAATAAAATAGGTGGTCACCTTTCTGGGATACGTGAATACTTGTATCATGTATAGAAACTCACTAATCAGCAAATAATTAAGGGAAAATAACGGGTCACAAAGATCGTGCTTGCTAATTGAAAGGCGGCATGTGATGTAAATTTACCAGATGCGTTGGTTTGCTGACAATTGTCTACATTTAGTTGACATTCAGTCGTTTTACATTCAGTAGCCAAAATCGCCAAATTCGTGTACCGACATCTCTGTGAACCGTTACCACCGCGTGGGTGGGAACTTCAACTGCATTCAATGTACGATGCGAAATATAATTGCCTTCTGAGATAGCCATGTAAGCAGGTAGCTCGTGTAAGGCGTCATGACCTGACAAAATACCGGCGATGGGTTTGTGGGTTTGTGAAGGGGCACTACTACAGTGGGATTGCTGTGATGAATGCCATATTCTAGTTCCTAGAGGAGGTGCAAGCAATTTCCAATTGTAAAATTTAAACAGCATTGGAACGAGCTCTCACGATGTGTAGTTCGTTTCATCATCAAAACATTTCAGTCACTTTGCCCTTAAAGTGGAATGGGAGCAATCGGCCACTCAACATCTTGTAATAAGAACGCGCCATATATCTTCTGTGATGTACTGACAATTTGCAATTTTCTTGAATCGAACGTGCTACATTTTATATCCTCTTACATAACTTTCATGAAAGCTTAACCCTGCCAATTTTGCACTCAACTTCAGAATTGGTCTTAAATTATAATGCTATTCCTTTACATTGCAGATCAGATGTTCTACATTACGGAACTGATTTCCAATGGTTTCAAATAAATCAGCTGCCTTCTGGTGCCATACTAGACTACTTTTATAGATATCTAACCCAGTCATTTTTCCGTTCAATTCCAGGATTTGTGTCTGTCTCGAGCTATTACATTGTATTCCTTTAAATTGTATATCAGATGTTCTACATTAGCGAATTAATTTCCAATGGTCTCAAATAAACCAAAATAAAATCCGCTGCCTTCGGACTAGACTACCTTTATTGACATGTCCTTTATTGACTAGCCCTGCCATTTTTTGCACTGAATTCCAGGATTTCTGTCTTGGACAATCACATTTTATTCATTTTAATTGCACTCAAATGTTCTACATTAGCGAAATAAATTAAAATCGTCTCAAATAAACCGGCATCTAACTACGCCATTTTTTATCTTTTGACATGAAGCTTTCGGGCATTATTAACGCTCTGGAATGGCTGGCTCGTTCTGGAATGGAAAGGTTAAGTGCGGACAGTTGCTGCCCAGAGGATCCGTAGGGCCGCCGAGCGGCGACACGACAAGAACAGTAAAGTTCCGCCATTCAACAATACTAAGCAACAACGGGTCTGTCACACCAAAATGATGTAGGAGAAATTTACGGTTATAGATGCATTCTTATTAACATTCAGGGAATGCTTCCGCGCCCCGCCATATTATGAATGGCTGGTGGTCGGAGACGGGCCGCGGACCGCAGGCGGCCCGCCGTCTATGGCGGAAAAGTCCCAGAAGACAATACACAAAGTAACTATATGCGCAATATATCACCGTAAGTGACAAGGAAGTTGACGTCTGAAGGCAAGCCAACTCTCATAAATGCACTTCGTACCATATTTTACGGAGGCTGTATCATAAATTGTAACTATATTATTCATACACACCAGTAAGCATTCGGGCGCGCCTGTCGCGTGCGCATATTTCAGTTTTTGAATGGCATCAGGAACCTGTCTGTTTTCCTTCATTACTGTAAATCCCCTGATGTCCACATTCACATTGCGTCTGACGCCTAACCGAATCGATAAGGCTTGCATCGGTCTGTGCTGGCGAAAGGGTTCGACTCGCTTCACTCGCTTACATGTTGAACCGACTGGGAGTCCGTTGGCAACCTGCCCCATAGGGCCCGGGACGAGTTTCCGGGGCGGCCGTGTCAGTGCGCCGTCAGCACGCAAAACCCAGTTAAGATTATGCCGTTGAGCCGGAATTCGCGAATCGGATGGCAGTGCCAAAGTTCACACAACACGCTTGGACCAGCGATAGAACACTGGTCCATACATTTGCCTTTACAAGTATTCCGATCACATGTATTTTCTAAGAAATCGATATTCATACCTTCTAAAGTGCCATCAGGTTACCTTCAAGCTCTGTTTGTTTATTGGGTGTTTCACGACGCACTTTATGCACGACCACGGCTAATTGCGCCGCCATATGTTTCGCCGGTGGGTCGCGGTATTGGGAAATGTCCTGAGTAGTTCGAGTGTTGAACTCGGGACCTTCGGTACCCAGAAGTTAATCCTGTCGTCTAAACAGCCCGATGTATTTGAACCTCCGCCAATGAAAACTAACTAGGTTACCTGAGCATTACGTCCCCAGCCCGTAAAGGTTGCGTGGCTTGACCACGCGGTAACTTTGAGAAATCTTGTTGACATAAATTCGCTCGACCATCCATCTCACTGGTAAAAATGCCGAGGCATACCCAAGATTCGGTTAGCATCCAGATGTGTACCGTTCTCTTGGAACGCCATTCGTCACTACCAACCCGCCACAAACACGCGCCAACTTTGTCACATGTGTTTATCAAAGCAATCAGTTACAGTGTTGACCCACCAGCCACCTACTCCTCGTAGTCGAACGGCTCGGGCGGCTCGGGCTCGGCCTCCTCCGGCTCCTTCTGCGGCCCGTGCGCCACCACCCAGTCGACCAGCTGTTGCGCGCCGTCGCCCGTGTCGCGCACCATCAGCAGGCCGCCGGCGCGCAGGTCCTTCACCGGCTGGTACCGGCTGCCGTCGGCCGGCTGCACCACGCGCAGCTGGTGGCGCAGCACGCGCGCCGGGTTCGACAGCATCTCGAACGACGGCTCCTCCTTCTTCTTGGCGTCCGCCTGTTGGGGCGAGAGGCGGTGGTCAGATGAAAACAACGTCGACAGTGCGGGTGGTCCGAACAATCATCACGCTTCAGGATACAAGCTTCACAAGAATCAACAATTTAAGAAAACGTTGTTCATGGTTCACGTACTGCGCGCTTGCTGGACATTCCCGGCTACTGCAAGACTAGCCAGTAGCTTCACGTCAACCTCATCCGGTACGGTGCAGTTACACCAGCTGACGTTGACGAGCACTATCTGACTGCAAAGTTCACCATCGCAACCTCACCTTATCCTTATCATCCTTCTCCGTGTCCTTGGTGTCCTTCTTGTCCTTCTCCTGGCCGGCGTCCTTCTTTGTGTCATCGTCCACGTCCATTTTCTCCGGCTTGTCGTCCTTCTTCTTCTCGGCCTCTTTCCGTTTGGCGCGAGCCGTGATGGAGAGGACGGCTGTGGCCACCTGGCGGGTACAGCGGAAGGCTCAGGTCGGAACGCGGGAGGTCAGGCCACCACACACCGTCCACCGGGCGTCAGCGATCGAGCCAACAGCCGTCGCCAATATGCTCGTGTGGTGGCGAATACGAGCTATACCGGGTACTTCGGTTGGGTTCTTTATGACGCTCTCTATACATGGGCTATATTTGGCTACAATATAGCGTCGCCAGCCTCTCGCGCCGAATGGTGGCGAGCGGAGTTGGCAATCCAATCGGTTGCGCGATTCGATCCCACGATCCTGCGATCAAGAGTGACACGCCCTACCGACTGAACTACCGCGACCCAGATATCAACCGGAGTCCGTCCACCCCTCGCTAGCAGGCCAGTCAACATGGAAAGTGGCGCCGAATCCGATCAGAACTAGCCACTCTCCCCGCTCGTTCAGGGTGGCCGGTGGCCGCTGATGCCGGCCGACTGCATGTGGAGGAACGACCGGGTGAGGAACTGACTGGAGCCGGGGACCCGACCGGCGGCTCACACGGCCGCCTTCGGTGAAGCAGTGATGTGCAGACGTGACTCCCGCCGGCTGGTCACGTGGTTACGGGTCACCGCCTCTGTGGAACCATCCCACAGCCTCCTCCGCCCCTTTCAGTCACCGCCTACTCCAGCACCCACGCTACGGCAGCCAGAGGCACGATACGGGCACACGGCCTCCACATACTCCTCTCTCCGTCCATCTTTAGTGTCATCCACCGACTCTCTCTCTCTCTCTCTCCCACACCAGCCGCTGCGCTCAGCAGTCACCCACCTTCTCCCTATCCTCGCGCTTGCGCTCTTCGATGGGCGGCGGGTAGGCGTAGGTGCTGGGCTTGGCGTTGGACCTGAACTGCATCTGCGGCATGCGCAGGTCGGCGTTCAGGCCCACCAGGCAGGTGGGCGTGAACGCCAGGCTGAGGAAGTGCGCCAGCGGGTACCAGAACCAGTACTGGGTGAACACCAGCATGCCGACCACGGCCACCATGTTGTTGTGCCCGGTGCGCGACTGCAGCGCCACCGTCACGTTGCGGCCGCCCGCGTCGATGATGCCCTTGGCCAGGATGGCGCCCAGCTTGGCCATCACGTCCTCGTGCTTGTCGGAGACCACCTTGGTGTACAGCTGGCGGAAGTCCTTCACCTTGGCACACGTCTGCTCCGTCTGCTGGATCAGCACCAGCGCCGACGCGATCAGCGCACCCTGGCGCACGTAGTTGACCAGGTCGTAGCACATGGGCTCCAGCAGGTAGAGCGCCTCCTTTGACCCGGTACCTGGCGAGACCGAGAGTGCAGTGATAAATTATTCGTGAAATAGGGTGGAATATGCCACTTTTTGACACTCGATCGACATCCTTTTCCAAGAAGTATCGACATCCTGTTCTTTGATGCGTCCTTATGAAACCTTCATGCCTCCTTTCTCACGGTATCTCGCCTATAAGTGCCATGTCTATGCTCTCGATAAGGAATGGTGATACACGAATATTTCGGAACGCAATTTCGGGTAAAGGGATTATCTATGATGTGGTACGGTATACAATGCCAGTTTATACCATAGGGCTCTTCCTATCGCAAATATAGTTCATCCTATATTATAAATCTCAAAACAAATAATAAAGGTGTGGTCAGAAGCACCTACACCACTGGCTCAAATTTAAGTCTGAAGGACATCAAAAACATTTTAAAGGACACAACCTTTATGGCAAATTTCGATATCTCACACCTGACGAAAAACCAATAGTTTAACTCTGCGTGAGCGGGCACGTTACATGGCAATCTCGAGAGCCGGTGGTATCATCAGTCGATAGGCAACCTTCGGTATCAATCCCAACACATCAGTACCTGTCGCCTTTCGAAATACAATGAGACACAAGCCATGCTATAACAAAATTACTGGTCCCAACATGCAATGTGCGCAACTGCGCAGCTGTATCCCAGCCGCTCAACGTCTCGTCATAGCCAGGCTACGACCACTGCACCAGCTGAAACAACATTCAACTACCAGTCAGGCTTGGTGTTCACGCACCAGTCATTGGTACGTGAACACCAAGCCAACTCTCCGCATGACGAACTCAGTTCCCGTCAACGACACACACCCTGACTGTCCAGGGGAACCCGCACGTCCCACGTTCTGTTCCCTCGGACAGAACACGACCGGCGCCTCCGCCTCCAGACCCCAGCCGTCTCACCTGCGCAGGCGACGCCCAGTGCCATGGCGGCGCCGTACCGCACGTGCGGGTTGTACGACTCGGAGAGCAGCGACACCACCGACGGACACTGCTCGGGGTTGTGGAACAGCAGGAAGCCGATGGAGATCACGGCCGCCCGCCGCACGTCGTCGTTGACGTCGGACACCTGGCGGCGCGCCGCCGAAACACGTCAGTTTTCGGCGGCCAGTCAGACACCACCACACACATCAGAGAGGTGTGTGGCGGTGTCTGGGATGATGCCAGCAGATTCCAGCAGCACCACAACTTCTCTTCAGTGCTTCTGCATGACAGCTCACGTTATGTACTCAGATAATTGGAAGCTCAATATTGACGACATTGCTTTCCAAGGCGAGGAGTCAATTTTTATAACAAATTTAGTCCGAGTTCTTGATAGGATGGCTTTATGAACCAGGGTCTTATTTCTAAGCCGAGCTTGTTGCATGAACCCTGGCCCCCACCACCCGATCCATGAATTCCAGTTCAATGGCAGCATTTTTACCGAAAGTTCGACGTGCCGTTAATGCACCGACACGGCAGCCCCGTAGCCTGTCCCCGGCCTTATTGGGCCAGCTGCCAACTGACCTCAGCCGGGGGATAAATGCCAGCGCGCGAAGCGACTCGAATTCTGTGTCGCCAGGACATGGGAGACCAGAGCAGGCTAGAGCTCTAACAAACTGCGACTCGATAGCGTGCATAACATGTAGACAAGGCCTTCCATTTGAGATTCCCAGCTCGTTAAGCAGCCTTCTAAAAACAGACTAGCAGCTTCACCGAACCACCACATCCGAAGGGATTAATCGCCTCACGCGCAGGGCGAGCGTCATCACTAGACAGCGTGCAGAGGACACCACCCACGAACGATTCACCGACCAGACGGAGTGCCGGAGAGTGGTGACAACTCACAGCCACGTGCAGCAGCCGTCGGATAGCCTGGTTGTTGCCGGTGCCGCAGTAGGCCATGGCGATGGTGTACATGCCACTGCGCCGTAGAATCGGATCCTTGTCGGCGCACAGACTGGTGATGAGCGAGTCGGCCTCCTCCAGCCGTTCGTACATGGTGAGTGCAATACCTGGATACAGGATGAAGTCAAGGGGCACCCGGTCAGACGGGAGGTCGGCCTCTTCCAGCCCCCCGTACGTGGTGAGCGCGATTATTGAGGACGGGACAGTGGTTACCTAGGGCATTGTCAGAAGATATCCTGTGGTAAGAGAATAGTCAGAATTCACTTCGGTCCATGTCCGGGGTACTTGGGCAAGACGGGCAGCACCGTAAGATACCCGCGGAAGAACACAGGCGCTGTACCCAGAGCACTGATCCCTGGAGTGACTATGCTACCACCCACCAGTCACCGTCTAACACCGCCACTCACGGAACACACCCGATACCACCTCCGTACACGCCGACACCAGCCATACAGTGACCTCACTCACCGACACTCACAGGACACACCGATACCGCCTCCTTACACGCCGGCACCAGCCATACAGTGACCTCACTCACCGACACTCACAGGACACACCGATACCGCCTCCTTACCCGCCGGCACCAGCCATACAGTGACCTCACTCACCGACACTCACAGGACACACCGATACCGCCTCCGTACACGACGGCACCAGCCAGTGACCTTACTCACCGACACTCACAGGACACACCGATACCGCCTCCGTACACGACGGCACCAGCCGTGCAGTGACGTCACTCACCGACGGCCAGGCCGCGCAGGATCTTCTCGTGCTGCGTCTCCTGTGAGTACGCCACCGTGTCCTCGATGGCCTGCGCAGACTTGGAGCCCAGCATCACCAGACCCATCGCGATCCCTGTCGTGTGCACGTCGCGGTTAACGGAGGTCAGCATCTCTGACGCAGGTCACACGGCTCTCAGAGGTCACACATGTCAACAGGACCACACGCCGCCCGAGGGATAAGGAGAGACTTAGTTTCACATTAGTTGTTATTGGGGTTTCAGGGTGTATCAACTTCACTGGTTACACAGCGGTCACGAGTGTTTCGCACTGATATAGATGACTCACATCACGAATCACACACGTAAACTTCACTCAACACCCGCAAAACACACGCGAGCGGCCGGTACTGAAAGCGACGCCTGGGCGTTCCGGCCTCAGCGGGGCAGACTATGCCACCACGTACACGCCAGATCCCATAATTAACTACCCGTTTGATGTTGGTCAATTGTCACTTCACCTCGCAATACTGACACGACGTTGGTGCTTACCTGCGTCGTTGCGCCGAAGAATGCGGACAATGAAGGCACCGGTACATGCGATCATATATCTGTGGCAATCCAGCGAAAGCCAAACTTTGGCTTTGACCTGACCTGGCCTGTCCTCATGTGACCGAACGCTACATATGCAGGCTCCATCGTGACAGTGTGGTCCTGATGAGGTTCAGTCTGTCTGTCCTGACACTCGCTGCCTTACCTGCAGCCTCCCCTGTGACAGTGTGGTCCTGATGAGGTTCAGTCCGTCTGTCCTGACACTCGCTGCCTTACCTGCAGCCTCCCCTGTCACGGCGTCGTCTTGATAGAGGTTCAGTTTGAGTTGTTCGTAGATATCGGCGCGGTGTGTTCCCATCGCAGCCAGGCCAACACCGAGACAGCCGCCATGGCGTACCACCTAGGTCAGCACGTCATTCCAACATGGTCACAACACAACCGTAACATGGCCAAAACAAGAACAGAACACAGCAACAGCATGGTTAAAACACGGCCATAACATGGCTACAACATGCTACTATGCAGTCACGAAACAGCTACAGCACAACTCACCACATGACCAAAACATGGTCCTAACACCATCATTAACAGAACAAAGTAACAACACCATAGCCCATTAATTTAATTAACAGGAAGCATGCTGTCCAAAATAGTCCAAACATGCCCTGGGCATAGCTGGAAAGCAGCCAAACGGCAAAGCCGTCAAAACACGGTTCAAACCACACCCACACATAAAATGATGTCAGCATAGCTACATATTCCGACTGCAGAGTGGAACCAGCACCACGAGCTTCTTACCATATTTCACAGATGACAAAATAGTCTCGCCACAGTGGGATACTGGATTTGTCCAGCTGTGACCTACCTCGTTGTTGGGGTCCTTGAGCTGCTGCAAGAGGTAGTCGATGATGGCGGCGCCGTGGTTGACGTGGATCAGACCGAGCGCGTACAGGGCGCCGCCCTCCGTATAACCGGAGCTGCCGGCCGCGTCTTTGGGCAGGTACGCCTGCATCAGACCTAGCGCCTCCTGCCGAACAGGTGGGGAAACAGCGGTGATGTACGGCCACGTCGACGCAGCATCAGCCATAGAGCTGTCTGTGGTCCTGCAAGTCACCACATAGTTCAGGAGGCATTACTGGCTCTGCACCAAAACTTTTGAGAAGCAAATAAGGGCGACAGCAAATCTACTTACGAGACGTTCGACTACTCCGTGTTCACCAGGGTTGGAAAATGGACCCTTCCTTGATGTTTCCTATCCAGAAAATTGTCCTGTCATTTTTCTCATTTGGTAGCTGGATAGTGCCATTCAACATTGCATTGCTCTGTGATAAAGTGCTTAAGATTCACTGGAAAGTGCAAGCCGAGGTCTGATGTGCAATGTCGGAAGACAAAAGATAATATCCACGCTAAATTACCCCAAGGTTTTCCTCCACATCCAGGATTGCAAAGCACACATCCAATCCTAGCTTAAAGCACACAATTTGTGACGGGTCGAGACAATCCCACCGAGGCAGCTGGCCTCGACCTGGTGATCCTTCTCCTCACATATGATACATCCACAGCACGACAAACTGACTATTGGGACGACGGCGAAGCGGCGAATACTGATCGACTGCTTAGCGCAAGGTCCGAGAATCATATGAACAGGCCAGGCGCCATCAGTGTATCGGATGCACAGACAAAACCTGTTAAAAACCTCGGTTTATCCGATATTCAAAGCCCATCTTATCGTCGACACCCACCTTCTCGTGTCCTTTATGTATAACACCGAGGGAGGCGGTGGCCGACATTTTGGCCCAGCTGTAGGCCCGCGACAGCCAGTCCAGGTTATCCCTGTCAGCAGGGGGGCAAGCCAGTCAACAGCTGCATCCTTCACGACGGAACACTGGGACCCCTCCAGCACACACAAGGGTCATGTGGCAAACTATAGTCACAGTGACAACGTCAAGCATACATGGAAGATTGCCAACAGGTCGGTGTTTCAAATTATCCCATATAGGCATGCTGATTATTTTCTATACTTGGTTTTGCTAAGCATGCCGAGCAAAGTAAAATCTGCGAATGTTAGAGTCGCAGTCACCGAAGCTGATGCTGCAGCTGAATACATGCAATACTATAATCAGTACCTGCTGCATCAAACACCAGGAGACAGCTGGACAATCCCAGCTGAGCTGAACAGAAACAGCAGTGGCTCCCCTGCCAGACATCACAACACAGCTGAACACAGCTCCCCTACCACATAATCCGGCGGTGGAAATTTCCTACCCTTCCGCTGTTACACCGGGATAGCTATCTGAGGAACTTATTAAGACTGGGATGCACACCAAAGCGACTGGGTGCTAATATTGTCAACCTGATACACTGGTCACTGGTAAGTGGGTGCAGGAGCTGAGGAGCTAGTTGTCAGTGGTACCCACCTGAGGAGCTGGTCGTCAGTGGCACCCACCTGAGGAGCTGGTCGCCAGTGGCACCCACCTGAGGAGCTGGTCGTCAGTGATACCCACCTGAAGAACTGGTCGTCAGTGATATCCACCTGAGGAACTGGTCGTCAGTGGCACCCACCTGAGGAGCTGGTCGTCAGTGGCACCCACCTGAGGAGCTGGTCGTCAGTGGCACCCACCTGAGGAGCTGGTCGTCAGTGATACCCACCTGAAGAACTGGTCATCAGTGATATCCACCTGAGGAGCCGGTCGTCAGTGGCACCCACCTGAGGAGCCGGTCGTCAGTGATATCCACCTGAGGAACTGGTCGTCAGTGATATTCACCTGAGGAACTGGTCGTCAGTGGCACCCACCTGAGGAACTGGTCGTCAGTGATACCCACCTGAGGAACTGGTCGTCAGTGATATCCACCTGAGGAACTGGTCGTCAGTGGCACTCACCTGAGGAGCCGGTCGTCAGTGGCACCCACCTGAGGAGTCAGTCGTCAGTGATATCCACCTGAGGAACTGGTCGTCAGTGGCACCCGCCTGAGGAACTGGTCGTCAGTGGCACCCGCCTGAGGAGCTGGTCGTCAGTGGCACCCACCTGAGGAGCTGGTCGCCAGTGGCACCCACCTGAGGAACTGGTCGCTGGTGGTGCCACACTGCATGTAGCCGTGCGCCACGACCAGCGCCGTGTGGCAGACGGACGCGCGCACCGTGTCCTTGACCTGCTTGAGTATCATCAGGTCTGTGTGGTTGCCGCGGATGAGGAACTGCAGGTGCAGCTGGATGGCGACGTCGCCGGCCAAGATCGACGTCAGCCGCTCGTAATGCTTCTGCACCTGCTGGTCCCGCTCCGACTGCGGCACAGGTCGGCGCGTGTTGCACACGGAGACCACGGGCGGCACAGACAGTAGACACGCACCAGACCAGTCACTGGCGGGCCGACACAGACCACGGACGGCACAGACAGTAGACACGCACCAGACCAGTCACTGGCGGGCCGACACACACCACGGACGGCACAGACAGTCGACACGCACCATGACAGTCACTGGCGGGCCGACACACAGACCACGGACGGCACAGACAGCAGACTCGCACCAGACCAGAGTCACGGGCGAGTCTACACACAGACCACGGGCGAGCCTACACATAGACCACGGGCGAGCCTACACACAGACCACGGGCGAGCCTACACACAGACCACGGGCGAGCCTACACACAGACCACGGGCGAGCCTACACACATACCACGGGCGAGCCTACACACAGACCACGGGCGAGCCTACACACAGACCACGGGCGAGCCTACACACAGACCACGGGCGAGCCTACACACAAACCACGGGCGAGCCTACACAGACCACGGGCGAGCCTACACACAGACCACGGGCGAGCCTACACACAGACCACGGGCGAGCCTACACAGACCACGGGCGAGCCTACACACAGACCACGGGCGAGCCTGCACACAGACCACGGGCGAGCCTACACACAGACCACGGGCGAGCCTACACACAGACCACGGGCGAGCCTACACACAGACCACGGGCGAGCCTACACACAGACCACGGGCGAGCCTACACACAGACCACGGGCGAGCCTACACACAGACCACGGGCGAGCCTACACACAGACCACGGGCGAGCCTACATACAGACCACAGGCGAGCCTACATGGGGCTATTGACGGCGATACGGTGATAAAACTCTCATCATGGAATCCCAAGCATATATCAAGCTAATTATGTGCCATCAAATGCCTAGTCATGTTAAGGTGATGAACACATAGCTGGTAATGTTGACGATGTGTTAGTGTGCACAGTTGTCATACAAGGAATAATCGGTTATATCGACCCACGCAGCAGCCGATAGTCCACAAGCTGGTCGGCCGTCTACTCCCTCACCAGCTGGTAGGCCATCTGCCCCTCCCTCACCAGCTGGTCGGACGTCTGCGTCTCCCTCACCAGCTGGTCGGCTATCTATGCCTTCCCTCACCAGATGGTCGGCCGTCTGCGCCTCCCTCACCAGCTAGTCGGCCGTCTGTACCTACCCTCACCAGCTGGTCGGATATCTATACCCCCTCACCAGCTGGTCGGCTATCTATATATTCCCTCACCAGTTGGTTGACTATCTATACCCCCTCACCAGCTGGTCGGCCATCTATACCTTCCCTCACCAGATGTTCGGCCGTCTGCGCCTCCCTCACCAGCTGGTCGGCCGTCTGTACCTACCCTCACAGGCTGGTCGGCCACCAATACTTTCTTGCACCAGCTGGTCGGCTATCTATACCCACCCTCACCATCTAATCGGCCGTCTGAGCCTCCCTCACCAGCTGGTCGGCCGTCTACCCTTCCCTTACCAGCTGGTCGGCCGTCTGAGCCTCCCTAACCAGCTGGTCGGCCGTCTGCCCTTCCCTTACCAGCTGGTCGGCCGTCTGAGCCTCCCTAACCAGCTGGTCGGCCATCTGCCCTTCCCTTACCAGCTGGTCGGCCGTCTGAGCCTCCCCCACCAGCTGGTCGGCCGTCTGCCCTTCCCTTACCAGCTGGTCGGCCGTCTGAGCCTCCCTCACCAGCTGGTCGGCCGTCTGTCCCTCCCTCACCAGCTGGTCGGCCGTCTGTCCCTCCCTCACCAGCTGGTCGGCCGTCTTCGTCTCCCTCACCAGCTGGTCGGCCGTCTGCGCCTGGCTCGGCTCCTCGGTGCGGTCGGCCGAGTGCTCGGCGCCGGCCGCTGAGCCGGTTGCCGTACTGGCCAGCAGCCCCGGCAGCGGGGCCGTTACACGCAGCGCCTGCAGCACCCGACCCACGAACTGCTGCGTCGCAGAGTCGTACAGGTCGAAAGCGATCTGGTAGCCCATCAGCGCGCTGTCCTGTGTACGCACGCACGGCAGCGAGTCAGTCCGATCACTAAGGTCGCAGACACGGCAAAGTTGCGATACAAAGATGCCCCATATCTGTATCACCAAGGATAGCTTCCAGAGTAGGTGAAATAGAAAAGTCGAAGCATCTCCCTCAGTCACCACAGTACCAGCCAGTCGATCTTTTTATTAGCAGAGCCTGTATATGTCTAGTAGTACAGGATGAGCCCCAGTCCTGCATATGACTAGTAGTACAGGATCTGAATATCAAGGGAGTCTGAGGATTACTGCAATGCAGGCATCAGATAATACGGGAGTAAATTATTAAAGGAATGATGAAAACATGCGCCATGCCCTGCGTAACGATTATGTTTGACTTGAAGGTTTATCAGCTACATTGGCCATACAACGCCCATTCAGTCTGTGCAATAATAACAAAAACAGGCAGTAGTTAAAAACTCTGAGCAACATGTCTATATTGCTTCTTCCTTGCGTCTTTTTCACTGTGCAATGGTCATGTACAGGTATCCAGACTTATACATTTGGCATCTTGCCCAACCATGTGCCCTGAGACCATCTCACCAGTCAAAACGCTAACTCAAGTTATGCCACAACCACGGGCGGTCGGTCACAACACACTGGGGCGGACGACATCTGACGGGTCGACGGCTAGAGCAGAGGTCGCCAGCCGACAGCTGGCGACACCCAGCGGTGTCGGTAGCGGCGGGTCGACGGCCGGCGCGCGGACGGTACCTGTGTGGCGCGGATGAGCCGCTCCAGCACCTGCGCTACGGCAGTCGGGTCGTCCAGGAAGATGAGGCACTGGCACATGCTGACGTAGTCGGGCGTGGCCAGATTGCGGTAGAGGTCCACCAGCTGGCGCAGAACCGTGTTGCGGAACTGTCGGTTCTGGATGAGCGACATCGCCACCGTGAAGGCGTACTGCAGCATGCCGGCCACGTCGTCCTGCCGCCGAATAGTCAGTGGGGGTTAGTCAGTGGGTGTCAGTCAGTGGGTGTCAGTCAGTGGGTGTCAGTCAGTGGGTGTCAGTCAGTGGGTTTCAGTCAGTAGGGGTCAGCCAGTAGGGGTCAGCCAGTATGGGTCAGCCAGTAGGGGTCAGCCAGTATTGGTCAGCCAGTATGGGTCAAGCCAGTATTGGTCAGCCAGTATGGGTCAGCCAGTATGGGTCAGCCAGTATAGGTCAGCCAGTATGAGTCAGCCAGTAGGGGTCAGCCAGTATGGGTCAGCCAGTAGGGGTCAGCCAGTATGGGTCAGCCAGTAGGGGTCAGCCAGTAGGGGTCAGCTAGTCATGGTTAACAGTCATATTAAGGGCTATTTGGTGTCAGTGAAGACCGGACCAGCAACAGTCAGTGTCAGGGAGGGCTGACGGAGTTCAGCAGTGGGTCAGCACAGGAGCGTGACAAATCCAGAGCCGGAAGAGTGCAGACCACCACCAAGTCGGCAGATAGCGACCCCATCTGACACACACGCCCGTGGGTTCCTCGCCGAGTCGGTGATGGTGACTCCACTGAGAAGACAGACTCACCGAGTCAGTGATGGTGACTCCACGGACAAGACAGACTCACCGAGTCAGTGATGGTGACTCCACGGACGAGACAGACTCACCGAGTCAGTGATGGTGACTCCACTGAGAAGACAGACTCACCGAGTCAGTGATGGTGACTCCACTGAGAAGACAGACTCACCGAGTCAGTGATGGTGACTCCACGGACAAGACAGACTCACCGAGTCAGTGATGGTGACTCCACGGACGAGACAGACTCACCGAGTCAGTGATGGTGACTCCACGGACAAGACAGACTCACCGAGTCAGTGATGGTGACTCCACGGACAAGACAGACTCACCGAGTCAGTGATGGTGACTCCACTGAGAAGACAGACTCACCGAGTCAGTGATGGTGACTCCACGGACGAGACAGACTCACCGAGTCAGTGATGGTGACTCCACGGACAAGACAGACTCACCGAGTCAGTGATGGTGACTCCACGGACGAGACAGACTCACCGAGTCAGTGATGGCCTTCTGGAACACGTCCATGCGGCGCGTCTCGAGCGCAATGCCCAGCGCCTGACGGTACTGTCCGTCGGCGAAACACCGTGACAACATCCGGTCGACGATGCCCTCGAGCCGTGCGTCGATCACGTGGCCATCGCCCTCGCCGGCCTCCTCGGCATTGGAGACGCGCAGGTGTATGTAGTGGTCGATACATTTGGCTGCCGGCCGGCGGGGATGCGTCAATTGCCAGCACCGCCCGGGCATGAACGAATTTCCAGAAAAATTTCACTCAACAGAATTGGTTGCTGGGCACTGCGGTGAAGTGAAACAGAAATCATACAGAGACAGCAACTTGGCAATGCGCCATCAATCTCACAAACGATGGGATGGTAATTGAAACCATACGTGACTTTTCAATTACCGGTGGGCACGACAGGTCAAGCTAGTGTGAAAGTCGAAACCAGAGCCTAACGTGAACAAACAAGCAGCCAGTGTGTTAGCAGTAGAGGCAGTCAGCGGACAGGAGCGCACAGACAGCTGGTGTTGGTCAGAAATTCAACACACAGTGGAACACAGTGGCTGGCAATTACACTGAGACTTTGAGTAGACGCGCAACCACTGGAAATGGTTATGGTGTGTCAAATGGATGCCATTCAAATATTTTGTAGACCTTGTACCCTTCGAAGTATTATACGAAATACACTAAATGGCAGCGGATAGATTTAAAAGTGACAAGTAATTAATACAACAAAGTGGAACTTCTTTCTGTGCTTTGAAATTTTATCTCCACCTCGTCAGAAAATCCTCACACCAACACTAAGTGTACCTACGACTCCGGGAGTAATCATATAATGTGAACTCATTGGTGATGGCCTCTACATACATCTCACGCCATCATCTATATCTACATCTGTATTAGCTACATTTCACGAATGATAGTTTTCACACAATGCATTCAAATGCATTTTCAACCGGCGAAGATGCCAGAGACAGTCGCATCTTCCTCAACGAACACCGGCAATACTTCTCTCAATGGCAGAAGACACTGGCAGGACTCAAGGCAGGGACGTAACTGCACACGTACGTATCATTCCTGTTGTGTCCTTCTCCACCAAACCCTACGAACTCGCTTCACGATCTCCCCATCCGACAGCGGCCACATCTCGCCGATGACGCCGCGACATTCTCCCCCGCCAGCCGACTCACCGATGATCGTCTCCACATACTGCGACTTGTCGTTGACGTCGAACAGGTCGCCGGCGCCCAGCGCGTACGTGAGCGAGTCCTCGAACGAGCCCAGGTGGTAGTACACCTTGCTGGCCACCAGCGCCGCCAGGTGCCGCTCCGGGAAGCCCTTGTCCTCGTGCAGGATCTCACTGGCGGCGGCGCGGCGCGTCACAGCCTCCACAGCGACGGTCAGACGCACAGCACATGGTGTGTAAAGATGCACTGATTGTCATGTGCAACTTCGGCTACTGCGTTGTTCATCTGCTTAGTTTGATGGCACACTGCGACTGGGAGCGCTGCTGAGCTAGTCACGAAACGTGACTGAACGGTACAGCACGTGAAACTGAAAGGTTCCATCAGGCTGGCTCTCATTGTGAAGCAGTGTTAAATTATTCGTAAAGTAGAGGGGAAAAGACCACTTTCTGAACACTCAATTGACATCCTTCTCCAAAAAGTAGCGACATCCTGCTCCATGATGCATGCTTATGAAGTCTTTGTATCACCTTTCTAACAGTATCTCACTTGCATCATGTTAATGCTCCTAATAATGGATAGTGATGCACGAACATTTCGCAACGCAACTTCTGGTAAAGAGATTAACCATGTGATATGGCATATGGTACCAGCTTATAGCATAGGTAATTGTCTCCCTGTTCCGAATATAGCTCTTCCTAAATTATGAATCTCAAAGCAAATAACATACATACATTTCATAAGTACCTACACCATTGGCTCAAATTTGAGTCTGAAAGACATCAAAAACATTTGAATTGACACTATTTACATGGCAAATTTTGACATGCTTCTGTGCCCGTTTCGACATCTCACACCTAACGAAAAACCATTATTTTAACCCTGTTGTGAAGTATGAAGACATCGGGTTGAAAAGTCCCATCCATGACACGTCTTCAAAGCTTCTCTGCATCAATGAACGTGCACACACATTTACAAACGTACGCATATACACACAAACACACACACATACACACCAAAATAATATTAGATGGCCGATACACCAACATAAAATTAGAGTAACTATCAGCCTTACATAGAACACCTAACAACTTGTTCAATGTTCATGCATAGCTCAGTATCATGATAAATGGCTCAGGACAACACAAATAAAAAGCAGACAATTGATGGTGATGACAACAGCAGCCTGTACAGTACAATTGTTCCACCTACATTTTCTCGATGGCCTCGGATATCTCAGCCCAGAACTCATCGACGATAATGTCCAGCTTCTTCAGCGCGAACACCTTGAGCTCTGGCATCGGCTCCTCTAGCAGGGAGATGATGCCAGCTATGAAAAGAGAGATGTTACCCAATGCATGTGCCACCCAGGAGGAATTGACAACAGATAGCTATAAACACCCATGTCACTCAGTAACATGTGTGTTAACTGTGAAATGGGCAAATCGCCTTGGTGGGAAAACAAATATATGGTATGTTGGCTGCATGTTGCCATCATACCCCAGCCCTCACCTACACAGCAGTGCTCTTAAACACTTTTTTTGTAAACTGGAGGGCATGTTGTGAAGACATTAAATCTGCTGATGACGTCAAAACTATCTGGTAACATGATCGGAAAAGGTACGAATGGAAGAGATGGCATTAACCATAAATACTACACCTAGCAGCAATGTTGTGATGATGCAGCTACCAGAAATCGAGCATGGCGAAAAAAGTAGCAGGTACTATAGTTGCATGCTTTAAAGTTGCATGGAAGGAAATCAAGTTAAGAAAGTAAAAACTATGTTTACAAATCAAAACAAGCTGAGGATAGGTGCAATTTTCCACATTAATTTTGGAATTCAAAGACATTGCAAAATTAGACATTGCCCATGTATTTATATGAGAAGCATGTTCCATGTTCAAGTAGGTCTCCAATGGGTCAATTAATAGATGCTGCCACATTATGACACCAATTTGTCAATGTTTCTGACATCCCATAGTGATTAACCAATAAAGTACACCTACTACACTGATATGTACCAATATATCTTGACCATAGGCTTAATGTTGCCATAGGCTTAATGTGAAAAATACAAACTGCTGAAAAATATTCAGATTACAGATGCAATGCACTGTGCTTATGCAATGAATGGGCCTTGTACAACACCACTAAATCAGAGAGTGAAATGGTGCAAGAAACTGATCACTTATTATTCATTAAAATGTGTGAGATCTCACCTGAGGACGAAATATTCATTGTGGCCATTATTACACTTCCCGATGGATAAATTAATCAGCAACACTTCAACTTAACCATACAGAATCTGCAACAAACAAACATTGTCAGCAACACATTAACATTTTCATGTTCTGCTGAGTGGTCCTTGTCTTGTGGGGTCAGAGAAACAAAAGAAGTTAGTAGAATGGATGGCACCACAAATCCCAAATGCACCAATGCTCATGTGGGTAACCATGGGTTGGACCCAAGGAAAACTGTAAGACAGCCTGCACTACATTGAAAACACTTAGCCATGGAGAAGTATACAATACCTAGCACACTGAATCCAAGGTAGTGATAAGGCTCAGAGGAACGACACGACATTGGCAAAGTGGGTCGCATCTTTCAGCCACAACTAAGATAGTGGTGTGCACCTCAGGGGGGAGAGAAGATTCCTGGGTTAATTTTCGATGCACTCAACTGCTAGACCATGAAACATCACCAATGTCTCTCACAGGCTGATCACAGGTGAACTTGGCAGTCTGGCAGTTATGAGACTTGGACTCATGATCTCGTGATCTGAAGTCTGACATTGAACTGACTGAGCTACTGTGAGCCATGCTCACCTAAGGAGAGGAAAAACGATTTGTGGCAAAACCACAACATTGTGCAGCTCATCATCACAAGCATCTGCTAACATCGTGTTGAATAACTTCGAGCACTGTGACACCACATCAGTGGGAAGAGAACTCCATGCATGGATGCAATGTATGCTGAGAAGTTCTGGCACCACCAGTGCAAACATGTACTTTCTCTTCCACCCATGATCTCTGGTCTGAAACTCTAACATGCCAGGACAAACTGGTCTGTCTGTTGTTATTAATCGCTAACAGTGGGGGTAACTCAGTTGGTAGAGCGTCGGACTGTTGATCGAAAAGTTGTGGGTTTGAATCGCACAACCTACAGCATTTACCGAGTCTACCTGGGACCAATCAGCGTGAGAGGTTGGCAATGCTATATGACCTAGTGGTTGGAAGCATCATAAAAGAACCCAAGTTTCTTCTAATTGCTAACAATGAAGCTTCTATAGAAAATAGGCATGGAATTGATATTAAGTCAGCTCCAGAGAACTTCCTCTGAACATAGTAGTCTCAGTAATATCAGTTGATATGAAAATTGGAGTGCTCACTTCTTTGTCCACCTTTTGCACATACTCTAGCATATACATATTTGTACCACTCACGAATTCTCAATGCATGAGCTGGAATACAGACTAGGATGGGGTTCATGGGAGAGGTAAAGGAACCCATCAGAAATTCTGCTGAATTTTCGGCAGGTGCCTGATATTCCCAGCTGCCCTCTCAACAGCATTGCAATGCACAGTATGTTGGTATTCTGAATCCACAAGGATTCCAAGTATCCTCACAAAGGGACTAATGGACACCACAGTTGGTTCACTTGGCATGATTGCCAATGAAAACAAATAAAATCTTCTCTGGAAACCATGATGGGCTCTAGTGATTATACAACTGTCCTTAAGCATGCCTGTGGTGGATTTGGAGGCATCCAGGCAGTGGGAAGCATCTGGATGATATCCATCATGGGATACCATCCAGCATCTGGATCAATCTGCAACACTAACTGAAAGTAACACAACTGTCTGTGTTCAGGATGCTAGATTCATGGGTGCTTCCTTTACATCACCTGTATTCCTGAATTTGCAATATACTGCTTATAACCATCAACCCTAATTTATGAACTACCAACAGTCACTATCATTCTTCATGTTGTAGATCGACTGAGACATTGCAACAGCTGTGCAAATATGCATCTTCCCAGATCCTTGGCACTAGCCAGCTTAAGCCAGCATCACCAACCCAAGTAATAACATGCATTTGTATATTCTTAAAAAAGAAGGCTGTACAGGCCAGTGAAAAGCAACAAAAGGAATTGGTTGGGATGAAGAACTGCATTAAAACAATGTAATTCATAGCCTCTCCAACAGCTCAGTTTGTTAGAGCACCAGCCTGCACTGATCACCAATACCCTGACAAAATAGGGTTTGAGTCTTACCCTGTAACCTGTCTTACCCTGTAACAAACTCTGCTTACCCTGGGACCATGATTTATGAAGCAAACCAGAGTGGAAACTTACTTTCCAGGTTGGGAGTCTGAGTGTATACCAACTTATCATGGAGTATATTTTCATGGACATTGTTTTAATGTATGGAATCTGTTTACTGGTAACAACAGGTAGAGCCTATATAGTCAGTGCTTACTTAATGTGCATAAATAATATGCATTGCCATTTTTGGTCAAATAAAATGTCAAAGCATAGGAACAAAGAAGTGAGCAAGGCATGGCACCACCTGGTAGCAAATTGTGCTAATCAGCACAGCTTTGTCTCTCATAACTCACAGGAGCAATGCACTTTCCTTAAACTGTTGGGTTCGGTACAAGCCTAGGCATATGAGAAACAAGCAAAAATACTTCACACTTCACCCATAGCTCAGGGCACATACCTACCTAGGTATCTAATTCCCTAACTAATCAAAACCCACCTCAAATACTGCACACACCACAGTTGGATGTGATAGTGGTGTGCAATGCAAAGGATCAGTCAAGGTCTTGTGTTTGTGGAATGACAGTGTTAGCAATATGTTCAAAGTTGCTAATGGTTATGAATGACAGCATATAAAAATACATTGCATAGATTCGTTAACAGACAGATATCAGAACAGAAAACACCAATGCAGCCAATTCTGATCATTGGCCTCTGGGACTCCATAGGACATCTCTTAAAGCTATAAAAAAAATTACACTATGTGGGTGGTGGGAACTTGGGTTTTCATAGACATGGCTCCAGTCTGTATTAACCAGAGAACATTGCATTCAGTGTGCAGGTGTGCCATCTCGCAGGTGCTGTTGGCACATTGTTGTCTATGTTTCCAGTGGTCGAGATTGAGAGAAGTGTGTGAAGCTGTGGTCAGGCTGCTGCTAATGTTTTCAGAGATACATTATCCTTTAGTAAAGATATCAGTATCATCATCTGAGAGGAGGTGGGATCAGTGCATCTAGCATTATTTGGTATTATTGGAGATGAATGTAAAATGTGATTCATTATCATTTTTTATACCATGTATATTAATGTGAACAAATGATGTGACCACTCATTTTCTATGTGAATGATTACTTTGAATCTTGCAAAGGCATACACCATCATAATCTGCACTCTACAAATATAGCCTATCAAGCATAATTATCTGCACCTGCTGTATCATAGGCAAAATGAAGAATAAATCAAATGCTTTGTTCATAACTTTTTGACATCTAAACCCTTATGTTTCTGGCTTAATCCAATACTTATGCCTGGCAAGGAATATTTGCAGCCAGGCATAGCCATTCATAACCTTCAATCAAGGCTGGAAATCCCTTGCAATGCCATTAATCCTAACAACAGAGCTAACAATGTTGCCTTGAGATGATGATGTTGTGGCCAAAAAGTTTGTTTGGAATGAGTCTGGTTTTCCATTTAGGTTATGTTAGGTTAGATTATATTATGCTATCTTAGTCTGTGTTAGGTTTCTCTAAGTTATTATATGTTCTGTGTATGATTTATCCATTAAAATGTAATTGTGAACTCTTGATTATGAGCAGAACACACCACAAATCAGTGGTTATTGGAGGTTATTGGGTTTAGGGGCACATCAACTGCATCAGTCATGTAGCTCCACAAAACAGTGTAAGTTTAGCTTTGCCATGTATAGGCTGAGTTCCAGCATGCCATAATTATTAAACTTCCTTGTGAAAACAACCAAGCAAACTGACCAAGCAAAAGACCTACCAGTATTTGTTTTCTAAGGAGACAGGCAGAAATTCATAAGTTCCTTCTTGAAGCATCAAAGCTTTATAAGCCACAGTCTGAAATGCATGCCAGTCAGCCTGACACCATCAAGGTGCAGGACAGAAGAGCCACCACCTGGATGATCCCATTAAGGTACTCAAATGTTTGAAGCATTAGCTCATATAATACCATTAATATCACATCACATTTCCTCTAAATTGTTCCTATGACTTCATCAATTGCATGAACTGCCTTTTGACTTAAAAGTAATCATTTGCAGATAAAATTAATTGTCACATGATCTTAACCATGTCAAAAAGCATTTAAAAAACAAAGAATAAAATTTATCTTGGCTTCCAAATTTACCCGTTATTCATGCTTGATGTGGTATATCAAAACAACTGATGATGGTAGGTAGTCATAAGTATGCCATTGGCTCAATTTTTAGTCTGAGACACCAAAAGCATTTGAAATTACACTAATTAATTCCATGAAAATTTTGATATTCTACTGCGCTCATTTCAACATCTTGCATATAATGAAAAACCATTATTTTAACACTGACATCACAAAATCTCTTTAAACTTGATCCCACAATGTGGAGTTGGTCTATTTTTAGCTGCTCATGATTTGATTTTCCCCAAAATATCTTCTCTCACCATAACCCAGCAGATAACACAATTAGTTTACACAGATCTTGAAGCCTTACTGAAAATGAAATAAAAATGCGTAGATGGGCACGAATAGATGATGCAAGTTTATCACAAATAAATTTAATGCCACGGTCCTTACACGTTTGGTTTTACCTCGCAGCCTATGTAGATCCCTCTATATCCATTGGTAACACATTGAACAATGGTGTCTTCCACTTCATCAATTTCACTTCTTACTTTAAAATACAGGGTACGAATAAATCCAAAATTATTAGCACACCCCCGTAACCCGCCCTAATGCCACCGTCTTTACGTTCTTCTTGGCAGCGGCAAGTGTGTAGCCGAAATCGGCGCACACAAACAGCCTTGTCAGTATCAAGAGTTCTTTAATGAGCAGAGATACCTTTTAACGTGAAGATGACCACCGTTGTCGAATCAATTTTTGAAGTAAGTTTCCATTACTACATTTTACGTATATATCTTGAAAATATTTAGAGGAAATGTGATTTACCATAGAAATACATCAGGCTCTTAGGTTTCTGCACCACGGAATTCCGCTCATTGTGCTCAATCATCGTCATGTTCGCATCGCAGTAGAATGTCCAAGAGTCAGAATGTCTAAGTGCAGATCAGCTCCAGAATCAAAACGGAACCCTAAGAAGGTTTCATATGCGCACTAAAGCCCAAAGACTAAGTAGCTAACTAAGAAGGATTTAGCCATTATTCTACACCTCAGTGTTTTTGGTTCTTTGACATGGGGGTGGCTTTGCATGCCTTTTTGGAGTATTTGCTCCCCCCACTCCTGTGTTGTTCGTGCCCTCTCGGTAATGTACAGTATTAACATGCTGCCCTAGTGGCATCCTTCAAATCGATTTGGAGTATCATATTGCCTTCATGTGTATACTGTATCCTCGCAAATTTTAAAAACCTATTAAAACGAGGTTCGACATGCTGATTCTTGAACATTATGATGCCTGAATATTTTGACCTCATGCTAAGGATACCAAAGCAACTTGCAAGGTAAGGTAGGGACGGATCCAGGAAATTTTGATCGGGAAACAGTTGTCTACAGGGTACCATTTCTCTCAGGACACCACTGACTGATAAAGTTTAAAGAAAGTCAAGGATGAACACTGAAGTGTTTCTGGATAAATGTCTGTTTTGAAAAATCAACTTGGGGCGGGGTGGTAGCAGTGGCGTATTTAGAAGACTAGTTTTCGACGGATTTGAGGATTTCAAAATATTGTCTCTGATTAAAAGAAAAACTGTTTGGATTTTAGCAGCTAATATGCGGTGGGTCCGTTTAATACATTTTTTTGGTCAGATCCTCCCACCCCTTCTCGGCGGGGGTGGCGGTTGAAGGCCCGCCCTCTAAAATCCAAACTAAGCGTCGCACGAAAACGAAAGAGGCGTCATCGGAAAGCACTCGACGAGAAGGGTCCGGATCCACCCCAAAAACAATTTCCCCCCAAAAGTGACGTCACCAGGGGATATATTTTCACCACTTTTCACGGCTTACATTATGTTTTTGACTCTAGGGAGTTCATTTTTGGGGGATATATGAAAAAAACAAAATTTATTTGGAATGAGGAAATGAGAGCGAAATCGACCAGTACTATAATTTTTTTGGGCCCTGCCCAAAATAAAATTTTTATTTTTGTTGAAATTTCAAAATTTTGCGTTTTCCATTTTTCTTTAATTTTCCTTTTCCAATGGGTAGAGCAGACCGAGAATCGTTGGAAGTCAACTTACCATAATAAAAAATGCTTACTTTAGCCAGAATCCTGTATTTGAACTGCAAGTTGGCAAATATGCAAGTTACATGTTGCCAAAAACGAAAAAAAATTCACCCGTGCGTTTTGTTGCATCCGTAAAGATAAGCAAACGCTGAAAGTTTCATTAAAATATATATCCGTTAAAGCGTGACGACTGGTTGAACTTTTTTGGTGGTGACCTCACTTGACTTTGACTAACTCGTTGATCCTAGATGACCTGACCTAAAAATTTTGAATCACCATGTCAAGTTGATGTGGGAAGAGGTATGCCAAATTTGGGTGCGCTGCCTCGCGCCGTTCGTCCGCTATCCGAGAAATACCTGAGGGGGCGGTTGAAGACCCCCCTCCCTCCCGCGACGGGACGGATTAAAATGTCGCTAGATATTGAGAAATGTCATTTTAGTGCAAAGCGAAAGTTCGATAAAATGTTGTTTTTTTGGTGGGGCGTGGCCCCCATACTTAGCCTCCCTCACCCCAGATCCACCAGTGGGTCGGAGTTCACTGAAGGCTCCCTGAAGAGGCACCTTTTCCAGTTAGAGGGATGCCGTCCTTCGATGATGAGTTCCGCATGTGTTCATGCCTCCTGTGCTTGCTTGGATTCGCCCCTGAACTGAGGGCACGGGTATAGGTTCCAGGAAATTATCGGGATTGAAAACGGGTCTGAGAAGATCATTCTTTAAAGGCAGCACCATTGGTCCGATGATACAATTGTAAGCTGGATTGGTATGCCATGGGATTATGCCCCCATGGGTCCACACAGGTGCCCACGCGGGCAATTGAGGACGTTATGCTTCAACATAGGCCGTGACGAAAAACACAAGAAAATTTGCGCACTAGAGGACCTGCAGACGACGACCACGCGGGTCTGGGCTGGCTTGAAGGGCCCCTGGACTGACGTGAATGACTCATGGATTAATGTACAGGGCTCCGGGTTGATGGAGAGGGTTCTAGGTCGATGTAGATGGACAGAGTTAAATGAAAGTGTTCACGGGCAGACGTTGAGGGGACCGAGCTGAGTCAACATTGAAAGTCTTCTAGCTAGGCCGACATAGAGGCTCCGGGTCGTTGAAAGGGCCCGGTAATGATGGAGAAAACCGGTTTATCCCAAGGGCCCTTGGGACAACGGAGAGGGCCCAGAGCCGATGGAGTGGGCCCATGGGTCAATGGAGTGGGTCCCTGAGCCGACCGTGAAGGACCCCTGGGCTGATGGAGGGGGACGAAGCCGAAAAAGGACTGTGACTTGATGGAGAGGGTTCAAACGTTTCAAAGTAGTAGGGCCTCCGAACTGGCCGGAGTTTGGATTGTTTGGACTGACCGGACTGGAGTTTGGATTGTTCGAGAAAAAAATATGCACTGCGGGCTGTCTCAACACCACGAGACCAACGGAGACGAGCACCCGATATGGTACGATGCTACCTGCAGTCCAATTCAAGTGTTCTGACATTCCTCATCCCAGCCTCCGGTCAACAAAATATTGCATAGCAGGGGCACTCTCAGGAAAGGAGTGAACACTAAAGGTCAGGGGAAAACGTCTGTCGGCTCCTTGGCCAAATTCTGGATCCGCCACTGGGCGTGAAAGCTGACATACCTATGATTTTGGTTCCTGCATCCATGACTGAGAGAAAGCTGATGTTGCCAGCCCACGTGTTGGTGTTACCAGCCCACATGTTGGTGTTGCCAGCCCACATGTTGGTGTTGCCAGCCCACGTGTTGGTGTTGCCAGCCCAAATGTCTGTGTTGTTGGCTGTACTGTCGTACTATGCTTTCCACCGACGCCTGCAGGGTCACCAGGTCCCCCGAAGGGCCGGAGGTCCTGGCCAGGCTTGGATGGAGGCCGAAGTTTTCGATTCCCAAACCCAAAAACCACACAAACAAACTGCAGGGTTTGGAGGTCCAGACCTCCTTAGCATGCTGCGTCTAACATACGACTTGACTGGGGCGGCCGCCACCATTTACTTTAATAAGGCCAAATCGCAGCCTTTCGAGCTGCCCCAACTCCCCACCCAAACGCACCTGACGCATTGCTTAATCAAGGGCAAATGCAACTTACGGGGAGGGCGATTATCAGCGTGTGTGTGGGGAGTGGGATTCCAGCTCACGGTTGGCACGGCAGAGGAGGCCCTGCCTCATTGGGGTAGATATTATCGGGACCCATACATTCCTGCAAAAATGTGAGTCCCGCCCATTCCGTTCCACCGCCCTCGTTAACATAATCTTGAGTACTGCCCATTACAAACTAACTTCAAAGTATCACTGATCTATGTATGCATGCATGTATGTGTGCGTTTACGTGTGTGTGTTCGTGCGGGCGTGTGTGTGTGCACGTGAGCGCGCGTTTGTAATTCATTACCATGTGCATGTATGTCGAGATGTGTATCGTTTTAACGGCGGTTTCTCCCGGCACAGCCAGCGGACGCGGCGTGGCCAAACCGAGCCCCTCACTCGCTGGTCGCGCCCGTTACACGGAGCGGCGGACCGCGCCGCTTCTGACGCAGCTCCGCTCCGACATGCATCGGTCCCGACGCCGGCCAATGGCGGCAATAAATGCTCCGATGGGCGTCATTAGCCACACAGAGGTCCATGCACCGACGTCCGTGAGCGGTGCAACCAGATCCTTGGGTCGGCGACCGTTGGGGGGCCTCATGTTCCATACATATGCATACATACATACATGTATATATACTTACAGATATACATATATATATATGTGTGTATATATATGTATATATACATATATATATATATATATATATATATATATATATATATATATATATATATATATATATATATATATATATATATATATATATATATATATATATATATATATATATATATATATATATATATATATGTATATATATATATATATATATACATATATATATACAAGCGTGTTTTAACAAAATGTAACGGAGCATGCGGTTTTCAAGCGGACATTTCATATAACAGAAGCCAGATTACTGAAGTGGTCGCGGCGAGCCGTCACCGTAATGTACAACATTATACACCACATACAGCATCATACAACATCATACATCATACACCATTATACACCTTCTAAACCATTCCTGTCTCAGATTAAGTCGCCCCACTCAGTTCCAAATATGCGAATCCATCTGCTTTCCGTTGCCGTCTATAAAACACATTTTCCTTCCAAACACCTTCTAGCCCAACTATAAGGAAGTGTTCGATTTCGTAGACCGGTTCGTTGAAGTGTTTACTCACTGGAAGCTCTCCTCTTCCGTGCCGAGTGGACTACAGGTGATTTTGGACCCTGGTGTACAACTTGTTTCCAGTTTCTCCCACGTAACACACATCACCACATTTCTTGCAGAACACGTCATATACGACATTATAATATTTAATGCCTATAGAAGGTCTTTTTACTTTCTGTCCACGAGCCTCAACTTCTTGACACATGACGCGGCACACACACTTCTTTCCATAATTATGTGCTCTGCTTTACGTCCCGTAGATTACCCTTCTCGTCTTACCACCCCTTCTGTAGGTTAACATAGGGTCGGCTGGGAAAAATGTTTGTATGCTTTCTGGTCGTTGTAAGTGTAGGGGTGGCGGCTCTGCCGTCGGTGGGGTGTCCGGGGCGGTGGCGGGTGTGGGTGTGCGGGGTGTAGTGGGGGTGTGGGTGTGCTGGGTGTGTGGAATGGGGTGAGTGGGGTGTGTGTGTGAGTGTGGAGGTGTGTGGTATTTATTTGGTGTAGAATGTATAAACTGTGTGTTAAAATGTAACCTCTAGCGTGTTTTATCTGTTGCTAACCTCACTTAACTCGACTGAGTGGTATGGGTGTGTGAAAGGGGTGTGGACAATGTATTCTTGATGCAGCCTAAACTAAACTGGAACTGATTGATTGGTGGCTGGACCTAACTCACTCCTTTGTTCATTGTGCCTATGTCAGTGGTGTATTATGTTGATTTTCACCGCAAATTCCACCACACATCCCCAAACCCCAGCCGTCGTGATGTTGGTTTGAGTTGCCGTCCCTAACACGAATTTATATATGTGCGAGGTCAAAGTTTTGGGAACACCATATAGGTAAGTGAGAGTCTTTAGCCAGATTAGAATTAATACGTTGCATTAGAGAATTGATGATAATGACATTCACCATTGGTTTAACTGACATGTCCCGTGTTGGGACTTTTTGGACGCTAGTAGTAGTATAATTTTGTGCAATGTTCCGCACGAAATAGGTGCCTGTGTTAAGCCCCAAGCGGCTTCCGCTGATCCTTAAATCTACCTACTCACGTTCATTCCCTTCATTCACTTCGCATTCGCTCGCCACATTCATGCTCTCCTTATCAATTAATTAATTGCTTGGTCCCCAAATTTAGCTCCCGACCGCCCCCCCCCCTTTTTAGCGGTACACAAACACATAGATCGACAGATCAATGCTCTAATTTTGATGGTATTACCGGGCCGAACAAGTAAACCTTTCACTGCCAATCATGGCTGGCCTAGCCATTATTAGCAGCGTTTCTCGCCTGGACAAAGTCTTAACTGCAACGAGGGGCTCATCGTACTGACTCCGAGGGCTGATACAAGTGATCTGATGTCTTTGACCGACACACCTAACCTTAAGTTCGATCGATCCCGCGCCGGGCCTTATTCGTCATACACTTGCGACCAGGTCTGACGTAACCAACGGGCGGGCACGGATCCCTACCAGGTTGGTCACGTACCCGGTCGTCTTTATATCCTAGCCGGCCCTATGAGTTTTGGCCTTGGGGTCTTACGGCATGCCAAACCCGTCCATCATGCCCCTCGAACTGTCTGCACCAACCGTGCCCACGTGCAGGGTTCGGGGGTGGACAAACCACCGGGCAGTGTTTTGCCAATACCCTATAGTCCGGCGCCAGACTTCCAGCGAACGCACTGTGGTGGCCCCTCTACCGGCCCCTCCCACATGCATACCATGTTCGCCACCTCACCTGCACCTCTGGATCGCAGAGGCCAGCGTGATTTTGCGGTCAAAGATCCAGAGCAGGTGAACTAATACCCCCGAAGTGTCCGTTCATCGCACCCTCTGGCAATCAGCCCTTAGCCAGACGCGCGTCATATATATAACAGCAATAATGTTCTAGGCAATTTAACTGGCTTCAACACTCACCACCTTCGCTCGGAAAACGTTCAGTCCATAGGAGGACGGCTGGCAGGTCGGCTGCCTCGCTTATAAATTTACTTTATAGTACAAATTAATATCATGCACATATCCAAGCATAATTGTGTAAATCATTACACCTTGTCAAGAAGTGCTCATGGTACGATCTCCGTCTACGGGTCGGCTGTTGATGACCCGGTCAGAGCGCCCGCACCCCTCATCACCCGCGGCACGGCCGCCATTTCAATTCAGGACGTAAATATCCTCCCCTCTTCACGCCTGGTCGCTGAGGTATTTACTACGCGGGCACCATAGGGTCGTAATTCTGACGTCATCCATTGCTGCACTATGTCTTATTTTATCCGGCCTTGCTCTACCACTCCTCCTGTCCGTCACTGCCGAAATGCCACCACCGGTCTTTGTTGATGCCACTAGAGAATTTATATGCTTACTCTATATTTGCCCTTACATACACCGCATCGCATCGCATTAGGCACACACTGCTCATATACTTCCCGCCATCTCCGACATCTCCGTCCACCACGCGAAATAACCCAATTGGGGTTGACGCACCCTAAAACCCTAATAATAATAATAATCCGTCCACCTCCTTCCCATCCTAAACTTATCCTATTTGGTCCCCCCCCCCATGAGACAGGTCGCTCTCAGCAATGAATTTGGTGAGAAGGCAGAAGCTGCGGGAGATAATTTAGGTTGGTTCGGTGGGAAAGAGGATGACACGCCAGAAGTTTAGCACTCACATTTCCGATGGTGAGTGGCGAGTGGCCTTGGCTGAGTGCTTCCTCTCCTCCATCAGAAAACTCAGCCATCTGGCCACCGGTGAACGGCCCTCAGGCGCCGCGCGTGGTCCAGACCCTTCTCCCTGCGTCTCTCCTTCCTCTCTCCCTCTGTCCGTCCTGTTCTGTTCTGTTCTCTTGAACTTGCAATTGCTTCGCCTCTTTTTTTTCTACCCACTCCCAGGACTTTGGGGTGAGCTCGCGCTTTCTGATTCGTGGAGTATTCTTCTGGCTTGGGCGGCGACGTCTTCACGTCCGGGCCAGCGACCTCACGGGTCGATGACCCTTCTTCCGGGGTGCTTGCACCACCGGTACCCTCGCGGAGGTGCCGAGTCGTTATTTGCGCTCGCCGTGTTGTTTGTCGGGCCGTTTGATCTTGGGCGTCGTCGCCACTCGCATGTGCGGCGTGTTGATGGAACAGCCGCTTTGACGTAGGCGCCGGCGCCACACGCGGGCGCTTTCCGGGCAAGTGTTTGTACGGGACGGGTAAGACGGCCAGGATCTGACTGGATGTCTGGCGGCCTGTTCGGATAGGAAAATATATAAATTTTGGTGCCGAAAAATGTAAGCCTCCTTACATAAGATATGGCGCTTGTCCTTCAATATCCGTCGGATGTCAGGGAGATATCTGGAAAAAGTAACGACCATTGAACCCTCTTGGCTGTAGAGGTACGTTGAATCCTTTTCATTAGCAATGAGTCTGTCAAATTGATTGGCCTGCTTGAGCAGGTATGCAGATGCGCATACCTGCTCAAGGAAGTTGGTATGCGCATCTGCATACCAACTTCCTTGAGCAGGTATCCCCCTTTGTAATAGGCGGCCCCTAATGCTGGCGTTCGGGGCGTACGAGTTGTGGGTGCTGCATATCCGCTTGGCACGGTTTTATAGCTCAAATGGGATTGCGTCCTATGGCGTGCTTCACTGACTTCCGATGGTCAGATACATACCACAAGTATGCTTTTATCGTTGGGCTTTGAGAATACTTCAGTCGCAAATTTGCCGTTGTGTAAGCCAATGCGAACTTCCAGAAATTCAATGCTCAATATATATATATATATATATATATATATATATATATATATATATATATATATATATATATATATATATATATATATGTATATATGTATTTTATGTGTGTGTGTGTGTGTGTGTGTGTGTGTGTGTGTGTGTGGGGGGGGGGTGTGTGTGTGTGTGTGTGTTTATGTGTGTGTGTGTGTGTGTGTGTGTGTGTGTGTGTGTGTGTGTGTGTGTGTGTGTGTGTGTGTGTGTGTGTATGTGTCGCCGAGTCATCATCACCCTCATTGTCTCGACCTCTCTGACCATCCTTATTTTCTCACTATCTCAATCTATCTTCACTTCCTAGCCATCTGAGACCGTTCTTACCGTTTCCGGCACGAACGCTGGCTGTGTGGTGTGTATCGGCAGCCCTGCTCTTTACACGGCGGAGCGTGAGACCAGGCTTCTGCCGCCCAGACTCTGACGCTACATATCCCTCGCACCGCAGATGCTCCCAGTTATAATTGAAGTGTGTTTTTTCTTTTTTTTTTTCATTTTAAAACTCACGCAGGCTACTAGCTCACGTTTTTCCCTTCAATGTTAAATCCGCTAAGTTCAGACATTTTCTCGTTTGTCGATCATTGCGAGATAAAAGTCAGTGTCTTGCTCCTCCTCCAACATATCAAAGGGGCATTGTGGTCATGCCACGGAAATCACCAAGCCGACTCCAAAACTGTGGTTTTATGTTTGTAACTAAATATTTGGTGTGCCTGTTGCATTGTATTGATTAGATCATATTCCTTCGAAATCTTCATGCACGTAAATCAACTTCCGATAAAATGGTGCATTTTCAGTGCTCTCGCCCTATTTGTCTCTCTCCAATCGGATTGGACCACTTCTAACCCGGCGGTCCGATACATCACTTCTTCCTCCTCTCCTCGCTGGTTAAGCATTGCATTAAGCGCTCCAGTTTCTGCTTGGTGGTCGTATTGGTCTCGAGCCTCGACTATTCTATGGTCCTCTGGATCCAGTGTTGCATCAGCATTGCATGCAATTACCTCAACATCACTTCTTCCTCCTCTCCTCGCTGGTTAAGCATTGCATTAAGCGCTCCAGTTTCTGCTTGGTGGTCGCATTGGTCTCGAGCCTCGACTATTGTATGGTCCTCTGGATCCAGTGTTGCATCAGCATTGCATGCAATTACCTCAACATTCAGTATCGTGACTGAGGAGCTCCAAGGGCTCCGGCACCTCATCTGGTCGACTTCTTCCATAGTTCTCAATGGTTTAATTATTTACATTTGTTTAATCGTATTTGTTTGAGTGCGGCAGCAAGGAGCAATTCGATGCAAAAGTGGCACAAAAGTGGTCATCTAACTGCAGCTGAAAAAAAATGTCTCCCACCCAAAAAGCTTAATTGGATGGTGAATGAACTAACGTGCGAGACAGTTCATGAGAATGATTAGTGATTATGAAGAGGTGCCGCGTACGAATGCTTAATCAGTGTAGCATATAGTAATTTTTGACAATGTTTCTCTTGAAGGCGTAGGCCATATTAAGTGTCATTGGAATGTTAGCCTGAGCTTAATTCCTTGAAATGAGTCCAATTTAAGCATAGTTATAATTCTGCAGCAGCGCCAATTTTCTTTAACATCATCCTATGTACTTCAATATGGTAGGGACCTGAAGAACTTTGGGACTAACCCCCCCCCCCCACGCCCTCCGAAAAAAAAAACCTGTGGTTGCCCTCTCGGTTGAAACCCAACGCATTTTCTAAGAAGTTCCATAGGGCTGCTCTTGGCACATCCTGTCATCCCCTTCTGGTGCTTCGCCTTCAACATCGCCATCAAGTCTTAGTACTTCTCTCGTCAGGATCTCAGCTCTTATCTGCCAATTTTCCTCTCTCAGGTTATATGGCCTTGTCTCTCAGTGAGCGCCACATTCACACCGTCAGCCAGTTCGACGTGAGCGTGAGTGTGCCTCCCAACCCGAACAGCGCTGCTGAATCCGCCGCGTCCGCTTTGTCACGGACGGAGCCTGGCCCGACCGGCGGCCGCGACAGTGGCGCCACCTGCACCGGGTTCGCGCCGCACCGCGAAGCGCGCGCCAGTGTTGTGCTTCCGCGCGGGCGGGGTGGTTGTCGGCGCGGAGCCTGGTGCGGTGTTGACTGTCGCAGCAGTGAGCCGGCGGCGATGAGCGGCGCGCGCCGTCGCCGCTTCCCCTAGTCTCACTGGACGCCCCGCCCAGGGACACAGCAACATGATGAAGTGGAAGCACCAGAGGAACGACTTCAGCGGAGAGTAAGTACCTGTTCCGCCTGCGACGGCGGCGGCGCGCCCTGCCAGGACTGCACGCGGGCGGAGACCGATGTTGCCGTGGCGCAACCGGCCGCCCAGCGGCTCGGCGCCTCTCCGGGTCGGAGGGTGCGCCGCCGTGCAGTGGCGGAAACGGTGGCTCCTCCCACCGGTGGCGCCGGGCTCCTCCCACCGGTGGCATCTGGGCCCGACACCGGTGGCGTCGGGGTTCCGACACCGGTGGCACCGGGGCCCGACACCGGTGGTACCGGGGTTCCGACACCGGTGGCAGCTGGGCCCGACACCGGTGGCGCCGGAATTCCGACACCTGTGGCGCCGGGATTCCGACACCGGTGGCACCGGGCGAAGCAGGCACACGGTCCCGACGCCGACTCCAACTCAGGCTGACGGGCTGACCGATGTCTACACAGGCAGACACGGCCTGACCGATGTCTACACAGGCAGACACGCCGACGTCTGGCGTGATCTGTGTTGGTTGCCAGTCGGCGAGACTCGTCCCACGGTTCTCAGCTGCGCTTGCTCCCGACGCTCCCCGGTGTGCGCATCTGTCGCGGTCTGTGAGCCGTTCGATTTGCGGACCGCGCCGTGCCGAGCTTGTCGCCCGGACCGCCACGTCCCTAGCCTAACCTAGCAGAACCTATACTAGTCTAACCTATCCGTATGGCCGTGCCCAGTCCGGCCGGGCCTGTCGTGCCGTGTGTCGGCCCGGGTTTGTCGTGTGCGATTCGAGCGGGCTGAATATGTTCCCGCTCGCCACGCCACGGCCGAACGTCACGCCACAGACGAACGTCACGCCATGGACGAACGTCACGCCATGAACGAACGTCACGCCACGGACGAACGTCACGCCACGGCCGAACGTCACGCCACGGAAGAACGTCGCGCCACGGCCGAACGTCACGCCACGGAAGAACGTCACGCCACCGACAAACGTCACGACAGGTGGATCACGCCACGAACGTCACGGCAGGTGGATCACGTAACCTCCGTTTGTTACGACAGGGCGACCACGTGACCTACGACGTCACGACAGGTGGACCACGTGACCGGCGGCCTCGTCTCAGTCTATTTGCTGACGTATCTGTTTGGTCTGGGATGGACTCCGTGCCTGGCCGACCTCTAACAGTAGCGTCAGCTTCTCGCTCTGGCGCCCGTGACCGCCTGCTGGCAACGTTGGCGGTGTTGGACCGGGACCATCGTCTCGGGTCTCACGAAGCTCGCATCTACTCCTGCTGGAGTTATCAGAGCACAGTCGAGCGAGAGCCAGGTCAGCCGGAATGACCGGCGGTGGCCTTGGAAGGGCCAACGCAATGCAGTCTTCAGAATAAATAATGCAATAGGCTGCAATGTATTCCACCGGCAGCGCTCGCCGGGTCGCATTCGTTGCCATTATCTGATCAGCCATGCCGCGCGGAGGCGCCCCCAGCCCAACCATCGGCGGGTGAAACTTCTGCTGCAGTGGCGGCTGGGAATGTGTGCAGCGCAAATGCCCGCTGCCGGGTGAGCTGGATTAAATACGTCCAGCACACGCGCACCATTTCACAGCCTAAACACACTTCCGGCACCACCGTGAGGAAGCCAAGTTGTGAACGCCGCAGGCTCCGTCCGCCACGCAGACATGCAGCGAGTCGTGGACGACCTGCGGTAGCGGCCGTGTGGTCGCCGTGCCTTCGGCAGCCGAGCAGACATGGCGGCGGCCACGACCGAGACTGGTTGCGGCCTTTTTACCAGGAGGAACCGGTTGGCGGGTCGGCTCGTGTGCCGGGCCCGCTCTGTCGCAGCTGTCTGAGTGCGTGCCGCGCCGGCTTCTGCCGGACAAAAGGCGGCGACATCAGTGTGGCTGGGCCACCGCGAATATCCGGCTCGTTCGACCGGCGATATTCGGAGGTCAGACGCGCTCTGTTATCGCCCTGTTGGGAACGTGAGACACGTACAGACCCTCTCGTCCCCTCCCCTATCCAAGATCCGTGGCGACGCCCATGACTGTCGGAGGATTCAATAGAGAGAGAGAGAGAGAGAGAGAGAGAGGGGGGGGGGGGAGACATGCTGGCAATGCTCCCTCAAATATGTGCTTTTGGCAAACAAGTTGTTTTTCTTCTTGCAAAACTGAACCCTTTTATCAAGGTAAATAATCTGAATTTACAACCTTCCTTACAACAAATGCGTAGTGCGAATCAGCTCATCAGCTCAGCTTCCGAAATCCGGGGGCTTTATTTTCAGTTGCCACAGACTACTGATGGGCACAGCAAATTTATTTGGCCGATTTTATGCCTGGCGACGCCATGATCTGGTGCACGCCGAACTTGGCGACCTGTCATCGGGCCTGAAGGTTCGGCAGATGGTGAGTGGCGCGAGATGCAGAGCGTGGCGTACCGCGGTGACCATCTCACATCTGCGGCGGCGCCACACAGTTCCGGCTCCACTGACCCGTTTACAGCGGCCCTGGAGTCGGGTGTTCCAGCGGCCCTGGAGTCCGGTGTTCCAGCGGCCCTGGAGTCGGGTGTCCCAGCGGCCCTGGAGTCCGGTGTTCCAGTGGTCCTGGAGTCGGGTGTTCTAGCGGCCCTGGAGTCGGGTGTTCCAGCGGCCCTGGAGTCGGGTGTCCCAGCGGCCCTGGAGTCGGGTGTCCCAGCGGCCCTGGAGTCGGGTGTCCCAGCGGCCCTGGAGTCGGGTGTCCCAGCGGCCCTGGAGTCGGGTGTTCCAGCGGCCCTGGAGTCCAGTGAGACAGCGGTCCTGGAGTACGGCGTTCTGGTGGCTCTGGAGCATGGCGTTCCGGTGGTCCCGGAGTGCCATGTTCCAATGATCCTGGAACCAAATGTTTAGCGGCTCTGGAATCCAGTGCTCCGGCGGTTCCGAAGTCTGATGTTACAGCGGCCCTTTCGTTGTCTGTTATTGCAGCGGCTCGTGAGTGCGGTGTTCCACGGGCTCTGAGTCGCCAGTAGGGCTACAGCTCGTGCAGCGTGCCCTTTCCCCGCACGCACTGCCTCAGGCGGCGTGAGCGAATGTGGAGGTGTGTGTTCGGCTTCCCTGTCGGCTCCCCCGTCGGCTGATCTCCCCTGTCGGCTCCCCTGTCGGCTGACCTCCCCTGTCGTCTGACGTGCTCATCACGGCCTTGTCGGAGGTGTGTGCTCGGCTCCCCTGTCGGCTGACCGCCTCTGTCGTCTAACCTCCCCTTGTCAGTTCCCCTGTCGTCTGACCTCCCATGTCGGCCCCCCTGTCGGCTCCCCTCCCCTGTCGGCTCCCCTGTCGGCTGACCTCCCCTGCCGCCTGACGTGCTCGTCACGGCCTTGCCGGAGGTGTGTGCTCGGCTCCCCTGTCGGCTGACCTCCCTTGTCGGCTTCCCTGTCGTCTGACCTCCCATGTCAGCTCCCCTGTCGGCTCCCCTGTCGGCTGACCTCCCCTGCCGCCTGACGTGCTCGTCACGGCCTTGCCGGAGGTGTGTGCTCGGCTCCCCTGTCGGCTGACCGCCTCTGTCGTCTAACCGCCCCTTGTCGGCTTCCCTGTCGTCTGACCTCCCATGTCGGCTCCCCTGTCGGCTCCCCTGTCGGCTGACCTCCCCTGTCGGCTGACGTGCTCGTCACGGCCTTGCCGGAGGTGTGTGCTCGGCTGCCCTGACGACTCACCTGTCGGCTGACGTGCCGTCACGGCCGTGACGATGCCACCGGTTACAGCGGAGACACGGTACCTGCTCCGGCGCTGCCACTCAGACGCGGTCGTCTCTTCCCCTCCCCTCTTTCCAGCAACCTGTGCCGAGCACGCGCCGGCGCGGCTGCGAAGGGGGGGGGGGGGAGGGTCACGTCTGGTCAGACATCAGTCATGACCTTGGCGGCGTGACTGGTCAATAGCCTGTTGGTTTCCAGATGGAATCGTCATTGACGTGACAGCACACATTGCAGCTTGTTCCATTAGTTCGCACACGGCGCGTGCACACTGAACGTGCCGTGCATTGGTAGGGATGGCACGGTGCCGTGCCTGTTGAGGCATCGCCGCATAGTGGCAGGACGCTTCAACACCAAAAAGTAAGGTTTTCGAATCGCTGACGCGATCCCATGTCTGGGGCGTCTGCAGCTCAGTGGCTAAGCTGATGGAGACGACCAGTGGTACGGGGTTCGATTCTCCGTGATTATCGCCCTTCCTGTCAGGGTGAGAGGCAGGCGACGCCATGCGGCCCCAGTTGCTTAGTGGATCGTATAGTCGCCAACAACAACCATTTCATGTCTGCTACTTCCACGCAATTTTCGCTGTTATGGTTGGCTCGCGAAAATTTCGGAGTCGTCAGGCCTGATCCGCCACGCCCTGGCTCGCCGCAACGACCATGTGCTTTCGTGCGCCCGCACGTGGGTGCCTTCGCCGACCTCAGCACACCTCCATTACCATGCACCGTGAGTGCGCAGCGAACGATACTGCGCCGACTGAACCGTGCAATTTGACCCCATCCCCTGCCGTGGTCACGTTACCACCTCGCTGACGCAACCGGCCGATCAGTACGCCTCTGCACGCGATCGGCGCCGTTCCGGCCCACTGCAGAGCAACGAGTCGCACGCTGCCAAACACAGACCTCGTTGATGGGCAAAAGTTAGAAAGCGAACCGATTTCCTGTAGAAAATCGCAGTGTCGTGAGAAAAACAGATGTAATAATGAAATAAGTGGAAATGAAGCTTGGCTTCACTCAGGTCTTCGCATGTTCTCAATGAGGAATGTTAGCGCGAAATTGATGTCTTTGTCGGAGAATGTTCTCGTGTGCAGATTAATTATTGAACGTGGATCTCACTGCCACAATACGTCGTCGTGGATCCCTCCGGTGGACACAACTTTTGACACCTGCGGGGAGGGGGGGGGGGGCTCACAATTCATTCCATCTCCAAAATATGCTGTGTGTCTCGAACACCCGATGTTCTAATGCTAATTAATTCCAAGCGGGGTCCAACTCCCGAACTAGCCCAGACCACACCTGTGACGGGCTCCACCAGTCAGTGTCAGCTCACTAGTGTCAGCATCAGCCAACCAGTGTCAGTCCACCAGTGTCAGTGTCAGTCTACCAGCGTCAGTGTCAGTCCACTAGTGGTAGTGTCAGTCCACCAGTAGCAGTGCCAGTCTGCCAGTGTCAGTGTCAGTTCAGCAGCGTCAGTGTCGGTCCATCAGCGGTAGTGTCAGTCTGCCAGTGTCAGTGTCAGTTCAGCAGCGTCAGTGTCAGTCCACCAGTATCCGTGTCAGTCTACCAGTGTCAGTGTCAGTTCAGCAGCGTCAGTGTCGGTCCATCAGCGGTAGTGTCAGTCTGCCAGTGTCAGTGTCAGTTCACCAGTCGCGGAGCTCGGCTGCGATGCTCAGCTGGGCTACAGAGCGTCACGGCTCGCCAAGCGGTCACCGCGCGGCCATATCGGACGTTGGCTGGCGGATGTTGTCGCTCTGCCCGGTCGGAGTCAGGCAGAGCGCTCCACGCAGCCGACCTCGGGTAACGCCCCTACTGGTGACGACGGGCCAGGTGTCCTCCAGCCACGGGTAACGCCCCTACTGGTGACGACGGGCCTGATACCCTCCAGCCACGGGTAACGCCCCTACTGGTGACGACGGGCCCGATACCCTACAGCCACGGGTAACGCCCCTACTGGTGACGACGGGCCAGGTGTCCTCCAGCCACGGGTAGCGCCCCTACTGGTGACGACGGGCCAGGTGTCCTCCAGCCACGGGTAACGCCCCTACTGGTGACGACGGGCCAGGTGTCCTCCAGCCACGGGTAACGCCCCTATTGGTGACGACGGGCCTGATACCCTCCAGCCACGGGTAACGCCCCTACTGGTGACGACGGGCCTGGTGTCCTCCAGCTACGGGTAACGCCCCTACTGGTGACGACGGGCCTGATACCCTCCAGCTACGGGTAACGCTCCTACTGGTGACGACGGGCCTGACGCCCTCAGACCATGGGGAACGCCCCTGCATGTCCCCGCCTGGTTTGGTGCCTGGTCAGCACTAGTCCAGCATCTGTCGAGCAACAGTTCAATATCATGGCAACACCGATCCAGCATCCAGCACCGGTCCAATACCGGTCCAACATCCAGCACCGGTCCAACACCGGTCCAGCACCAGTCCAACAACAATCTTCAGCCGGCCCAATGTCTTTCCAACAGGGGTCCAACATCAGTTCAGCACCAGTCCAACACCGGTCCAACACCGGTCTAATGCATGTCCAACACCGGCACGACACCGGTCTGACACCCGACCAGTGGACGGCAGCTTTCCCAGCCTATGCTGGACCGGACGAGACACGAGACGCCACCTGTGCGGGCGGGTCTCCTGGACCGGACCGCCTCGGGAGCCAGCCAGGCGGCGAGAGAGGGGTGGCCCACTCCACACGGAGCTGACAGGACAAGGCTGGTGTGACGGGGACAGCGCCAAATATGTCGCGGCGTTCGATAGGCTATCCGGGCCGACCGCCATCTGTGCCGATGTCCGATAACATCCAGACATGGTGAACTGCCTCGGGGGGCTGGCACAATCCTGGGCTAGCGATAATGCGATTTTATGGGAGCTGCGTGCTGCTGTGCCAGGTTTGTGGCGTCAGTAGATCACTTCTTTGCTATGCATTTCAATCTGTTGGAGCGCCCCGCTTTTTTCTTCAGCAAATGCTTTGCAAGCGCATTTTACAGTGCGGTAAAATCATACATGATTGCTGAATGACATGCTGAATTTTTGCGCGCCGTCCGGTGACGTGGAGCCCGAGCCATGGCCACCACACCACACCGTCTCAGACACAGCGGACGAATGACGCGGACCCCGAGCCATGGCCACCACACCACACCGTCTCAGCCACAGCGGACAGTAACGCGGACCCCGAGCCATGGCCACCACACCACACCGTCTCAGCCACAGTGGACGGATGACGTGGACCCCGAGCCATGGCCACCACACCACACCGTCTCAGCCACAGCGGACAGTAACGCGGACCCCGAGCCATGGCCACCACACCACACCGTCTCAGCCACAGCGGACGGATGACGTGTCGCAGTGACGTCATGCGGCCACAGCAGACTTCCTTAGTGACGTCACCTGGCAGCAGTAGACGGCGGCTGGCGTCCTGTTGCGGTCACGGGGAAGACCCCCCCCCCCCCGGGAGGTGGCGGTGTCGCGGCACATACATGGAAAACTATAGCACGAGATCGCCACATGTATGTGGTTTTTTTTTAAATCGATTACAAGATAAAAAGAGAGGGGTGAGAGAAAGAGAGCAGCGTATACTGACTGGAATTTGTTTCCTTTCACTGACAGCGATTGCATGGGATTCATTGTATGGTGAAATCCAGGTTCGTTGCATTGACGACAGGGTTTGAAAGCACGATTTTTGGATGTACTGCAGACTTGCCGTCGTAGTCCCGTGTCCGTAGCTCATTGTCATCTTTCATGCTCGGTTCAGGGCGCCATGTATGCAATTTGTTGTCGCCGAACTCACCACACCAAGGAGCATCACCTGCGAAAACCGCCGCGCCAATGATCCTAGTGTACCACGGCCCGTCCCAGCCACCGCTCCCAGTCCGGTCCGACAACCCTGGCCGGCTGCCCTGCGCATGCCTCACGCTGGGAACAGGTGTTCGCCGGTCGGCCGGTCTCTGAGGTGTGGGCCGTGCCGCCGCCTGGTTAAAATCCATTGTCAGAGTCCATCCACTCGGAAAACGGCGGCGGCCGACTGGAGACCGCGGCAGAGGACGGGACGGCGGCGGCCGACTGGAGACCGCGGCAGAGGACGGGACGGCGGCGCCGACTAGAGACCGCGGCAGAGGACGGGACGGCGGCGCCGACCGGAGACGCGACAGAGGACGGGACGGTGGCGCCGACCTGAGACCGCAGCAGAGGACGGGACGGCGGCGCCGACTGGAGACCGCGGCAGGAGACGGGACGGTGGCTCCGACTGGAGACCGCGGCAGAGGACGGGACGGCGGCGCCGACCTGAGACCGCAGCAGAGGACGGGACGGCGGCACCGACTGGGGACCGCGGCAGAGGACGGGACGGTGGCTCCGACTGGAGACCGCAGCAGAGGACGGGACGGCGGCGCCGACTGGAGACCGCGGCAGGGGACGGGACGGTGGCTCCGACTGGAGACCGCGGCAGAGGACGGGACGGCGGCGCCGACTAGAGACCGCGGCAGAGGACGGGACGGTGGCTCCGACTGGGGACCGCGGCAGAGGACGGGACGGGACGGGACGGTGGCTCCGACCTGAGACCGCAGCTGAGGACGCGGCAGAGGACGGGACGGTGGCGCCGACTGGGGACCGCGGCAGAAGACGGGACGGGACGGTGGCTCCGACCTGAGACCGCAGCAGAGGACGCGGCAGAGGACGGGACGGCGCCGACCTGAGACCGCGGCACCGCAGCAGAGGACGGGACGGCGCCGACCTGAGACCGCGGCACCGCAGCAGAGGACCCGGCGCCGACCGACGCTGAGTACTCCTCCGGACCGCCGAAGGGTCTGAGTCTTCCGGCTCCCTGACGGAGCCCAGTGGGGTGTCGGAGAGCGTCTGGAACAAAGGCATAGGCCAGTAATGTATGCGATATATTTTGGATCCAAGATACCTTGTGGGCCCTCCAAGTATACAAACAAATATGTATATAGATGTCTGAATCCTGGCAGTGACTGCCTCGGATCAGATCATCGGAGAGGTCACATCATCATCACCTATACCGATTGGTTGAAGTATATGCAACTGATCAGGCAGTCATTGCAGTAGTTTTCCGCGATATTTGTTGAGCTTGCGACTCGTAATGTCGGGATTATTTCAAGAACTCTGTGTCGCGTTGCGACGCTTCACGGATCAGAGCCAGCTGTGATAATGCTTCAGGGTCCGATGGTGTCTGGGACGCTTGGCGAGTTCTTCCTCCCAGTGTTCAGCACTGGCTGTCCGTGGTCTCCGCATCCTGACCCGGTGGTCTCTCGATCTCATGGTCTCCCGGCCTAGTTGTCATCAGTTTCTTGATCCAGTAGTTCCCAGCACTCGTCTCCAATCGTTCCGCCCTGTGGTCTCCGGTCCCCCAGTCCAAGCTCTCTTTTCTCTGGTCCCTCAGTTCACGCTCTCCGGCGTCAGGTCCCCCAGCATACACTGTCTAGCTTCCGGTCTCCCAAACCTGTCGTCCACGGCTTCCCGTCGACCAGCCGGTACTCCACAGTCCCTGGTCTTCCAATCCTGCCGTAACTGATCTCCAGCCTTCCAGCCAAGAGTCTGTCGATGCTCAGCGGCGCCCGTCAGCTGTCTGCTCAGTCGTGAACGGTGGTCGGCCACGTGCGCAACGGTCCGTGACCCCGCGGTCGTTCCGGCCGGCTCTCTCGCTCTCTCCCACCCTCTCGCTCTCTCGCTATCCCGCTCTTGCTCTTGCTCTTGCTCTCGCTCTTCCCCGTGCTCTTGCTCTCGCTATTGCCCTTACCCTTGCTCTTGTTCCTGCATCTGCTCTCGCTCTTGCCCTTGCTCTTGCTCTTGCTTCTGCTCTTGCTTCTGCTCTTACTCTCGCCCTCGCTCTCGCTCCTGATCTTGCTCTTGCTTCTGCTCTTGCTCTTGCTCTCGTTCTTGCTCTTGCTCTCGTTCTTGCTTTTGCTCCCTCTCTCTCTCTCCCTCTCTCTCTCTCTCTCTCTCTCTCTCTCTCTCTCTCTCTCTCTCTCTCTCTCTCTCTCTCTCTCTCTCTCTCTCTCTCTCTCTCTCTCTCTCTCTCTCTCTCTCTCTCTCTCTCTCTCTCTCTCTCTCTCTCTCTCTCTCTCTCTCTCTCTCTCTCTCTCTCTCTCTCTCTCTCTCTCTCTCTCTCTCTCTCTCTCTCTCTCTCTCTCTCTCTCTCTCTCTCTCTCTCTCTCTCTCTCTCTCTCTCTCTCTCTCTCTCTCTCTCTCTCTCTTTCTCTTGCTCTCTCTCTCTTGCTCTTGCTCTTGCTCTTGCTCTTGCTCTTGCTCTTGCTCTCTCTCTCTCTCCTCTTGCTCTTGCTCTTGCTCTTGCTCTCTCTTGCTCTTGCTCTTGCTCTTGCTCTTGCTCTTGCTCTTGCTCTTGCTCTTGCTCTTGCTCTTGCTCTTGCTCTTGCTCTTGCTCTTGCTCTTGCTCTTGCTCTTGCTCTTGCTCTTGCTCTTGCTCTTGCTCTTGCTCTTGCTCTTGCTCTTGCTCTTGCTCTTGCTCTTGCTCTTGCTCTTGCTCTTGCTCTTGCTCTTGCTCTTGCTCTTGCTCTTGCTCTTGCTCTTGCTCTTGCTCTTGCTCTTGCTCTTGCTCTTGCTCTTGCTCTTGCTCTTGCTCTTGCTCTTGCTCTTGCTCTTGCTCTTGCTCTTGCTCGCTCCCGCTATGCAGGTGACAGGCTAGATGCAAGGCGGCTTGGCTGTCATTGATGCGCGGAGGACGAACCCAGGATATTGTTCGACATCTAAATTACGAGTATTTGACATGTGACAAGTGTGCAACCCAAAACCACTTGCATCCACTGTACTCCCTCTTCACATACAATTATTGAGATATGGAGGCTCTGGGTAGATGGTGTAAATGACGAAAGAAGAACTCGTTTCCTGAATGCGTGAAGTGTTCATTGCTTCGGATCGCAACGTGCGCGGACTCGAGCCTTGGAACGTGATGTAGCTGTAGATGCTGGTGGCCAGAGTATTGCCACCGGACTCTCAGTCGATGGTGTTATCACTGGGTTGTTGCACAGTACGCTACTCGCTGCGTACTCGCGGTCATCACACTGCAAGAACAACGGCATGTGCGCTGTATTCCCGTTTTTGTCATTGGTTGGAATAGATCCTGGACGCAAAATTGCACTGTGTTGAATGCAACGTTCTTTTCTGACAGCGTGATCGATCACTGGGTGCAGTGGAACGCGCAGAATGCACTGAATGTCCCGGCATTCACCTAATTATGATATCGGTTAATCTTCTCCTCACTAGTGTTGCTCAAAATATAGGCTCACTTTGTTGGAAAATATTGTTCAAGGTGATCCACTTTCCCGTAGCCATTCAAATCTGATGAACTTTTCAAGGTGTTTTTATTTAACTGGTCTCACCGGCGAATCTGAAGCTGATACCTAGATCTGGCGCGGTCGGACAAACCAGCAAAACATCGCCATTGTCGCATAAGGTTGGTGGCGGGGACGAGTATTCTAGGGATAAGTTGCCCGTCTCACGATCGAAAGATTGTGGGTTCGAGCCTCACCTGTCGCTACTCTTCGCCCGCAACTTATCGGCGTGCAAGATTGGCGATGCTACATGACTCAACGGTCGACGTGTCCTAAAACCAATAACCACCACATAAGATTGCCTCCGCAGTCAATAAGATTAATAAATCATCCATTCCGAATATATTACTCAGCTTTGATGCAATTTTTCTTAAAGATTATTGACTACCAGTGGTATAACGTACCCCCTATAAGGACAATGATAACCGAAATAAATTACTGTGAATGAAGACCACAAATCTACACCTGCAGCAAGAAAATGCAAGTTGTGTTAACAAGAGCGAGAGAAAATCGCTTCATTCGCCGCGGTCATGTTTGGTCCAAAACAATAGGTACCTTCATACCACTTCGATTCAACAACATAGTGGTGTTCATTGTCTTCTACCTGCACGTACCATCAGCAGCAGAACGGTTGAAGGAAAACCACCACTGTGCATGCACTCCATGCCCGCGGGAGCTGCTTATGCACTCTGGTGCCATCGGTGATAGCGTGATAAATGTGCACGAATGCCCGCGCACCATACACTCAGCTGGTTTTTGTCGTCTGAATACTGAGCCTGCTGTTTGTAGATCGTTCTCTCCTGATGACCATGCGGCCGGAGGTTTCACCGCTTCCGGCACGTCTCGGCGACAGCCAGACCTGAGTCGGGCCGGGTGCAGAACCTGGTGCCAGACCTGGGCCGGACATGCCGGGCCTGGTGTCGGGTCTGGTGCCAGACCTGGGCCGGACATGCCGGATCTGGTGTCGCGTCTGGTGTCGGGCCTGGTGCCGACCGTCACACCCTCCCCCCCCCCATACCTGCTCCGTGACACCAGCTGTGTCCGGACCGGCCGTGGCTGGCGGAGTGACACTACCGCGGCCGTGGCCCTCAGTCTGGCTGGCAGAGTGACACCACCGCGGCGGTGGGCGCGCGTGCTGCCGTACTACATCGCAGCATTTGTTCCAGCGGAGCGTGGCCGGCCGCCCCACCTGTGCGCCGCGCCCCCACCCTCCCCCTCCGCTCGACGGTAACTGGACACGGTGGCCGCCCACTTGGCCATGCAGAACGGCCCCCGAGCGTGCGGAGGCGGGCAACGGCGACACCGACCAGCAGCGACACCGACCAGCAGCGACACCGACCAGCAGCGACACCGACCAGCAGCGACACCGACCAGCAGCGACACCGACCAGCAGCGACACCGACCAGCAGCGACACCGACCAGCAGCGGCGCTGGGCGACGGCGGCACCGACCAGCAGCGACACTGACCAGCAGCGACACCGACCAGCAGCGGCGCTGGGCGACAAGACCGGGGCGGCGGCACTGCCCAGCAGCGACACCGAAAGGGGGGGGGGGGGAAAGGGACACCGACCAGCAGCGGCGCTGGGCGACGGCGACACCGACCAGCGGTGGCCGCAACGCACACCACCAGCAGCGACACCGATCAAGAGCGCGACACCGACCAGCAGCGACACCGACCAGCAGCGACACCGACCAGCAGCGACACCGACCAGCAGCGACACCGACCAGCAGCGGGGCTGGGCAACGGCGACACTGGCCAGCGGTGGGGCTGGGGAACGGCGTCACCGCTCAGCGTTCATTTCCATATGTACCTAGTTTCATACATCTACTTGTAATTTGGCAATCCGCGAGTATCTTTGATAACAAAGTATCATTAGGCACCATGGTGGTGGAAGAGAGGTTCAAAGCCTCCTCCCACACTCACTACTCGGTTCATGGTCAATGCGACGTGAGCATAATGTTGGTGGCGCCAGACACCACAGCTGACCTCAGTTATCCTATATTTGCCACAGTATTGCAACGAGATGTACCATGCACACGTAGTTCATTATTTACCGCCAGACGGCAGGCCACCAGGCAAGGGCAAGGCAAAAGCACCATGTAACTTTTTTGCACGAGTAAGCGCGGGTTGGGTTTGCTTGGATTTTATCGTTCCAAGTCCTATTCATATGTCTATATCCAATTTTGTGTGGGGGCGGGGATGCTCAAGCTAAGGAACTTGTTCAACTTAAGCTTATTCAACTATCCTAACGTGATGACATGTATAAAACCGGGACCAAATTCGAATTTGGCTGATGCTTTTGCTTGAGAGTGGCGGACACCAGCCAGCATACCCTGAACACCTGGGAGTGACGGACACCAGCCAGCATACCCTGAACACCTGGGAGTGACGGACACCAGCCAGCATACCCTGAACACCTGGGAGTGACAGGTACCAGCCGGGATACTCTGGACACCTGAGAGTGGTATATACCCGCCAGCGCGCCCCGGACACCTGGGAGTGGTATATACCGGCCAGCGCGCCCTGGACACCTGGGAGTGGTATATACCGGCCAGCGCGCCCTGAACACCTGGGAGTGACAGGTACCAGCCGGGATACCCTGGACACCTGAGAGTGGTGTATACCGGCCAGCGCGCCCTGAACACCTGGGAGTGACAGGTACCAGCCGGGATACCCTGGGCACCTGGGAGTGGTATATACCGGCCAGCGCGCCCGGGACACCTGGGAGTGGTATATACCGGCCAGCGCGCCCTGGACACCTGGGAGTGGTATATACCGGCCAGCGCGCCCTGGACACCTGGGAGTGGTATATACCGGCCAGCGCGCCCTGGGCACCTGGGAGTGACAGGTACCAGCCGGGATACCCTGGACACCTGGGAGTGGTATATACCGGCCAGCGCGCCCTGGACACCTGGGAGTGGTATATACCGGCCAGCGCGCCCTGGGCACCTGGGAGTGGTATATACCGGCCAGCGCGCCCTGGGCACCTGGGAGTGGTATATACCGGCCAGCGCGCCCTGGGCACCTGGGAGTGGTATATACCGGCCAGCGCGCCCTGGGCACCTGGGAGTGGTACATACCGGCCAGCGCGCCCTGGACACCTGGGAGTGGTACATACCGGCCAGCGCGCCCTGGACACCTGGGAGTGGTATATACCGGCCAGCGCGCCCTGGGCACCTGGGAGTGGTATATACCGGCCAGCGCGCCCTGGACACCTGGGAGTGGTATATACCGGCCAGCGCGCCCTGGACACCTGGGAGTGGTATATACCGGCCAGCGCGCCCTGGGCACCTGGGAGTGGTATGTACCGGCCAGCGCGCCCTGGACACCTGGGAGTGGTATATACCGGCCAGCGCGCCCTGGACACCTGGGAGTGGTACATACCGGCCAGCGCGCCCTGGACACCTGGGAGTGGTACATACCGGCCAGCGCGCCCTGGACACCTGGGAGTGGTATATACCGGCCAGCGCGCCCTGGGCACCTGGGAGTGGTATATACCAGCCAGCGCGCCCTGGACACCTGGGAGTGGTATATACCGGCCAGCGCGCCCTGGACACCTGGGAGTGGTATATACCGGCCAGCGGGCCCTGGACACCTGGGAGTGGTATATACCAGCCAGCGCGCCCTGGACACCTGGGAGTGGTATATACCGGCCAGCGCGCCCTGGACACCTGGGAGTGGTATATACCGGCCAGCGGGCCCTGGGCACCTGGGAGTGGTATGTACCGGCCAGCGCGCCCTGGACACCTGGGAGTGGTATATACCGGCCAGCGCGCCCTGGGCACCTGGGAGTGGTATATACCGGCCAGCGCGCCCTGGGCACCCGGGAGTGGTATATACCGGCCAGCGCGCCCTGGGCACCCGGGAGTGGTATATACCGGCCAGCGGGCCCTGGACACCTGGGAGTGGTATATACCGGCCAGCGCGCCCGGGACACCTGGAGTGGTATATACCGGCCAGCGCGCCCTGGACACCTGGGAGTGGTATATACCGGCCAGCGGGCCCTGGGCACCTGGGAGTGGTATGTACCGGCCAGCGCGCCCTGGACACCTGGAGTGGTATATACCGGCCAGCGCGCCCTGGGCACCTGGGAGTGGTATATACCGGCCAGCGCGCCCTGGGCACCTGGGAGTGGTATATACCGGCCAGCGCGCCCTGGGCACCTGGGAGTGGTATATACCGGCCAGCGCGCCCTGGACACCTGGGAGTGGTATATACCGGCCAGCGCGCCCTGGACACCTGGGAGTGGTATATACCGGCCACCGCGCCCTGGACACCTGGGAGTGGTATATACCGGCCACCGCGCCCTGGACACCTGGAGTGGTATATACCGGCCAGCGCGCCCTGGACACCTGGGAGTGACAGGTGCCAGCCGGGATGCCCTGGACACCTGGGAGTGGCAGACGTGTCGAAACTCACCTGGGCCGTGCGTCGGAGTGGCATGACTTCACCTAAAGGCAGTTGTTGAGCGTTGCTGGAATAATATGGGAGGAGATGAGCACACGCATTTTCAAGCTCTTGGCTGACGGGCTAGTGTTAGGGTGCATCCGCCAGAACTTTCCAACTTGATGCTATTCGAGGTGTTGTATCTCATGGCCCCAATGGTTCAACGAAGCAAAGATTGAAGGGGCTACACTCCCACCCAAACATTTCTGAAGAGTTTCACCCATGTCTCTGGGACGACAGTCTAGTTGAATTCATAGGACCTGCTCTAAGCTGATGAGGTCTGCCCTAGCAGGTCCAAATCCCATGGATCCAATCCTCAGGCGGAGCCCATGTGAGAACGGTGCTGCTGTGAAACCCTGCGCTAGCCATCTGTTTCGACGTGTCGAAATATTCTGGCACAGTTGTACGGCGTCGATGAACATCCGAGGTGACCGACGAACACCGCCACTGTAAGGACGTTGTGCAAGGTCGAGAGCACGTGACCGGGTGGGGGAATGAGCCGCTGCATGTCGCGGACAACTGCGGTATTGCACCACAAGACACTGGGCACTTCATCATCGGAGGCTGAGCTACTTCAGCAGCGAGGCTGGGCTACCACACCACAGCAAACAGCTGGCGCGTCGCGCGAAGCAGCTGCCGCGTCAGATAAACACAGCTACTGTACCCCGGGAAGGCGCTGCAGCACTACAGAAGCAGAGACACTGTACCGTGCGAAGCAACTGCTGCGCCGAGTGGAACCCACCTACTGCATCCAAGAAACCTCGACCGTCGCGGCACTGGTGGCAGATGTGCAGAGGTGCACTGCAGAATCCGAGCACAAGAACCAACTATATGCCGTTAAAAGGTTCGAGCTGAATCTCACAAAGAGCTCAGCGTGAATCCTCTCCTATGAATCCTCTATCAATTTGAGCCGGTGTGTGCGGGTTGCCGATGCTCCAGCTGGTTCTGCCTCTAACTTGGGGATGGTTCACGGGAGGCATGGGGAGACCTCCCCATATGGAAAGGCGGCGGCCCTCTGACTGGAAGAAGACGCTTCTATAGGGGCAATCGAGTACACCCCCGCCTCCTTCAGTTGTTCAGCCAGTCACCCCTCTCAATAGAAAAAGCTGTACGTCCAGGGGCACGGGTACACCACCCCCTTAAAATTTTACCGATCAGTAGCGCCCCTCCAGACTATTGCTCGTCCTCGACCAAAATTTCTGGATCCGCTTCGTACCTGCTCTGACATGGTACGAAGGTTGCTTGCTGCCGGCCTTTGTTGGGAGACGATGTGCAGACTGTGTTCGTGTGCGGCCGTCCGCCCGAGGCGGAGTACGGTACACAATGAACTCGGTGGCGCGCTCCGGTCAGCGCTCGCCCCGACCCAGCTGGCGGGGGAGCGCTCACCTCAGCGTTACTTGTGTCTTAGAGGAGCTCGTCTCTGCGTGACTGACGCCAAGGAAGGTTCACCTCAGCGTCACTGATGTCACAGAGGAGCTCATCTGAGCGTCACTGGCGTTATAGAGGGACTCACCTCGGCGTTACTGGTGCTACAGAGGGGCTCACCTCAGCGTTACTGGTGTTATAGAGGAGTTCACCCTGGGATGTTGCTTGGGACGAATCCATACTTGTCATGCCAATAGTGAGCGTTGTGAGCACTCGCGCACTTTCTGGTAGCGTGTGATAGAGTGGACTCTGTTTTGCTGCATATGAGAACGACCGAGTTGGTTGTAAGTAACTAAATCCGATCAACACAGGTGATGTTCAGCTTTTCGGCCTATGTCAACGATCGACGGAGATTCACCACTGAGGCCCATGCCTCTGCCGTCAGTTCCTCTTGAAAGCTTCATCTCGCGTCTATAAACAACGCCGTAAATAGTAATGTCAGTCATGCGGGCGATTACACAGTCGTTTTCTCGTCGCCGCCGGCCGCGCTGACACCGATGACCTTTGGCGGTCACGCCACCTGCACTCCACGGTGCCGAGCACGGTGCGGGTCTCACCCCGGTCACAGCCACGGTGCTGGGCCGGCAGACACGCGTGCAATCCTCTCCCGGGTGGACGTCATGGTCATGGCGCTGAGCCGGCAGAATCGCGTACAATCCTCTGCTGCATACGCGTAGTGGAGCCCAGCTGGCATGAGAAGGCCGCTCCGCTCCTCCCAGTGGTGCAACGCTCCAGTTGTTGACTGGGACACTTCCGTTTCCGGATGCTGACCCATTCTCCAGAAGTGTGGTTTAGCACTCATCGGTGGGTGCCAGGATGTCCATTATGACACTGTTGCATGCATATTGCACACTGAACGACTCGTGAACACTATCTTTCATCTCATCGGTGCAAGCTGGATGGAATTGACTCTGAACCTTGCTATGAGCCAGTATGGTATTTAAAAAAAAGTAAGCCAGACTTCTGGTCCTATCATTGTAGCATACAACTCAACCCGAAGCAGACCCCTCGCCTTGTTGCTAATACCCGCCTCTTCCTCTCACTGGACAGCAGAACGCATGTGCCCACGCCCGCACTGCCCCGCACAGTCGCCTCCTTTACCGGAGTCGACCTGAGTGGGTGAGAAGACCGAGCAGTCGACTCCGGTCGAGCCGATCGACATACTTGCCGACGTACCGCGTCCGGCGATTCGCCGCGGCGCGCTGTGACGTCAGCGGCGGCTTCACGCTCGGGCGCGCGCGCCGCTCCGGGGCGCGGTTTCTACCTCCACGTTGCGGCGCGATCTGCATACGACGGCGCTGCAGGCGGAGATCTGCACGACGCCGCCGGCCGACCTATCTTGGGCCGGCCGGCCCTTGCGACACTTCCCGTCGGGCCGACTCGCCGTGGCCGCGCCATGGGAGTCGCCGTCGGTGGCGGCGGCACTGTCCACGCCGCGAGTGTCGGCGGCGCGGCGGTGGACGTGGCGCAGTTGCGCCGTGTCCGCCGCATTGGCCGCACCCAATCGAGACGGGAAGTGATCGCCGACCGTGTCCGCCGACGAACACGGCTAGGCAGCTGGCAGCTGCAGCTGGTGGTGAGGTGACGGCGAGGCAGCTGGCAGAGAAGTGGCGAGGGCAGTGATTCGGTCCGGCGTGTGCCGACAACTCCTAATTGGCGACGGCGGGTTCGGCGGGTGGGCTGAAGTTGGCCGACCCGGCAATTACCTTGCGCGGCGGCCAGGCGCAGACATGGGCTCTCCCCACTTGTGAAAATGAGGGGGGAATTTATATGTTACCAACGAAGGAGAGACGTGTCCTCTTGGGCCTTGGGGGCTTTCCCCTCTCCACCCCTCAGTTATTGGATGCATGCTTCCAGATGTCTTCTTGACTGACCTTGGCTGCTTTGGGAGCATCGCCGCCTTTCTGGACCCGCCCTCAGCACCACCGTGGGCACATGGCATGGCACTCCGGAGATTCGTTCAGATACAAGGTCATCGCGCTTAAAGGCAAGCTACATTATGCCAGGCATCAGGTGTAAATTCAGACGGGAATCGGAGTAGCAGGCCCGCCGAACGCTTTTTGTATCATCTTCCCAGCGCCTCATAATGGAATTAAACATCATTCTAAATTTAGCTGCCAGATGGAGGCCTTGGCGGTAATTAGTTTCGGTTGATGAAACCCGTCCGGGAGGTGGACATTTTCCATCCTTCACCGGTGTTCCCCAAGACGGCGGATGGTCACAGTTGACAGCCTCGGTCATCAGTCACGCGAGGCCGTCCAGCTCCGAACTGGCTCGGCGTCGCCGAGGTGGCCTGAGTGCTCTGAAGGGTGTCATTGATAGCAATCGAATGGCCAAAGAGTGTCAACGATTGGCAAGAGTAAACCTAGATATTGTATAATGTGAGGCTCCGCTAAACGGGGCATATATCCTGCGGGGACTTGTCCTCCAACAGTTGTTGCTTGAGCATAAAGCGTGTGGTGTTGCATGATAAGATTGGAATGAAATTCATGATACACCGCATCCTATTGGCGAACATTACGTACAGAAATCGGCGTTGCAAGTTGCGCCCATGATGAAATCCAAGCGAAGGCTGGTGCTATCAAGAATGCTGATCCGTGCAAATGTAAGGGAAAGTTGGTCGTTCGCTTCCGCGTGCAAATTTGCACGTGCTTCGGTTGCGATACCGGCCGTATTACATTCTACCTCGATATCCGCTCACTCTGTCTCTTTTTCTTCCTTGTGGCATTGCGTAACGCATGGAGTGTGTGCATAGTTGCGGTAAAGGTAGATCCAGTGACAGTCGACATGCTGCCATGTTCGGGCAACATGTCCAGCCGACGTGGCCGTTGGTGAAGCAGTTCGTTCACACCTCGCCGAGACGCATCCCAGCCTGAGCCGAATGGCCCACCAGGTCGGCGCCGTCCAGACGGCTGGACGGTCGGAGGAAGCACTTGCGGCGGAGACTGGACGGTGGCGGCGTGTGATGGGCCAGACATATGGTGCGGCGGCGGGCCGGTCGGCCGGGCCGATGTACGGCCAGCCGCACACCCGGCCGACGGCGGACACCGCATCCGGCCGGCACGTGGCCTGCTCTCCGGCGGCCGGCCGCGTCACGGCCGCCGTCACAGGCGTCACGGACGGCGTCGCAGGGACGCCGCGGTCGACCGGCTCACACGGTTTTGCTCGACAACACCGTCGTGGATCGGATCTCACGGATAAGTCGTTCGGTCGCCGGAAAGTGAGCCGGCCGAGAGAGAAAAACGGACGCCGGAAAACCGTCCGGAACGGCTGTGTGGGCTGACTTGGCGCGTCGGTGACTTCGGCCTGTCGTGTTGGCGTTTTCGCGGGCGAGCCTGTCCTCCGTCAAGTCGTCGCCAGCCGCGGTGTGTAGGCTGTCGGAGGTGTTCGCTGTCGGGGGTGTTCACTGTCGGGGGTGTTCACTGTCGCCCCCTCTACTGTTGGGCCTGGCACCGGCCCGCCTGGCACGCCCGTGTCCGTTACTTCCCACAAGAGTCGGCAAACATTGTGCAGCGCGACGTGTGCGCTGTGCAGGCGTCGCTCGAGATGGGATGGTAGCAGGCGACAAGACGTGCCGTAGCACAACTGAAACGCTGCGCCAGTCAACACCAGCCCTACAGCGGATCGTGAGAAGAATTCATCCAGGAATGACAATCGCATTACCTGGAATATCTGGTACACTTCAGTACGCGTCTTCAAGTTTGAGAAGGTCTCAGGCGTTTGAGTTGGTTCCACCGCCTCGGCAGCTACCTACGAGACATGTGCTTCTCGGCAACTGCCCAAGCATGTTCGGCGGTGACGCCAGATGTCGAGAAATGCCTGGCGGTGTAGCTGCCGTCCGAGCGAACTGGTACGTCCGAGGAAACTGAAGCCGCCTGAAGACGCTGTAGCGGTATCGATCGTGCAGTGTCGCCCTTCCAACTGTCCGAGAAGGCTGCAGACGTCCGCAACAGCCGACTGTGACTGTCTTGTCAGCTCAGTCTGGGGAGGCTGCGACTGTCAGCCAGGTCAGGCACCAGGTCAGGACTGACAGTGTTGCCAGTCTTGTGACGGGCTGTGTCAATGTTGCCAGCTGCCCCGGGAGGACTGGCAGTGTTGCCAGCTGCCCGGGAGGACTGGCAGTGTTGCCAGCTGCCCGGGAGGACTGGCAGTGTCACCAGCTTCCCTGGAGGACTGGCAGTGTCGCCAGCTGCCCGGGAGGACTGGCAGTGTCGCCAGCTGCCCGGGAGGACTGGCAGTGTTGCCAGCTGCCCGGGAGGACTGGCAGTGTCGCCAGCTGCCCGGGAGGACTGGCAGTGTCGCCAGCTGCCCGGGAGGACTGGCAGTGTCGCCAGCTGCCCGGGAGGACTGGCAGTGTCGGAGGACTGGCGTGTCGCCAGCTGCCCGGGAGGACTGGCAGTGTTGCCAGCTGCCCGGGAGGACTGGCAGTGTCGCCAGCTGCCCGGGAGGACTGGCAGTGTCGCTAGCTGCCCGGGAGGACTGGCCCGCCTCCGACAGTTGCCGTCGACACGCCGGCCGCCGCCGACCCGGCCGCCGATCCGGTTCTGGCCGGCCCGGCCGATGCGATGGCGCGATTGCAGGGCCGGTCACGCGCCGTCCTTGCCGGCCCGTCGGCCGCCGCCAGGTGTCCTTGAGGGGCTGGCACCGGCACCGGCACCGGCGTCCGCCGGCCCCGGCCACCGAGTGTTCGGCGCCGGGCGAGCCGGCCACAGCCCGTCGGCTCCGGACGAGCCGCGCGTCCTCCCGCTCAGTCGTCGGCGCGCCCACTTCCGGGCTCCAGCTCGTCGGGGGCGTGCTGTTCACACGGCCGCCGTGATGCTTGCCGCGTCCAGCTGCCACGTCATTCACGCCGCAGCTGCGTCATTCACGCGCCGCTGCTGCGTCACACGCGCCGCTGCTGTCGCGACTGATGCGGAGCGGAGGACCGTGTCCAGTCGTCCATCAGCTGAGGAGGCAGGAGCGGTGTGTCCATGGCTGAGGCGGTGGGAGCGGTGTGTCCATAGCTGAGGCGGTGGGAGCGGTGTGTCCATAAGGGCCGTAGCGGTGTCCATGCTAGGCGGTGGTAGCGGTGTGTCCATAGCTGAGGCGGTGGGAGCGGTGTGTCCATAGCTGAGGCGCCGGTAGCGGTGTGTCCATAGCTGAGGCGGTGGAAGTGGTGTTTCCATAGCTGAGGCGGTGGGAGACCGTGTCAATAGCTGGGACGGTGGAGGACCGTGCCAATAGCTGGGACGGTGGAAGGCAGTGCCGATAGAGCTGGGACGATGGAGGGGGTCTGTGTATAACCGAGGCAGGGGAGGTCATGCCCATACGTAGCCGGGACAGAGTGATCATATCAATAGTCCGGGCACGGATGGACCGTGCCCATAGCCGATGAAGGAATATCATGTCCTTAACCAGAGCAGGGGGATCGCATCTGTAGCCGAGGAAGGGGAAACGTGTCCATAGCCGAGGAAATTGATTCATATCTATAGCCGAGAAAGGCGGGTCACGTCCATAGCCGGGGAAAGGGAGGATCGTGCCCACAGGCGAGAAAGGCGAGAAAGCTCGTGCTGAAGCTGCTTTGGTCAGGAGCTCTATAAGAGCCAAACCCATCAGGGAGATGGAAAGGTTTGTTTGTCAGGATATCATTCATCAAGTGTGAAATCCGCCCTGAATTTGCCAAACAAATGCGTCGGACCGCATCGTGAAACCGTGAAGCAGATAGCCCGGAGGACGGCGGTGTCCGCTGCCCCATTCATCGTTTTCCCCAGCCGCCACTGCGCTGCCTCCAGCGGCGTTTGATGACTAATAACGGCCACGGCGGCGTCTAGCCTGAATACCGTGCCATTATAATTGGTCATTATAATTGGTCACTGGCTAGATGTGGTGTACCTGTCAGCGTCCACAAGGTGACGCGCACTGTCAGAACAGCTGCCGTGCGTGGCGTGGCTGCGCCAAAGAGGCAGAGCCTGGGGTCGATCGACTTCACGACTGGCTGAAATTGGTCGTGCAGCATTGGCCGTGACGCAGCGTTGGCCGCGTAGCGTCACGACGTCTCCCTCGTCGAGCGGTGACGAGCGAGTCAAAACTGCGAGCAGCGTGTGGTGGCAGGGAAGCCGAAACCTGAGCAGTGTGTGGTGACAGGGAAGTTGAAACTGCGAGCAGCTTGTGGTGACGGGAAGTCGAAACTGCGAGCAGTGTGTGGTGACAGGGAAGCCGAAACTCGGAGCAGCGGGCGTGACGGTCGTGCGCTCTTGCCAGCCAGACTCGTTCTCCGTCGTGACGATGGCATATCCGGTGCGGACCCCGCACATGTCTCTGCGTGAGTCATGGAGACGTGTGGCAGATCCGAGAGTGGCACATTTCCACCTCCTAGTGACACATCGCACTCAGATGCGTCATCTTGACATTCCCTTGTGTGACGTCACCAATTCGGTGTGTCAGCCGGAAGATGGTAAGTCTATCAGGGCACTCGCACCGGCATCAGCAGTGCTCTCGTTGCAGTCTCTCAGCTGCTGCAAGACAGGGCTGCTGCTGCAGGGCAGGACGCATCACCAGCGTCAGTAGTGCTCTTGTTGTAGTCTCTCAGCTGCTGCAGGGCAGGACACTTCACCGGCGTCAGTAGTGCTCTTGTTGTAGTCTCTCAGCTGCTGCAGGGCAGGACGCTTCACCAGCGTCAGTAGTGCTCTTGTTGTAGTCTCTCAGCTGCTGCAGGGCAGGACGCTTCACCAGCGTCAGTAGTGCTCTCGTTGTAGTCTCTCAGCTGCTGCAAGGCAGGGCTGCTTCAGCCAGCGTCAGTAGTGCTCTTGTTGTAGTCTCTCAGCTGCTGCAGGGCAGGACGCTTCACCAGCGTCAGTAGTGCTCTTGTTGTAGTCTCTCAGCTGCTGCAGGGCAGGACGCTTCACCAGCGTCAGTAGTGCTCTTGTTGTAGTCTCTCAGCTGCTGCAAGACAGGGCTGCTGCTGCAGGGCAGGACACTTCACTAGCGTCAGTAGTGCTCTTGTTGTAGTCTCTCAGTTGCTGCTGGGCAGGACGCTTCACCAGCGTCAGTAGTGCTCTTGTTGTAGTCTCTTGGGGGCAGGACCCTCAGTAGTGCTCTGTTGTAGTCTCAGCGCGCGTGGAGTAGTGCTGTTGTAGTCTCTCAGCTGCTGCTGGGCAGGCCCCTCAGTGTGCTCTTTGTAGTCCTCAGCGCAGGACGCTTCACCAGCGTCAGTAGTGCTCTTGTTGTAGTCTCTCAGCTGCGCTGGCCACAGCGGTACGTGGACACGGCCATTATCGCTGATGATACGGTGAGGAGGGTGAGCCTTACAATCCGAACAATTAGCTACACACGCTGCCCTTTTAACGTACTTGTTGCTACACATACACACGGCACTATTCATTCACGGCATTGTTGTCGGGCATGAGCCAGACAATATTGTCAGGCAATATTTCGGTCGTCGCCTTCTGACGTAATTTTTATGTCGTCTGGTGCAACCATGTGGCTCGAGCTTTCGTTTCTCGTCGGCACAATTTACATCACCCCGGCAGCAGAATAATGGGATAAGGAGCAGTAACTAGATTATCACGTCCCTGAGTAATGGGGGAAGGTAGCTCGAGCGTTCACGAGTGTAGCGATGGGACCGATTTGCGTCAAGCTGGGAATCCCTTTTTGAAAATGCATCAGGATTGTGGTCACCGTGGAACCAACTGAAGATGAAATGCTGCCTGTGGTTAACGACACGTACAATTTTAACCGTGGCCCGGGCAGGAGATCGATCCAACCCTCTGCGGTGGTCTTCACGGCCATGAGAAGTGAGCCGCAGTAGCGGACCATCACGTGACGCAGCTGAGGAGCATCCTTTGTCAACCTTACGGTGTACACATTCGACCATCTGCGCCGTCGTAAGAGGGAACATATCACACTTGTTTTTGTCGAAATAGCGAAATATCGGTAGTTGACGTCGCTTTGACACACTGCAAATGGATGATGTTGGCCATGCTGGGGTGGCGAACGACTTAGCTAGCATGTTTACATAGGTTGTCTGTTGACTTTCTCCAGGATTAATCGAGGTCATTGACCTTACTTGACTTTACACAGATATCGATTAAGCGTGACTATTCCCGAAGATAGCACGAATTTAACTTTCGAAGTATACTAGTCTGACCTGAAGACCTGAGGACGCGGATCTGACGTATTAATTATCAGGTATCATCACATGCAACAAGTTGGCTTTCATTCGTCGCTAGCACGCTTCGCCTGGAGGGGAGTTGAAACAGCCTTACACTGGGCAAGGTGGCAAAATGTCGCGCACGGCCGAGGATAGAGCAAGGCGGACGTTAGCTGACGCCACTGGTACTGACGGACATGGACGTTAGCTGACGCCACCGGTACCGACTGACATGGACGTTAGCTGACGCCATGGATACTGACGGACATGGACGTTAGCTGACGCCACGGGTACTGACGGATATGGAGGTCAGCTGAAGTTGCCGTTACTGATAGACATGGTCTGAGGTATTCATGGCGTCCGAGATTTAAACGGGCTCGGATGCCATGAATGAGATGAGACACCAGCTGCACATCGCTGGAGTCAGCAGTGCACACTTATGACGGCGCCACCACAGCCGTCGGCTGCCGGCAATACTAGCCGTGCCAGCGGTGACGATCGACAACGGCGCATGTCGGAGGTCGACGCAGAATCGACATCGACGCGTGGCTAAAAGAATAGCTGGAGAATAAAGGCGCCGCCGCCGCCGTCCGGCATGCTCCGACGACCCGGCAAGGCCCGGAGGCGCTCCGCTCTGAAGGGTGGCCGGCCGGCCGTGAAGACGGCAGTCGGCTGGCTCGTTGGGACGTGCGGGCGGTGTTCACGCTGCTGCGCTGCGCCCAACTGGGACGCAGTGTTCCTCGCGATTTGAAGTCCAACTGCGCTCGACTCCTTCACCGCAGCACCGAACAGTCCGCCGGCCGAACTTCGGGAGCGTGTTGAAGAGTGATCGTCCAGACGCGCATTATGAAACATTTTCACTTCTGATGAGAGTTTTGCTCAACTTTAGGACTGAGCTCAGATGTCAGTTGTTCGGCCATTCGGTGCTTCCGAGTTTGAGTTTTTTGTGTCTGCTTCGCCTTTTTATTTGGTGCTGCTTGGTTTGCGTTGGTAATGTTGCAGGATAAGTAGACGTCATGTCATAAATGATGGCGTCACACAAATAATTGCGCTATAATCGGTAACTAGCCACGAATGGTTGCCTGGGAACGCAAGTCACGGCTTTGAAGGTCTGGCAGAATTGATGTGGTCTTACGGTATCGAAAGCAACATTTGTTCGAGGTATAGGAGGAATCCCATGGCGGAAATTCCGGCCCTTTTAACACCGTTGGCGAGTTAGCAATGAAATGAAGTTCAAAAAGCAATTAGGCATTGTGTAATATGTTGCCAACCAACCAGCTCTATATTCACAAATCCTATTGGAAATGTGCCGGCCCAAGAGCGAATCGGCAGGCTACAACAGTGTTCCTGGGCAGTCCACTGCGTGTCGCAGTGCTCTTGCCTCCTGGTGCTCCTACCTCCTGGTGCTCCTACCTCCTGGTGCTCCCACCTCCTGGTGCTCCTACCTCCTGGTGCTCCTACCTCCTGGTGCTCCTACCTCCTGGTGCTCCTACCTCCTGGTGGCCGTCATTCGCCCTGCCCACCTCACCGTCCAGTTGGCCGCCTCCCAGGCCATGGCCAGCCGCAGACTCACCAGTTGCGGTCAGCTGCAGACCCAGCGGACGTGGGTCTGCCGTCAGCTGGCCGCCTCCCAGGCCATGTTCAGCCGCAGACCCACCAGTTGCGGTCAGCTGCAGACCCAGCGGCCGTGGGTCTGCCGTCAGTTGGCCGCCTCCCAGGCCATGGCCAGCCGCAGACCCACCAGTTGCGGTCAGCTGCAGACCCAGCGGCCGTGGGTCTGCCGTCAGCTGGCCGCCTCCCAGGCCATGTTCAGCCGCAGACCCACCAGTTGCGGTCAGCTGCAGACCCAGCGGCCGTGGGTCTGCCGTCAGCTGGCCGTCTCCCAGGCCATGGCCAGCCGCAGACCCACCAGTTGCGGTCAGCTGCAGACCCACCAGTTGCGGTCAGCTGCAGACCCAGCGGCCGTGGGTCTGCTGTCAACTGGCCGCCTGCCAGGCCATGGCCAGCCGCAGACTCGCCAACCGTGGGTCTGCCGTCAGCTGGCCGCCTCCCAGGCCATGTACAGCCGCAGACTCGCCAACCGTGGGTCTGCCGTCAGCTGGTCGGGCGTTTTTTCGCCGGACGAACGGCCGCGGCGAAAGTGGCGCCATCTGGTGCTGCTCGTCTGCGGCCGGCCGGCCGCCCGCCTACCTCAGCGGCGGCTCCTGCCGGCTGCTCGAGACGACTCTGGCCGTGTCCCCGGCGCCGCCAGGCTGCTCCCTCACCGGCGTCTCTCTGGGCTCTCCCCGGCTCCTTTCATCCTCCCTCGGACTTCGTCCTGATCCATCCCACAGGGTATTGTCCTGGCTCCTCCATATCCCTCCCAGCGTCTTCTCTCCCCGTTACCTCGATTGGTCTCACCACCAGCTACTATCCAGCTTCCTGTCGTTTCCCGTCCGGCTTCATGGTCTGATTTGTAATTCCTCCTAAGCTCCGCGATGTCATTCCTGTCCGGCTTTCCCGAGGGTAGTCTGGGGACGCCTTGTTTTGCTGGCCTTTCTGGCCAGTCGCCGCCGTCGTGACCTTTGGTCGAGACGGAATCGCGAGCTGATGTGCAATACTGTGTGCATTGAAGAGAAGAACCTTGGGTTATTTTTGTCGCACACTTAGCTTCGTGAGCCACGCAACACACTCAGCACTATCGCTCTCTCATGCCGCATATACACGAAGCAGCCAGAATTTACAAACATCTAGCTGGTTTGAAGCCAGCGACGTCGTGGTTGCAGATCAAACGGGCTCAACACTGAGTGAGTTCCACTTGCACACATTTCCCCTTGCACACAGTGGGGTGATGTGGCAGAGAGACTCTGACGAAGTGAAGCTGTGCGGAAGTGAAGCTGTGACGAAGTGAAGCTGTGAGGAAGTGAGGATGTGAGGAAGTGAGGCTGTGAGGAAGTGAGGCTGTGAGGAAGTGAGGCTGTGAGAAAGTGAGGATGTGACGAAGTGAGGCTGTGACGAAGTGATGTTGTGAGGAAGTTAACGGGAGGCTGTGTGGAAGTGAGACTGAGGAAGTGAGGCTTTGAAGACTGTGAGGAAAGATGTATGGCTGTGAGAAAGTGAGGCTATGAGGAAGTGAGAATGTGAGGAGGTGAGGCTGTGAGGCTGTTGGAGCCGACCGACCTTCAGGGCGGTCTCCATTACCCCGGAGCTCCCCGGAGGCACGCCGCTTCCCGGGCCGCCGCCGACAGTCTCTGGCGGTGACGTCACTGCTCGGCGGTCGCCGCTGGCCTGCGATTGGCTGCCGGTGTGCCTGCAAGGTCCGTGCCAGCCGGCGCGGCGGCGGCCGCCGAGCGCGCACCTGCACATACGCTGTGCACAGCGCACGATATGTGTGGTGCACGCTGTGCTCTGTTGTAGATCGATGGGACGGCGAACGGCCGGGGAATTCATCACGCACGGAGTTCGGCCGGCGACCGTGTGAAACTTTGAGCAAGATCGTGGTAACAGGAAGGTCGATGTTGTCGATGTTATGTCTTTTGGGAAACACGGTCCGGTCTTCGAACTCAGGCTGGGGCGGTTCCTGTCCGGACCCAGGCTGGAGCGGTCTCGGTCCGGACCCAGGCTGGAGTGGTCTCGGCCCGGTCCGGACCCAGGCTGGAGCGGTCGGTCCGGACCCAGGCTGGAGCGGTTCCAGTCCGGTCCGGACTCAGGCTACAGCGGTCTCGGTGAGGCTCATTCAGACTGAAGTCGTTCTGATCCTGCCGCGGGGAGTACACCATAGGAGTAGATCGCAGAGGTCCTGCTGGAAGCGAAGACTGTCGAATAGAGCTGACTGTGAATGCTTATTACTGAGGTGGGAACGGGAAGGGCTCAACCGGTCGAGCGTGGCTCGTGCCCTTCATGGGCGACCAGTGAACCCAGTCAACAGAGCATAACTGGGTCAGCTGCATGCATGTCAGGCGTACCGACATATGGATGACACCATACTTAGCAGCGCAGCATGCATGCGAGATATGCATGCACGATTTCGTGGAATAACATAGCTTCGAGTTCTGTTCTTTCCTTGTGCGACTCCAAATCTGGTGATCTTATATTTAATATATAAATATATCACACACCTAGACTATCGGTGGGCTTAAGCTTGATAACTCAGCCTGGTATTGTGCAGAGGATGCACAACAGTCATGCGTAATTGTTTGTGGCGTCGCTCGTTCCAGCCCAATCCTGAAAAATGACGCAGTCTGCACTGTTCGACTGCTCTCGGTCTTGTGAATAGGTGGAGGGTGGTTATGCTGCGCTCACTGTGAAGACGACCGTTAGCGAACGACTCTGTCCGTTTATGATTGCATGATACGCAATGAGCGCTGTGTGCTGCCTCCGAGGTTAGCATCGCGCTCGAGACGACGGAACATATCATTAGGCAGCCATATTTCAGCCGATGTTGTCGGCCACGTCAAGGCTGCACAGAAGCGCGGCGGATATTCGGTTATATTAACGGCCAATTACGCGCCATCCACCGATGTCGATTTGTGCCGCGGGCGGAAATGCATAAGCGGTTTTTTAAATTAATTTAATTAGGAGTTGACGTGCAGCGTATCGCGGAGCCTGGACCCGACATCGGCCGCGATAGGGCGCTGTCAAATACAGCCATTGATTGGTCTGACTCGTCTCGTCAAAATAAATGCTTCTCTGCGTCAGTTGTACCGCACCCGTGGCAGTTGGACGTCGCCGATCGTTTCAAACGCTGAGGGGAGGGCAGAAGTGCAACTCGCCGTCAGCAGCAGATCTGGCGCTGATCGGCTGACGCGCCGTCAACAGCAGGTCTGGCGCTGATCGGCTGACGCACCGTCAGCAGCAGGTCAGCGCTGATCGGCTGACGCGCCGTCAGCAGCAGGTCTGGCGCCGATCGGCTGATGTGCCGTCAGCAGCAGGTCTGGCGCCGATCGGCTGACGCGCCGTCAGCAGCAGATCTGGCGCCGATCGGCTGACGCGCCGTCAGCAGCAGATCTGGCGCCGATCGGCTGACGCGCCGTCAGCAGCAGGTCTGGCGCCGATCGGCTGACGCGCCGTCAGCAGCAGGTCTGGCGCCGATCGGCTGACGCGCCGTCAGCAGCAGATCTGGCGCCGATCGGCTGACGCGCCGTCAGCAGCAGGTCTGGCGCTGATCGGCTGACGCGCCGTCAGCAGCAGGTCTGGCGCTGATCGGCTGACGCGCCGTCAGCAGCAGATCTGGCGCCGATCGGCTGACGCGCCGTCAGCAGCAGATCTGGCGCCGATCGGCTGACGCGCCGTCAGCAGCAGATCTGGCGCCGATCGGCTGACGCGCCGTCAGCAGCAGGTCTGGCGCCGATCGGCTGACGCGCCGTCAGCAGCAGGTCTGGCGCCGATCGGCTGACGCGCCGTCAGCAGCAGGTCTGGCGCCGATCGGCTGACGCGCCGTCAGCAGCAGGTCTGGCGCCGATCGGCCGGCCGATTCGTGCCGCCGACCCGGGATCCTGATGCGCTCGACTCGCTCCGACTGGGCGCGTGGTGCGCTCGGCTGCCGCGCGGCCGCCGGCCCGTCGGGAGAGGTGACCCGTGTCGAAGCCGGCTCGGCCCGGCTAGCGGGCCGCGCGGTCGCTCGGACGGGCCGGCTTCCGGCTCCGGACTGTGCGTGTGAAACCGCGTCTCGTCGTCGGCGGGGGCCGCGGGCACGACGTGGCGAGCACACGGCGGCAGTGCGCCGGATGTGCGTGGGTGCCGTCACGCACATTCTTCGCGTGTGTGTATTTACCAGCCGCGCCCGGTCCGCACGAACCGCGCGCGTTGGCGTCGCCGTTGCATGGCTGCCATGCCGCTTATATCAGGTAATATCCTCGTTCGGCGTTCCAGTGCACGCGCTTGCACAAGGTGCATGCCGCGCGCCGTGCAGCATGCAGTGCACCCACACGTCGCTATCGTTACACCGATTGTTACGCCGGCTGCTTCTATCAGCCCGGTCCGCCTTGAGCTGTCGAGGTATCGCACTCTGGAATGCAACTGGAACGACATTTGACAGACAAACAATGGCCATGTCGGGAACGCGCAGACGCTCGATAAATAACTGCTCTCCTCTCAGGCACTCTTTCTCCGTGGTCTGTTGCGCCCGCCGCTGCCCCCGCCCCTGTGACCCCGGCAGGCAGGTCGTGACCCCCGACGGGGTGCGCCAGGGCGTGTGTGGCCGCAGATTCAATGGGACGGCTCGACGGGGGGCCATCTGAGCGGACAAAGGGCACTGCTGTAGTCAGATGGTGGTGTAGCCGGTGGAGGCCGTGATCAAATGGTTGTGTAGCGTGTGGGATCTGTGGTCGGCTGGTGGTGTAGCCGGTGGGCGCAGTGACGAGATGGTGGTGTATCTAGTGGAGGTTGTGGTCAAATAATGGTGTAGCTGGTAGACACAGTGGTGAGGTGGTGTTGTAGCCGATGAAGACCGCTATCAAATAGTGGTGTAGCCGGTGGACGCAGTGATGAGACGGTGGTGTAGTCAGTGGAGGCCGTGATCAAATGGTTGTGTAGCCGGTGGGATCTGTGGTCTGATGGTTGTGTAGCTGATGGGGGGAGGGGTGGTCAGACAGTTGCACTGGTTGCCTGTCGTGATCTACCACAGCTGGCCGGAGAGTGGAGGGGGAGAAGGATCAGTTGTTAGCTGGTGTACCCTGCCGAAGTGTAGGGAGGGAGATGGGCGTGGTCCAGAAGTGCATCCCCCGCCTTTGTTGGACGAGGCCGTGCCGGAACCGGTTCTGTCAGTCATTCGAGGAGGCCTCAGCTTGCCCACCACCTGTCTCCCGCTGCAGACCGGCCGGCCTCGCACGACCTGACCCTGATCCAGCCGCACCGTCTCCGCACCACCCGCACCTCCACCGCAGCGGTCGGACCGACGGGGCGTCATACGGCGTCACACCTCGTCACACGGCGCCACACCTCACCATACGGCGTCATACCGCGCCACACCTTGCCACATGGCGTCATACCGCGCCACACCTCGTCACACGGCGCCACAACTCGCCACATCTCACCACACCTCGCCACACGGCGCCACACCTCGTCACACCTCGTTATACGGTGTCACACCGCGCCACACCGCGCCACACCTCGCCACACCTCGTCACATCGCGTCACACCTCGTCACACGGTGTCACACCGCGTCACACCTCACCACACGGCGTCATATCGCGCCACACCTCGCCACACGGCGCCATACCTCGCCACACCTCACCACACCTCGCCACACCTCGTCACTCGCCGGTCACCTACGCCACGATCGCAGTTCAGACCGACACCACCAGCTTCTGCCGCCAAGTCGGACCGTGAATCATCGGCATCTCGCCAATGTCTCGACACTGCGCTCGGCGGCTGGCTGCTGCCTGCACACCAGCGGGGCGTGTGCACGTGAGCACGTCCTGCACGAGCCGCGGCACGGCCATGCACGTCGTCCCACGATACGGCCGTGCACGGGCGCGCGGCGTCCGGCGGCGGCGTCGGCCACTCTGGCAGCGAAGCGTCTCGGAGTCTGCCCAACTCTCACGGGCTTCGGAGAACGGTGCAGTGACGCTTCGCTGCCTCAGCAGCAGCCGCGGCTGCGCACCGCCTAGCTTGTCCGGTAGCAGCAGCGGCCGCGCTCCGCCTAACTTCCTCAGCAGCAGCCGCGGCTGCGCTCCGCCTAACTTCCTCGGGAGCAGCCGCGACCGCACTCCGCCTAACTTCCTCGGTAGCAGCCGCGACCGCACTCCGCCTAACTTCCTCGGTAGCAGCCGCGACCGCACTCCGCCTAACTTCCTCGGTAGCAGCCGCGACCGCGCTCCGCCTAACCAACGGATGTAATGGACAGATTGATGGACGAACGGACGGACAGACGGACGAACGGTACGCACCTGGCCGCGCTCCGCCTAACCAACGGATGCAATGGACAGATACGGACGAACGAACGCACGCATGTACGCGCGGACAAATGGACTGAACAAAAGCTGGAAAAACGGACGGTCAGGTTATTGCTGAACGAGCAGACAGACGGGCCGACGAGCAGTCGATAGTCCTCCCAACGGGACCGATCGGGAAGTGATGACCAGTCTGGGAGTGACGACTAGCTCCAAACAGGACGATCTGTGTTAGGCGGTGCGATGAATCGGTGCGTCAGTTGCTCGTTTGGTGCGCACGCGGCTACAGACTCATCCCAGCGTGACGTGACGTGACGTGACGTGACGTGGCACCACGGGCGAAGCCTCACTCAAGTGCTCACTTGCAAGCGGATTCCCGCGCGCGCGCACAGTTCGATTTCAGTCGGAACCGTCGTCATGCACAAAAAGTCAGCCCGTTCGGTGCATGCTCGTGGCAGAGTAGTGGCACATGATGCACGACGCCCGTCCGACCTTCACTTAAACTCCGCGCGATGTCCGCGACACGGTTCAGCTCTGTGACATCTGACATATGGCGCCTGCCATCTGTCCGTGCACTGACATGCACCTGTAGAACAACGCCGGAGCGCACATCTGCCACGTGTTGTCCGCTCGTCCGCGGCACTGTCCGGACGCCGCCGTGTTTGTCGGGCACACGTGATGGTGGCGGCGGCGATGGTGGCACTGAGACCCCTGTCGACAGCTGACCTTCACTCAGACACCGGCGGCATGTCGAGGACCCTCGATGGTGTCGCCGATACCCTTGTTAGCTATTGGCCTTCATTCAGACGCCGAGGCACGCTGGTGAGGTCGTCTGAGTCGTTGGATCCGAGACCCTGCCGTCGGCGTCCGCGGGTGTCGTGTCTCTACCATGCGGCACACGTCAATACCCGCCGTTCCCGCCAATTCCCACCGTACCCATCAATACCCACCGTATATGTCAATTTCCACCGTACCCGCTAATGCCCATCGTACCCGCCAATACCCACCGCACCCGCTAATACCCACCGTACCCGCCAATATCCATCGCACCCGCCAATACCCACAATATCCGCCATTACATACCGTACCCGGCAATACCCGCCGTACTCGCCAATACCGAAGTCGCTGGAGTGACGACTCCTCGTCTTCACACAGACCACTGTTTACACATTCAGAGATCTGAAAACTCGCCCCTCCTAAAGCCACACATGGCCGAGTGCACCACGAAGCGCATCGGCATCAATATTCGGGACGCCTCCTCGCCAGCGGCGGCTCCTTGTCGGCTGGCCCGTGACGTCCGAACAGACGGGGCTCCACCGGGAGCTGTGGGGCTGTGACGTCAGAACAGACGGGTCTCCACCGGGAGCTGAGTGGGGCTGTAACGTCGGAACAGACGGGTCTCCACCGGGAGCTGAGTGTGGCTGACCACGTGAAGCCGGTGCCGCCGCTCCTCTCTGGTGGTCACCTAGTAAACGATCACCCCCGGGAGTTGCCAGGACCGCCTGCCTGCTGCCTCGGGTCGCCAGTCTCCTGTCCGGGACCACAGAGTCAAGATGAGGCAGGCACATGTTCATGCATACATTGCTAGACTGACTTATGCATGCATGCATTGTTACTGACTGATGGATTGACTCCACCAGCAGTGACCGTGGCACGGTAATGGAAATGGTGATGTCTAGCACCAGTCGGCGTGTTCGTCCCCAGTAGCGTAGCTTTAGCCTCAGATGTGGTGTGGTAAGTGGTGCTGGTGGTGGTGGTGACGGTTATTGGCCTCACGACTGTTATGGATTGCATAGCGTTGCCAATCTCTCACGCCGATTAATCGCGGGCGAGGAGCAGCGACAGGTGGGGGCTGAACCCACAACCTTTCTGTCGAGAGGCGAGCGTCTTGCCTCGGGACACTCGCCCTCGCAATAGTGGCAGTGGTAGTGGTGGTGATGGTGGTAATGGTGAGCGGTGTTCGCGTGATCCCGCGGGGACGAGCCAACACTGACACGTGACACGAAGCCGCGTGCTGCCGCCTCCTTCCTCCTCCGGCCCTGGTCTGACCTCACGCCCCCTCCGCGGGCGACACTCCTCCCCTCTCCTGCACCAGGATACAGACAAGAATACAATGTTCTGTTGTGTTATGTAGTGCACTTGTATACTCAACTCCAGGCGATCTCCACAGGCTGTGCGGAGGGCTGGATGCATAGTTGCATGATGTTTGGAAATGGGCATTCCTCATGCTCAACGCGGGTTTTATTTGTAGGCTGCCCGCTATTTCCTTATGCTTCTCATAAACACCACTAAACACCGAGCTTCCCCACAATGAGACGCGACCTCCCCAATTAGCATGGGAAAAACTTTCATGTGGACGCAGTCTGACATTAGCCTGGAGATGAGAGATAATGGGGCTCATCTCCTCATTAATTTGTGTCATAATAATACATCTCCAGTACCACTAAAGTTAAATTCCATGCAGATCTGGATTTTTGTATGCGGAACATCCAATGTCAAAAGTATGCGAAGTGCAGATGCCTTATGCGACCCATAGGAGTGCAACGTTTCCAAAATGATTGGGGAGGGCAAATGAGTTTAGTTCACGCTGTTATTTCCAGTAAACGCCCTTGACCTAGGTCCTCGGCTTTTCCCTCGGTCATAGTTTGATCTAGGCCCCACGTTCCACCTTAGCAACATTGTGGGAGGGGTATTTCCCCCGAAGTATGGAGGGTGACCGCCACTGATGCTTCATCCAGGTGACTCCTGCTTATTCGAATGACCCGTAATCGTTATGTTTTTCGACCGGCACGGATTCAAAAGCGTGAATTATCACTGCACCTTTATGCCAAAAGAGCTTTCAGAAACTTCCCTCCCTCCTTTGCTACCTATGCCCTCGGGTTGACCTTTTCCAGGGTGTGCACGTCGCGTGCTAGTGCTTCACATGCTGTGTGTGGGCTGGTCGAAAATCCACAGCGCGAGAGCGGTAACGAAGTGGCGATTGTGCTCTCATTTCTCATTAGCATGCAGAATGTGGCCTGAGTGCCAGTGCCGTACTAATCAGCTGGTGTCTGAGCCTTCAGTGTGTGATGCATCGATGTTTGGCCACACCACCGCAGAGAGAGTTCAACACATTGGCGATGACGCACTCATTGTTGTGTGCGCCGCCGCCCGCCGAGCACGCGTATTTGTTCCGCCTATATGGACCGCCGGACAATGGGCCCCAGAGTGACACCCGCAGAGTGAGAGCGACACCCACCGGGTCGGCCGCGATCGGCGGCGCGGTCGGAGCACCCGGTTTCCGTTCCATTGTCCAATGCGGGCGTGAAAGGCTGCTAAGTGTCGAAGTCAGGGTGCCTCACGCAGCGTACTCGGAGCGGTTCGAGACAGCGACAGAGAGGCCAAGTCTGAACGTTGCGAGTCATTTCAAGTCGATTTTGGCGCCTTGGCGTCGAGCGTTTATGTTCTCGTTGGAGCCTGCGCCCACGGTTCCGTTAATTGCACATTTACGCGAAGTCATTGACGACCGGCAATGCCGGGCAATTAACATGAGCATTTTAAGCCTGTGTTGTTGCCGTGACGTCTGCATCAGTCATTTATGTCCGCTCAGCTGCACCGCAAAGTGGATGGCTCAGCAGTTAAAGCACCGAAACACCCTTCCTAGAGTTTACGAACGGTGGACGTGCGTTCGTGACGCACATTCTGCCGTACCTCATGTCACCATTTGTAACCTGTCTTCCTAATTGCTGCATTCCCATATTTAACTTGAACTCAAGTACCTGTTAGCTACCGTTGATAATCATGTCAAAATGTATCTCAAATGATCCGTTCTGCGCAGCCCGTCTATTGTCGGTCACCGCATGTGCCCTGCCCATGTCGTAGCCTGGGCACGCCCCGCGCCCTTGACACCCCAATGTCGGACTTGGTGAACTCCCACGCTCGTGTCCGCCGGACGCAGTACCAGACGTCCAGGCGTGACCTGGGTGGGGGGAGGGGGCGGACGGCCACAGGTTGTCGCCGACGCTGGGTCGTGTTCGAGAGCCGCACGGAGTGCCAGCAGGTGTACTGCCAGCCAGACTGCGAGCCCGCCCAACAGCCGACCTTTGACCTCACCCGTCGCCACTGCCTTCGCCGGGCTCAGGTGACGGACTCCGCGGCCGCCGGAGCTGAGTCATCACCGGCTCAGGTCTGGCCTGGAGATGGCGGCACAGGGCCGTGCCAGATCTGGGGATCTGGCAGTTCCAGGCCGGGACAGACATGGGGATCTGGCAGCACAGGGCCGGGCCTGATCTGGAGATGTGGCAGCTCTGGGCCGGGCCTGACCTGGAGATGTGGCAGCTCTGGCTCAGATCTGGCCTGGAGATCTGGCAGCACTGGGCCGGGCCTGACCTGGAGATGTGGCAGCTCTGGCTCAGATCTGGCCTGGAGATCTGGCAGCACTGGGTCGGGCCAGATCTGGAGATCTGGCAGCTCCAGGCCGGGACAGACATGAGGATCTGGCAGCACTGGGCCGGGCCAGACCTTGGGACCTGGCAACGACGGCCGGATGCGGGAGATCGGTCGCCATCAGTTCAGCTCTGATCTGAGTACCTGGAAACGCTGGATCGCGTGGCTGGCCTGGACAACTACCAACATTGAATTAAGAGCCGTGTAATTTGGCAAAGCCAATCAAGCTTCAACTATGGATTTGGCAGCACTGAATTAAACCTGACCGGTGGCTCTGGCGGCCTTGAAATTTGGTGGCAGCTATAGGACGGTGACCACGCCATCCAATCAGTGATCGGACCGTAATGGTCGCGTGAAATCGTGAGAAGGCGTCGAACCGTTGGCAACGGCGTCATATGCCGATCGGCCCCGAGCGCTTCGCCTAGCTGAACACAGCTCCTCTGATAACGAAGATGATACGCCCGATACGCCTCATGCCGTTCACGTCTCACGCCACCCGCCTCACACCTCACGCCATCTGAATGACCACGAACCGGATCATATACGGTGGAGTCTATGTTAACGGACTGAGTTCTGTTACCCAGTGTTACACAGGTTGCTGCGGATACCACGTGACATTCTTACCCGTTATGCTGCACGGGCTCGACTGGAATGAAGCCTCCCGGAATTGCAGGCATGTGCCTGAATAACAATACGGCACGGTTTTTATTTTAGCAACGCTACGTTTCGTGGACATGTTTTTCAATGGTATCGTGCAAAGGAATGTTTTCAGCTAAAGAATAGGCTGACGTGTGCAGCAGCCACAATGAAAGGCTAGTCTATCGCCATTTTTTTCATGGTACTTAGGCTACAAAAGTTGGTTCAGACGACCGGGAATGCCGGCACGCTTGCACAGTCAAAAGTAAGCGGCACTTTACGGGTGGAGGCAGGCTAACATCATCCGTGACCTCGCGGCCCCCAACAGTAACCGGAGGAGGCCGTTGCCGACCAACGCCCGCCGGTGTGGGTAGGACCTTTAGACGACGACACGGTTGACGCCTTGTGCGCGGCGGCGCCGCCACTGGGCGTCACAGAAACATCGCCGGCCGTCGGCCCGTGCAAGCGAGACGCTTCACAGCTGCTGCCGCCGGCGGCAGTCTTTGTGTCCGCGTCGGGCGCCGCTCGGGGCGACCAGCCGCCTGCGACCCCGCTGACCCCACCGCCGACCCGATCACGAGTGCACGTTTTTGCCGACAAACGCTAACGTGCCTGCGATGGTCCGGAACAAAGGTGGCACGGCGCGCGCGGCTGCCCCGTTGCCGGAAAGTGGCCGTCGCCTGTCGCCCTTCTGCGCTCCGTGTCGGCCGCTCTGGCGTGCTCAAGGCTGTCGGTTTCGCTCTGTGTCGGCCGCTCTGGGTCGCTCTCGGCTGTCTGTTTCGCTCCGTGTCGGCCGCTCTGGGGCGCTCTCGGCTGTCGGTTTCGCTCTGTGTCGGCCGCTCTGGGTCGCTCTCGGCTGTCTGTTTCGCTCTGTGTCGGCCGCTCTGGGTCGCTCCCGGCTGTCGGTTTCGGTCCGTGTCGGCCGCTATGGCGAGCTCTCGGCTGTCGGTTTCACCTGCGCTAGCGAGATCCATCTCTGTCGGCCGATTGTTTCTCCGTGGCGTCCCTCCGAGCCGCCTCCCCGCGGCGTCCGTTTCCCGGAAGGCCACCCACCAGCCGGGCCGGCGGAGGTGGGGGTAGCTGCCGCCGACTGTTTCGGCCGGCACAGAGGCGACGGATCGCGTAGCGCCGCCCGGCGGGTCGACTCTCTCGTTGAGCCGGGGCGAAAGTCGGCACCTCGGGGGAGGGCGGGCCGACCCGGCAGCGGTCCCGGCGGTCGTCGGACACTCAGCCGGCCGCGCGGCGTGACGGCTGGCGTGTCGGCTGGCGTGTCGGCTGGCGTGTCGGCTGGTGTGTCGGCTGGTGTGTCGGCTGGCGTGTCGCCTGGCGTGTCGGCTGGCGTGTCGGCTGGCGTGTCGGCTGGCGTGTCGGCTGGCGTGTCGGCTGGCGTGTCGGCTGGCGTGTCGGCTGGTGTGTCGGCTGGCGTGTCGGCTGGCGTGTCGGCTGGTGTGTCGGCTGGCGTGACGGCTGCCGTGTCGGCTGGCGTGTCGTGGGCTGGCGTGTCGGCTGGCGTGTCGGCTGGCGTGTCGGCTGGCGTGATGGCTGGCGTGTCGGCTGGTGTATCGGCTGGCGTGTCGGCTGGCGTGACGGCTGGCGTGTCGGCTGGTGTGTCGGCTGGCGTGTCGGCTGGCGTGACGGCTGGCGTGTCGGCTGGCGTGACGGCTGGCGTGTCGGCTGGCGTGTCGGCTGGCGTGACGGCTGGCGTGTCGGCTGGCGTGTCGGCTGGCGTGTCGGCTGTCGTGTCGGCTGTTGGCTGGCGTGTCGGCTGTTGGCTGGCGTGTCGGCTGGCGTGTCGGCTGGCGTGTCGGCTGTTGGCTGGCGTGTCGGCTGTTGGCTGGCGTGTCGGCTGTTGGCTGGCGTGTCGGCTGGCGTGTCGGCTGGCGTGTCGGCTGGCGTGTCGGCTGGCGTGTCGGCTGGCGTGTCGGCTGGCGTGTCGGCTGGCGTGACGGCTGGCGTGTCGGCTGGCGTGTCGGCTGGTGTGTCGGCTGGCGTGTCGGCTGGTGTGTCGGCTGGCGTGTCGGCTGGCGTGTCGGCTGGCGTGTCGGCTGGCGTGTCGGCTGGCGTGTCGGCTGGTGTGTCGGCTGGCGTGTCGGCTGGCGTGTCGGCTGGCGTGTCGGCTGTTGGCTGGCGTGTCGGCTGGTGTGTCGGCTGGTGTGTCGGCTGGCGTGTCGGCTGGTGTGTCGGCTGGCGTGTCGGCTGGCGTGTCGGCTGGTGTGTCGGCTGGCGTGTCGGCTGGCGTGTCGGCTGGTGTGTCGGCTGGCGTGTCGGCTGGCGTGTCGGCTGGCGTGTCGGCTGGCGTGTCGGCTGGCGTGTCGGCTGTTGGCTGGCGTGTCGGCTGGCGTGTCGGCTGTTGGCTGGCGTGTCGGCTGGCGTGTCGGCTGGCGTGTCGGCTGGTGTGTCGGCTGGCGTGTCGGCTGGTGTGTCGGCTGGCGTGTCGGCTGGCGTGTCGGCTGGCGTGTCGGCTGGCGTGTCGGCTGACGTGTCGGCTGGCGTGTCGGCTGTTGGCTGGCGTGTCGGCTGGCGTGTCGGCTGGCGTGTCGGCTGGCGTGTCGGCTGGCGTGTCGGCTGGCGTGTCGGCTGGCGTGTCGGCTGTTGGCTGGCGTGTCGGCTGTTGGCTGGCGTGTCGGCTGGCGTGTCGGCTGGCGTGTCGGCTGGCGTGTCGGCTGGCGTGTCGGCTGGCGTGTCGGCTGGCGTGTCGGCTGTCGGCTGGCGTGTCGGCTGGCGTGACGGCCGGCGTGACGGCTGGCGTGACGGCTGGCGTGACGGCCGGCGTGTCGGCTGCCGTGTCGGCTGGCGTGTCGGCTGGCGTGTCGGCTGGCGTGTCGGCTGGCGTGTCGGCTGGTGTGTCGGCTGGCGTGTCGGCTGGCGTGTCGGCTGGCGTGTCGGCTGGCGTGTCGGCTGGCGTGTCGGCTGGCGTGTCGGCTGGCGTGTCGGCTGGCGTGTCGGCTGGCGTGTCGGCTGGCGTGTCGGCTGGCGTGTCGGCTGGTGTGTCGGCTGGCGTGTCGGCTGGCGTGTCGGCTGGCGTGTCGGCTGGCGTGTCGGCTGGCGTGTCGGCTGGCGTGTCGGCTGTCGGCTGGCGTGTCGGCTGGCGTGTCGGCTGGCGTGTCGGCTGGCGTGTCGGCTGCCGTGTCGGCTGCCGTGTCGGCTGGCGTGTCGGCTGGCATGTCGGCTGGCGTGTCGGCTGGCATGTCGGCTGGCGTGTCGGCTGGCGTGTCGGCTGGTGTGTCGGCTGGCGTGTCGGCTGGCGTGTCGTCGGCTGGCGTGACGGCTGCCGTGTCGGCTGGCGTGTCGTGGGCTGGCGTGTCGGCTGCCGTGTCGGCTGGCGTGTCGGCTGGCGTGTCGGCTGGCGTGTCGGCTGTCGGCTGGCGTGACGGCTGGCGTGTCGGCTGGCGTGTCGGCCGGCGTGTCGGCTGGCGTGACGGCTGGCGTGACGGCTGGCGTGACGGCCGGCGTGTCGGCTGGCGTGTCGGCTGGCGTGACGGCTGGCGTGACGGCTGGCATGCCGCGGAGACGATTCGGACCCAGCAGACTGCCGTCGGGTGCCATCAGGGAGGCTGTGACGACCGCTCGAGAGGCTACGTCACTGACCGAACAAAATGCTCCCCATTTCGCCGATCCGATGTCGGATCAGAGAGGACTCGGGGACGCGGTCCAGTGTTCACGCGCGACGACGAGATCGGGTCAAGTATTCGGTGTCAGTGCTCAAGAACCGTTCCAAGTACCGTCGGCCTACCGTGCTCAACGAAGACTCGAAGTGTTGATGACACGCACAACACCAGCCCAGAGCCTCCGCCGGTATTCAGAAGACTGTCCAGACGCCTAGTCCTCGTTTCACGGCAGATCCAGCGACTTGGGTTCAGCCCCGCTGCGACGGCCACCCCTGATCTCGTGCCGACCAGAGGAGCCGTCCTAAGTCCAGCTGTGTAATTAGTGAAAGCGTTGCTGGCCAACTGATTTGCAGCTGCGAGTTGGCGAGGCAGTGAGGCGCGAGCGAGAGCAAGACATAATGACCACATCTGCAAGTCTGTCCAGCACTGGATCGGCTCCCCGCGGCCACCAACTTCGCTGAGGTCGACACGTTCTGCTATGGTTACCAAACCGTTAGAAATCGAGATCCGATCGACGCGAGGCGGCGCTGACAGCGCTGCTGAGAGACGGTTTCTCCCGACTCGCCGACATTGAACACTCGACTAGAGCAAGTCAACTTGCAACAATGTTTGAATCGTGCGTGTCTTGCATATTCTGATCTGACGCAATGGAGCGGAAGAATAAAGACGTGCTTCTCATGTGAACGGTCGCGAATGCACAGCCGATATCGAGGTTCATGGATTGGTTTGAGTGCTATTTATTTGAATTCGTCTCCAGTCAGCACGAATTTGCATTAAGCCAACATGGTGGCGCCTGGTTAAATAAGCACGGCCGGCAAGCACGCAAAAATGTCATTCAGAATGTAGAACGTCGTAATGGATCGAAAGAAGTTAAATGAAATGGAATATGGGTGTTGGTCAACATAATCGTGTGACCTTCCCACTAAGCCCCAATACCGGGCTGGTGCAATGGGGCGACGTCGTGCGCTTTGGCAGTCCCGTTGATCTGGAGGATTTTGCAAGAGTGCGGGATCCTCCCCATTTGATGAAATGCCTTTTTTACCACGCCAAATGACCGGAAGCTAGAGAAACCTCTCTAGATCCCTCTTGTTAATCCCGAGTGCACGCCTGGTGGTATCTGAATTGTCTTTTGAATTCAGCACGTCACAATGTAGTCAATACCATGCGATGCAATGGCGTTGGTGACATGTGGCTGCCCCGGTGGACGGCAGCGCTCTGGTGGTGAGTGGTGTCCCGGTTGACTGCGGGGAGTGGTGTCCCGGTGGGCGGCGGGGAGTGGTGTCCCGGTGCCCGGCGGTGAGTGGTGTCCCGGTGGACTGCGGTGAGTGGTGTCCCGGTGGGCGGTGGAGATTGGTGTCCCGGTGCCCGGCGGTGAGCGATGTCCCGGTGGACTGCGGGGAGTGGTGTCCCGGTGGACTGCGGTGAGTGGTGTCCCGGTGGACGGCGGGGAGTGGTGTCCCGGTGCCCGGCGGTGAGTGGTGTCCCGGTGGACTGCGGTGAGTGGTGTCCCGGTGGACGGCGGTGAGTGGTGTCCCGGTGGGCGGCGGTGAGTGGTGTCCCGGTGGGCGGCGGTGAGTGGTGTCCCGGTGGGCGGCGGTGAGCGATGTCCCGGTGGACGGCGGGGAGTGGTATCCCGGTGCCCGGCGGTGAGCGATGTCCCGGTGGGCGGCGACGAGCGATGTCCCGGTCACCGCCGCCGGTCGACCTGCCGGTCAGCCGCCACGGACCGTCGTCTCCGACACTGCCCGCGTGCCGCGCGGTCGGGCATTGTGCGCCGAGATTGCCGCTTTCGCCGCGGCGTTTTTGTGAGATCGCGGCGACGAGTGCCGACACTGGCCAGATGAAGGCTCAATTGTGCACGCTCCGGCCTCGACTTCCTGCGCTGGAGCGCGTCGGAGCTGCTCTTTCCCGTGGAAGTTGGTCCGGTCACCGTGGATGTTACTCTGCACGAATAGCCAGTGGCGGATCCAGGGGTACCTGGGGGCCTGTACTACCCCTCCTCCGATGGAAGGTGGCGCCCCTCTGGCCGAGAAACGGCGCCCATCTGAGAATGGTGAGTTGCACCCTACCCGTTCAAATTTTTTGTTCAGCCAGCGACGCCCCTCGGCAGGAAAAGGCGTCACTTCAGATACTTTTGCAGTGGCGCCCTTCCGAAGACGTGACACCCCCCTCAGCAAATCACCCTCCCCGATGACGATTTTTAGATGCGCTCCTACGAATGGCTTCTATTAACTGGTAGGATCCAGCCGGGTGCTGGCTGCCACCCAGTCTGCTACTCTTAGGGTACCACTTGTTCGACCGTTCTCCTCGTTATTCCATTTACTGTATCTGATTTGTCCATAAATGGATATCTCATCGGAACCTAAGTGGTCTTACCAGAGCCGGATGATCGTGGCCAGGACTGAGGCAGTGGTTCAGCTACAACAGTTAGTAACAGGTAGTAGCAACTAACAGTGAGTCACAGCTATTAACCGAGCGCTACCAGTTAGCCGCGTTGTTGCACGGTTATGTCTACGACAGGTATAATGTATTACCATATTCAAAGGATAGGAGAAAGTATTGACACGTGCGGTGAAGCAACACCCGCTGTGACGTTTTCGACCGTGCGCGATGTCTCTGGCAGTCGTCCAAATGACGACGTGGTCATTTTGTGTTGCGCCGGCTTGTTGAGATTAGTCAGCTGTAGCGTATTAGTCAGCTGTAGCGTATAAATGAATCCAAATACGGCGGTAAGCACAATGCATTGCAAAGGCAGAGCAGTGGTGTCGCCACATCGGCTTTGCCGGTGAGTGATGAAAGTGGATCTTGGCACTTGTGCATAGGTGAAAAATAGCCAACAGTCAACACGTAGACATGCACAAAAATAACAGTGCGCCATTCAATCTGGGCACCAACAACGACGAGAATAGCACACAACAGTCACTCCATCTATTCAGCGATGGTCGAATCCACATGATGGTGAATCCATGCCCAATTTTGACTGCATGTTCTTGAAATATTCTTCCATAGGTTGATTTTCGGCTGGGTTTCCACGTTGCGGGAGGATTCTATGAACATGTCTGTATTTCTCCTGTTGCGCTTTATTCACTGGCCCCGGCGCTTTCTTGACTTTTTGCCACGACCTACGACCTCGATAAAACAAGTCAAGAACGCACATCAATCCTGAAAAGACCTCTCCGCTGCCCTCATGGAGTATTGCATAGTGACACGGCGTGTAGATTTTGTCGTGCTTGACCTTCCACCTGTTCCACCCGACTTTCCACCTGTCAGCAAGCTGTGGCGAGGTGTGCGGCACACGGCGGTTCTGCCGCCTGTCTCGATCACAGCCTCTGGTACCGGGACTACCATGCCGTCCTGGCCTCGCTCTTCTGAGCTGGATCCCAACAAATGCTGTCCCAGGTGTCGCTGGACGTCCCAGGTGTCCCAGTTGTCCCAGGTGTCGCTGGGCGACCGTTCCGGGTCGCTTGGTCCTGCGGCAGTGCACACCGATGTGGTAGGCATCGGCGACTGCGACATGCTGATGGTGTATGGCGGAGATGGCCGAAATGCGTGTATGGCGGAGATGGGTGTATGGCGGGGATGGCCGAGATGCGTGCGTGGCGGAGATGGATGTATGGCGAGGATGGCCGAGATGTGTGCATGGCGCGGATGCGTATGTGGTGGAGTGTGCGTGTATGCCTGGACGTGTACGGGTATGTCGCGAAATGCTCGAGTGGCAGAGACGCTTACTGAGTTCAAGAGGTGCCGACGCGTTGCATGTGATTCAAAATCAATCTTGCTGGTCGATGCGCCCTAAAGCCCAAATAACTAACTAAAATCAATATTGCGTTATTCGCGCGGTATGTGAGGCCATATTCACTGCGTGCATGGCCTGCATCAAATAGTGACACCACTTGACCCGTTCAGGATTTAAAGTCGTGTCGCCCAGGCGAGGTAAGCATTGAACTGAGTTTGATCATTGGGCTTCATCCCATATATATGGGGGCGCAAGTCTTGATTTTCGAAGAAATTAAAAGAAATCGAATATTATGTAAAACCGTAGATAGTTGACTGTCAGAACGTCATAATTGCGCTACATCAATGTAATCAAGATGTTCGCCTCAAGGTGTTTTGTAGGGCAAACTTGTGGTTCATGGCATCATAGCTGACTGCATTGATCCTGAACTCATCACCCGAGCATGTAATTACAGGTTAGTCATAAAACGTTGACCGTCAGCGTAATGTGGCGTCACTACAGGTGACAGTGGTCCAATGTGGGCCCACGCAGCCGACATTTCCTCCGACCAGGTGCCAGCCGGATATGACACAGTCAAATTATGAGCGCCCTGTGATAATTGGACCCAAATTCCGACGCAAATTCGACTTATTAATCCAACGGCTGTGCCACTGAGTGCCGGATCGAGCCGACACGTAGAACAAGATGATCATTTGCGCGTCTGGTGTGCGACCCGAATAACCGGTCGTTGCGTGGCCACTGCTTGCACGATTAATCACTCCCACCCCACTGTTGTTGGACACATTAACTGTCCTATCGTCGCCCAAACAGAAAACACCTCGTGTTTACCGCACCGCTCTCGGTGGCCACGCTGCACTTACCGCGCCGTCCGCGGCTTTTTGCGCGCCGAAACGGCCGGCTGCAGCTGCGTGCAGGCAGCTCGTGCCTCGGCCGTCTGCCGGTCTCCACCAGAGGAGGCTCCGCCAGACACGGGGTGGCACGGGGCGGCACGAGGTGACGCTCGTGCCTCGGCCGTCTGCTGGTCTCCACCAGAGGAGGCTCCGCCAGACACGGGGTGGCACGGGGTGACGCTCGTGCCGGTCTAAGGGTCGGGGCCGCTGCTGGTCTCCACCAGAGGAGGCTCCGCCAGACACGGGGTGGCACGGGGCACGGGTGACGCTCGTGCCTCGGCCGTTTTTGCCTCGGCCGTCTGCTGGTCTCCACCAGAGGAGGCTCCGCCAGACACGGGGTGGCACGGGGTGACGCTCGTGCCTCGGCCGTCTGCCGGTCTCCACCAGAGGAGGCTCCGCCAGACACGGGGTGGCACGGGGTGACGCTCGTGCCTCGGCCGTCTGCCGGTCTCCACCAGACTTGACTCCACCAGACACGGGGCGGCGCGAGGTGACGCTCGCGCTCGTCGTCAGCCGCAGCCGCCGCTGGCCGTCGCCACCGTCGCCAGCCGTCTTCGGCAGTTCCCAGCCATCGGCAGCGGTCTACAGCCGTCCCCAGCTACCCTTAGCCGCTCTCAGCCGCTCTCAGCCGGTCTCAGGAATCCCTAGCCTTTCCCAGTCGCACACCGCCATCCTGAACCATCCCAGCCGCCCTCAGCCGTCCCGAAGAATCCTCAGCCGCTCCGGTCGTCCCCAGCCGACTCTGACTCATCTCTGCCGAGCCTGTGCAGCGTCCTCAGCCGCTGCAGTCGTCCCCAGCTGTCCTCAGCCGTCTCGAGGCATCCTCAGCCGCTCCGGTCGTCCCCAGCCGACTCTGACGCATCTCTGCCGAGCCTGTGCAGCGTCCCTCAGCCGCTCCAGTCGTCCCCAGCCGACTCTGACGCATCTCTGCCGGGCCTGTGCAGCGTCCTCAGCCGCTCCAGTCGTCCCCAGCCGCTGACGCATCCTCCAGCCGTCTCGAGGCATCCTCAGCCGCTCCGGTCGTCCCCAGCCGACTCTGACGCATCTCTGCCGGGCCTGTGCAGCGTCCTCAGCCGCTCCAGTCGTCCCCAGCCGACTCTGACGCATCTCTGCCGAGCCTGTGCAGCGTCCTCAGCCGCTCCGGTCGTCCCCAGCTGTCCTCAGCCGTCTCGAGGCATCCTCAGCCGCTCCGGTCGTCCCCAGCCGACTCTGACGCATCTCTGCCGGGCCTGTGCAGCGTCCTCAGCCGCTCCGGTCGTCCCCAGCTGTCCTCAGCCGTCTCGAGGCATCCTCAGCCGCTCCGGTCGTCCCCAGCCGACTCTGACGCACCTCTGCCGGGCCTGTGCAGCGCCCTCAGCCGCTCCCGTCGTCCCCAGCCGACACTGACGCATCTCTGCCGAGCCTGTGCAGTGTCCTCAGCCGCTCCTGTCGTCCCCAGCCGACTCTGACGCATCTCTGCCGAGCCTGTGCAGCGTCCTCAGTCGCTGCAGTCGTCCCCAGCTGTCCTCAGCCGTCTCGAGGCATCCTCAGCCGCTCCGGTCGTCCCCAGCCGACTCTGACGCATCTCTGCCGGGCCTTGGGGGGCCCCCAGCCGCTCCGGTCGTCCCCAGCCGACCTGACGCATCTCTGCCGCTGCAGTGTCCTCAGCCGCTCCGGTCGTCCCCAGCCGACTCTGACGCATCTCTGCCGAGCCTGTGCAGCGGCGCACGCGCTGGTGCGCGGCAGACGGCTGTTTATTACGACGCGGAGGATGCCGCGGCCGCCGTCTCACATAGCGGGCTGCACGGTCCACCTGGCCCCGCCTGGCAGCACGCCCGCCTCTCAGTCTCGACTGCGTACATGGGCGGACACAAGATGGAAATGGTTTTCGGGGCAGCTTTGACCATCAAATAGGCGCTAATTTCGGAAAGTGACGCCAATGACTGGAGTGGCAGGAGGTCTGCACTGGAGTGGGAGGGTGTTTGTGCCGGAGTGTCAGAGAGTCTGTACTGGAGCTGAGGATTCTGATTCTCAGAATTCGAATATATTCGAATATATTTGAATCTTGCGAATCCTAAGATTCTGAATATGTGGATTCGAAATCTGAAAATTGGTATTATAGTCCTACAAACCACAGTTGAATCCAGAAAGCCATCATTTAGATATGCAAATAAAGGTATTGAAATATGCTTCATGGTTAATTTATTTTCAAATATACTAAATATATATATATATATATATATATATATATATATATATATATATATATGTACTTATATATCGGTGCTGCAGCGGACTGAGTCACCTGTCCTGCATTTCATTACATTGCATTAGTTACTGCCGGACCCAATTGGCGCGGTTACTGGTTTTACGCCGCCACCACCAAATTTCGCTGGTTCATTGTTGGGCCAAAGGAAGACAGCCTCCATAGCGACTCAAACAGTAACCCTTTGGTTGGCAAGGGAGCACCTCCTAGCTTCGCACGACCGCCCCTACCTAATTTATTGCGCCAATTTTCTGCAGGTGGGGAACGCCTTTTTTCTACTTGCAATTTGACGGTTAAGTTTCAAAATTGCATTCGCAAGTGTGGTTTAGCGAAGCTGAAAGTTTCGAAATTTGTATGCTTTATCTGGGCCTGTGACGTCATATGTGACGCCAAATTAAGAAAATTGTGCCTATCGGGGTCATTACCCTATTATCTCCCCACGTCTCATGAAAAAACAAAAATCCGACACCTACCCGGACTGGTACCGGTGCCCTCCCCATTTTGTTGGCCGGGTTACAAATGTGCCAATGCCAGAAGCGTTGAGGACAATCAGCCATAACCCAATGAAATCAGTATAAAAGCGTGAACAACATGGCGTCAAGAATTTCGAGATTCGATGCAAAGATTCGAATCTATTCGAATATAATCGAATCTCGAATCCGATTCCGAATCCACCCACCCCAGGATTCGAATCCCAAAATGCATGCAAATCATCAGCGCTATACTGCACCGAAGTATCCGAAAGCATGCGGGGAGTGTTCAAGTGTTTGCACCACTGTGGCGAAGCGCCTGCACCGGAGTGTGTTCGAGGATTTGCACCAGAATGGCAGAGTACTTGCGCCGGAGTGTGCGAGTGATAACACCTTGAGTTATTGGCGCAAAACGACTCCAGTAGTCAAGGCGCCATAAAACTCCAATAGCGAACTAACCTGCACCCAGGTGCCCCGAGAGCCGGACCGCCGATGGTCCGAGGGACAGCTGGCGCGGCGCGGCCGGACCGGACCGGGCGTCCTTCGCCGTGTGCAGCCTGTTTACTGCAGAGCAGGCCGGGCGCCGGCCGAGGCAGCTGGCCAGCACGCCGGGCGTGTCCAGGCCGAGGCAGCTGGCCAGCACGCCGGGCGTGTGCAGGCCGAGGCAGCTGGCCAGCACGCCGGGCGGGTGCGGCCGAGGCAGCTGCCCAGCACGCCGGGCGGCCGAGGCAGCTGCCCAGCACGCCGGGCGGCCGAGGCAGCTGGCCAGCACGCCGGGCCAGTGCAGGCTGAGGCAGCTGCCCAGCACGCCGGGCGGGTGCAGGCTGAGGCAGCTGCCCAGCACGCCGGGCGGCCGAGGCAGCTGGCCAGCACGCCGGGCGGCCGAGGCAGCTGCCCAGCACGCCGGCGGCCGAGGCAGCTGGCCAGCACGCCGGGCGACACGTGCGGCGCCTCGGAGAGCCGACTCCGTAGACGGTTGGCCCGCTGCCCGACGGCAGCAGCGCAGCTCGCTGTTTGCCCGCCCCGACACGGCTGTGCAGCTCGCTGTTTGCCCGCCCCGACACGGCTGTGCAGCTCGCTGTTTGCCCGCCCCGACACGGCCGCTGGGCTGCCGGCCACTCCCTGCCGGAATGTCGGCCGGTGCAGGCGGAGAGCGTCAGACGCTGCCGCAGAGGTCCAGGCGGCCGGCGTCAGACGCTGCTGCCGCAGAGGTGCAGGCGGCCGGCGTCAGACGCTACTGCCGCAGAGGTCCAGGCGGAGAGCGTCAGACGCTACTGCCGCAGAGGTGCAGGCGGCGGGGATCAGACGCTACTGCCGCAGAGGTGCAGGCGGCGGGGATCAGACGCTGCTGCCGCAGAGGTGCAGGCGGCGGGGATCAGACGCTGCTGCCGCAGAGGTGCAGGCGGCCGGCGTCAGATGCTACTGCCGCAGAGGTGCAGGCGGCCGGGATCAGACGCTGCTGCCGCAGAGGTGCAGGCGGCCGGCGTCAGACGCTGCCGCAGAGGTGCAGGCGGCCGGGATCAGACGCTACTGCCGCAGAGGTGCAGGCGGCGGGGATCAGACGCTGCTGCCGCAGAGGTGCAGGCGGCCGGCGTCAGATGCTACTGCCACAGAGGTGCAGGCGGCCGGGATCAGACGCTGCTGCCGCAGAGGTGCAGGCGGCCGGCGTCAGACGCTGCCGCAGAGGTGCAGGCAGCCGGGATCAGACGCTACTGCCGCAGAGGTGCAGGCGGCGGGGATCAGACGCTGCTGCCGCAGAGGTGCAGGCGGCCGGGATCAGACGCTACTGCCGCAGAGGTGCAGGCGGCGGGGATCAGACGCTACTGCCGCAGAGGTGCAGGCAGCCGGGATCAGACGCTACTGCCGCAGAGGTGCAGGCGGCCGGGATCAGACGCTACTACCGCAGAGGTGCAGGCGGCGGGGATCAGACGCTGCTGCCGCAGAGATACAGGCGGTGGGCCGGATCACATCAGGCGGCTGTGTAGTGATCGGACTTTGGCTGGTCATCAGGAACGTCACGCGCTCGCTGTTTAGACTGGAACAGTGAAGGTAGACGGCGGCGGGAGCCCGTTTACGAGCGGCCGCCGCCGGCCTCACCTGGTGAAGGTAAACAGTAAAGGCCACTGCCTGCAGCGCATGCATGTTTGCCACACGACTGAGCCACGTGCTGCCAAGACTGAGAGGGAGAGAGGGAAAGAGCGAGGAGGGGGTCATTTGCTGGTGAAGGCGGCATGCTGTATGCACGTGCTTAGGTCGCTCATGGTGTATGCTAATCTGCCAAGCGCTAATCCGCCAAGCCCATGGAAAGCCTTCTGGATTGCGTCACAGGGAGTGTTCACTTTGAAGGCCGTGAGTACATCGGTGGAATAATCCATTGGAAGTCGATACCCAGCCGGAACACTTGCCCTTGGCCTTGTCTCGTGATGGAGTCCTACACCGCCACCGCGCCGATCAGATGAACCTCGCGATTCCTATAGCCAAGGTCATTTCAAGGATGCGATCACCCAACTATGGGCTATCTTTACGTTGCGAAGCGCTTTTGCTGCTCGGTGACAGCTGATAGAGAAGATACTGTCATGGATCGGATAGTTCTTGCCCATCAGTATATATTATTCAACCGTATATCCCCATGCCCTTACAAGAGCAATACGGAAACATAGTGTATATGCATATCTTTTGTCGTCTTAAATGCATTATGGCCTCGGCGTAACTCTTCATCAAGTCATTAACTTTGAAGTCACCGCCGTAATTGATTTGACATTGCATTCTAGCAGGCACTAACGTTCCGGCTCATTCATTTAAACCTGCTCAGGAAGGCTTAACATCAACACACAAGTAGCAGTCGGTCTCATCTGTTTACCGTTACGGCTTTCAGCGCGACAACCCGCGGCTGGCTCGCTACCGTTTCATAACAAGCTTGTTTCCGTTCTGTAAGCGACGGAACGGTCGCGCTGACTGAGCTTTCGACCAGACGGCTGACCGAGCCCGCCTGAGAGCCGAGCCCGCCTGAGAGCCGAGCCCGCCTGAGGGCCGAGTCCGCCTGAGGCCCGAGTCCGCCTGAGGCCCGAGTCCGCCTGAGGCCCGAGTCCGCCTGAGAGCCCGAGCCCGCCTGAGAGCCGAGCCCGCCTGAGAGCCGAGCCCGCCTGAGAGCCGAGCCCGCCTGAGAGCCGAGCCCGCCTGAGGGCCGAGTCCGCCTGAGAGCCGAGCCCGCCTGAGGCCTGAGTCCGCCTGAGGCCCGAGTCCGCCTGAGGCCCGAGTCCGCCTGAGGCCCGAGTCCGCCTGAGGCCCGAGTCCGCCTGAGAGCCGAGCCCTCCTGAGAGCCGAGCCCGCCTGAGGCCCGAGCCCGCCTGAGGCCCGAGCCCGCCTGAGAGCCGAGCCCTCCTGAGAGCCGAGCCCGCCTGAGGCCCGAGCCCGCCTGAGAGCCGAGCCCGCCTGAGAGCCGAGCCCGCCTGAGAGCCGAGCCCGCTTATCCACCGTGCTGGCGGCACCTCGGTCGGCGCTCGCAGCGCCACAGCGCGCTTTCTCCGGTGTGTGCTGGGCGGTGGCGGCCGCGGCGACGTTCACAGCGCCGCAGCGACGTTCACAGCGCCGCAGCGACGGTCGCAGCGCTGCAGCGACGGTCGCAGCGCTGCAGCGACGGTCGCGGCGCAGCAGCGTCGGTCGCGGCGCAGCAGCGTCGATCGTGGCGCCGCGGCGACGGTCGCGGCGCTACTATCTGTCGTACGACGCCGCAACAAAGGCCGCGTACTTCGGACATTTTTCCGCAAACAATGACTGCGTAGTGGCTGGTGTTATTGCTGTCGGTGGGTCCGAGACAAAAATCCGCCCACAATGACCGTCAGCTGGTGCCACGGTTAGCCACCCATCCATTAAAATTCGAAGAAATGAATGCAACAATAGAATCGTTTGGCACGCGCGGGTCTGGCTAATGAATTAAGACGACGGCCTCGGTTGAGATGCAAGTCGGAGGTTGAGCCCATTCTTCTCACCTGCACAGTGAATGTCGCGGGGAATATGGTGGAATACATTAAAACATTCCTCACTGCAGATGGTCGGAAGGAGGCGCAAATGACCTAGGCGGTCCGGCACGACTCTAAAATACTCCCCTCCCCCAGATTATCGGTCCTAGCAACAATCACGAAGCATTTTGGCGGTAAATACCCACGGACGTAATCACAGGAGGAAGTGATATTTATATGTGATAGCGAGGCTAAGCCCCGTGGGTTGTCTTTGCGGAATGTGTCGGTAGTAAATTGTGAACGTACACCAGTTTACACGCGCAATATTCACCGAGTGGCTTCAAGTGCCGTGTGTGTGTCCGCTCGACGAGACATGTCCTGCGGCGTCAGCCGGCTGGGACAGGGCCGCGGCTCGGGCCGTGCGGGGACCAGATCCACCCCCGCGGCCCGAACATCGCCTGAGGAAATGTCGCGGCCCGAACATCGCCTGAGGAAATGTCGCGGCCCGAACATCGCCTGAGACGGCACACCGACGGCCGCCGCCCCGCCCACTGTCGACGCTCCATCGCGGCGGTGCCGTAATGGCCGCCGACGGCCAATACGGCGCAGCGCCAGTTCCGGCGCGTGTGTGTCAGATGGACCCGTCTCGCCGGCGTTAGAGACACAGCTGACTTGTTCACTGTGTACCGACTGGAGACTTGTTCTCTGCGCTTGCTCGAGGTGCTCGGTGGTTCTTCGGTCTGTGGGCGCCTGACCATCTGGTGCGCTGGTCGTTGGTTTGTTGACCGTCTGGTATACCTCCAGTGTCTAAGGGTGGCTTAGACGACAGGTGGACCTCGTTCGTGGATGGATGTCCGTTTGGTATAGGGGTGTTGTTTTATATTTTTGGGGGCATAGGTTACTCCACGTCAACGGTTGATGTCTCTCCAATGTCTTCTGGAGTTAACATGAGCTCCAATGGGGTTCTCGACCTCCACTTCTCCAATTATTTGCAGTCTCATGGCTACTTGAACAAATATCGTCTGCAGCGTAGTGTGTCTTGCTGTCCATGGCAGCCTCGCCATGTAACTCAGCGTGTAAGGCATGCCGTTTGGAGATTCTGAAGAGGCTGACCTGCACTCTCCGGGAATGTGACCGAGGATAGACCGTCGTCTGAGCACGCTGTACCCACGTCGCACATTCCGAGAACGCGACCAAGCTGAGCAGTCGTCGGAGATGCTTGTTCGGCTTCCTATCCCGTTCAATAATGTGGACTAATGCATTAGGTAACTATGCTGATATTTCGGAATATGAACTCCCTGTTAATTGGGAATGCGTGTTCTCGGTGGGCGACGTTTCCTGTAGTGGTTTTTGTAATATGAGAAGCGGCAAAAAGTGGAAAACACAAAAGGATTCCAATTGCATTACACACAAAGCCGGCTTGAGGCTGCCAAGGATGTTTTTCTTAGGTAGGCAACAGCCATCACCTCAACAAAGTAGCACCACTGGCGTTCAGTCTCACATCTCACCGCGGTGTCAGTCCAAGGCTGTCGCCACCACTGGCACTCAGTCTCACATCTCACCACAGCGTCAGCCCATGGCTGTCTTGTCGCCACCACCGGCACTCAGTCTCGCATCTCACCGCGGTGTCAGTCCAAGGCTGTCGCCACCACCGGCACTCAGTCTCGCATCTCACCGCGGTGTCAGTCCAAGGCTGTCGCCACCACTGGCACTCAGTCTCACATCTCACCGCGGTGTCAGCCCGAGGCTGTCTTGTCGCCACCACCGGCACTCAGTCTCGCATCTCACCGCGGTGTCAGTCCAAGGCTGTCGCCACCACCGGCACTCAGTCTCGCATCTCACCGCGGTGTCAGTCCAAGGCTGTCGCCACCACTGGCACTCAGTCTCACATCTCACCGCGGTGTCAGCCCGAGGCTGTCTTGTCGCCACCACCGGCACTCAGTCTCACATCTCATCGCGGCGTCAGTCCAAGGCTGTTTCCACCACTGAGTCCTTGGGGTCTCTGGTATTCGTACGCCACCTGTGATTTTTTTGCGAGGTCTAACTCCATCTGGAAAACTGAGGAACCTCAGGAAGATACCCTATCCTAATCGTCATGTTCAGAAGTTGGTAAACAAGGCAGTCATCAAACATACTTACAACAGTAGCTCGCATCCTTGAGCGTTTTCGTGACCACGTTGACGAAAACGAGTAGCCCATCCTGATCCATGATCGTCATCGCGCTTGTAATGTTTGTTGCAAACTTGCAATAAGCACAGTGAAAACTACCAGTGCTCCCAGTATTGTTCTGTGTTGGATTGGGACATGAGAAGAAGGTGAGGTCGTCGGCTGGTATGTCTAGCAGCTGAGCAGAGGATTGTATTCGGAAGAAGAGAAGCTATGTTTGGGATAACGTAGCCAAAGTAGCCGAAATGTGAGTTTTTCCGTAACCTGGTGGGGACGGGGACGGCCACAGTTTTGCTACTGTGACCTGAAAATAATCTTGCGCCCCCGGATTTGGGCCCCACACGGAAACTGAATGCGCAGCGTTCTCGCATCAGCCCGAGCCGACCGAACGCGTCGAACGTGCCCGCGGCCCGAACACTCCCCGCGCCGAACGCGCCAACAGGAGCGCGCTGCACATTCCCCGCGGCCGGAGGAAAGTGGGCGCACTCGCCAGCTGCGAGCAGCGCCACGGTGAGTCGTGGGACCACTGGACATTCCTCCCGGCGAGACGGTGCTTTCCAATTATGCGTAGCCGACGCCAAGGTGGTCGCCAGATCGGCGGGCTGGTCCTACCACCCGTTCGCTGGCCTTTGTGTTCCATTAGTCGTCGCCGATTTATCTTGTGGCGGCGTGCTTGCTGGCGTTTTCTTTCTGCCGGCTGCAGAGCACAACGTCTGCCACCCAGGGGAAAAGTCGACACAGCCGAATGAGATCCGAGAGCTGACATGGCCGGGTGAGATGCGACAGTCGACATGGCCGGGTGAGACCCGACAGTCGACATGGCCGGGTGTGTGCGAACAGAGACAGCCTGCGCTCGCTGTGATCGGCTCGGCAGGGGGCGCCACGCGTCGCAGGAGAAACGAACTGCGCTTCAGGTGATTAGGTCTGAATGACTGGCTTGGGTTTGGCTACTCTCCTCACGTCGTGGCGGGGCTGCAGGCAGTTGGGACAGGTGGTACAGGTGAGCAATGACTCCAAACCTGTTGAATTTGTCGACGCTCTAGATTAAAAAGAAATCGAAGTGTTCGATCACGGTCGTCTCCGCGGATACGGGCCTGGTGGACTCCAGGCGGGCCGGTGAATATCAGGTGACAAATCCAGCGGAGTTTAACTCGGCACGTAGCTTCGACTTTTCCTGACCGTGTGGTGATACGGTCACGAATCGAGGAGTTAATGTGAGGGACTGCGCGATGTCAATATCCCTTTGTTACATACACAATCGATAAAAATGACATTTTTGACGAACACGCCATTCGTAGTGTAGACTAAATATTTAGATGTCTAATCTAAATTATTTAGACTAGATATTTCAGATATCATGGAGGCCATGGAATTCATAGGTCTGTTTTTCACCCTAGTTTTCACCCAAAGACCCAATCCTGTGTTTTTGTCCAAATCATTGTTCGTGCATATCACTTAAATTCATTTGGATCCCTGGAATCGTAGTAAAATCAGTCCAGACACCTATGTTGTAGACCCTGCCAAGTCCCGCCTGGTTTGCTGTGGCTGGGTGTACCCACCGGCGCGCCGACACGGTGGCACGACCACGGAACAGTCCATTACTGGAGCCGAGGGGAGGACATTCTGGCTCGTTGTCATCATCATAGGCGCCGCGCGCAGTGACACCGGGCGGGTAATGACAGGTATTTAGGCTCCGCACCTCGAGAAGCATTACTGGACTCGCGGGCGTCGCCATCACCAATCTCCATTTGGAGTTCAACCCCAGGGCAGGGGCTTGGGAGCGATTTTCAAGCTTCAGGAGTAGGACCATGGCCGTCTGCGTGCATCCTGTCTTTTAACCGCCAGCAAATGTTGGGAGCACTCGTGATTACCATCGTAGATCTTGCATGGGTACCGAAAGGGCATGGTACCAGCGAACCGGAACACAAATATAGGTGGGTCTGGATCACCACGGACCCTAGCAGTGGCGACGTCCATGGTTGAACCATCACACGACGAATCGGGGGTGTTTTCACATCTAATTGTTGTAGAAGCACCACATACCCACGAGTACGTAATCCCCGGCCTATGCTATCGTGCCTGTCACATCTGATTGTTGTAGAAGCATCGCATACCCACGAGTACGCACTCCTCGGGTCACATGCTATCACACCAGGCAAACGGTTGCAGAACAAATGCTCGTTTGTATTCACGAATTTGCGTTGTCGCAGAAACTGTCTCAAAATGATGGTGGAGAACCATTTTAAAGTTGATTATTGCCATGCGACACACATATGGTCAATGTTAAGCTTGTTCAAAGTTGTGGAGGCGTCCCCGCCCTTACCGGTTTCCATGCTATATAAAAAAATCAATTGTCTTTGGGCAATGGTTCCATGTGCACATTCATGCCAACGCCAGTCCTTTGGTACGCCAACGTCCTAGTCGCACATGTTGGAATGTGCGAGCATGCAAAGGAAAGCTTTGCATCACCGTTACTCTGTGAACGCTATCATCGTTATTTGCCGTAAATGTTCGGATACGTACCTTTTGGCATGCACGGGTATCCGCACAGACAAACTTTTGCGCACGGAAGCATCTGCTTTCTCAATTCTCAAATGGTCGCATACGTTAATGCGAAGGTGTGTGTACGCACGTGCGCTGCTTGCGGGGTGCTTTGTATCACGGATTTTCGCGTATACAAACACCTGAGAATCGAGCCTGAAGCTATGGCGTGGAACCAATAGCGCGGTTGCGGTCCATGGACTGTTCAGGCTGTCGGCAATGATGGGATCAGGTGTGGCCGGTGTTTAGTGCCGTGGCACGCCCTCGTCGCCACCCGTACCAGGTAATAGGACATCGGTCGGCACCCGTGCCAGGTAATATGACATCGGTCGGCACCCGTGCGAGGTAATGGAACATCGGTCGGCACCCGTGCCAGGTAATGGGACATCGGTCGTCACCCGTGCCAGGTAATGGAACATCGGTCGGCACCCGTGCCAGGTAATGGGACATCGGTCGGCACCCGTGCGAGGTAATGGGACGTCGGTCGGCACCCGTGCCAGGTAATAGGACATCGGTCGGCACCCGTGCCAGGTAATGGGACATCGGTCGTCACCCGTGCCAGGTAATGGAACATCGGTCGGCACCCGTGCCAGGTAATGGAACATCGGTCGGCACCCGTGCCAGGTAATGGGACGTCGGTCGGCACCCGTGCCAGGTAATATGACATCGGTCGGCACCCGTGCGAGGTAATGGGACGTCGGTCGGCACCCGTGCCAGGTAATGGAACATCGGTCGGCACCCGTGCAAGGTAATAGGACATCGGTCGGCACCCGTGCCAGGTAATGGGACGTCGGTCGGCACCCGTGCCAGGTAATGGAACATCGGTCGGCACCCGTGCCAGGTAATGGGACATCGGTCGGCACCCGTGCCAGGTAATGGGACATCGGTCGGCACCCGTGCCAGGTAATGGAACATCGGTCGTCACCCGTGCCAGGTAATGGGACGTCGGTCGGCACCCGTGCCAGGTAATGGAACATCGGTCGGCACCCGTGCAAGGTAATAGGACATCGGTCGGCACCCGTGCCAGGTAATGGGACGTCGGTCGGCACCCGTGCCAGGTAATGGGACATCGGTCGGCACCCGTGCCAGGTAATGGGACATCGGTCGGCACCCGTGCCAGGTAATGGAACATCGATCGGCACCCGTGCAAGGTAATGGGACATCGGTCGGCACCCGTGCCAGGTAATGGGACGTCGGTCGGCACCCGTGCAAGGTAATGGGACATCGGTCGGCACCCGTGCCAGGTAATGGGACGTCGGTCGGCACCCGTGCCAGGTAATGGGACGTCGGTCGGACGTGTGCCGCGGCGTATGCCCAGATCGGCTCTAGGTAACCGATTGGCTGCCTATCAGTAGCAATGCCATATGTCGTGGCACGTGCCACAATATCAATGTCAGCTGCTTCACTGGCATTGCATGTTAACCCACAAATGTCATGCAGAAGAGCGACAGATTAAGAGTCGATCATTCGCAATTTCGGCGCCATTTATTGCCCTTCTTATTAACAACTTACAACAATGACTACATCCAAGCATTGCTTGTTAACTTCAATGCATCACTTAACTAAACAAGTAAACGCCACTCGTACATTCTCACCCCCTCAAGCTTATGCAAACATTCGGAATTCATGCTTATTCCAGAAGTAGCTCATGTTGGTGCTTAACAACATCCCGCGACGTCGGTGATTGACATGTACGGCAATTAGCGATATCATTATCAGGTGTTATACTCCGTGCTGCCTTCACCATCGCTCGTCGCATGGCATATGGTATAATCTCCATCGTGCAAAGAATCATATGCTACATGCTGTCAGTTTTGCATGCAGCGACCACAGTCTGGCGATGGGTTTACATGTATTGAAGACTAATGGATGCGCAGAGCTCAGGAAGGGGGGACATGGCTGTCTGACAAGGCTGTTGGCACCTCCATGGGTGGAGAGGGCAGTAATCGCTTCGGTCGCAGGATGGCTTCCTTTTGCAACCACACTTTCAGCTTGCTCTAATTTACTTCGTCTGGCCCACTTCCCAGCGCCAGCTTTTCCGAAACACCAAGTGGGCAATTTGCAATCGCAACTTCGCTGGCGAATTTCTTCCGGTGGTGAACACGTTTAACTTATTCGACACTGCTTGCCTGTGGCGTATCTTTGTTCCGACACTTTACTGATGATAGTACTGGTGAAGAGGGGGAGGGACGGGCAGCCGAACAGGTCCTCAAACCGTTACCAAATTTAATTTGCTCATAAGCTTGTCGCGCGCAAACACCAACTTGCCCCTACAGTCTACTCCTGGCGTGGACATGACTACGCCGGCAATAGATCGGGTGCTGACTTTGAACCATCGTTTTTCAATGACAGGGTTGTTATGGTGCAGACTTGCGTCGAACACTGGCTGGTCGGCTGTCCGAATTCCGACCCCTCTGATTGCGGGCAGGTTGCGTCAGGGCGGCAAGAGTCCGTGCCACTGTTTTGCCGCGGTGAGATCAACATCGGCCGGGTTGGCAGACGTTCAGTCCATTGCGATACGCCAACCAGTTTGGCCACGTTTTCGCCATCACGTCGGCTGGATGCTGACGGTGGTGGTGAAGGGCGAGCGTCATTTTACCCTGTCGCGCGAAATGACCCGTGATGAAATGTTGCAAGGCTGCCGGGGCAGCCGCCCTGTGAGCTCCACAGCCTAATATCATACATCCGTGTGTGTAAACATGGAAGGAAACCAATGGGCGGGGTAGGGGGCTTGGTGCACACTGCCGAAGCCAATATTCGGTGTCATTGGTGCCGAGTCAGTGACATGGAAGCCGATGTTCAGTGTCAATGTTTTCAAGCGTTTGCAATTGCTCAGAGTATCACAGAATACATGTGACTGAAGAAGGTACTAGCACTAGTACCTAGTTTTGTTTTCCACTACTTTGTGAGTAATAAAACCGAGTACGGGTGCTTTCACATATGATGACCGGATGGCATTGAAATCGGTGCCTGCCGGTACCTATCCAATCATAGCCGAATGGGCGCTATATGATCAACATGGTCGATGCGCCCAAAAGCTAAAACAACTAACCAATCATAGCCGCACTTATGACGGCATTGGCATGTCAAGTGCATATCATTGGCGTCATATATGAATTTATGCGATGTCTGGTGGCAGTCATTCGCGTGTAGGTTACTTCGTGCCAGTCAATGCGCTTACTTCGTTCCAACCGGTGCGGTTACTTCGTGCCAACCCTTTCACTTTATTTTAGCTGTGGACTGCGGAGCGGTTTTCACCCGTACTGGCATGAGGCATTAGAAGCTTTCAATGATATGTCTGTCTCTGAAGCTCAACGTGTTTTTGCTGGCACCAATCCTCCAAAGCTGCTTATCTATCACGGCTATTGGCGATGCATGATCAGCCCAGTCAATGCGTCCCAAAGGCTGAAATAACCAGTCGAGAGATACTTAATCGGCACGCAAATGTCAGACCACACCGTGGATTCTAACGAATATAAGTGGGCATGTAAGTTACGAAGCATAAGTAGTTTAAGTTACAGAGTATAATACATATAGAATGTACATTTATCCCCATCGTATTAGCCTGCCAGTGAGCTCAGTTACGTCACCCGGAGTGTCTCTGCTAGCCTACCAAGACGTGCACAACGCCTACCCCACAATCCTGAAATGGCTATAGTCAAATTCGCCCACTGTTTATCGTTGCACTACGTGCAATACATTGCCAATTCTGGCTCATCATGGTAGCAAGGCTCACCGATATTGGTACGACTGGCTTTGCCTGGTAGCCACACACCAACGCCATCTCACCCTGCATATTGACCCGCGCCGTCTTTCCTGTCAAATCCTCACACCCCGTCTCTGGGGGGGGACGGTTGAAGACCCCCTCTAAAATCCGAACTAAGCATCGCACAAAAACGAAAGAGATGTCATCGAAAAGCGCTCGACGAGTAGGGTTCGGGTCCACCTTCCAAAACAATTTTCCCTCAAAAGTTGCGTCACCAGAGAGGCTAGATTTTCAAGACTTTTCACGACTTACATTATGTTTTTGACTCTGGGGAGTTCATTTTGGGGGATATATGAAAAACAAAATTTATTTGGAATGAGAAAAGGACTGCCAAATCTACCAGGGCTATATTTTTTGCCCCTCCAAAAATACTTATTTTTTTTATTTCAACATTTCGAGTTTTCAAGTTTTCTTCACTTTTCTTTTTCCGTTTGGTAGAGCAGACCGAGAAACGTTGTTGGAAATCAACTTGCCCTAATAAAGAATCCTTACTTTATCTAGAATCCTCTATTTGAACTGCAATTTGGCAAATACGCAAAATTTATATGTAATCAAAAGCGAAAAAAAGGAAAAATTCAACTCGTACGTTTTGTTGCATCCGTAAAGATAAGCAAACGCTGAGAGTTTCATTAAAATATCTCTATCCGTTAAAGCGTGACGACTGGTTGAACTTTTTTGGAGGTGACCTCACTTGATCTTGACTAACTCGCTGACCCTAGATGACCTGACCTAAAAATTTTTGAATCAGCATGTCAAATTGATGTGGGAAAGGTATGCCAAATTTGGGCGCGCTGTCACGCGCCGTTCGTCCGCTATCCGCGAAAAAACTGAGGGGGCGGTTGAAGACCCCCCCCCCCCGAGACGGGACGGGTTAAGTAACTAACAGCAGCTGGCCACAACACCAACAGAAGATGTTTTCAGTTTGTGTTGATGTAAGCCCAGGAGCCATAGCTCTGCGTGGTGCCTATTATGCTCATTTGGGAATCGGTGGCAGTCCCAAAGAGGCCGAACGAGAGACTGATGTTAGTGTGGCTGTAGCGATGTTGGCGTGAACTTGTCGCTTGGAACCGATCCTCGTGTATCAGAGGTTATCACCATTGTTTTGCAACATAAGTGGTAAGCTGATGTTGAAACTACCTTACATCTGACGCTTGGAAGCTATGCGAATCCTACATTTTTTGTAGCTCTTGCACTGCTCGTTTGCAATCTTGCTGACTGGAATTGAAGACGCATAGCCGTAGTGTTCATCGCTTATTTCCCAGGAATGCCATCCTCTGGTGCGGGGCGGGGATGACCGAATGGTAAAGGTGCTGGGCTCTGGGTACCAAGGGCCCCGGGTTCGACACTAGCACCGCTCGGGGCATTTCCCAATCCCGTGGCCCACCGTGTGGGCCACGGGATTGGGATCAAGGTCCCGTGACCTTGATCGGGATCAAGGTCACGGGACAGGCGTCCCAATCCCGTGGCGAAACAGTGTGGGCGGCGCCATTAGCCGTGAATGTGCATAAAGTGCGTCGTAAATCACCCAATAAACAAACAAACCATCCTCTGGTGCCGTTTTCTCGCTCAGGCGACGGTAGCGGGGCGTCATGTTTGCCGTTCGTTGGTAGCGCGTTTGGCGAAGTCCCACTCGAGCTGCTGCCAGACTGTCTATCTCTTTGGATGAGAGGATGATTGAGGGTCTGCTCTCTTGGGCGCGTGTACACCTACATCGATATTTTCACCCCATATCTGGCTCAGACAGGGCGTACACCAAATCAAGGTCACTTTCGAATGTTGAAGACCTGCTTCAGTAACCACGGCGTTTAGAAGGTCCGCCCGTACGTGACCTTCGAATCGGCTCCAGCATACAGCATAACTTTCGGGATCTGAATTTAGCCTAACCGCTCTACCTTGCGCCCCGAGACGGCGACCCGTTCTCGCTTCGAGTCCTCAGGAACCGCTTCCACCGAGATAATCCGCTTTTTCAAATAGGTCATCGTCTGGAGCCCCCCTCCCCCCGAGACAAGCGACATTCCCAAAGTAGTGCACGAGCATTGCTAAACTGCCCGAGACGGCGACACTGAGTCGAGTGGTCAGGGCAGCCCCACTCGAGACGGCGACACTTGTCGAGCTGATGTAGACAGAACCCCCGCCCAAGAGACGCGACATTCCCGGAGCCGAGTGATCCGGGAACCGCTTCCCCCGCCCCCGAGACGGCGACACTCCCGGAGTCGAGTGGTCAGGGATCCGCTCCCCACCCCCGAGACGGCGACATTCCCAGAGTCGAGTGATCAGGGAGCCGCTTCCCCCGCCCCCAAGACGGCGACATTCCCAGAGTCGAGTGATCAGGGAGCCGCTTCCCCCGCCCCCGAGACGGCGACATTCCCGGAGTCGAGTGGTCAGGGAGCCCCCCCCCCCCCCCCGAGACGGCGACATTCCCGGAGTCGAGTGGTCAGGGAGCCGCTTCCCCCGCCCCCGAGACGGCGACATTCCCGGAGTCGAGTGGTCAGGGAGCCGCCCTCGAGACGGCGACATTCCCGGAGTGGAGTGGTCAGGGTGCCGCTTCCGCCGGCCGGCCGGTCTGCGGCCGAGCGCCGGCCAACAATGGGCGTGCTGCGTGCCGGGACTAGCCGGGCCAGCCGGGCCCATAACGGGAGGAGGAGGCCGGCCCCCAGTCGGAGACCGCCCCTGGTGTCACGGCCGGCTGTGCGTCCGCCGCCGCTCCGCACATCGTCACAGACCGCGCCGTAACGTAGCGTAACTGAAAGGAAATGCAAGGTGTGGATACGTATGCCGAAATGGTACGATCTGGGCGTGCCAGGAAGCTGACCTATTTCCAAAATGCTACAATGTCAAATCGAACCTTGAGAACGTTGGAATTATCTTTGAAAAGGCAAACCCCTTCGAATTTGCATTTCACTTTGTAGCGAAGCGTTCGACATGTGAAAAACAAGAGGTGCCAGACACAATGCAATGAAATGTGCGTGGAACGAGTGACGCCATCATAACTGTTCGCTAGAGTAATTATACTCTAACTCGGCTTATGTGTAGTGCTCTGTTTGCCAGGCCGGTCCATCTCTCCTCAATGTCCACAAGCCCACAGGTCAAAATGCTGAGATGCATGCCTACCAACGGCAGCAGGTGCGACAAGCCGAGCTGGGGCCGCGGATATATGAGGAATCCTCGATGTTATCTATGAGGAGATGTTCAGGTCGGGAATGTCCCCATATGCAATCGGCGTGAGCAATACGCAATTCCTGACCCCATCAGGTCAGGAATGTCCCCTTTGAACAATGCCTTGGAACACACCCCGGACATTCCCGTCGACTCCAGACGCTCTCTCGGGCGATCAGCTGGCGGCTCGGCAGGACAGCTGTGTGGTGCCACTCCTGCGGCGGAACAATGCAATGTTGAGTCGTCGGTACAGGCTGGACGCCGGCTACCGGCTCGCCTTGGACTCCCTACCCGGCGGCGGGCCGGGCTGATGACCAAGCTGTCGGAGACGATGGGGTGCCACGGTCAGGTCCCGTACCGTCTGAACCGCGGTCAGGTCCGGTACTGTCTGAACCGCGAGTCAGGTCCGGTGCTGTCTGAACCACAGTCAGGTCCGGTGCTGTCTGAACCGCGGTCAGATCTGGTACTGTCTGAACCGTGGTCCGGTCCGGTAATGTCTGAACCGTGATCAGGTCCGGTACTGTTTAAAGCCGTGGTCAGATCTGGTACTGTCTGAACCGTGGTCAGGTCCGGTACTGTCTGAACCGCCATCCGGTCCGGTACTGTCTGAACCGTGGTCCGTTCCGGTACTGTCTGAACCGTGATCCGGTCCGGTACTGTCTGAACCGTGGTCAGATCTGGTACTGTCTGAGCCGTGGTCAGGTCCGGTACTGTCTGAACCGCGGTCAGGTCCGGTACTGTCTGAACCGTGGTCAGGTCCGGTACTGGTACTGTCTGAACCGTGGTCAGGTCCGGTACTGTCTGAACCGCGGTCAGGTCCGGTACTGTCTGAACCGTGGTCCGGTCCGGCACTGTCTGAGTCATGGTCTATCTGAACCGCGGTCAGGTCCGGTGCAGTCCGAATCACAGTTTGGGTCCGGTCGACCGAGCTCTCCATGACGTGACAGATGGCACCACGGACAGATCCTGCTCCGCCCGTAGCACTCAGACAGCACTCAGACCGCAGTCAGTTGCGCCCAGAGCTGCCTCATGGCTGCCGCCCACTTTGAACGGAAGGGAACGCTTGGCGAAAGACGCCTTCTCCTGGATAACGCCGTGTAATTACACCATGCATGTGATGGAAGCTGCTCGGTAGTTTATGATGGCCGTATATGGCGCATGCGTCATCAAGAGCTGTGACGTTCGCACGCTGGCCAAGTGCGGAACGACAAACTCAAATTACCGTAATGTTTCGAAAATACAACGGGTACTAAAACAAGTTGCGAAGTGCCAGACATACACATGAATATCCCTGCAAAATGCCAGACACACACCTGGAAACACATGGCAAGCTGAGATCACAGCCAACCAAATACGCTAGGGATCACCGGACCCGAAGTTAGATCGCTGCAATCGACACTACAGCTGGTGTTGATTCTCCTCTTCTGCACCTCTGCCGCTGCGCCAATCAAAACTGCACGCCGCCGTCAATCATATGAATCACACCAAGTCACACTGATCAGTCAGAGGTTTCTTTCGAGCCTATGCCGGGAGCGTGGCATTTCCTCGTGCTTTGTCTCGTGCTGGGCGGCTTCGCCGGCGACCAGTCGGCTCTGTCACGCCAGCCGTCGTGCAACAACTCGTGTAAACAAGCTATTTGACGGTATACCTCTTATCCGTGGCATTTTACACAACTGTTTACTATTCAATTAAATGCAGCCCAGTGTTCTTGGCAACGTTTGCAGATATATGCAGACAAAGGGTTTCACTTCCTCACACTTACTTGAGTTATTGTGCCTCAAATAGCTCCTACGATGCAGCATTATCCGGTAATTGTTATCGACAAGGTGGAAAATATTTCCGCTTACGTGTGTTCCCATCGCGCTTGCCATCATGATTGCCAGCTGCTTTCAGTGACTGTGTTGACTTGCGGTCCCGAAACCCAGTGGCTGGAGTCGATGGTGCAACAGCCAGACTAAACCAATACAGACACACCGGGCGAGACATCGACACTCGAATAGGGATCATATTTCCGGTTCGGATTTCGGCTGGTAGTTTTCAGCTTAGTCTAGGCCCGGTCGATGAACAATCCGATGTATCGACAGGTGTGCGAACTCGTGCGACAAGGGCCCCAGCCGCATCGACATTGACACCGGATGACCTCCCGGCTGACCCACTGACCCCGAATAACCGGCCGGCCGCCCGGCCGCGGATAACTGGCCAATCCACATTGTGATAACTCGAAGGAAAAACTGGCCATAGATCATAGCGGACAAAGTATGTTAGTTACCGGGGCGATTTTTGTCTTATTCGAAAGAGCTTAAAATTTGGATCATATGAGGAAGATTTATTGTCTTAAATATTGCCTAACCCAGGAAAGTCGGGGGTTATACCTGCTAGAGGGAATGGAGCATTCCGCTCCACTCATTTTGATTCCGCGAAATATCTCGAGAACCAATTGAGATAGATAGCTAAAATTGTGCATACACCTACATGAGTATCTAGTGTACCTTGTATTAAAATATCGACGTCCGGTCATCCATGATGACATCATGATGATGTTATAAGTGAAGTCCGCTGGCGCTCATATATTGGATGATTATTAGTGATCGTTTGTTATCCGAATACTCTGCAGTGTAAATGTGACCTTATAACTGTTACGCAGAATAGATCCAAGATCCAAGTGGCTGAAATTACGCCAAAATACATCACTAAGATATGCACTCAGGTTGGCTCACTTCAGAGCTTCTGAGAGCCCCGCGGATCTTGCTGGGCCGATTCGGTGATGACCCCACCTGTCGCAACACGAAAGCTGCGTCCTTCATGCCCTCAGCACGAGTACTTTGCCCGGCAACCTCCACAAGCTGCAGATAACTGTGCTGTTGAGTAACTCTTGACGATGCCCGACGCTGAGAACGGACGCTCTGCTGGCGCGCACCTCCATGTTCACTGTACGCAAAATCCAATCACAATGACCCGAACCTTGCAGACAAAGACAGCTTCCCTGTCGTGGGAGACGCTGTGCGTGACCTATCTCGACTCAGTCGCCTCGTCAGTTGGGGGACTTCTTTGCAAAGCAACCACTAGATAAGGTTACCCGGTTATCAGTTACCCCGCCAGCCTACGCGTCGCGGCGTCCGGCTCGGGCTTCCCCGTGCCGCCAGGGCTGGCCACCGCACCGCACCGCGGCCTGTCGGGATACAATTGATCACTGTCGGTGTTAGAGCAGCTAGGTGCAGCTGAAACTTGCGGCACATATAGTCAAAGGATCGCTGATTTCATTGGGATTAGTCTCTAGCTGTGCGCTGTTGTGCGTTTTTTTAAACCTTACTTGAACTTCGAGATACTAAAAAGTTGAACGACTATTGCAATTACTAATTGTTTGACAATAAATAGCATATTGTTAATTAGTGTATGCCTTTTTGAATTGCTGAACGCAATGAGAATGTCCTCAGCTATCATTTCATAGCTCACTTGTCCACGTTTTCAGAATGCAGCTTACCTGTATCAATCGTCAAACTGCGCAACATTTGTGCACGTGTGCGTCGTTTTTTTACACACGTAATGTTGTCCATGTTCATTGACTTATTTCTTTATCAAATCTTGTGAAATTTTTCATAAAAGCTGTGACTTCGTCTACTTCATTCATTTTCTGATACAATAGCACCAGAAATACGGCATAAAAAAATTGTCGAGAAATGCATTTATGGCCAGTTTTTCCCTCGAGATATCACACTGTGCAATCGTGTCGAGGCCTGCACACGCCATCACGTGCCTGCATGGTCCCTGAGCGGAACACGAGCCGGACATCGGCGGGCCTGGTCGTCGGCGGCAGCCGTGGCGGTTTGTTTGCGCGACTGCTGATGTTGCGGCTGAAATGTGAGGCCCTGCCAGCGAGACAAAGCCGTGGTCGGCATCCGACCGATAACGGCGACGCCGGGCGTTGTCGGGCAGGCGCACGTGGCAGGTGGACGGTCAGCAGCATTGTGCAATGGGAAAGCTGTGACGTTGCGTATCGACTGACGACCTTCGGGCGACCCGTATTTTGCAAACAGCTGTCCCGGATGAATAATGAATCACACGTAAACGTTCTGCCATTTTCTCTTCATCCGCATGGGAGCGAAAATTACGTAAACGAATACACCTTTGTTTACATAAATTGGATCATATTTGACACGTGCAAGTACTATGTGATCATTCCTCGTTGCAAGTGGTTTTCGGACAGCTTAATTTTAAGAAGCACACGACACCAATTTGTTGTTTGGTAGCCAGGCGGCAGTTCATGTAACCACAATAAGTCCCCCTTTGTCGATTTTAAATAACATTTCCAAAGCACTTCCCGAAACAGTAAAAGCCCATTCAAATATTAAGCCGCTCATAACGGGAGTTGGGATCCACCCGCGGTGCTCATGCCACAGAACTGTGCATACCGCACGCCCTGCAGACCGTCCGGCTGGTGTCTGGTGAAGGCGGCAGACCGCCCAGCTGGTGACTGGTGAAGGCGGCAGACCGCCCAGCTGGTGACTGGTGAAGGCGGCAGACCGCCCAGCTGGTGTCTGGTGAAGGCGGCAGACCGCCCAGCTGGTGACTGGTGAAGGCGGCAGACCGCCCAGCTGGTGACTGGTCAAGGCGGCAGACCGCCCAGCTGGTGACTGGTCAAGGCGGCAGACCGTCCAGCTGGTGACTGGTCAAGGCGGCAGACCGCCCAGCTGGTGACTGGTCAAGGCGGCAGACCGCCCAGCTGGTGACTGGTCAAGGCGGCAGACCGCCCAGCTGGTGACTGGTCAAGGCGGCAGACCGCCCAGCTGGTGCACACCGCAGCTGGTACTGGTCAAGGCGGCCAGACCGCCCAGCTGGTGACTGGTCAAGGCGGCAGACCGCCCAGCTGGTGACTAGTCAAGGCGGCAGACCGCCCAGCTGGTGACTGGTCAAGGCGGCAGACCGCCCAGCTGGTGACTGGTCAAGGCGGCAGACCGACCGGACCCGACGTGCAGCGCCGCTCGACCGTCGAGCGCGATGGCTCGCCAGGTACATGCCGAGCCGGAGCCGGAGCCGGAGCCGGAGCCGGAGCCGGAGTTGGACCAGCTGGAGCCGGAGCCGGAGCCGGAGCCGGAGCCGGAGCAGGAGCCGGAGCCGGAGCCGGAGCTGGAGCCGAGGTACTGCGCCCTCCGACAGGCTGGCTCGCCAGCCGTGCCGGCCGGCTGCCGTGTGGACGCCTGCGGCGGTCCGCGCCGACCTCGACACGGCACCGCTCACGGTCCGCCTGCCAGGCGGCTGTCCGAGCCGACCTCGACACGGCACCGCTCACGGTCCGCCTGCCAGGCGGCTGTCCGCGCCGACCTCGACACGGCACCGCTCACGGTCCGCCTGCCAGGCGGCTGTCCGCGCCGACCTCGACACGGCACCGCTCACGGTCCGCCTGCCAGGCGGCGGTCCGCGCCGACCTCGACACGGCACCGCTCACGGTCCGCCTGCCAGGCGGCGGTCCGCGCCGACCTCAACACGGCACCGCTCACGGTCCGCCTGCCAGGCGGCTGTCCGCGCCGACCTCGACACGGCACCGCTCACGGTCCGCCTGCCAGGCGGCTGTCCGCGCCGACCTCAACACGGCACGCTCACGGTCCGCCTGCCGGCCTGCCGCTTAGCGCATGGTCGCCCAGCGTGGCCGTGCTTCGCCCAGCTGGCCGTACCCACCACTCGTCCGCCCCACTTGACGTCGAGAGCGGCGGCTCGGCGCGCCAGCTGGGCAGAACGGCGACACCCGCCGGCAACTCGCGGCGCGTCTGGACAGGGCGGATCCAGCAATTTTGATCGGGGGAGGCGCGGCCACCAGGTCGGTGACACCCACAGGGCGCCACCGACCGAGAACATGTCGTGGGGAAGGGAGGGGTACACTCTAGTGTCACTAGAGAGGCGCCTTTTCTACGCAGGGGAGCCGCCATTCTACCTTCGGCTGAAAACTTCGAGGGAGGTACACTAGCATACGTGGAGGGGCACTGCCTTTCCATAGTGGAGAGAGCACATGTCAGCTGTGCTTCTTCATCGGGATCCGCCCCTGTACATAGATTGCTTCGTCTCTTGCCGGAAACTGTCCACCACTCAGAAGACACTTTCAGTACTGGGGAGAGATGGACAGCTTTTGTGCTCACTCCCAAAGCAGGTACTGTCTGGCTGCTTACTAGGCTGTCCGATCTCTGAGCAGAGGCTCTGTCGTCTTTCAGCAGATCGTGCCCGGTCCCTGAGCAGAGTACGCCCGGTCCCTGAGCAGAGCATGCTGGGTCCCTGAGCAGAGTATGCCCGGTCCCTGAACAGAGCATGCTGGGTCCCTGAGCAGAGCATGCCCGGTCCCTGAACAGAGCATGCTGGGTCTCCAGTAGACAGACACTCGCTGGTCTTCCAACAGCCTCTCAGGTGAACTACATCTGATTTCTCGACGGGCAGGCCGCTGTCGTCTCCCAGCGGTAGTTGCTCGACCTGCCAGCCAGGCGGCGTCTGGGTTCCGCGCCATCTCCGCAACGGAGGTGCTCGGCGACGCAGTGAAGCGTGGTGGAGCGCCGAGGCCGTGCCAATGATGAGACTAACGGTCACTGCCGGTCTGGCCTCGTGTCGGGTCACAAGTCGACGCTGGTCCAGTTCTGCGCCTCTCCTCAGTCCTCTCTCGACCACGGCTCCCGACCACGGCTCCCGACCACGGCTCCCGACCACGGCTCCCGACCACGGCTCCCGACCACGGCTCCCGACCACGGCTCCCGACCACGGCTCCCGACCACGGCTCCCGACCACGGCTCCCGACCACGGCTCCCGACCACGGCTCCCGACCACGGCTCCCGACCACGGCTCCCGACCACGGCTCCCGACCACGGCTCCCGACCACGGCTCCCGACCACGGCTCCCGACCACGGCTCCCGACCACGGCTACCGACCACGGCTCCCGACCACGGCTCCCGACCACGGCTCCAGACCACGGCTTCCGACCGCGGCTTCCGCCCACGACTGGCGGCCGCCGCACTGCGCATGTGACTCAGATACCGCATTGGGGCGGGGGCGGTCGGTCGGCGGGGTCGAGGCGGGTCAGCGGGGTCAGCTGGAGACACACGCGGATGTCAGTCGGTGTCGTGTGACGAGACGGTGAGGAATGCCGACAACGCAGGTAATAATGAACACGTTAGGCTGTAAGTAGGGAAAGCACAGAACAAAGCAAGTCGTAACAGATAAAAACCTGCGCCAAGTGGCTTGTTGAGTTGGCGAAAGCAGGTCTTTAGTGACCTTCCACAGCCTATGCTGTACGGTGTGTTCCCACGCAGAGATTGAAATGATGAATGTTTCGTAACTTCTGTTGCGGTGATCGTAAGCTACATGTTCTGATGCCATATGAAGAACATTAATTTGAATCTTCATAACACCCCGAATAATTATAAATCGCATGGCGTATTCTTATTCAGCATCCACGATGACCTCGACAATGGGCACCCTGGTAAAACATGACCCATAGTAGGCGGTGCTCTGTCATGCCCAAAATTTGGTAGTCTTCATCACAGTAAGTCCTGAGTATCTACAATGGTCTAGCTATTTATCCAGTAGGCGAGTCGACTCCGATTGGTCGGTGGGTGAGCACCTCGTATGACGTCATGGCGCCTGGTGCGATGACCCGACGGGCGTCCTGCTGATCCCGGTGCTGAGACCAAGACCCTTTACGTAGACTGAGACCTTACGGGTCTGAAGACAGACATGCAATGAAAGAAGCTGAAAACATTTCAGGTGATCGAGCTATCAACTTGCGTCGTAGCACAGTAGTCATGGTCCCCGTGATTATGTAAATTACACATTTAAGTGGTGGCTTTATCTTCAGACATCAGAACAGTCGTCTGTTTTCGCAGGGAAGCTGGCTGCGATGAATTTGGAGTGATTAAGCACCACTGCTAAGTACCAATGAGATGTAAGATAATCTATTGATTTTCGCAACGAAGCTCGCTGCAATCAGTATGGGGTGAATAGGCACACTGAGCTCCAACGTTCGCAAAATAGCAACCATATCCTTCATGAGCATGCCAAAATTATCGTTGGAACACCAAGGATGCACGAATTGCACTTCCCAAGACCAGCCGTGACTGAACTGTGTTTGCTCCCGGGTGGGTGCGGTGGGTGGTGGTGGCCGCCCAGACCTGTTTGGTGGTGCGGTGGGTGGTGGTGGCCGTTCAGACCTGTTGGGTGGTGCGGTGGGTGGTGGTGGCCGTTCAGACCTGTTGGGTGGTGCGGTGGGTGGTTGTGGCCGCCCAGACCTGTTGGGTGGTGCGGTGGGTGGTGGTGGCCGCCCAGACCTGTTTGGTGGTGCGGTGGATGGTGGTGGCCGTTCAGACCTGTTGGGTGGTGCGGTGGGTGGTGGTGGCCGTTCAGACCTGTTGGGTGGTGCGGTGGGTGGTGGTGGCCGCCCAGACCTGTTTGGTGGTGCGGTGGGTGGTGGTGGCCGCCCAGACCTGTTGGGTGGTGCGGTGGGTGGTGGTGGCCGCCCAGACCTGTTGGGTGGTGCGGTGGGTGGTGGTGGCCGCCCAGACCTGTTGGGTGGTGCGGTGGGTGGTGGTGGCCGCTAACTTTTGTGGGGTGGCGTTGACTGTTGTGGTGTGGTGGTTGTTTCAGACCTGTTGGGTGGTGTGGTGGGTGGTGGTGGCCGCCCAGACCTGTTGGGTGGTGCGGTGGGTGGTGGTGGCCGCCCAGACCTGTTGGGTGGTGCGGTGGGTGGTGGTGGCCGCTCAGACCTGTTTGGTGGTGCGGTGGGTAGTGGTGGCCGTTCAGACCTGTTGGGTGGTGTGGTGGGTGGTGGTGGCCGCCCAGACCTGTTGGGTGGTGCTGTGGGTGATGGTGGCCGCCCAGACCTGTTCGGCCGATGGTGCCGGTAGGTCGCCGCCGCCGCCTGACTGACCTAATTCCTATCGGCAGAGGCGCGGCAGATGAGACCGATCGGTGCGGGTCAGCGCACACTGCTCTAATTTAGCTCGGCGGCGGCCAAAACCCTAAATCTCCCCTGTGAAGAAGAGTTCGATCGTGGTATTTTCTGCCTCCAAATTATTTAAGTCATAGGAAACTACTCTTCAAAGACACCTCACCATCATGTATTGACTCAGCATGGGTCTGAAGTCGGAGGGTGTTGCTCCCGAGTTTCGCGCCTATCCCTAGGTTGCTCCTGCAGAAGGTCTGTTCCTTCCGAATATTTTGGTATGGATGTGAGCCCTAGTGCTGTTCATTAGTTGATGTAAGGGAAAATATTGCAACAAGGAAGAAAATCCAGTTCCTCATGATTTTAAACACAATCAATATCCCACATTTATAGTTATCATTGTTCTTGGAAGCTTGTTAAAAAAAGTTCCGTCAGTCCTCACACCCGATATTGCTTAGCGTATTTCTGCATGTATCCTTAGCAGATCGCTGACACAATTGGCTGGGTCTCAATGGTCTCAGCATTTTACAGCCACATTAGTGCGGTGACCACTCGGAGCTCGACCGGCGGATTTGGTGCCTTGCGCGCGAGATTCGGATGGGACCCGGAAGTCGGTTGGGGTCCGGCGGTCAGTTGGGATCCGGTGGTCAGTTGGAGCCCGGCTTCAGCTTGGGTCCGGCGTCAGTTGGAGCCCGGCGTCAGTTGGGGTCCGGTGGTCAGTTGGGGCCCGGTGGTCAGTTGGAGCCCGGCGTCAGTTGGGGTCCGGTGGTCAGTTGGAGCCCGGCGTCAGTTGGGGTCCGGCGCTCAGTTGGGGCCTGGTGCCAGTCGGGGCCCGGCGTCAGTTTGGATCCGGTGGCCAGATGGAGCCAGGCATGAGTTGGCCCGGCTCCGTTGGCCCGGCTCAGTTGGAGCCCGACGGTCAGTTGGGTCCGGCGGTCAGTTGGCACTGGGGAAGTTCGAATAACAACAGCGGTGCTTGTTCACGATCTGCCCATGTAATAGAGACAACCATTGCTAGCGAAGCGACATGAGACAGGGATACGCTTGCTCCTAGCTCTTGCAGCCCGTCGATCGACCCTCTCTTGATACATTTGATGCGCCGATTGAGTCAGGTCCTGTCAACCTGCCGACATCTCAAGTTGAAAATGGGGACATACAAAGACATTTATGACGTTCGGAGGTGAAAACGGACGCTGAATTCTGATTTATCGCCAAAGTTTACCCTAGGTTGATAGAAACACCAAAAGGTTCTAGATCACCGGGGATCAACTAAGGTAATTGGCCTTTGAAAAGGTCCAATGTACATTGCAATTCATATTCTCTTATGTGTGTCACTCGAAAAGGTGCATATTTGGCCATTACAGCTCACATAATAGAAAAAATGCGATACATTTACCTGATCTGACCATTGAGCTGACATGGGTCAGTGACCTGGCTAAGTTTAATATATTCTGAATGCGATTGTAAATGTAGAATACCTGGCTTCCAAACTATATGAAAATCAGGGGTTTATTATCTAGGCTTCAAAATGTATGCGGTCATAACCGCCGCTCAACCGAATTATAGCAGAGTGTGGTGACTGGACCCAGGGCGTGGGTCATGGTGTCTCCACTGCCCAAACCAGCAACCAGACCAGCAGCCAGATCAGCGACCAGACCAGCAGCCAGACCAGCGACCAGACCAGTAGCCAGACCAGTGACCAGACCAGCAGCCAGACCAGCGCGCGGCACGTGGTGCTCCCCGGCGATATGTTGGTTATGTTCCCGGCAACACTTGTTCTGGTGTCGGCTACGCCTTATCAGTATGTGGTAAATATTTAGCACTCCTCACTCATGCTGACTGCAAAATCAGACTAAACTCTCACCGGTGCTGACTAGTAGTGCACATTGATCAATGCTCTGTCTCACATTGACCGAACCCAAATTGAACTCCGGACGCTCAGCCCGCGATGGTGCCGTCCTCGGCGAGCCGGAAGGTCACGAGATCGAGAGTGGCCCGCCGCCGGGGTGGTTCCAGCATCCGGAGCAGACTGGTGCGACAGAGCGGCCGCTCCAACTGCTGTCGGCAGATGGGTGCGTCCAGAAACAATCCAAGGACCGTCACGGCCGTCACATGACATAACCGTCACGGCCGTCACGTGGCAGAACCGTCACGTGACAGGACCGTCACGGCCGTCACGTGACAGGACCGTCACGGGTCACGTGACAGGACCGTCACGGTCATCACGTGACAGGACCGTCACGTGACAGGACCGTCACGTGGCAGGACCGTCACGTGGCAGGACCGTCACGTGACAGGACCGTCACGTGACAGGACCGCCACGGCCGTCACGTGGCAGAACCGTGACGTGGCAGGACCGTCGCGGCCGTCACGTGGCAGGACCGTCACGCCCGTCACGTGGCAGGACCGTCGCGTGGCAGGACCGTCGCGGCCGTCACGTGGCAGGACCGTCGCGGCGTCACGTGACAGAACCGCCGCATGGCAGGACCGTCACGCCCGTCACGTATGGCAGGACCGTCACGCCCGTCACGTGGCAGGACCGTCGCGTGGCAGGACCGTCGCGGCCGTCACGTGGCAGGACCGTCGCGGCGTCACGTACAGAACCGCCGCGTGGCAGGACCGTCACGCCCGTCACGTGGCAGGACCGTCGCGGCCGTCACGTGGCAGGACCGTCGCGGCCGTCACGTGGCAGGACCGTCACGCCCGTCACGTGGCAGGACCGTCGCGTGGCAGGACCGTCGCGGCCGTCACGTGGCAGGACCGTCGCGGCGTCACGTGACAGAACCGCCGCATGGCAGGACCGTCACGCCCGTCACGTGGCAGGACCGTCACGCCCGTCACGTGGCAGGACCGTCACGCCCGTCACGTGACAGGACCGTCGCGGCCGTCACGTGGCAGGACCGTCACGTGACAGGACCGTCGCGGCCGTCACGTGGCAGGACCGTCACGTGACAACCGTCGCGGCCGTCACGTGACAGGACCGTCACGTGACAGGACCGCCACGTGACAGGACCGTTGCGGCCGTCACGTGACAGTACCGTCACATGGCAGGACCGTCACGTGACAGGACCGTCGCTATCAGACCGTAGACGGCCGTCGGCCAATAACCAGCTCCTGGTCGAGCGACCGCTTCCCTCGACCTTGACCTCACCAGTCGTCCGTGCCGGTCAGAACTGGCACGACCCGGCGGCGCGTGGCCATGACCTTCAGCGGCCACTGACCGGCGCCGGAGTAGGTAGCTGCGGCACGGCCGATCGCCCACCGCCGAGGGAGGCGGTCAGCTCGGGTGTCAAGTCGGCCGTAGCCTGACGCCGCTGGCGCAACGCCTGGCGCAGGGCCGACCCGTGTCGCATGGATACCGACGTAGCTCTAACTCGTACTGACTCACGCCGGAAATTCACTCCTCTTTGTCCCCTCGGCAGCCTTCCCCAGATATCGGAGTAGCACGAACACGTCCGTCTGGAACAAAAACAGAACAGTCAGTGGCCTAAGCTCAGACTTATGTGGGCAAAATCAGGACAGGCTCAGATAAACCTCATTATCACATTCGTTAACTAAGCTAAGCTCTGACTCAAAGTGCGCGAGCACTGAAATGAATTCCGAATAAACTCCGATTCACACTGACCAAGCTCAGACTAAACTCTCATTCACACTGACCAAACTTAGACAAAACTCGTGACCGGTATTGGTGACATGGACCAAACAGCGATTGTCTCATGTCATCCGCTGGCCAATCAAGAACTGAGCATTTACCTAGCGTTGACTAAACTACGAGCCAGCATAAATTAATGGAACCGAGCTTCATTGCACGGCATAGGCCATTGATTCCACTGCACTCGAACGCATATTGATTTCACTGTGATGCACTGTAAGCAAAATTCCGATTTGTTACCCATGTTAGTGCTTGTTGAACTGAATAGTGTTTGTTGCCCATGCTAGTGCTTAGTTGACCTGAAACTGAATAACATGCGAATAGTCCGAAATCATAAGAGGCACACTTGGTGATGTGTTGATTATTCGGGTTTTGGGGCTAGTCGACTACACGGTCAATGAGCGTCCATCCGAGGAACAATCACCGTTACCTGAATGCCCGATTGTAGTCTTCAAATGCACCATAAACTTTTACGACATACGACGGTCGTGTCGCCGAGGATGGATGTGGCGGCGTGTCTCTGATGTGCGGTACCGCCGGAAGTACCATCGTCCGCCGGCCACCGGCCTCGCTCCGCTGTGCGTGGTGTCGCATTACTCGCAGCACGTATGGGCCGCCACCTCCCCTTGTCGCAGGGACACTGACTTCGCCTCGGGAGCGTCATCGCCTCCTTCTCTGACCATTGTGGTGGCGACAAGTGTCGCCTGTATAGCACCCCCCCCCCCCTCCCTTCCCCCTCCAAGATCGTCACGGTCACGACGTGACCGATACGTGTCCTGAATGGAGCCGCTCTTGGGCCGGCGGTGTGAAGCGGCGGTCTGGCGTGGCTCGGTGGTGGAGAACGTGATCTGACGTGATTTGACAGGGCTTTGTGGTGGAGGGCGTGATCTGACGTGACCTGACGTGATCTGACGTGACCTGACGTGATCTCACGTGACCTGACGTGATCTGACGTGATCTGATAGGTCAACCGACACAACAAACAGTTTCTTCTGACAAACTATGTCATCTGATGTGATCTGACTCGCTTTCGAGATATCGCATGGTGACTGTATCGGATGATAATGTCTGACGATATAGGCATTGAAATGATTCGGCTACCCATTGAATAGAGATATGTGCAAATGCTAGGGTAGAAATAGTTGCATTGAAGGTAGTAGGTGAAAAGGGGGTAGTCAAGCAACTCGCCCTATGGAGGTATTTCATTATAGGGGACATAGTTATGCAGTTCACCCGATGAAAGTAGTAGGCGAAGGGGACAAAGTCGACCAAGTCACCCTGCGGAAGTAACAGGTGAAGGGAGCATGGTTGAGCAGTTCACCCTATGAAGGGTGAACTGTATTGGTAGAGGAAATGGCATAGTCAGGTAGTTCACCCAATGAAGGTAATTGATCAAAGTGGCATAGTCGAGCAGTTCACCCTATGACGATAGTTGGTGAAGGGGTCATAGTTCATCCTATCTGGTGCTATGCTTTAGCGGTGTACGTGTGGCAGTCGTGAGGACCATTGTCCTCAGCCGTGAAGACCATTGTCCTCGGCCGTGAAGACCATGGTCCTCGGTCGTGAAGGTCATTGCCCTCGTCCGTGAAGACAATGGTCCTCAGCCGTGAAGACCATGGTCCTCGGCCGTGAAGACCATGGTCCTCGGCCGTGAAGACCATGGTCCTCGGCCGTGAAGACCATGGTCCTCAGCCGTGAAGACCATGGTTCTCGGCCGTGAAGACAATGGTCCTCGGCCGTGAAGACAATGGTCATCGGCCGTGAAGACCATGGTCCTCGGCCGTGAAGACCATGGTTCTCGGCCGTGAAGACAATGGTCCTCAGCCGTGAAGACCATGGTCCTCGGCCGTGAAGACCATGGTCCTCGGGCGCCGTCCCGACCCACGGCTGCAGTCTGACGTGAGTCGGAGATCCCGGAACACTGGCAAATTCGGCGGACTTTTCAGTCATCTTCATTGCAAACTTCCCAATTGGAGAGGGCAAATCCAATTATTTTCAGTTTTCTCGAAATTTGGACATATATGTGATAACATATTGCAGTAAGACACATCTTGTTAACGTATGCATACATAGCTCTCGAAATCCCGATTGTTTAGTTGAAGTTTTTTTATTGTAAATCACTAAGCAGCCTAGAAAAAGTATCTGAACATGCCAGTACTCCGGATAAATACTAGAGACCTCCCATAGCAGAGATCATGATGAATGGTTGGCGATCATCTATATATATCTGAGCTCCAGCCAGATGGTCCCAGATAGATCGTGTCGCTTCACATGATGGTCTCAGATGGTTTGTGTCGCTTCTTCACATTAGCCCCAGTTAGATTACCTCAGTGACGCTTTTACCGTGACGCTTCACATGATAGCCTTAGATGGAATCAAGACGACCTGACATGGCCTCAGATGACGGTTTCAAATGGTTCGTGTCGCTTCGCACATACTGACTCTCATCTCAGTTCTAAAGCGATTGGGTTTGGTTTCAGAACGGAAGGATTATTGGAAGGCCTGACCATTACAGAAAACCCTGAAATTCCGATCTAGTAAGCAAGTATGCTATACTTTTCAATCGGAGCCATCCCTGTTACAAGGCTGGGAGTCTTCCCAAGCCAGGGGAAGTCTTATTTCAAGGGCATATTTTTAGAATGAAGAGATAAAATAACAACTTAGCATTACTAGGGTACCAAGCCAGTCGGTCGGAACTCCCAGCCCACCCGGGATCTCCATCCATGCCTAGTTGTTTTGCTGTCATGGTGTGTTGAAGAAGAAAGCGGACAAGCAGTACAAACTTACTCAAGCATGGTCGTCACCCCATTAATCTTCGGATGCATTCAATCAAAGCTCCATTTCCTTTCCTTCAGGGGACAGGTGCCACCTGACGTGTGTTTTGGCCGCACCCAACGGTAGCGAAGCGGTATGTCGGGCTGTCAGTGTCAGTAAACAGCTCTGCTCTACATAATCGCATTCGTCTCTCACGAGCTGGTCTGTCTGAAGCGGCGGCCTGCGCAACAGGAGGCACCTGTCACAACCCCCTCTCCTGGGACAAAACAAGATGGCTACGGGCCGCGGTTTTGTCGCGTCGGTTCGCTCGATGGTTTTTGTTGGATTATTTGCGCAGCTCTTGCCTGTCAGATGCAGCAGTTCGATTAGTGGTTTTTGCCGTCGGCGTAGCAGAGACCGTGTTTGTTTCATTACGTCCCGTTCATTGCCGCACCGCATCACCGGTTCGCTACTTGTATCTCATTCACTGGTGCATACCTATCCGATTTGTAAATAATTGTGCCGGACCACGCTTTTTTCTCGTGAAAATCCGGAGGAGTTAAAGCAACCGTTGCAAGTTTTACTACGTGATGTCCGCCTGCGCCATCACCATGCATGAGGGACGAGTAGCCTAGGGGTAAGTTGCTCGTCTCACAATCGAAAGGTTGTGGGTTCGAGTCCCACCTGTCGCTACCCTTCGCCCGCGACCAATCGGCGTGAGAGATTGGCGACGCTACATGACTCAACGGTCGATGTGTCGTAAAACCAATGACCAACCAACCAACCATCACCGTGCAGCTATATATAATCGCTCGTGGGAGTGCGTTGCACGCCATGGCCGACGGCAGGTCGTTGTTCCGCCTCTGGGGTCCGGCGACGGCCGGCCAAGCGTGCTGTGGGCCCGGCAGCGGCACCGAGGACGGTACGAGGACTGTTGGCGAAGCGGCACCGTCCACTACCGTCGGCTCAGCCTGCCGGAAGCGTGTCGAGAAGCCAGAGGAGAGCGAGAAGGGGGAAGAGAAAGAGAGAGGGGGAGAGAGATAAAGAGAGATAGAGATAGAAATAGAGATGGAGATAGAGATAGAGATAGACAGATAGGTAGAGATAGAGATAGGTAGAGATAGAGAGATATAGAGATAGATAGAGATAGATAGAGATTGAGATAGAGAGAGGAAGAGGAATAAGCAGAGGAAAAGGCAGAGGCAGTGGATACAGATACAGATACAGATACAGATACAGATGCAGGTACAGAGAAAAAGAGAGATGCTCGAAAGTGTTCAGTCGCTGCCGGAGGTCTCGCCTGACTGCGGTTGTCAGTCACTGGCATCGGAGACTGCAACGCTGTCTTTGAAGGCGTCAGTTAACACGAGAGATGTCAACGCGGGACGGTGGAGTTGGCCAGTAGCACCACGGCGTGGAGACCTCAACGCTGTCTCACGAGTAGCCGTCGGCGCGCGATCCTGCAACTTGTATTTGCTGAAGTTGACGAGACCTTGCGATTATTATTTGCACGAACTCCGCCGCAATCAAAATGTTGGAGGATGTCGACAATTTCTTGCCGATCTTTTGCCATGCTACGCTCGAAGGCGTAATGTTAAATGTCGAAAGGGTTGAAGAGAATGCATCCGCCCGTCCATCTCCCTCTGTGGGGAGCCCATGCATCTAGGGCTGCATCTAACGGTATCGTGCAACTTTTTTTATATAGATCTAGAGGTTGCATTCATCATTAGTGGGGCTCGAACCTCTTCGGGTTATTCTGGGATCCCGTTCGGCCACCATATCTACTGTATTCTGAATTAGGCAGCATCGGCATCGCTAAGCTCTCCCAACAAGCTCCATGTGTGGCTGTTGTCCCATGTGCATCACATGATCTCAGCAGTGCTCGCTGCTACTTTTGTCAGCCCGGCGCAAAACAAAATGCCACCTCCTTCCGTCGCCATCGGTGTGACGTCACCAGTCGCTGTCAGTGTGACATCACCGGTCATCTGGCCGGCTCGTGTTTTCCCCGGCGCAGAGCAGACGGCGGGGCGCCTCGACAGGCACGACACACGCGGCAGGGCAGGCGCGAGAGGTGCGCCACATCTGTCGCCGAAAGGAAAAGTGGCCGACAGTGCGGCGGCGTCGCATCTGCGCCGCGAATGCCGCTCGAAAGCGGTTGGCCGACAGTCTGGCTGGCGCCGACAATGAGCGGCCGCCCCGCCGCCGGCCGGCGGGCGAATCTCTCCGCGCCGGCGGCGCCGTCAGCCGGCCCGGTCCCGAACGTCTCGGCGCCGGCTCGGCTCGATCCTGGCTTGCGGCGGCTCGTCGCGGCCGGGCGCGAGGTCAGCCGGCCGGCAGGAGTGCACGTGACCTGACCGGTCAGAGGCAGGGCAGCGGCTCCACCGGCGCCGACTCGGCGGCCGCGCGTACGTCGACCTTGTGTCGAAGCGCTGGGAGCCGCGTCCCGCTTTACTGCCGATTAGGCGGTGCATCCGGCGTCACCGGTGCGGGCGTCGGAGGAGGTTGTTACTCTCGTGATGTGTTGTCGTTCAGTACGGCGCCCACGCCACGTGGCGCCCCCTGCTGTGTGTGCGGCGGTGATGGGGTCTCTCGTGACAGAACAGGGCGTGGCGCCCCTTACTGTGTATGCGGCGGTGATGGGGTCTCTCGTGACAGAACAGGGCGTGGCGCCCCTTACTGTGTGTGCGGCGGTGATGGGGTCTCTCGTGACAGAACAGGGCGTGGCGCCCCTTACTGTGTGTGCGGCCGTGATGGGGTCTCTCGTGACAGAACAGGGCGTGGAGCCGCCTGTAGTCTGAGCGGCGGTGATGGGGTCTCTCGCGACAGAACAGGGCGTGGCGCCCCCTACTGTGTGTTTGGCGGTGATGGGGTCTCCGAGACGGAAGAAGGCAAGGGCGGCTCCGACCCTGTTTCATGGTCCATCGGTCGCCAGTAAACTTCGGACCAGAGTTCTGGAGTACCAAACATAAAGCGGGAATGAGAATATCTTATAAAATATGACTTTCGCCCCTAGAAACAGAGTTCGCCTATGTAAATCGACTGCCATGAACCTCTGCAAAATTTCCCCGTAGAAATAATTACCAGTTCCACCATGATTATTTGCACATTGATGCCTGCGACATTACTAACAGTTGTCTTTCTTCACCTTTCGCCATAACCCCACGCTAACCATGGTGTTGCTATTATGCAATGACGATCGCCCGTTTAAAGTCGATTTTGTACGTTTTCGCAAGGCACCCTCAAGTCTACGAAAACACGGATATCAGGGAACCGACCCCGACTGCGACTATCTGTATGTCGTGTCAAGCACTGTGACATAACGTGCACGGTCGGTCCACTGCTCTCCGTGTGTCGTGTCAGGCAGTGTGACGTCACGTGCACGGTCGGTCCACTGCTCTCCGTGTGTCGTGTCAGGCAGTGTGACGTCACGTGCACGGTCGGTCCACTGCTCTCCGTGTGTCGTGTCAGGCAGTGTGACGTCACGTGCACGGTCGGTCCACTGCTCTCCGTGTGTCGTGTCAGGCAGTGTGACGTCACGTGCACGGTCGGTCCACTGCTCTCCGTGTGTCGTGTCAAGCAGTGTGACGTCACGTGCACGGTCGGTCCACTGCTCCATTTGCGGCCGGCCGGCGTGACGATGGCCGGCGCCAGCTGCCGCTGCAGCTCCCGCCAACTCGACCGACTCGACCAGCTCGGTCGAGTCGGCGCGGCTCGAGTCGAGCGATTTATCGCCGGCCCGCGCCGGCTGCGCCCGGCCGCCGGCCGCTCGGGGGCGGCCGCTGCTCCAAATGAAGCGCCGGCCACTGGCACAGCGGTTCTCGCCGGACACCTGCGCTGCCGGCGACACGTATAGCGCGCCGTCTGACACGCGTTCGGCCGGCGGCTGCGTCTCAGTTGATCACGGGAAAAGACTGAGGGGTGATCGTGACGACCCCGGAAACTTTAGGCCCATATCTTTGCTGAGTGTTGTTGCTAAACTGTGTGAGAAAATTGTAAACACGCAGCTTTCACTCTATCTCGACTCAAACCACATACTCTGTTCAAATCAATATGGTTTTCGTCCCGGCCACTCAACCGAAACAGCAATGCTCGATACTGTGCAATTTCTGACCAAAAATATGGATCGTGGTCATGTGTCTACCCTGCTTGCTGCTGATACGTCCCGTGCGTTCGATAGCGTGGAGCATAGCCGCCTGTTAGAAAAGCTAGGCTGGTATGGGATCGACGTTCACTGGTTTGAAGATTGGTTGCGAGGGAGGAGCCAGAAAATTCAGGGGAGTACCGCTGAGCCACTCCCGGTGACGCACGGTGTAGTACAGGGAAGCCAAATCGGGCCAAAATTGTATTTGATTTTCACTAACGACCTAGCATCACATCTAAAGTATGGCCACCTCGTAATTTTCGCTGATGATGCTCAATTTCTGGACTCTGACGCCCCAGGCAACATGTCTGAGCTGAAACAACGTGTAGAAAACACCTTGGATACAGCTCTGAACTGGTTCACACAAAATCGGCTAAAAATCAACCCTGGAAAGACTGAGCTCCTGGTTGTCAAATCTCAGCGCCGGAAATGTGACACCTTATCGATCAAATTTGGAGATGCTGAAATCAAGCCGTCACCGAACGCAAAAATCCTCGGTGTGTACGTCGATTCGACTCTGACCTGGGATAGACAGGTGTCTCAGGTGGTTCGGCGGTGTTATAGTGTTCTCGTCGGCCTGTCAAAATTTCGACACAAATTACCCTCAGAAACGAAGAAACTCCTCATTCAGGCACTGGTTTTCCCCCACATCTACTACTGTATGACAGTTTGGGGAAGTTGCAACAAAACCCAGAGAGATAGAATTCAGAAGGCGATACATTTTGGTGCCCGTATAGTATCCGGCCTCGGCCGACGAGAGCACATCACCCCGACATTAGAGGCACTTGGATGGTTGAAATTTGATGCCATGTTGGAGGAGCGCGACGTAGTTATGATCCGGAAGCTAACGTCGTCTGGTGTCCCACCTACGCTGGCGTGCTCCATCAAGCGTCGTGCGGATGTGTCGTCCAGGAGCACTCGGTGCGCAGCCACAGGGATGTTGGAGCTCCCGCGAGTTCGCTCCGAACTCGCTAAGCGGAGCTACCCATTCAGAGCCGTAGCCGCGTGGAACGGCCGTTTGGAGGCGCGTTCGATCACGGGGTGATCGAACGATCACGAGGTGATCAAGCGTGATTTATGTCTAGATGATTTTTAATTGACTCTTGTTTATTGACATGAGAAATATGATTATGTATATGGTTTTACAGAAATGTATTGACGAGAGGGCTGAAAAGCCATATTATTGTGGAGACCTCAATAAATCTGACTATGACTATGACTATGACTATGACTATGACTCGCTCAGAGTCGATCGCGTCCCAGGTAGCAAGGCCGGAACCCCGTCTGGATTTCAATAAGGTTGAGGCTTCCAATGAGGACTCTCCATGGCTGAAGTTACGGCTCTGTGAGGACTCACCGGGGGAGGGGTCCCAAGGAAGATGGAACGGGTCATGTCCCTCCCCCTCTCCATAGATCGATTTTGACCGAAATGTTCCATTAAGATGTCATTTTCTTGAACTCTAGCATGTTATTGCATAAATATTGTCTTAAGCAGACCCGCGACTGTTATCTGTTCAAATCCCATCAGTTTTTCGAACTAGGAGATTCCAAAACATTAAGCTGCCGTATCCCCCTCCCAGCCAGGTCTTTGGACCCGCCCCTAAGCGTCAGTCACGTCCTCAGCAGCCACCCGTCTGCGGCCGATGTGGGTCGACTCGCTCGACGAGTTCGCGTTTGGAGCTAGACTGGAGCGGCCCTCGGTCGGCTCCGTGACCCGGTTCCATCTCGGCAGTCTGGCAAGGTCGAGTCGGCTCCATCCCGGTACGGAGCAGGATTGTTGCGGAGTGTGTGGTGTGAAACAATATGTGCGCGTCGTCCCGGAGCGACGTCGGACGGCAGAGACAGGGGCCGATCGGCTGCCCATTTGGAAGCGGGAAACTCGTCCAACGCTTTCGGTGTGATGCTGCATCAGGTGACACGTTCCTGACAATTTCTTGTTAATAACCAATGTTCAGTATTTTGAACAGCGTTTAATAATTATGCTAACCTAGCATCAAGGGGTCCGGAATAATTGCAAACCCGGAAACAAATTTCACGGTGTACAGTGCGCAAGGATCTATCATTTCCTTCACATTAATTCAGGCGCGTTACAAAACAAACCGTTGTGCTACACTCGTGCAGTGTTCTTCGAAACATAGCCTATAGGAATGCATGTGCGTGTTTTTTCTCGAGAGAATTGCCAGAGACTTTGCCAATGGAAACCAAGTACACAGGGATCACCACGAATAGCTGGCGATGGCGCAGGCAGTGGATGCGAGCTTGTACTAGGCGAGGGTCCAATTAAAGGAAGTCGCTGTATTGGCAGAGCGAAACTGCGAACGGAACTGAGCATTGATCGGCAGCGATGGGACACCATCCGCATCAAGGTGCACAGCATACATCCAACTGAGCAACTCCCCCTTGTCCCTGATGTCGTAGCTGCGTCTTTTCATTGTTCAGTTACCACAACACTTCTTGCAGTTTGACGGATGCCTAAGTACGTCTCTCATATCCCGTCTGGTTTTTGTGCCGCCTCATGATGACGCTGAGTTTTTGTCCCGCTGTTGTTGATGACCGTCTTCAGACGCATGGCAGATAATATTTCCGAACGGTTCTCCACCAAGAGGGACGGACCGACCATTGAGGCTCATCAATGGGCTCCTCAATCGTGAAGTTATCCCACAGTGGTGAACATGGAATGAGTCTATCTTTTTGCACACCATTCATGGAGGTCTTCCGTGAGACGATTTACCGTTTTCCGTCCTCGTTCGCCGCTAGAATAGATGGCCTTTTCTGCGAAGCATCTTGGCACTTCATGGCTGGGTCTATTGACACTCGACCAATTAACTGGAGCCAGACAATAGGCTGAGAAGTTTCACTGTGACTTGCGATCGGATCTTATCTAGCCCGGCACAATAGGAGTGTTGTCCGGCTGGACACACCCAGCCTGCTCCGCCGTACTGGCTTGGAGAGTCCACGGCTTCGTCATCACGTGCTACACCCAGCCTGCGCGGCCCGACTGGCCTGGAGAGCCCACGGTGTCGCCACATCTGATCATGACGTCACTCGCCTCCGTCATAGCGTGCTCGTTCACGTTCCACACGGCTCCTTGAGCATGCTCGTCGACCGACGCTTCCGTCGAGCTTGCGGCAGAGTTACGCCGCTGCAGCACGAACTCTAGTGATGCACCCGTGGGAAGATGACTAAGCTCTACTTTCGCCACCCCGTTGAAAAATAACAAAACCCTGTTGCGGCCACCCCGTGGGAAGACAACGAAGCCCCACTGTGGAAGCAACCAAACCCCGATGTGGAATAACCAAACCCCGCTGTGGACACTGGGAGAAGACAACTAAACCCCACTATGGCCACCCGGTGGGAAAACCACCAAACCCCGCTGTGGAAACAACCAAGCCCCATTGTGGCCACCCCGTGGGGAAACAGCCAACACCACGCGCTAACTCCATCGCTTCTGTCGGAGAGGGGCGTCTGTGTCTGCGTTTGTGCGCCCGGGGGCGGTGCGCGTGGCCGGATTTCGCCGCCGGCGCCGTCGGCGACTGCGGTGACCACATCAGCCCGTGGAGAAACGGTCGGCCGGCGCAGATGGCCAGCCGGCCGCCTGGTCCCGTTTGCCGGCGGGGCCACCGCCGCCACCGTCGCCACCGCCACCGCCGGAGAACACGGCGCGACGTGGCTGCGGCAGGTCCGCCCGCTCATGGCACTCGGCCGGATCAGCGGGGAAGACGCTCATCGCGCTCCGTCAGAGTTGTGTGGAGGACGCTCCTCACACTCCGCGCAGTCAGTGTAGTGTGGAGGACGCTCCTCGCGCCCCATCAGAGTGGAAGACGCTCCCCGCGCTCCGTCTAAGTAGTGTGGAGGACGCTCCTCGCGCTCCGCGCAGTCAGTGTAGTGTCGAGGACGCTCCTCACGCTCCATCAGAGTAGTGCGGAGGACGCTCCTCGCGCTCCGTCTGAGTAGTGTGGAGGACGCTCCTCACATTCCGCACAGTCAGTGTAGAGGACCGTCCGCCCGCTCCAGGCGCTCCGAGGAGTCAGTGTAGAGGACGCTTCGCTGGCTCCTCACCCTCCGTCAGGTCAGTGTGGAGGACCTTCCGCCCGCCCCAGGCGCTCCGAGGAGTCAGTGTAGAGGACGCTTCGCTGGCTCCTCACCCTCCGTCAGGTCAGTGTGGAGGACAATCCCTATGTTCCGCGAGGTTGGTGTAGATGTTTTGTGGGGCCAATGTAGATGACGTTTCTCATGCTCCGTGAGAGGTCAGTGTAGATGACTCTCCGACCGCCCAGGGCCGCACCCTCGATTACTCGAGAGTGTACTCGAAGCGCTTCACGTGAGTTGAGTTGAAAGGACACCCATGACGCTTCATGTGAGCTGAGTTTAGAGGGTACTCGGAGCGTTTCATGGGAGTTGAGAGGTCGCTTCGCTCCGCTGGTGCGTTTTATCGAGCCAGTGAGCCGACACCACCTCTGTACCGTCCGCGAAGGACGGTGTGTGAACTGTGAGGTGTGGGAGCTCTACCGAGTCGATGCTCCACGAGGTGCTCCATGAGGTGCTACATTCAGTGCTACGGATGGTGCTCCGGGTTACACGGTGCGTTACGTGCTACACATGGTGCTTCGGGTGACTAGGTGCGTGACATGCCAAACATGGTGTTCCATACGAATCGGTGCGTGGCGTGCTAAAAATGGTGATCCGGGTTACTCGATGCGTGACATGCTACGGTTGGTGAACTGTGTAACTCGGCGCGTGGCGTGCACTGGGGCTAGTGTTATACCTCGACCGATTTTGCATGTGATTTGTCAAACGTCATGATGCTGATCGCCAAACGCATCATGAGGTGGTTTAACATCATCGACGAAAGAATGTTAGGCCGGGTAGGAGCCGTGTTGAATTCATTTTGTCTGTCGTACAAGGTCTCATGGAGGGGACGAGTAGTCTATGGGTAAGTTGCCCGTCTCACAATCGAAAGGTGGTGGGTTCGAGTCTCACCTGTCGCTACTCTTCGCCTGCGACCAATCGGCGTGAGAAATTGGCGACGCTACATGACTGAACGGTCGATGTGTCGTAAAGCCAATAACCAACCAAGGTCTCATGGATTTTCACCCACACCTGGAACTAATTATAGCTTCACGTTTGGAGGGCACCTTCTGCCTTTGTGGGCTGCTACAACCTGCCACTGCTGACAGTGCTCTGTGCCATGAAATATCCAGGCAGTCATTTGGGCGCATGTCACCGTCAATGCCATTGCTCTTCAAGAGCATGTGATTTGTTCGGCTCGTGTATATCACGTACTATCCATTAGCCTGCTATAACATACTTAGGTTGGTTCATTGTTACAATCCCAGCACGTCTTCAAGAAAGCTGTCTAGTTCTGCCGAAGTATAAAGTGATGATGTGAGATGCATTGAAATGCAGCCATTTGCGAACGCGAGCGACGATTTGGTTCACAATGTGGATCCTTTTTCACTTCACAAGTCTTGGAAGGGCGCTGAGACCAGTCGATGCGCCCCTAAACTGTAAACCCACCAACCAACCACAAAAACAACTGTGTGGTGACAGCTTAGGTTGACGAAAGAGTCAAACTGGCTGTGCAGGCGGAGACTTTCCTCATTGTGTGAAGCCGATGCTTGGACAGTTCCCCAACTATTGCGAGTATCTCCAGATGCCTCTCAAGACAGTTTCCCAACAAATGACAAGTATCTCCAGACACCTCTCGGGACAGTTCCACAACTCCCGACGCCTGCGACGACATCAAACTCTGACCAATGCCCAATTGCCAATCTCACCGGAGTCGGTCGTGACGTCACGGCGACAGCTCGTCTGACGTCATCGGACTCCCAGCGTTTGCCGAATCGGCCGGCGTTGGGCCGGGTGGAATCGATGCCGGCGGAGCTGTTTTTTTGTTTTGTTTTTGTTTCGGTGACAGCAGCACGGACAAATCTTCACTGCCAAGTCGGCTCCTCACGGGTGTGCGTGGTGTTTCCGGCTGAACCTACCGTCGTGTCGCCAGACAAGTTCAGACAGCCTCCCTGCGGTCGGCCGGCCCGCGTCGTCAGCCCGCTCGCGCCGTCAGCCTGCCCCTGCCACGCCTGCGCCGGCGGCGGTTTGCGTTCCGGCAGCGGGCGTCGCCCCGAGCGGCGTCACAGTCGTGCGCCTGTGATTGTCTGCCGGCGCACCCCCTGCCCATCCCCCCAGTATGGTCCGTGACTAACCGCTGGTGTACTCCCACCCGCTCTCAGTCACAGCATCCGGTCCGGTGCCGATCAGCTCCTCCTTCATTGCTGCTGGCCGCACATACCGCTGGCCGCAAATATCGCTAGTCACATACCGCTGGTCACATACCGCTGGTCACATACCGCTGGTCACATACCGCTGGTCACATACCGCTGGTCACATACCGCTGGTCACATACCGCTGGTCACATACCGCTGGTCACATACCGCTGGTCACATACCGCTGGTCACATACCGCTGGTCACATCCCGCTGGGCGCATATACCGCTGGTCGATGTTAGTGGACTAATGTGATTAGTGTACTTGTTGCCTGTTCACCTCTGTGCATCTTTTCCTTACAGGTTTCGTCGGAGGACCCACTGGAAGGGTTTATAAGGACTGTCCTGCCCTGTCCCTCTTCACATGCTGATGCCCGTGTCATTACAATAGTTTATGCCTGTCGGTGTCTGAATGGACTGCCTTTTTCGATCGTTCGTTCGTCGCAGTCGCAGGTGTTGACGGCCGTTCGCTCGCACATGACCGCGTGACCTGACCTCGCACCTGACCTGGCAACTCTGTCGTCGGCAGCCCGGAGGTGGAGTCCTCGCTCGCCGTGCTGGACCGCGTGCTGTCCGAGTTCGACGACATCGAGACGGACAGCTTCTTCGACGACGAAGGCGAGACGCACCGGCGCGTCGCCGACATGGCTGAGGAGGAGGAGGCGGCCGCGCCGCCGCGCGCGCCGGCGCCGCCGCCGCCCGTCGATCGGACGACCAAGCCGCGCGCCAGCAGCGCCGGCGGCACGCCCGTGGCCAGCTGGCGCTCCAGCAAGAGCGGCGCCGACGGCACCGCGCGCTCGTCGGCCAGCCGGCGGGCGGACGACGCGGCGGCCGACGGGCGTCGGGCCAGCTCGCGCGTCAACGGACTGGTGCGCAGCTTCGAGACGACGCTGGACGACCGGGAGGGCTCGCCGCCGCAGGCGTCGGCCGTGGCGCGCGCCACCAGCTCGGTGCAGTGGCGGCTGGCCGAGCCGCGGCCGCGCCGCTCCCAGTCGGAGACGCGCTTCGGCGACTCGGTGGCGGCTCGCACGCGCCTCTCTCCGCCCAGGGCGGCGCGTCCCATCGGCCCGCCGCCGTCCACGCGCCCTCCGCCCCCGCCTCCGCCGCCCCCGCCCCCGCCACCGACGCCGGCGACTCTCAGCCAGGAGCCTGCGCCGCCACAGCCGCCGCCGCAGCCGGTCGGGCCGACCTCCGACAGGGACGACGGCCAGGGAGAGCGCCGCGGCAGGAGCCGGCAGCGGGTACCGCCGTCAGACGTCGTCGCCGCGCCGCCGCCCGCCGACGGCCGCCACGGGCCGCCGCTGCCAACCAAAGTGGCGCTGCGTCAGAAGTCGTCGCCGCAGATCCACTACCTGCCACCGGGCGATCCGCGGCGGCGCAGTCTACCCGCCAGGGAGGCGTTGGCCGGCGGCTCCGGCGCCTGCGTCGGCGTCGGCGTCGACGTCACCTCCATCGAGTCCAAGATCAAGCGGCTCTCGCTCAACTTCGAACCGAACGGGCCTGTCCGGTTTCCGGGCCGGCCTTCGAGGGAGGAGCGGATCAGAGCGGATCAGAACAGAGCGGACCAGACAAGAGCGGATCAGACGAGAGCGGACCAGACAAGAGCGGACCAGACAAGAGCGGACCAGACAAGAGCGGACCAGACAAGAGTGGACCAGACAAGAGTGGACCAGACAAGAGCGGACCAGACAAGAGCGGACCAGACAAGAGTAGACCAGACAAGAGTGGACCAGACCAGAGCGGACCAGCCCAGGGCGGACCAGACCACAGCAGATAATCGGCCCACTCCGCCGCAGTCGGGACCAGTCGCCACCGTCGCTGCCGAGAAGGACCGCACGCCGTCGCCAGTAGACCGCGGTCGGGTCGCCGGCCCGTCGGATCCCCAGCCGGCGGAGGTCACAGGTCAGTCAGCGCCGCCGCCGGCCCCGCCCGCCGCCGCACCGACTTCGCCCGCCGTCGACCAGAGCACGTCACGCCGTGATGACGTCACGGCGGCGGTGGCGACGCCGACCGAGGAGCAGAAGCCGTCTCTGCCGGCTAAGCAGCTCTCAGCACGGGACAGAGACGAGCGCAGGCCGCCGGCGCGCCGGAAACGGGACCGGAAGCGGAAGCCCGACCAGCCGCCGCCGCCAGAAGAGGCCCAGAAGCAGATTGTCATGCTTCTCAGTCGGTGAGTAGCGCGTGCTTTCCTTGTCAGTAGGTTATCCGGTGATATAAGGTGCGTTCCGAGTCCAGGATGACATCATCCATCGGATGGTTTTTCAATGGGAGGTTTTCCTATCGCGAGCGTTTGGAAACAGCCAAGTAATTCTACTTCACGCCGCCCTAATTGCCACGGATGACTTGCAAAGAAACGGTCACTTCAGATCGAACCAGTACAACAGTCAGCACAGTGGTGCTATGTAAAACATTTGAAGGGTATTCAATGATTCAATACCACGCATTTCGCCCTCAGATTGCTCTTCAAGCGTGGCCATATTTCGAATGCGGCGCAATTGCGTCCACAACCACAACTGTTGCATGCGCAATCGGCTCGGCATCAGTGCGCCGGAATTGTCATTGTGCGGTAAAATAATCCTACGCCACGTCCGGCCGTGGTCGAACGACAAACTATCGGGAGGGAAAACGTTCCGGGAAAGTGGTCGCAATTGAAGTCGCCGAACCTCTGTTGACTAATGGGGTACATTTATATGGCTTTGGGTAAAATGCAGCGCTTTCTACGTTGTCGAATGCGACGCTAGAACGCAACGGTGTCAGCGCAGTCCTTCTCACCATCAGTTAATGTTCGCATCCTCCGGTATTAATGCTACAGCTCTTGGCGGGGAAACATCCAGATTAATTTTGGATCCAACCAAGCATTCAGAGGAATTGCTACCCAGGCATATCACTTTCAAGCTCACCTGATTGCCTTCTTGTCAAAATTATGCAATTATCCCTGGAAGTTGTGAGCTTTTGAAGCTGTGATCTGTACAAGTAAATGAACCTTGGATGCAATAAATGCTCCCTGTCTAAATCTCTACCTCGCCCTGTGGGCAATTACGATATCGTGAGCTTGGATCAAACCCAACTTAGAAACTATTCTCGGTAGACACCAAGGGGACTGAGAAATGTTTCTTGGTTGGTAATATGCCCAGTAAACAATCCTGAGGTTTTTTGGCCGAAGTATGGCACAAATGTATGCCCTAAAGGCACACACATATACCTCGGATATCGTAAGCGTTGTTCAATATCATGCAATAAGCTTGCAAGAAACACATATTTTTCGCGTCAGCGTATATCAGCAAGAACGTACAAATTGCATTCATCAGCTGCTTATGTATGCAAAATAAATCCAAATTACCATGCCTACCTTAGCTGCCGGCAGGATAAACGGTTGTAGCAACACCGAAAAACGCGTAGCTGCTGATCTATTCTTGTTGTATTTTCTGTGCTCCATCCCGAATTCCAAGAAAATACACTCAGTTCCACACACAATTTGCGTCTGGAAAGTTTTCTTCGCGCTCGTTACCTCACCGCTATCTTATGGGTCGATGCACTTTCATGCGAAAGAAATAAACGAATGCGCTGTCATTGCCAAGTTTTCCCGATTCCGCAGTTTCTCAGTAGTTACCCGGTAAAAGACTGCAGGCCTCTAAATGGACAGATGGTGTGGCACGGTCGGGCGCTTTTCCTGGTCGGCTGCACTGGAGTGGAGTCACATGCCGAATATGTGGAGAGTATGTGGCCGTATGGGCAGTGTGCGGCGGGTAGTGTGCATGCACATTTCTGACGTCACCCAGCACCCGGCGACAACGTTAGTCCCTGCCATCCGCAGAATACCGACCGCGTCCGTCGAGTACAACACGATGCGTGTTGTACATGCTTCCCACAAGATGCTCGCCATTCGTTGTTTGGATAAGTCGGACACCATGCCAGAAAGCTGCTGTTGCACTTCCTTGGCCATCTGATTGTCACATATTTCAGTCGAACGTTTAGTGTTCTGTTGTTATGAAGCTAGCTGAACGAGAAGTGCATGGTCTACTAATTGATAGAATGCCAGTGTTCTGATGAAGGCTCTCTGACATTTACCGATTGCCGCTGCCTACTACATGTACACGATTAGCGCTAATCTGCATGTTCGTGTTTCCTCGGAATTTTCATTGATATAGTTGGCCTCGGTAATAATTAGCAGACCGGGAAGCTGAGTGTGTCATCTAGTTAGCCTTGGTAACAATTGGCAGACCTGGGAGCTGCGTGTTTGATCTAGATGGCTTCGGCAACAATTGGCAGGACGGCGAGCTGCATGTGCAACATACTTGGCCGCGGTAACAATTGACAGATCAGGGAGCTGCACGCTTGCATGCCTTTTACGGCTGGATATGCGTGCAGCAGTGCATGTGGGTTCACCCATTGCCGTTTGGTGGGGACCAATGTTATACGACATAAATTATGCAATAGCCGGTTAAGGCCTGACGAAGGAAGACATGTTACTTCGGTGGTAGATCCCCGAGGCGACGTCACTGCCAGTCCCTGACATCGTCGATGTTGTCATCCTTTCCACTGCGTCTGAAAGGGTGTCACTGCATGCGCTATGCGGAACCATTGGCCCCAGTGTTCAGTACGGCCCCACCCTAATAGCTTAATTGCCTCCCCCGCGCGTGGATTGCCCACAGACCACAGTTGCTATGTCCCAGTCATATTTATCACACGGGCGTACTTTATTTGTGTTGTAAGCCATGCTCATTTTCCCCATAATTGTTCCTAGCTCACGCTAAGTTGGAAAATCACTCTCTCCCAAACGTCATCAAGCAGTGGTTGACCCTGCTTGTCTAAACAAACTAGAAAGGGCCGAAGACCGTGGCAGTGCGAAACGGACCATGAAAGGGGAGGGCGGTTGAACAGCTCGAAAATGTTGCATGTGCAGCATTTGTCACCTCCTCTTATGAATAATGTTCATAAGATGAGACCTATGTAACCTGACTTCCATATATCTGACTCTGGCAAAAATTGATAACTATCTGACTACGTAGCATTACCTAACCAGTTAGTTCCCTGACATTAACCAGACTGACGGGTTGAGTATGTCATGGCCCACTAGTGGAGGCATCAAAATTGGTGGGGGCCTTGTGTATATAGCTGTTAATGAGATTTATGATCGTTATGGGTGCCTGTCCAAAAAGAATCGTGTCAAGTTTATATGGATGCTTTGCGAACACTACGAGGGCTCAAGGACCATCAGAACGGTGCAAGTACTAATCAGTGTTATGAACACAAGGCGACCGATCGAATCGAGAGCGAAAGATACATGGGTAAAACAGACTTGCTGAGAAGAGGAAGGGACAAATTTATCATAGCAATGTGCCCAGAGACTATTGCTATTCCGCCAGCTCGCCAGCGTCCGGTCATGCGTGCAGCCCTCTCGGCGTGCTCACATCTGGTGCCACTCACATCTGGTACCACTCACATCTGGTACCACTCAAGTCTGGTGCCATACATATCTTATTCCAATCACATCTGGTGCCTCTCACGTCTGGTGACACTCACATCTGGTACCACTCACATCTGGTACCACTCGCATCTGGTACCACTCACATCTGGTGCCACTCACGTCTGGTGCCACTCATATCTGGTGCCACTCACATATCTGGTGTCACTCACATCTGGTGTCACTCACATCTGGTGTCACTCACATCTGGTGTCACTCACATCTGGTGTCACTCACATCTGGTGTCACTCACATCTGGTGTCACTCACATCTGGTCACTCTCGTCTGGTGCCACTCACATCTGGTGTCACTCACATCTGGTGCCATTTACATCTGGTGCCATTTACATCTGGTGCCACTCAGATCTAGTGCCACTCACATCTGGTGCCAGTCACATCTGGTACCACTCACATCTGGTGTCACTCACATCTGGTGATACTCACATCTGGTGCCATACATATCTTATTCCAATCACATCTGGTGCCTCTCACGTCTGGTGACACTCACATCTGGTGCCACTCACATCTGGTACCACTCACATCTGGTGCAACTCACATCTGGTGCCACTCACATTTGGTGCCACTCACATCTGGTACCACTCACATCTGGTGCCACTACTGGTGCCACTCACATCCGGTGCCACTCACATCTGGTGCCACTGACATCTGGTGCCACTGACATCTGGTGCCACACAGCGGGCTATCAGTGATCAGCAGCCGTCGGCGGGCGTACGTCCGGAGCGATGGCATGACGGTTGCTCTGCGCCACAAACCGCGACAGTGGGTAGGTAGGTCAGCGATCTTATCTGAGGGAGGCGACGGGAAGGCGTGATTCGGAACACTGCACATGCCGGTCCCGCCAGAGAGACGATGCTGCCATACACATCTGGTGTGTGTGGCAGAACGCTTCGATGTTCGATGTTTTGGAACTTGGATCAATAGAACGCTTCGATGTTTTGGAACTTGTGCGCCAGATGTGTGGGCATTGTATGGAGAGAGCCGACATTGAAAACTGTAATGTCTCGCAATATTTCCCATCTGCGTAGCCACTGCTCCTGGCAGACCTGGTCCGCTTTGTTCCTACTTACCCTCCCAGTGCTGACAATACGGTAAACAACCCGTCCGCGTTTCCCTCATCTGGTGTCCAACCGATCGAGTACGACATTTCCCGTGCATTGCACACCCTTCCACAACTCCTGTTTTGTTTAGCTCCACGCCCAGAATACGGCAGACCCAGTCGCCCAACCGTATTGAAAGCCCCTTCTGCACAGGCCGGCGGATTTCAGGCCATGCCTGCTCCCCGCTGCACTTCAGTATGTTAACTGTCGACCGATGGCTGGTACGCCGTTCTGAGCGCTCCCACTGACGACTGGTATGCCGTTTTGGGTGCTCCCACTGACGACTGGTACGCCGTTCTGGGTGCTCCCACTGACGACTGGTACGCCGTTCTGGGTGCTCCCACTGACGACTGGTACGCCGTTCTGGGTGCTCCCACTGACGACTGGTACGCCGTTCTGGGTGCTCCCACTGACGACTGGTACGCCGTTCTGGGTGCTCCCACTGACGACTGGTACGCCGTTCTGTGTGCTCCCACTGACGACTGGTACGCCGTTCTGGGTGCTCCCACTGACGACTGGTATGCCGTTCTGGGTGCTACAGGAACCACAGTCTGGTGGACACGCCCACTTGGACTGACAGAGCGCTCACCGGTCAGCGTGCTCACTGACAGCGTCTGGGTACGGACGAACACAGCTGTAGACACGCCCACCAGCACGTTGGACGGCTCGGTGTCCACCCTGCGCAGCAGCGTCTCCACCCAGGCGGTCAGCACGGCCAGTCGGCCTCAGCAGCTGCGACAGACCAGCGTCGAGGTACGGATACCGAACATAACTGTCAGCGGCACCGCACCGCACCGCACCGCACCGCACCGCACCGCACCGCACCGCACCGCACAATATGCTCGTAGTGCTTATACCGCCATTCATTACGTTCATACTCGCATCCGGTGAACAGTTGCGAATGTTTGCCTTCTTGGTGCGGAATGTATATATTTATAGCAGTTGACGCGCCCCTAAACCCATCATCATGTATATATTTACAGTGTTTACCATTAGCTCACTAAAAACTACCATAACCATTAGCGCCCTAAAATTATACCCAAAGCTTAGAAGTAAAAGCAAATTTACAGATCAAGTGTTCCTCGGAACACCCGGATGGATACGATAACCCCCGCAAGGGGTCTTTCTATTGTAATGTGTTCTGCCGTTAGTTGGACGGAAACGGTAACGTCCGCAAGGGGTCTTCCTATTGTAATGTGTCTTGCTATCAATTGAATGGAATTTGTAACGCCCGCAAGGGGCCTTCCTATTGTGATGTGTCCTGCTGTCAATTGAACGGAAATGGTAACGCCCGCATGGGGTATTGTAATGTTTTCTGCCGTCAGTCTAAAAAGTGCCCTCAGTCATCGCACTCATCGCGTGTCGCACCATCCTTCAGAAACATTCTGTACATGCCCCTGGTTGCCACCGGCTACAGAGCACTGCATCTGATGTTCTGTGTATGGTGACGTTACCGGCGATGGCATGGCACCGCGGGCTATAGAGCGCTATATCTGATGTTCTGTGTATGGTGACGTTACCGGCGATGGCATGGCACCGCGGGCTATAGAGCGCTATACCTGGTGTTATGCGTATGATGATGTCACCGGTTATTGCATGGCACTGACGCGGGCACCTCGCTTCAGAGCCGCCTGAAACCGAGCCGCCCGGCGCCGTCTCCGCCGATCCAGCGACAGATGTCAGCACCGGTGCTGCCGCTCAATGGCTCGCTCAGCTCCCGCCACAGCGACGCCAGCGCCACGGCCGGCGCGCGCGGCACTCAGAGCTTCCTCGCGGAGCTACCAGGGGAGCGCGGCCGCGGTTTGCGCCGGTCCGAGGTGGCTTCGCAGGCGCACGCGGCCTCCGACGAGCGCGTGTTGGAGCGGGATGAGAACGGCGCCAAAGTGGGGGAGATCACCTTCGACCTGCAGGGCAGCGCCAGTCGCACCTTCAACTACGTGTCGTACCGCGAGGGCGGGGCTCCGGCGGCTGGGCCCATGTCTCTGCCCAGCTCTGTGGGCGTGGACGACCCACTCACGCCGCCTACCAACAGCTACCCCAAGAAGATGCCGCTCTTCTCGCCGATCGTCAAGGACCGGCTCAACGACAACACCAACATGTATATCCCGGCGCCACCCTCGCCCCGACCCGACTACTACGACTCTGAGCTGTCCGAAACCGACTCGCTGACTCGAGACGGCTCCGACAATGAGTCGTTGTTCGCTCCGAGCGCGAAGCGCGCCGGAAAGGCGGCAGGCGGTGGCACCAGGTTCGCCGCCAACAAGATTTCTCCGCCGATGCACCGCAAGAATAAGGTGAAAGAGAGCAAGGAACGTCACCAGAAAGCGAAGAAGGACAAATCACCTGAGAAGGAAGTGCCGCTGGAGATGAAGGAGGAGGGCAAGGCGAAGAAGGATAAAAAGAAGCAGCCGTCGCCTCAGCGGCAGGTGCTGCCGGTGCTGATGTCCAAAATGCAGCCATCGTCTCCCCGGCATTCGGCACCTCCGCAGCCCCGAACTTCTGCTGATCAGCCTGCGGCACCGAAGCCGATATCATCCCCGAAACCGACCTCAAAACAGCCACAAAAGCCCTCGCCACTGAAAAAGCAATCGTCGTTCCCTCAGCCACCGTCGCTGCAAAAACATCCATCGCTTTCCAAACAGCTATCAACACCGAAACAGCAGTCACCTCCGAAGGCGCTTCCATCATCGAAGTCTTCTCCACCAAGGTTGCCTCTGCTTAAGCAATCCTCATCGTCGAGACAAGCATCTTCTCCCAAATTAGGCTCTTCTCCCACACAGGCCTCCTCTCCCAAGCAAGCCCCGTCCCAGAAGCGCCAATCTCCCAAGCCTCAGTCTCCCAAGCCTCAGTCTCCAAAGCCGATGTCTGCCTTGAAAATCAAGTCTCCCAAGCCGGCCGTCTCTTCGGTGGAGAACTCATCTCCAAAGGAACCGTCTTCCCCACAGCAATCGCCACCTCCCCCGGCTCCTCTACCACAGACCTCTATCGCGTCGCCGCCCAAGGAAGCCACAGCCCAAGCCTCTCAGCAGGCGAATCCCAAGGCGGAGGCACCGGCCGCCGAGCCGACGTCCAAGACACCGCTGCAGGCGATGATCGAGGACTTTCACAAAAACCTGCCTCCTCCACCAGCGTTCGACGACGTGCTGAACGCCTCGCTGGACGAGCCCTCGTCGCTGGCCGAGGAGGTCGAGATGGAGCCAGACGACTCATACTACTCCGACGACTCGCTCGACTACCAGGACGGCCAGCGCCGGAAGCGCAGCGCACGCCGCCGCCGACGCAAGAGCGACTGGTCGACCACCACCAGCTTCGACTACGTCCACCGCAAGGAGGCGCGCAAGAAGATCCCCGAGAAGCTGACGCACCGCGACGAGGGCATCAGCTCGCTGGAGAGCCACAACTCGGCCAGCGACGACAACGACGTGTCGAAGAAGGCGAGCAAGCCCTCGCCGCGTCACGTGACGACCGTCGACGTGGCCGGCGAGCTGACCACGCCGGACGACAAGCCGCCGCCGCCGCCGCAGGAGAAGGGCGGCAAGCGGCGCAGCAAGTTCGACTCGATCCGCAAGCTGCTGCAGGAGGGTCGGCTCGAAGGTCTGGAGACGCCGCCGCCCGACTTCGTGCCGCCGCCGCCGCCGGTGGCGGCGTCTGACCGGCGTCCGGACCCGGCGCCGCCCGCCGCCGAGCCGGGCGCCGACGGCGGCGAGGCCAAGCAGCGGCCGCGCGACGGCGACCGTGCCGCGCGGCCGCGCAGCCACAGCCAGCCGGCCTCCTCACTGGTCGAGTCGGCGGTCGGCCGCGAGCGTGGCGCCGAGCCGCCGCGCGAGATGCACACCTCCCGCTCGTTCCTGCACCCGAAGGCGTCGCTGTTCGTCGACTACCGACGGCCTGCGGGCGGCATCGGCGGCGGCGGCGGCGGCGGCGGCGCGCCGCCCGGCGGCCGACGCCGACCCGCGCCGCGACCCGACCCGGCGCTCAGACTGCGCGCCGACTCTCCACTGCGCCGCAATCGACCCGTCCGCCCGCCCGAGGGCGTGCAGGTGAACCCGCTGACGCACGCCCGGCCGGCGCCGCCCATGTCGCCGCTGGCTGGCTTCCACAGCGCCGAGAGTCTGCACAGCTCCCTGCCGCCCGTGCTGCGAGCCTCTGGCGGCAAGGGCGCCGCTGCCCGCAGCCACCTGACGCTGCCCGGCGAGCGCGTGCTCGACAAGAGGGACATCCGCCGCGCCGACAGTCTCACCGTCCACAAGAAGGAGAAAGGTGAGACGGCCGCCGTCGTGTGTGCGGACGAGGTGCAAAAGGCAGGTAGGGGCGTCGTGCTGTTAAACTTGTCATGGAATGGGTTGGATTTAAGGAATGCCCAACCGTTCAACTTGCAAAAGTCAGTGGTGTAATAGCGCCCATGGTAAACCTTGCCTTCAAGAATATGATTAAGGATTGTTGTGGTAGGTCGTCATTCCTTGAGCCCGGGAACTCGAATAGCATACTAATTGAAGGGGACCCCTCCCCCGTGGTCGGATCCAATAATCTGAAAATGTCTTCATGGTTGAGGGTGATATTGATTAAGCTAATGAGCTTCATATTCGCGCAGTAGCTGGAACACTTATCCCCCCCCGATGAAGATGTAATTAAATGAGTCCCTACAGTGGAGTCTGACCCCGATATCGGCAAGTGAGGTCCCTGATTTTTGTGTACTACATCTTGAAGATCTCATAACCTACACAGGCACACAGAATGAACACGTCTGCCCCGTTATTGTCCCAGGAAGATGTTCCCAGAATAATTCACATCCAGGCCGTTTTCATTAGCCTGGGCTGTTCGTGACACAAAGGGCTAGAGCTCTGCACGATTGTGTTTCTAGCTTAACATAGTACCTATATGTTTCTACCTTGTAGCATTGTTTGCAAGTTTAACTGCATTATTCTGGAAATGGTTGAACCTTCTTTTAATCCTAGTACCCATACATGAAGAAGTAGATAGCAGCCTATGTAGCCTATTATTCCAGCCTAGCGGCCCTCGTCCCACTTACATTAAGCCAGAAACCAGATTTCTATTATCCAAGATAAATTTTGTAGCGCTGTTGCCATCACACACTACTATCGTCAGAATAGGCTTCAAAGAAAATAGCGCCTGCTCACAAAAACACAACCCAGGTAAAGGTCATCTGGAGAAACCGCAGATGATCCTTCAGCGCATGCTCGAACAAGTGCACGTGGATGCTTTTTCCTCAAGACGTGAGTAGCGTTGTTCGTGTCGCATTCATTGTCGTTGCCGTTGTCGTTGTCGTTGTCAGTACCGGTTAATTCCGGGTAGGTACAAACACTGACCCATATACTGGAACAACGGAAAGCATGTTCTTGCTCCCCCTCAATTGTCGATTTTTCTGAACTCTTGCACTAAAATGTCATTTTCTATAAAGCTAAACAAATTTTGTGGGACAAATATTGTCTTAATCAACCCACCGAATGTTGGCTGTTCAAATCTAAAGAGTCTTCTTTCGACATTTGAGAAAATCAATTTGAAATCCCCCAACTGGTCGAAAACCAGCATTCTGGATGGGTCACTGGGTAGGGCACATGATGACCTATCCCACCCTATCCCACCTATCCCGATCCCACCTACCTTGGGTGCGACACATGATGACCTATTCAACCCTATCCTACCTATCCCGATCCCACCAAACTTGGGTGCGACACATGATGACCTGTTATATCCCGTCTATCCCAACCGACGTATCATATCCCACCTATCCTATTCCACCTATCATATCCCACCTATCCTACCCCACCTATCCTATCCCACCTACCCTATCCCAGCTATCCTATTCAATATATCCTATCCAACCTATCCTATCTCACCTAGCATATCTCACATGTCATATTTCACGACGATGTCACACAACACGGCGGGTACGGCACACAGTGACTCAGCTTATCCTATCCTACCTATCTGAGGTGAGCGTTTCACCTTCTGTCATGGTTGACGCCCGGTTCACTAGCCTCGCTTGCACCAGAGTTTTGCGCAGCCGCCGCGCCAGATGCCGACGAGGCGTGAAGACCAGCCTGTCTGCCAGGCATTAGTGCAACATTCTCGGGAGGTATGAGTGGTGCTTCTAAATGTTTTTAAAAAACTGTGAGCGCCCTCGCAGTAATGCTGGGTTATTTTACATCCCGCTTTCACCCAAAGGACTCTATTTGGGTGCTTTACTAGCAAAGAAGAGGTTCCCAGACACATCCCAAAAGAATGCAATTCTCCACCAATTCCATTAAGTCCCGGCCTGTCTGTCGGGTACCCTCGTCCCCAAGCTTCCTCGCTTCACCTGCACAGATGAATAGCATCTTGTAGCGGAGATTCAGTCATTAACTACAGGAAGATACCCACGCTTGATAGCCTACGTTGATTGTTTTAACGTTGCAAGGTGGCCTAACAAGCCACCAGGACTTGCAACAGAAGCCAACAACCTAAGCGCTCTGAGAGTATGTGTGGTTGTTACCCGAGCGACAAGGGCTTAGACTAGTCATGGTTAGTGGTGGCTTCTGGCTCTGAATTTCTCTTTTACCACAATGTCCTTGTTGCAAACCTGTCTGGCCTGGTGGGTCGGTCATGCACCGCAGCGCGTGATTTCCGGGAACGATTCCCTACGCGCGCCATCTATTGAACGAGCTGAGAAGCTTACGTTCGTTTATCCACCGCAAGACTGGGCGACCTTCGGTGGAATGCAGTCGGCCGCCGTGCCCGTGCCGGCCGGCCGAGCCGACGGAACGTTCTCGATCGGTGACGTCACCGCCGGTGAAGCCGCGACCGGCCGGGCTCTTGTGACGTAGGCGGGGTATTTCGGAGCGTACGCGCTGGAACCAGTGAGGTGGCGACACCTCGGGAGCGGGGCGTCAGCTCCGCTCTGGCCCGCTGCACCAGCCGCGGGCTTCGGCATGGTGTATTCTTGTCTGGTATTGTTGACTTAGTTCCCATCAGCCCTGCCGATCTGTGGTCTTTTAGGACGATTTGAACGCTCGCAATATACCTGGGCGGAGCCAGTGTTCAATCAATGGGAATAGCGAACGCTTACTGGAATCACGGCCACGGGTGAAAATAGTAAAAATGGTTCTCAATGTGCTGAAGTTGGAGTTCTGTCCCCGTACAGGCTGGCTTCACCTCTAACAGCACCATGGTCATAGTCACAGTTTACGGTGGTCACATGATCTGTGCCATCACAACAATGGCGTTTTTCACCACCCAACTCATTTATTTATTTTAAGATCACTGGCCATTCTTGCAGACTCAGCATAAGCATGCACGGACCTGTCAAGCCAGTGCAGTGTTTGCGCTGTGACAGATTCTGATTCCATGGATGGTGTCTGCTTGATCTGGCTGAGGAAAAGTTTTCAACCAAGCGATCCCTATGACGGCCATGCTACTTCTGCGTATCGAATCTTACAAGCTCGCATGCCGTCTACATTTGTGTGTTAGTGTGTCCCTTTTCAATTTACTGGGCAACATATCCACTCAGCTGGTGGAGAAGTTCGGCTTTTCTGCAATACATGGTGGGGCACGAACCATTGGAAAGCGTACCTTGTTTCAAAATATTTAGGACACAAATGTGTGTTTTTTTAATTGTGTGAGCTAATGCAGCCCTCTCCATTCTCTAGAATAGTTGCATGTGCTGGAGGTGCACCCCTCGCACAGAGTGTGTACCTTCAGGATGGCGAGCGGCATGAACAGAATGAGACAAATATCGCCCATTTGGCTACAGATTTAGACAATGGCGGATGCTTCTTCTGAGACGTCGAGATCCATAATGCATGTCAGGTATAGAATGTTGCGTGCATGTCATAGGCCTAGTGAAAATGTTTTCAGCAGTGGTTTCAAAGCCCCGTCGACAAATTTCCCCACTCGAAGTTTGTACCCACGTGTGTTGGAGAGCGACATCTTGGTCTATCAGCTCCAACGAGGCACAAAGTATGACATGGTGGGGCGCATATTCCTCTTATTGGAATAGCAAAACAATTAATGAAGTGAATACCCGACACACTACAAAAGCAATCAATAAATGCAACGTTTCAGCAGTGTCGAGTGTCAGCGCGGAAGAACGCCACAATGTGCGTCCAAGTCGGTACGAATCCTGGCAATTACCGGAGACAAACACCGAGGTGTTCGCCTGTTCAGGGAACAGCCTGAGCTTTTCAACACAGATGGAGAAACGTCCGAAGTTGGCCCGGCATTGACCGGGTTCGCGGCATTGACCCGGCATTGACCGGTGGAGGGTGGATATTTCCCCGGGATGTCTCAGGAATGATTGAGTCGATTTTGAAAATTCAAATTGCAATCTATGGCGCTACTACGTACGGTTTCCGAGAGTATGGACACCGTGCCCTTAGTGCGTGCGTATTAAGGTCGAGCCGCCCGGCCGCCGCGGCTGCCGAACCATGACATCTCTCTGATGTCATTTACGTCTTACCTATCATTACCTGATAGTTTATAATTGATCGAATGACAAGTACTGAAAATTTCGTTGCTATATCTCAACACGTGTTCAAGTTATCGCGAATGGACAGGGACAGGGACAGGAAGCAGATTCCCCCCCCCTCCCCTCAATCCGCCGCCGCCTATGACTTGGATGCCACGGGCGAACTCTTCAGGCTCCGGGTGCCGAGCGAATCGGTGAGGCGGACGTCTACAGCCAACATCTCCAGCCAACATCTCCAGCCGGTGTGCAGAGTCCGAGGCGGCTCCAGGCCGCTGACTGGACCACCGGACATGGCTGGCTTCCGGCGGTTGCGGCGGCTGCCTCTGAGGACTACCACAGAGCCTGACTGTCCTGTCCGGGCAGCACGTGGTCTGGCGAGCGGGGCGAGCTTCCTCTGAGGATTACCACAGAGCCTGACTGTCCTGTCCGGGCACACGTGGTCGGCGAGGAGCTCCCCTGATGACTACCACAGAGCCTGACTGTCCTGTCCTGACCGCACGTGGTCCAGCTGGCGGGGCGAGCTGCCGCCCATCGCGCCTCACCGCTCCGTTAGATCGTGTGATGTGATGCAGGGGGCCGGCTACTGGCTATGACTTCACCCCCACCCCCACCCCTGGTGCGCCCCCGCGTGTGAACGTGACCACGTCGGTCAATTGTTCAGCTGACGGCCGACTGGCCCATTGGCAAGGTGGTCGTCATCCAGCAACACTGACACCATCAAGCATGTTGTATCATATACTTTTGAAGCGGAAGTACTCCCTCAGTGTTGGTTCTGCCCCCTCTCTACACAATGATTTCAACTTTTAACATGGGATCCAATGGAATGTGCCCGCCCCTACCAATCCATTTGGGCACACCCATTGCCTTCATGTATTCCCCCCCCCCATGATTTTCATAAATCAACGCCCGTGGACACTATGCCTCTCATGTAACTGCCAACGCCATCCAGATCACCGCGAACGTCGTCAATGGGAGGGCCGACCGCTGACGTGCCCGGACAGCTGGCCAGCACGGGCTCTTTGATCTCCGCTGTCCTCACTCCACTTCACGCTCCCCGGTCCCGGCGGCCGGGACGCAGCTCTTTAGTATGTAGCTCGCCACGTGAATCAAATGCAGGGGCTGAGCGGTGCGTTCTCACTCTGACCCGAAGCGTGGATGACTCATGTCTGTGCCATCTCCGCTCATGTCTGAAGCATTAGCGCCAGCCCGTTGACTTCACAGCAAAGAAGAGCCCGCCTTGACGCACGAAATTTGGCACTTGAAAATGGGTTCACCTCTCCTCTCCCCCATGGTCGTTGATCGTGTCTGTATGCGCAGCCACAGACGAGGTCGACGATCGAGACGCGCCGCGTTCGTCGCCGTTTCCGCCGACGGCCGCGCGGCGTTTCGCCGCCGCCGCTGTTGACCGGCCAGCGTATCCGTTGTGACGTCACGTCAGACTTTTCGGCGGCTCGGCAGATGCCGCCCAGCATCTGCTGAGACTATTTATAGTGAGCGCGAGGGTGGCAGCCGCACCCAAAACGGACGGTGCAGCTTCCAGTCGGGACGTGCCTTTTCCGATTGGCCAGCGGGTGTCCAGACGGCGTGAATTATTTCAGCGCGTGAAGACTGGAGGTGCACAGAGAACATGCAGTTCTGGGAACATCATACATCAAACATGCACTAACTTCAAACCTGACGATCAGCTGAGCAAAGTTACTGAAGTATGGGTGGTGAAGATAGCATGGGTACAGGAAATGCCCATTTTTGGGGTTTAATTTACCTGGTTAAAATGCCGTCAGTGCAATGATTTTTGTAATTGCATGGGAACTCGTCTTGAGAATAGTATGCATATTAAGTAAGCTTGAAAAAGAGCATTAACTCCTCTTAGTTATGTTCGATGGTGACGTTTCACACGCTAAAATGCATTTGATATAGTCTGAATGTGGGAATATTAGATTTAATGCTAGATTAGAACACTCAGACCACATAAATTCTGTACACGTCACCTATGACACTCCATTCCAACGAGTGAATAAATGGCAGGAAAATGTACGATCGGCCTGCATCCGCGCAGCCGCGCTGCCTTCCTGAAGACGAGTCCCCAGGCTCGATTACATCCGGCCTTCGCTCCGGCCCAGACGGGTCAACCGGACGTTTGGCTCGCCAGCCTCATGACCCCACGTGACCCCACGTGACCCCGGGTGAACCCGCGGCGGAAGTGGAGACTCTCAGGTCTGACGGTGACCATCGGCGCGAACCTCGCAGCCGCACAGAGGCAAGAGTCGTGTTCAGCCGAACTATGCCATGACGTAGCATGCTGGCAGAGCCGAAACGCCAGGCTTCAAGCCTCTCACGCGAGTGGTGGGTGAAAAGCTAGCTCGTCCTGAGAGCTGGTTTCGAAACATATGCCGCATCCCAGGCGGCTATCCCGACACCGCAACCGCACTGACCTGACCTGAGCACTAGCCGACCTGATCTGAACCTGACCCGACCTAAGCAGCGAGCTAGCCTTCAGCACTACCCTGACCTGAACACCAACATGACGCAAGCAGTGGGCTGGCCTCGGTACTGACCTGGCACGACGTTGACCTCACGTGACCTGACCTGAGGTATATCGTGCAGCGTGAAGTGGGCAGGGTCGACGTCAGCCGCATGAGCGACTGGTCGTGTGGAAATCTGCTGCACGCTGTGGCACAAGCATAATATACAGGGAGTCACCAGTTGTACTGAGATGCAGTCGAAGCTTTGCTTGGCCGAAGTATATGGATGTTTCATGACTGCGGTATAGGTGGTGCACCTTCATGCTGATTCATAACGGAGATATCCAGGGGCGCACCATTGAGCAAATGCGGCCTCAGAAAGTGGGCGAACGCGATCAACATTCATTTGCAGTCAGTTGTCCCCATTGGTTCCATCGCCATTGGAGGTGGGGCGCCATAGTGCAGGATTGTGCAGCTTATGAGCATTATGTAGTTGCCTCGCCATAGGAGATGGACCTGGCGAATAGTTGCCAAGGTACTTCGCACATTTTGTCTTGCGATTATGAGCGTTACGTGGGAAGAATATAATTAGGAACGGTAATTATTCCGCTCAGCCATCTGGACGTGGCACAGTCCCCCATTGTTGCTGTGCGGTGTCGGGGGTGACTAGTGTTGACGCGCGGGAAGATGGTGTGTGACAGGTGAACCGTCCCGGTGTTCCCCTATTGTTGCTGTGCGGTGTCGGGGGTGACTATGTTGACGCGTGGGAAGATGGTGTGTGACAGGTGAACCGTCCCGGTGTTCCCCTATTGTTGCTGTGTGGTGTCGGGGGTGACAGTGTTCACGCGCGGGAAGATGGTGTGTGACAGGTGAACCGTCCCGGTGTTCCCCTATTGTTGCTGTGCGGTACCGGGGTTACTACTTTGACGCGCGGGAAGATGGTGTGTGACAGGTGAACCGTCCCGGTGTTCCACCATTGTTGCTGTGCGATGTCGGGGGTGACTATGTTGACGCGTGGGTAGATTGTGTGTGACAGGTGAACCGTCCCGGTGTTCCGTCGCCTATGTCGATACTCAGATGCTCGCAGCTGGTGAATCAGGCTGGCAGGGGGATCGTACAGCTCGTGGGCGGGTGGAATGACGCACCATTCGGCGGATTAAGTGAATCATGGCAGAGGTCGAGAGCAGTGACCAAAGGAGAAGCTCCCTGTCGTTCGTGGACGATGGCACCTATGGTGAATTATAGCAGTAGAGCACGTCTTGCAGCCGGCTCACGCAAATACGTCTGTCCAGGAAACCTGAGAAAGGTGCTCCGAGGGGATTGCGTTTGCTGTTTAAAAAAAAACAAAAAAAAACATTTGTCCGAATTATTGTTTAGGAGGGTTCGCAGAGTAAAAATGCCCAGCGCGGGCTTGCTGTTTGATTCTGGCTGTAAATGCCCAGCGCGGACCCTTCCACCTTCCGATCTGAGAATTCCAGTTCGATAGCACAACTTTGACCGCGAGTTTAGCGTGCCCGCGTAACTAGTCAGCCACTGCCCTGGTACATGAACCCTCGACCTTACCTGGCCAGCTGCCAACTGGCCATCCCAGCCTTAGGCACTAAAATAGTGAGCACGTAAAGAGACTGGACCCGCTGCGATAAGACGACGGAGATGTCTGCAGGCCAGTGCTCCATCTGCTGAGCTAATCGCAGTGGATTGTTGGTTGAGACGCGGTAAGTGGGCGCACGCTGTGCCGTCGTTTTAGTTCAGCGGTTCAACTAGAATATTACGTCACTGGCTCGCCGAATTATGTTTCCACATGTACATGTGGTTACTGAAATGGCGAAATGATGAGGCACATGTCCAGTACTCATTTAACATTTATCCAGCTCGCCATCCATCTGGGGCACAAGCTGCTCTGAGGTGGGCTCTGAACACGCCGTGCAGTTCCATCATGGCAGGACTCGCTGGGCATCTGTATTCAGGACCGTACGCTGAGGGTGCGGTATGGTGCCGAGAACGTTGGCCTCTCGCCGCATACACCAAGCCCACCTGAGCACCTCCGGGCACGTGGGCAGTACACGTGAGCACCTCGCCACCCACAGAGAACACACGAGGATCCACCTGGCGCGCCGACCCGACGGCGTTGGTTCCGGACGTGGGTTCCAGTTGAGATCTCAGGCATGGGTTCCAGTCGGGATCTCAGGCGTGGATTCCGGACGTTGGTTCCAGTCGGGATCTCAGGCGTGGGCTCCGGACGTGTGATCCAGTCGCGGGTTCCGCTCGTGGATTACGGTCGTGTGTTCCGGGCCTGAGTTTCGGGCGTGTGTGCGTGTGATCTGGACGCGGGTTGGGGTGCCGCCTGCAGCCGGGCGCCGTGTCTGTGACTGCGCCGCGCCGCCGAGACGGACTGCCGATCACGTGTGGCCTATCTGGCCGCCGGCACATCCTGGAAGTGGGGTATCCGGTGCGGCGGCTCCAGCCCGATCGTCTGTGGCGCGTGGTGCCTCGGCCACGGAGAAACCGACGCCGGACCACGGAGACGGCGCCGGCGCGGTGGTGCGGCCGAGACGACACTTGGGGTGCGGCCGAGGCGACACTTGGGGTGTGTCCGAGACGGCACTTGGGGTGTGCCCGAGACGGCACCTGGGGTGTGCTCGAGACGGCACTTGGGTTACGGCCGAGACGACACTTGGTTACGGCGGATACGGCACTTGGGTTACGGCGGAGACGGCACTTGGGTTACGGCGGAGACGGCACTTGGGGTACGGCGGAGACGGCACTTGGGTTACGGCGGAGACGGCACTTGGGTTACGGCCGAGACGGCACTTGGGTTACGTCGGAGACTGCACCGGTTGAGGTATTTGAGGTCAGATACACGACGCAGACGGAAACGGTGTCGTGGACAGTGCACGCGGCGAGGTGTTGAGGGTGCCGGGCACCAAACGCCGCCACCGTGGTTCTGTCCTGGCGGCGCGCTGGTTGCCTCCTTGAGACTCCTTGGTTGCGTCCACGACCGTTTGGAGGTTGACAGTTCGATGATGACCGGGCTATTGTGCCGATGGCACCACGCTCACTACTCAGATGATGTCTTGACTGCGTCCAGAGGCCGCCGTGGTTGATGTTGCTACGCTGCCGTGGTTGTAGTCTGTGTGCAACTCAGACGGCTCGTGGTTGCAGTGTAACGCTTGACGTCATGTTGGCTCAGTACCACCATGGTGCCGGTGGCACAATGGCTCGGTGCCAATATGGTGCCAAGCAGAGCCGGAAGGCTCTACAAATGGACTGTGAAAGAAGCGAACGCGCCTTGACGAGAGTTCCCGAACCCGAGAGGCGTGACTCAGATCTTCCAGGTGTTCCCTCTGTGTAAAGTTTTGCAGGAAGATGTTCCACCACATTATCTGTCAAAGGTCTGGTTGCTGTCGTAGACATTATGTTTTCCTTCCTTTCCTAGTCTTCATAGCTTTATGACAGCATGCATGTGTCACGTTATGTTTTCACATAGTTCCCAGGGCTGGAGAGGTATACCTCTTGCTTCCTATCCTATTCAGTGCCTCCTATAGGAAGCATTGCTGTGATTGCTGAAATGTCGGCAGTTTCGGTTTGCCTCTCACGTGGGGCAATGGTTGCTACTGCACAAGCTGCTGTTTCTGCAAAAAGCTACCGCATCAATATGCTTGGAGATAGTCTGCCGGTTGCCAACAATGCAGCCTCAACTTCATCACGTGCAATTAGTAGTTCCCGTGAAGTTGGCGTTCCTTGGACATGCTTGAAATGTAGGGCCTGAACTGCGAACCATTTACGACAATCATGTGACAAGTTGCTTACATACTTGGAGAACGTTACGTTTGTGTCGTCTTCTCACGGAACCCCCCCCCCCCCAGGATGTTGTGGGGAAGGGCAGGAGAGAACGTAGCCGTGGGTCCTCCTTTGGCTCGGCCATATTTGATCTTTGAGTGGCTTTTTTGGAAGCGGAGAGAAACTCGCTAGTCATCGGACCCAGTTAACAACATCTGAAAAGACATTTCCCTCCATCGCTCCTGAGCTCGCGGAGTACAGCACACTGAGATTGGCAAGAGGTCTATACATCGTATCGCTCTTCGACAATTTGGCGACCATATTCTTCCTTATTTGCAGGCTTAGGTTCAAAATCTGGTCGCGTTATTCCTCTTTAGGAAACCTTAGCCCTCCTGCGAAGTGTTCCCAACTCTTCGCAAGGCTAACGACCGGCCCTTGGCTGTGAGCATGTGCAGCGGAGCTCACGGGGCGATTTGGCTCAGATGACAATATTAACGCCAATCTTAAGCGTCGACTGTGCAGAAACTGCTTGGAATGTTCGTCCTCATTTATGTCTGAGTGCCCCACCGCTGTTCATCGCGTGACGGACGTGATAGTTTTGTGGGCTTCCCGGTCACTAGGTCGAGTGAGATGGCGCTTCCTATAGTAACGATACCTTCCAGAAGTGAAGAGACATGCCTAGGAATGATGATGCTCCTCCGAAAAGGAGTAGATGCCCTCAGAAGTGAAAAGATGTCCCTTAAAGGGAGGACGCACCGTGGGAAATAAGGAGGCTTCCCGGAAATCAAGAGACACCACTGTGATCTGAGCCACACTGAGATTGGACACCACAAGGATGTGAGGACGCACCCTCGGGAATGAGGAGGACTCTCTAGAAGGCGAGGAAATGAAGGGACAGCAGATCTGCAGGGATACCGTGGGCACTAGGCAGGCGCTGCTCGGTCGGATGCGTCGCCGAGCGGGTAGTCTTCGGCTGCAATCCGGCCTCGATCGAGCAACGGGTCGCTTTCTCCCAGACAATCAACGAAGCGAAACGCTAGCTCAGGTAAAACTGGCTCGCCCAGAAGCTTATAATTCCAGAGCCTCAGAGCCCCCCCCCCTCTCACCCGCCGAGCTGACTAACGGAATCGTTCGTGCATCTTCCGCCCTGTTGATCAGAAGCAGCAAGCCCGGTTTTGAATTTAGCTTTGCCAGATGGAGTGATATATAACTCCTACATTCAGAGCTTTCTTCTTTTCTACCTTCATGACATTTTTGGTGAATGATCCCTCGACGGGGAGGTTTGTCCCTAAAATATACCTATGCTGAGCAAAAGAGCACTTTTCAAGAATGGTAGGCACATTGAGAAAGGCGAGGCAAAAGGGATACGGCTGGATGGAAAATTTCCATCCTGTCAATGAAGGAATTACTGATCAGAAATTCCGCCGTGCAAAAGGTGTTCTTTTTACCTTCTTTCCTTATCATACCTTATTTTAACTTCCTTATCTTCCCGTGCATTATCTTATTTTACCTTACCTTACTTTATCTTGCATTACCTTACCATTTTCCTTCTGTTCCGTACCTTCCGCAACCGCCCTTGCCCGCCCACGAACTCTTGTCATAATGATGCTCTTTCACTTGCTCTGTCTTTCTCTTTCTCACCTTCCCTTCCCTTTCTTTTCCCCTTCCTTCTCCCCATGCTGCTTTCCCTGACGCTCGCCTTTTTTTATCGTTGTATTTGACATAACCTTATATTTTAATTTATACAGAACGACGCGCATCCCGGTGCCCATGTTCTTGCTTTTCTTGTGTGGATATCCGTACTGATCAAAGATACACCGAGAAAGCGCCTCTCCTCCTGAAGACTCGTGAAGCCACACAAGCTTCGAATTCTGAAGCCACTGGCTGGAATGGGGTATTCCTGCCGCCGCCCGGGCCGTCGGAAGGAAGTGGCGCCGTGTCGCCCGCCGACCGACACTCACTCGCGAGGCACGTGGCTTCCTCGCAGCTCCCAGAACAGAAAAGTCATCCAGCTGAACGTGGGATTGTTCCAGTCGCCCTGTCACGCGTGGGCAGCACATTTGATGAAGTAATTGCATGAAAAATTGTCTGCAATCTGCATTGTCCGTTAAGTCTACCTTCGCGCTCAATTGCCGTCTGGGTACTTGGGACGCGTTGTTTGGGAACATTCCTTATTTAGCTGGCGAGACAAAAAATATCGGCTGCTGGCACGAAGCCATGTAATCTGATTAGGAGAATGCACCGGCTTTAGTTGGTCTAGCAGGCATACACCCTGCATGGGCAAACCGCTCCCCTTGGCCAACGGTGCATAGCATGTCTGCGGACTGTCGCACACAGTACGCCAACGTCTCGGGGGGGGGGGGGGCATCGATGGCTCAGACGAGACAACTACTTACTGGAGATTCGCCAGTCATAGCACCCGGCAGCACGTTCTTTTTCTTCCAAAACGTACAGTTCGATTTCATACGTCGTCCCTCGACTGGTTAGCACCAGCTGAGTGACATGAAGCACCAAAAGATGTTTGTTGGCGTACAAGGACCTGGGCAAAAGGCGCACACGTACCTTGGTAGCCCGAGCTTCGATAAGTCACAAACCGCCACCAGCACCACTGACGGAAGCCTTGTCAGGTCTCGGCGCAGTCCCGGTCGTCCTGACTGGAAGCGAGGCGGTCGGGTGAGGGTGGGGTGTGTGTGGGGGGCGACTGTGCTGAGTCACGGCCCGTTGTGGCCCGCTGGGGTGCCGTAACGGTCCACATTTGGCGCGGCTATTGCTCGGCTGCTCCCCCTGCCGCACCAGAACTCCCCCCTTCACCCACCCCTCCCCCACCCGTCCCCCGCTCGGCCTGTTACATATCACTCCCGGCCTCTTTGAATGGTGGCCAGCTGGTGTCAGTGGGTCGGGATAGTGTTGTGGCCGGTGGGCAGTCGGTGTCAGTGGGTCGGGATAGTGTTGCCACCGGCGGACAGTCTGTGTCAGTGGGTCGGGATAGTGTTGTCACCGGCGGACAGTCTGTGTCAGTGGGTCGGGACTTATCGTCGATGTCATCGCTGTGGATGATTGTCATCTCGCCAGCACGAATGTTCGAATATCTGGGAGAATTCGCGCTTGCGCTTGTGACTTACGTCCCCACGTGTGGGACGAGTGGAGCGTTTGGGACGTGTAAGAGGTGTAGGACGTGTGGAGCGAGTGGAGCGTATGGGACGTGTGAGGGGTGTAGGACGTGTGGGACGTGTGAGGGGTGTAGGACGTGTGAGGGGTGTAGAACGTGTGGAGCGAATGGAGCGTATGGGACGTGTGAGGGGTGTAGGACGTGTGGAGCGAGTGGAGCGTATGGGACGTGTGAGGGGTGTAGGACGTGTGGGACGTGTGAGGGGTATAGGACGTGTGAGGGGTGTAGAACGTGTGGAGCGAATGGAGCGTATGGGACGTGTGACGTGTGGAGCGAGTGGAGCGTATGGGACGTGTGAGGGGTGTGTGACGTGTGGAGCGAGTTGAGCGTATGGGACGTGTGAGGGGTGTAGGACGTGTGGGAAGTGTGAGGGGTGTAGGACGTGTGGGCGAGTGGGCGTATGGGACGTGTGAGGGTGTGTGACGTGTGGAGCGAGTTGAGCGTATGGGACGTGTGAGGGGTGTGTGACGTGTGGAGCGAGTGGAGCGTATGGGACGTGTGAGGGGTGTAGGACGTGTGGGACGTGTGGAGGGTGTAGGACGTGTGGAGCGAGTGGAGCGTATGGGACGTGTGAGGGGTGTGTGACGTGTGGAGCGAGTGGAGCGTATGGGACGTGTGAGGGGTGTGTGACGTGTGGAGCGAGTGGAGCGTATGGGACGTGTGAGGGGTGTAGGACGTGTGGGACGTGTGAGGGGTGTAGGACGTGTGAGGGGTGTAGAACGTGTGGAGCGAGTGGAGCGTATGGGACGTGTGAGGGGTGTGTGACGTGTGGAGCGAGTGGAGCGTATGGGACGTGTGAGGGGTGTAGGACGTGTGGGACGTGTGAGGGGTGTAGGACGTGTGGAGCGAGTGGAGCGTATGGGACGTGTGAGGGGTGTGTGACGTGTGGAGCGAGTTGGAGCGTATGGGACGTGTGAGGGTGTGTGACGTGTGGAGCGAGTGGAGCGTATGGGACGTGTGAGGGGTGTAGGACGTGTGGGACGTGTGAGGGGTGTAGGACGTGTGGAGCGAGTGGAGCGTATGGGACGTGTGAGGGGTGTGTGACGTGTGGAGCGAGTGGAGCGTATGGGACGTGTGAGGGGTGTGTGACGTGTGGAGCGAGTGGAGCGTATGGGACGTGTGAGGGTGTGTGACGTGTGGAGCGAGTGGAGCGTATGGGACGTGTGAGGGGTGTGTGACGTGTGGAGCGAGTGGAGCGTATGGGACGTGTGAGGGGTGTAGAACGTGTGGAGCGAGTGGAGCGTATGGGACGTGTGAGGGGTGTAGGACGTGTGGGACGTGTGAGGGTGTAGGACGTGTGGAGCGAGTGGAGCGTATGGGACGTGAGGGGTGTGTGACGTGTGGAGCGAGTGGAGCGTATGGGACGTGTGAGGGTGTAGAACGTGTGAGCGAGTGGAGCGTATGGGACGTGTGAGGGGTGTGTGACGTGTGGAGCGAGTGGAGCGTATGGGACGTGTGAGGGGTGTAGGACGTGTGGGACGTGTGAGGGTGTAGGACGTGTGAGGGGTGTAGAACGTGTGGAGCGAGTGGAGCGTATGGGACGTGTGAGGGGTGTGTGACGTGTGGAGCGAGTGGGCGTATGGGACGTGTGAGGGGTGTAGGACGTGTGGGACGTGAGGGTGTAGGACGTGTGGAGCGAGTGGAGCGTATGGGACGTGTGAGGGGTGTGTGACGTGTGGAGCGAGTGGAGCGTATGGGACGTGTGAGGGTGTGTGACGTGGAGCGAGTGGAGCGTATGGGACGTGTGAGGGTGTGTGACGTGTGGAGCGAGTGGAGCGTATGGGACGTGTGAGGGGTGTAGGACGTGTGGAGCGAGTGGAGCGTATGGGACGTGTGAGGGGTGTAGGACGTGTGGGACGTGTGAGGGGTGTAGGACGTGTGAGGGGTGTAGAACGTGTGGAGCGAGTGGAGCGTATGGGACGTGTGAGGGGTGTGTGACGTGTGGAGCGAGTGGAGCGTATGGGACGTGTGAGGGTTGTAGGACTGTGGGATGTGTGAGGGGTGAAGGACTGTGGGACGTGTGAGGGGTGAAGGACTGTGGGATGTGTGAGGGGTGAAGGACTGTGGGACGTGTGAGGGGTGAAGGACTGTGGGATGTGTGAGGGTGAAGGACTGTGGGACGTGTGAGGGTGAAGGACTGTGGGACGTGTGAGGGGTGAAGGACTGTGGGACGTGTGAGGGTGAAGGACTGTGGGATGTGTGAGGGGTGAAGGACTGTGGGACGTGTGAGGGTGAAGGACTGTGGGATGTGTGAGGGGTGAAGGACTGTGGGACGTGTGAGGGTGAAGGACTGTGGGACGTGTGAGGGGTGAAGGACTGTGGGACGTGTGAGGGGTGTAGGACTGTGGGATGTGTGAGGGATGTGTGGGACGTGTGAGGGGTGTAGGACTGTGGGATGTGTGAGGGATGTGTGGGACGTGTGAGGGGTGTAGGACTGTGGGATGTGTGAGGGATGCGTGCGACGTGTGAGATGCGTAAGAGTGTGGGATTGCACCTCTTACACCTTACTGTAAGAAGTGTGGGATGTGTGGGATTGCATATTCGCCTCTTTTCATGTTAGTTTATAATACTAAGTCATTGTTATGTTTGTGGTAATATTGGATGTGATTTTTGTTTTATTTCCCTATAACTCTTCACTTCCTTAGTTTTCTTCGTATATTCCTTAGTTTGCTATCTTGCACAGTACATAAACTTGCATAAACTAATATTACAACAACTGGAAGGTTGGGAAGCACAGCCTGAGCGAGTTTTCTGTCAAAAGCAGGAGTAAGCTGTTTGTCATTTCGCGGCCGCACCGCCTATTCACAGCACAACCCTTTGAACAGCTGGGATTCAATCATCTCAATCCAATTCAGTGTCGCTTGCGGAAAGAGAAGGCCGGGTTTGAAAACTGTTGGCAGAAGCCAGCTGGGTAGCATGCTGTTTGGCGCACCCGACGATTCATTCCCTGTACCACTACAATCGGCGGTTCAGCTTCAACGTCTTCGGCTTGGCTTGGCCCAAATAAAAGTAAAATTTGGAGAGCACAAATGCCTCAACTGCCAGTGCCTGCCCGAAAGCGTGACCCGAGAGTGGGGCGTCCTCAGGCAGTATATTGCGGATGTGATGCGTGTTTACGATGCGTGACGAAACGACCGGTTTTGTTCGATGGCGTGGTGTGGAGAATATGGAACAAACACAATTGGAACAGTATGCTTCCATTTGTGCAAGGAATGGAAAACACTGGAAGAATAGGTATAGTAAGTGGCACTGCTTCAGCCTCCCAGCCGTACGTTGGCAGCACATTTCATTCAGTAATTAAATGAAAACGTGCATGCAATATGCATTACACGCTAAGTCTACCCGCGCGTCTAATCACTACCCACGTACTGACGAAGACTTGCTTTGAAGCATTCCCTATAATTATGGCGAGACAAAATGATATCAGATCAGCCGCTGGCATGGAAACATTTCATCTGATTTGGAGAAGATACCAACTTTGCTTCATTTGACAAGCATTTACCCGGGAACTGAAAGGCATATTTTATAAATTGCCATACGAGTTATAATTTTCACATGGTGGCGTTTCCAGACTTAAAAGACATTTGCCTGATGCGCAGATTGTGACAACAGCTACCGAGTATGCAATGCTTATCATGATGTCACGTCCTGCCTTGGCGGTTGGCAGAAGCAAGACTCTGATATGGAGCGGTTAATTGTTTATTCACAACTCATTTCCGGATAGGAAAAAGAAAACTGGCTCCGAACAAACATGTTGAGTGGTGGCATTTGCAGCGTATTTTCATAACCAGATGAGGCGGAGCATCTTTTCGTGGAGTGCAAACTGAACATACGTGTTCATTCTACCCAGTGTGCGATGCTGCTTAGGTCATAACGACTATATAACTTCCAATGTATTCAGAATAAACATCAAGTCGGCAGTTACAAACAAGACACGCAGCAGCTAATGTCTTCCTCGTCAGACATCTGACAAGCCGTCTTGCCGGCTATTTGGCCGCTCGCCACAGCTGGCAGAGCCGAGATGAGCACAGCGGCGTGGTTTTGCCGCAGCCGGCACAGTCAACTGAACACAGCAGTGCCGGAACAGCTGAAATGGCCGGAAGGTCGAGCCACGTCACTTCACTGCCAGGATGCGCCCAAAAACCCAAATAACTAACTAACTTCACTGCCAGGACGCGCCGAGCAGACAGCCTCTCGGAGCACGCTCCCGCTCCCGCTCCGTGCACACGGGCGCCGCGGCCGGGCTGGGGCTGCGTGCCGCCCGTGCGAGTCGGTCCAGCGGCGACCGCCGCAGGCACGGGCCTAATAACGTCTGCAGCGGCCCAGCGGCCGCCGCCGCCCGCGATTGCATGGGTGACGGCGGCGGCAATTACGGCGCGGAGTGCCGCGGCCGACAGGACAGACGCGGCGTGGCCGGCGCATCTGGCGCATCTGGCGCTTGTCAGGATGGTGCGGCCGCCCTGTCGGCCGCGGCACTGATTGTGGCCTATCTCTCTCACTCTCTGGATGGGATCCCTGGCTGGAACCTCTGGCCGTCCCCTCTGGCTAGGACCTCTGGCTAGAACCTTTGGCTGAAACCGTTGACTGTGCCCTCCAACCGTGACCTGTACGCGTGACCCCTGGTTGCGACATCTGGGAGTGAGTTGCGAATGAATGGTGAGCTCTGTTAGTCACCACCAGCCACCTCTGACCCTAACTTCCGGCACGACATGGTCGTCGGCCGCTACCTTTGCCTGTGACCTTTGGCGGTGGTCTGTCGATAGTGACCTTGAGGCGTGCGTCGCATCATGACCCGTCGATGTGACCTTCATTGTGACCTTTGCGTGCATGTCTTGGTCTGCGGCCACAATAAGAGGCCCAGCAGACCGTCATGGCCGCCTGATGGTATGCGAAAATATCAAGTTGTTATCATTGGCTGGCGCAATGATGGCATCGTACTAGGTTTGCTCTTCACTCGTCATGATATATGATTTATAAACAAACGATATGCAAGCAGTTTGGCTAATTGAATTCGTATTGATGACGTCTACTTGTACGTAAATTAGCCAGGATTCCAGATCTGTTTGGCGCAGTCGATTTCGGCCGCCAGTCCCGATAGTGTCGGCCTTCAGTTCCGACAGTGTTGGCCGTCAGTTCCACCAGTGTGGACTGTCAGTTCCGATGGCGTCGGTTGTCAGTTCCGACAGTGTCGACTGTCAGTTCCGACAGTGTCGGTTGTCAGTTCCGACAGTGTCGACTGTCAGTTCCGATGGTGTCGGCCGTCAGTCCCGATGGTGTCGGTTCTCAGCTCCGACAGTGTCGGCTGTCAGTTCCGATGGTGTCGGCCGCCAGTTCCGACAGTGTCAGCCGTCAGTTCCAATAGTATCGGCCGTCGTTTCCGATGGTGTCGGCCGTCATTTCCGATGGTATCGTCCGCCAGTTACAACAGTGTCGGCCGTCAGTTCCGATAGTGTCGGCCGTCAGTTCCGACAGTGTCGAGGAGCCCGACAGTGTCGCCGTCAGTTCCGATGGTGTCGGTCGCCATGGGACCATCTGAGTACGGCGTGTCCGATGGTGCCCGTGCACCGAGGATTGCAGTCTGTTGTCCGGTCGTCATGGGACCATCTGAGACAGCGTGTCCGTGTGGTGCACGAGATTGCAGTCTGTTGTGTGTGTTTCATGTTCTTCCCAGAAATTGCTGCTGCACGCCCGACATGACGAAATGTTGGGCCTTTCTGGGACGCCGGAAACACCACCCAGTCACTGCGCTGACGTATTGGTGCCATGACCGCGCATGCATGTGCATGTATGCATGCATGGAAGCGTGGTAGAATACTATTGTGAATTCCAAGAAGTTGGCTTCAATTCGCTGGGAATTTGTGTCATGCCTTCATTTAAGAAGACTGGTATGTGGCGGTGGGAATTAGAGTCATCTAAAACAATATTTATGTCGTAAAATGGCGATATATTTTGATGAATGTGCTGATTAATACCAACATTACTTTTGGAAATCGATTACTCAGAGCATGGTCCGATTATTCCACCTTACCACCACAACTATATCCGGAAATGCGACGTAGGTTCACGATTTGGCAGGTGCATATTCTACCACTTCGGGAATGTTCCTCGCCGACAGCCTCCGTAAGGCACGGCACCCTGGTGTTGTGAGTTCTCCAGAGTTTTGAGTTGACGGTGCGTGTGTAACAGCAACGAGACCACTCCAGCATCCAAACTGCACCCAGTCTTCGTCACGAGTCCCTCACTTCCCCCTCCCCTTTCCATTGCAGGGCGCCGGATGGGAATATGCGTGCCGCAGTGCCATGACCACCGGCCGGCCTGAAACGTCCATATCGAGCGTCACGGCGGAAGACTCCGCCCTGACCTCTGACCTCTGACCTCTGACCTGTGACACTCGGCCGCTTGCACATGAGCCGGATCGTCCTGAGGCCGGCGGATTCCAGGCTCTGCCAGGCGGCACGCGAAGTTGGTCGGCTTTGAAACTCGGCTCGAGATCGTGCCGCCTCCGGGTCCAGCTGGTGTCAGATGTGGGCGACGGCGCATGACCTACGGTATATGACCGCTTGAGACGGTTCGTAGAGGTCGCGGTGGCGCCGCGGTGCGCATCCGTCTGACTTCGGCTCCCAGCCGGCGCGATCGATGTCCTTTTGGCGCGGCGGCGGCACACGCTCCGTGGCCTAGTTCCGTGCGACCTTTGACCCCGTCGTCACGGTTCGCTGGCCACGGCTCTGAAGGGTTGGCTCGTTGTCGGTCGTGTCGGCTTGTCGGTGCCGCCAGAGCCAGACGCTTTGTGTTGCACGCGTGTTGCTCCGAGCTTCGAGTGGTATCGACATGCTGTAGGTGTGGTACCGTTTCCGGCGGGTGTCGTGGGTTCAGGTCGGGTATCGGCGTTGGCAAACCAGCGCGCCAAAGTCGGATCATAGACAGGGGAGGAGTTGTGATTGACGTCGCACACCAGATAGGAGTCGTGATGGACGTCGTACACCAGAAAGAAGCTCAGATGGACGTCGTACATCAGAAAAGAGTTGTGGTTAACGTACACCAGATATGAGTTGTCATGGACGTCGTGGACCATATAGGAGTTGATTGACGTACATCAGGGAGGAACTGTTGATTAATTCTGTTTATAACATTGTTTCCGTTCCATTTGCAACAGGGGTTACGATTTCTGCTACCTTTGCCCGCCATCGTGAACAGGTAGGCAGCTTTTCCGACCTCACCCCGTGAGCGAGTCACTGAACCGTTGGCATCCGGTCCACACCCTCCGGCTTCACCGGCCAGCCTGTGCTACCTGGAGCTTGGCGGTCCTACTGTCGTCGTCCCCCGTGACCCGCGGTCAGCCCCAGAGGCGAAAAGTCGGCCCAGCGGGAATATGGGCGTCTGCGATCTGAAAGGCTGGTAGATTATGGACGGAGCTTCTCTGGGAAAATTTCGCCGCCAGCGATCATTGGAGTGGCAGATCGATAACAAAGCGTAAAAGAATTCGGAGTTGGCACCTCGCCATCACCACGAGCGGCACATGGACGGCCACGGGGCCGATGGATCTGGAATACTAATGCTTTTCCTCAGACTTCCGCCGCGGGAGTATTTGGAGATTTTACACGTATTCAAACACATGCAAGTCATTCTTTTTCAGACATCAAAAGATTTTCCGCTGCACAACCCTTCTTTTTTCTGGATGAAAACTGTATTTCCTGCAAGTTTTGAGCCTATTGAATATTTTTCCACCTATCTCAAATTTCTTCAAGTATTTGAAGCCGGTGGTTCGCAGGTCCGGCGGGAAAAGTATGGGAAGAGCCGGTTTAATCGGATTAGCGAGACTAGTTGTCATTTGCAACGAATGCGGCTTCGGTAGTTGCTGGACGGTACAACTCCGAACCACGCGTATGCGTGTCGTGGTTTGTGACGTTAGGTAGCGTATTCAGAAATGTATCTGAACGACTGGTTGCGTCGTAATTGTGATACAGCGGTTTAAAATATTCCTTGTCATCCTCTAGCATCTCCGATGTTTCTTGGATGCAACGGTTGTGTTAGCTTCTTTGCAATAATTGTCTTGATACTATTTCCTGCCCGATTTCGTTTCTCTAACTTATGGAATTATTGAGTGCCTTTTTCCATTGCAAAATAATTGACAATGTGGCCTGGAAATTCACAGTTAATGGGATTGTGCTATTTCATCTTTGTCTTAGGTTTTTACCATTTTGCCACATGATGTGTGGGCAGTCATTATACACACTACAGCTAAATAGTGTAAAATGCATGTGACTGAAGTGAAATATGTGTATTACAACAGCATTCTGCTTTTTTAATCCTTAAGTGGAGATCCTTTATTTTCTTCCAATCTTTCACCATTCCCAAGCAACTTCTTTCTTCATCCACACAGTTAATGGTGAAGTAATTTTAGGACACCGCTTTTTTCCATAATAAAACGCCACCGAATTCTTGCCTGAGGCATTCCTCAACGAGTTTTGTTAATTACTACCTTGTAGTGTTTCTGGATGATTCATTTATCTTGTCGCGTGTATTCAAGACTTCTGTACTTACTTGTCCGTCCCTCTGTTTGACGTTAATTTCATTTTGAGCTTCCTTCAGTTCTCCATGATATGCCGGATTCTTTTGTGAGACATACGTAATTATATCGCCGCTTGAAGCACACATTGCAACATTCCTAACATCATTATTGAAGATGCTATTCTCATTTAGTTGTATCATCTTTGGTACTGTATTGTGAGTATGTTTGACGATACATTGCTCTTTCCTGAGTCTATCGTTCAGTTTCCAGTATGATCGTCCCACATCGACTGAAGACATCTTAGCTGATGGCTTATTGCTTATTGTTTAGTCTCTAGCAGCAGCTTCAGCTCATTACAAGAAGAGTCGCCAACTAGAAAGCTTTAAGTCAACAATGGCTTTCACCAGGTGAACTACTTGTATGACTATACTGATTATACGAGTATTTCACCTGGTGTATGACTATTGTGAAATGTGTGCGTGTGAGACAGCACACACATACTTAACTACCTGCGTATTAGATGCATTCAGCGAGCTCGCGAATATGTGTGAGCACTTGCTGTCTTCATGAAGACATATGATCGCCCCCCCCTCACTTGCTGATCTGATATACAACCCAGACCTAATGGTTTCCAAACGTCCATATGGCACATGAAATGCAGCTGGTTGCCCGTTTCTCCTGATAAGGATGCATAAGCCGAAGCTCTGTAATAAAACCGGTGAGCCAATCTTTCCGCTTAAGCCTTTCAAAGAACATGCCAGCCAGCCTGCAACAACGAGTGGACACTGACGTCATGCTATAAAGAGGAGGTCCTGATATTCCAGACTGCGGCCTAGGCGTGTCACTACAGTGAACGGCTGGCCACATTACAAACTTGTGTTTGTATTAACTAGTGCTATACTGAATCTGCCCGGGCCAGACACGACGGCGCTGTCTGCCCAGATGGCAGAACACTACTCAAGGCGAAACCGAATGCTCCCGTTACGTACAGTAAACAGAGCACTTTTCGTGTGCTTACTGACATGGAGTCTTGCCTGCATGGATCTAACAAACAGCCCCAGCGCTCGTTTCGCACTTGCCACCGTCTTATCAGCATGCTGTCCTGATGTCAATTTGCTCTCCATGTACACACCCAGGCCTCGCATCACACGCTAATGCTGCAGCGTCGTATCGTGCACCTTGCACCTGAAGCACACAGCAACACGGTGGAGTGTCGTGGTGAACGGCCTGCATTTCAGAGGGTTCAAGGATAGCATCTGCCGTCCGCTGACCACCTACAGAGGGGGCCATGTCTGTCTGTAGGCGGGTCGCGGCATCCGCAGATGCCATCCTTTGAATGCGTCGTTTGTCTATGGTCAGACAATATATCCATCCGATGTCGCAGGTTGTGATTTTGTCGTATATTTGTCCCCATGCATGCATGTGTGATTGGCAGTAGGATTGAACTTTCATAAAATATTATAGCTGTTTCCCCCGTATACTGCTTCATGAACACATTCATGGTGATCACTATTCGTCACTCGCCTAACTACTTTCTCGGCCCCTGGATATATTGACACATTTAATGCATATATTGAAATATCCAAGTGCATATATTGGCATTACACTAAGTACATACGTTGAAGCATGTGCCCATGCTTACGTACTCATCATCATACCACGGGTAATGCGCTACTGGTTGGAAGCTTTCCTCGCTCCTGTTGCTATATCAATAAGTAATCAGTTTAAATAAAATGGTGAAGGAATGAGTATTCGGTCGTGCAGTTCGTGAGTCCGTAAATACCAACCGGACGAAAATATTCGATAGGTAGATTGCAACAAAAATAGTTTTACTAATAAGTCTATGTAATAAATAAGTGTAGGGGTGACATGACGTAAGGAGGCGCTTACAAGCCATTCAGTTGTACCACAGCTGAGGACTTCCTTTGTATAGAAATGGTTTGAACGAGTGCAAGTACCTGAGAAGGGAAAGTAGTCCCAAGTTAGGAATAGTGCAAAGGAAATGTTTTTGGGCTCACGTGGAGGTAAAAATAACTACAGAATAAATTGTTTCTTAAATAAAATGGATTGTAGCTCTTTGCGCAGTGTCGGTGTAACACCTGTGTGTGGTTCCTCTAAAGGCAGGTCAAAAGGTACCAGGGTAAAGGTAGCAGGTACCCTCGTGGGGTCTGAAGCTGGTGTTATTCACCCTGGGCATGTCTTGAGGTTTTGCTCACTGGCACTCGTCCAGGGGGCGTCGATTTCTCTTCGAGTTACCCCTCTGACGGGCAAAAAGAGAGCTCCACGAAAAACTCATTCAGACCTTTCCATCAGCACCATCAGCTCCATCAGTTCCAATGGCGCCTCTCTCAAGAGGCGCCATTGTCTGCGGTCGGTGCGGGGTGGGGGAGATGGGGAGGGGAGGGGCGCAGGGGAACGCGCCCTCTGTCTGGCCTCTGGAAATGCCACTGTTATTCACATTTCCCCATAAGGCGTGCCGGCGGCCGTCCTCCACTTCGAACAGACATCGCGGTGCGCTAGATTTGGCCTGGGGGCGCCTCCATGAGCATCTCAGGTTGGCCGGCCGTCAATAGGTGGCCTATTCCTGTCCAGCTTTGGTTGGCGCCTGGGGGGGGGGGGCACTCCCTCGCCCTTCAGCATCCCAGGACGGCCGACCGTCTGCAGTTCGGCGTGCTCCGACACCAGCCCGGACCGGCGCTGTTCGGCACGTGGCCCCGCCGCTGAGTTCCGCGTCGACTGCGACGGCCGCCGATCGACGCGGCACGGCGTGACTCAGACGCGGCTGACTCAAGCCCGTCCCGTGACACGGCCGCGCGTCCGTGACGTCACCGCTGAGTCACGGCCGGCGCCGCTCCTTGGCACGGCGCCAGCCGATTGGCGCTCCCGGTTTGTGACGTCACCACGCCGCCGTGACGGTCGGCCAGTGACGTGACGCTGCCGCGCTGAGCTCAGCCGCGGTCGTGCTGGCCGTGGCGGCGTCTCAACTGTTGCGGAGCACGGAATTTGACGGGCGCGTCTCGTGGTCACTGGGCGGCCATGAGAGGTACGCGACATTCTCTTCCCAACAGGCGGTGGCGCGCGCTACTTCTCCCCTCCCTGGGTCCGCGCCTGACCACTGTGATCACGCGCGGCGGCCACTGTGATCACGTGCAGCGGCCACTGTGATCACGCGCCGCCTGTGAGCGGTCTGCTAGTGGGCGACATGCGGGGGCCAACCGTACGTACTCGATATCCGGCCGGCCGGACAGGTCTGCGGCCGGCCGATGTGACTCACCTCCGGCCGGCCGCCAGCACCCACACCTCAGCCCGCCTCGGCCCACCTCGGGCCGCCTCAGCCCACCACGGCCCGCCTCAGCCTGCCTCGGGCCGCCTCGGCCAACCACTGCCCGCCTCGGCCTGCTACGGCAACCACACCTGGCGCCGCCCGGTTTCGAACCCGGGACGTCCGGGTAGGCTGGCGTGGCACGTCCGTGCGCGTTGTCATGGTGACGGTGCGATCGTGTTGCCGACCGGTGGTCGCAGCGTGAAGATGTGTCGAGTCTGACGGGCTCAGATATCTGCCTGTGGTGTATGCCCATTCCGGGCCACCTTCACCAAAGGCGTGCTCAGAACTGGCGCGTGGAGGGCACACTCGGCAGATGCCAGCTTACACGTGTTGATTTCTCAGCAGGACTTAGCCATTTGAAATAGTGTGTCCATGAATTCAGTAAGATTTGCTGGAAATCCACTTGCACCGTGCCTATGGGGCACTTCCACTTCCACTTCCACTTGCCGGGGTCACGGTATATTTGTTTTCAGTAGCGGACACAGCACTTAGGAAGGGCGCGAACATGCAGTTATTCCCACGGAACCCGAATTTAGCGCTTCTCTGTCATTCGCTTTGACTCGCATCGACTCAACGTGACTCGCCGGGAAGCTCGGCTTTCTCGACTGCGTGGCGGATACTTTTGGGGACACCACAATTCGGCAATTTCGAGCTCCTCCCAGCTTGCGACTTGCGGTGTAACGCCCCCGCGTCCCGTGGAGTGGCTCCAGTCTGTATCCCCCTGTAATGGCGCAAGTCTGTATCCCCGTGGAGTTGGCGCCAGTCTGCATCCCCGTGGAGTGGCGCCAGTCTGTATCCCCGTGGAGTGGCGCCAGTCTGCATCCCCGTGGGGTGGCGCCAGTCTGTATCCCCGTGGAGTGGCGCCAGTCTGTATCCCCGTGGAGTGGCGCCAGTCTGTATCCCCGTGGAGTGGCGCCAGTCTGTATCCCCGTGGAGTGGCGCAAGTCTGTATCCCCGTGGAGTGGCGCCAGTCTGTATCCCCGTGGAGTGGCGCCAGTCTGTATCCCCGTGGAGTGGCGCCAGTCTGTATCCCCGTGGAGTGGCGCCAGTCTGTATCCACGTGGAGTGGCGCAAGTCTGTATCCCCGTGGAGTGGCGCCAGTCTGTATCCCCGTGGAGTGGCGCCAGTCTGTATCCCCGAGGAGTGGCGCCAGTCGGCGTGTATCCATGGCGACCATCTCGTCGGTGGCCGGCTCAGATCGATTCCTCATGCCACCACCACCACGCCCCGTCCTGTACGCTGGCGCCGCGGCATTCTGCCGGGCTGGCTGACCCCTGGACCTGAGGGACGCAGTTGACCCCAGGTGGCAGCCGGCCGGGCCGAGGTGGCTCGGACCTGGTGGGCCCAGGCTGATCGGGCGCGGCTAGTGACCTAGCACGCCCTCTGACCCGGCGTGACCGGACTGACCCGGACGGCCGTGGTCGACTCGGACCAGCAGTGACCGCGCCGACCCGCGGTGACCCCTGACCCGAGGTGACCCGGCTCCGGCGACCTTCCGCCAGAATGGCCGACACACCAGGCCGACTGACGCCTGATAGGTGTGGTACAGGTCACTGCGCGGGCCTCCCTGTTATCGCGTCCGCCCCCACAGGACGCCGGGCGCCGTCGTTGTGACTAAGCCTGTATGGCGCGCCGGCGGCATAACGGGCGCGCCGTCAGCATAGGCATCGGTGACGCAACCTGTCCCCACCGGCGCACTAAGTAAGGAGAGGGCACTAGGGGCAAGCTCACTCCCTCAGTGACTATTTTGTACAGACAAGCTTATATCAATGTTATGTAACAAATGCGAACGCATTGTACTTAAAGACAGGGCAGGCTATTTCTCACGAAGCTAGGAGTGTGGTCCAAATCCTTATTCTCGGGACATATTTTCAGATTGAATGGGGAAAATGGCAACTTAGCATTAGCATGGTAAGGGGTCAAGCCAAGGGTCCATAGCCCTCCCCCACCCACCAGGTATCTACAGCCATGCCGATGGAATATCACTTCATATGGCTGTAACACCCTCATATATGTAAATCCGAGAGGTTCAATATCGGAGATATTTGTGAATACGATCCTCCCGGACGACAACTGGTGCGGCGAGTATCTGTGTTTACCGGTACGTGTCTCACGTGCCGGGGTGTCGGCTGGGACACCTCTGATTGGTGCGCCAGTGCTGGCGAGGCAGCGGCAGCCGGGTCCGAACAGCAAGTCTCGGGTGATGGCATTCCAGCATTCCAGCGGCCAGGCAGGCTGTCCGCCACGTCTGGAACGTCCAGGGGCCGCTCGTCGGGAACGCTCGATTGTCACCGAACACCTGGCGAGCCTCAGCACAGTGTGCCGTGACGCACGTGGCGCCCGGCGTGTCTTCGGACGTGGCGTCCGACCAGTGTCCTGGCGTCGGTCTGTCGGTGCGCTTCCTGCTCACCGCGTCAGTCTCACCAGATCAGTCTCTCCGCTCACCGCGTCAGTCTCACCAGATCAGTCTCCCTGCTCACCGCGTCAGTCTCACCAGATCAGTCTCCCTGCTCACCGCGTCAGTCTCACCAGATCAGTCTCCCTGCTCACCGCGTCAGTCTCACCAGATCAGTCTCCTGCTCACCGCGTCAGTCTCACCAGATCAGTCTCCCTGCTCACCGCGTCAGTCTCACCAGATCAGTCTCCCTGCTCACCGCGTCAGTCTCACCAGATCAGTCTCCCTGCTCACCGCGTCAGTCTCACCAGATCAGCTCTCCCTGCTCACCGCGTCAGTCTCACCAGATCAGTCTCCCTGCTCACCGCGTCAGTCTCACCAGATCAGTCTCCCTGCTCACCGCGTCAGTCTCACCAGATCAGTCTCCCTGCTCACCGCGTCAGTCTCACCAGATCAGTCTCCCTGCTCACCGCGTCAGTCTCACCAGATCAGTCTCCCTGCTCACCGCGTCAGTCTCACCAGATCAGTCTCCCTGCTCACCGCGTCAGTCTCACCAGATCAGTCTCCCCGCTCACTGCGTCAGTCTCACCAGATCAGTCTGCCTGCTCACCGCGTCAGTCTCACCAGATCAGTCTCCCTGCTCACCGCGTCAGTCTCACCAGATCAGTCTCCCTGCTCACCGCGTCAGTCTCACCAGATCAGTATCCCTGCTCACCGCGTCGGTCTCACCAGATCAGTCTCCCTGCTTACCGCATCAGTCTCACTAGATCAGTCTCCCTGCTCACCGCGTCAGTCTCACCAGATCAGTCTGCCTGCTCACCGCGTCAGTCTCACCAGATCAGTCTCCCTGCTCACCGCGTCAGTCTCACCAGATCAGTCTCCCTGCTCACCGCGTCAGTCTCACCAGATCAGTCTGCCTGCTCACCGCGTCAGTCTCACCAGATCAGTCTGCCTGCTCATCGCGTCAGTCTCACCAGATCAGTCTCCCTGCTCACCGCGTCAGTCTCACCAGATCAGTCTCCCTGCTCACCGCGTCAGTCTCACCAGATCAGTCTCCCTGCTCACCGCGTCAGTCTCACCAGATCAGTCTGCTTGCTCACCGCGTCAGTCTCACCAGATCAGTCTCCCTGCTCACCGCGTCAGTCTCACCAGATCAGTCTCCCTGCTCACCGCGTCGGTCTCACCAGATCAGTCTCCCTGCTCACCGCGTCGGTCTCACCAGATCAGTCTGCCTGCTCACCGCGTCAGTCTCACCAGATCAGTCTGCCTGCTCACCGCGTCAGTCTCACCAGATCCCAGCCGGGTCGACGGCAGGCCGAGCTGCCGTCACCGAGCAGTCTGTGCAGGGCAGAGGAGCGTTCCGCGGCGTCTTCAGCCGGCCCTTCTGAGTGCGGCTGTGACGTGAATTGTGCCACCCCTGTTTGCTCCTTCAGAGCAAATTAGATGAGTCCCCGGAGCATTGAGCCCGCTTTCTCTCGAGGTGAAGAAGAAATTTGATCTGATTATATTCTCAGCGGAGCTGTTTAAACTTAGCGTACTTGTGCTTTTAGAGCAGAGCCAGGCGTTGTATCTCGTGCTTACGTTCGTCGAGACCTCTCACTGTGAGTTTCTGTTGGGTGCCCCCCCCCCACACACTGTAGATGTCTGGGATGAGGGGCGATCTGACCCTTATTGCGGGCGTCTGTGGAGTGAAGAGATCCCTTTATTGTAGGTGTCTATGAGCTCAGGTCCTTCGCTGTGGGTGTCTGGGATGGGTGCAGGGTTGGCACCTCCACTGCAGGTGTCCGAGTTGGGGAAGGGATGGTTGTTATGGTGCCATATGAGGTGGGGTTGGAGCCCCTTACTACGGTGTACTACGGTGAAGTGGGCAGGAGGTCGTGCCCTTCGCTGCGGGGCTCTAAGGGGTGGAACCCCACCCTGCTGGTATCTGTGATCGGAGGAGGCCTCGCTGTCCTGCCTGTGGGATGGGTGGGGAGGGGCGGCGGAACCTCGCGGGCTGCTCAGCAGGGGAGGCGGCCTCGCTGTCCTGCCTGTGGGATGGGTGGGGAGGGGCGGCGGAACCTCGCGGGCTGCTCAGCAGGGGAGGCGGCCTCGCTGTCCTGCCTGTGGGATGGGTGGGGAGGGGCGGCGGAACCTCGCGGGCTGCTCAGCAGGGGAGGCGGCCTCGCTGTCCTGCCTGTGGGATGGGTGGGGAGGGAGGGGCGGCGGAACCTCGCGGACTGCTCAGCAGGGGAGGCGGCCGCCTGCACGGTGTTTGTTTTCCGACGCCACGGAGTCGGATGTTGGAGCGAAGCCGTCGTGGCCGCGGCCCACCGTGGATGCGCTGAAGGGCAGCAAATGCCGTCAGAGGACTCCCGTGCACAGTACGTCCCGTCAGGGGCCTCTTACACACTGAATAGCAGCACGTCCAGCCGGGGAGACTTTGATACACTAAATGACAGCATGCTTGTGCCAACAAGCGTGCGACAGGTCTTGGTGTGATAAGTCCAAGGGTTTGTTTCATCTCTGCTGCTAAGCGATACCAGACTAGGTTGCGGTTCATTATATTATATTTACTACAAATGCAGCAAAAAAATGTATTTACTTCCATGCACGGGTGTTGATTTTTGAAAATAATTTGTGGGGCAAAATACATTAGGGCAATGGGCAGGTCCAAATGAATTGGGTGGCACACTCCAAAGGGTCCAGGTTAGAAATTAAAATTATTGTGAGGGCAAAGCCAACATTGAGGTGGCACTTTTCCCGTCCAAAGTATACAAAACAACACCCCCTCCTCGCATGTATATGCGATTTCTGTATCGCTGATTGGTGTGAACTGTGCGCCATACGCCGCCAGAGTTGTGTGTGGATCCACAATACCACTGGGGATTCTAACCGTTGGATACTGTACAGGAAGCGCTCCTACCCACCCGCGCCAGGCCGTGACGTATGCGGCGGACCGGTTACCGCGCCCCCGAGAGGAGGGGAGGGGTGGCGGGGGAAGCTGCATCAGCAGTGGACCATGCCCCCTGGGAGAGGCTGAGTCAGCAGGGGAGCAGTTCCGCATCCTCGGGGGAATGGCCGCAGCGCCGTCACGATGGTCGCCGGAGGGTGGTGGGGTAGGGGTGGCGGGGGAAGCTGCATCAGCAGTGGACCATGCCCCCTGGGAGAGGCTGAGTCAGCAGGGGAGCAGTTCCGCATCCTCGGGGAATGGCCGCAGCACCGTCACGATGGCCGCCGGAGGGTGGTGGTGGGGGGGAGGGGTGGCGGGGGAAGCTGCATCAGCAGTGGACCATGCCCCCTGGGACAGGCTGAGTCAGCAGTTCCGCATCCTCGGGGAATGGCCGCAGCGCCGTCACGATGGTCGCCGGAGGGTGGTGGGGGGGGGGGTGGCGGTGGAAGCTGCATCAGCAGTGGACCATGCCCCCTGGGAGAGGCTGAGTCAGCAGTTCCGCATCCTCGGGGGAATGGCCGCAGCGCCGTCACGATGGTCGCCGGAGGGTGGTGGGGGGGGGGGGGAAGCTGCATCAGCAGTGGACCATGCCCCCTGGGAGAGGCTGAGTCAGCACGGGAGCAGTTCCGCATCCTCGGGGGAATGGCCGCAGCGCCGTCACGATGGCCGCCGGAGGGTGGTGGGGGGGGGGAGGGGTGGCGGGGGAAGCTGCATCAGCAGTGGACCATGCCCCCTGGGAGAGGCTGAGTCAGCACGGGAGCAGTTCCGCATCCTCGGGGGAATGGCCGCAGCACCGTCACGATGGCCGCCAGAGGGTGGGGGGCCGCGCATGGTGCCTCGTCTCGGCCCCGGCTACCGGTCTCCAGCGGTCTCCAGCGGTCTCCACCGCGTCGGAGCGACGGGCTCCGTCTGCCCAACCGCAATCTGCACACGAGCCCGCGCAGGAAGCTCGGAGCGTCCGGTCGTGCTCCGGGAGCGTGATCTAATAGTGAGCGGCCCGACGTCCGACGTCCTGTCCGGTTCTGCCAGATGGAAGCGGCACAACTTGGAGCGTGAGCCAAGCGCACGAAAACACACTTCGTTCGCTATGCGGGCGCACAGTATCACAGACGTGATAGGACCACCAACGCCCACCTCCTGTGGTAGGATCGCCGGCACACGCGTGTACCTGTGGTAGGATCGCCGGCACACGCGTGTATCTGTGGTAGGATCGCCGGCACACGCGTGTACCTGTGGTAGGATCGCCAGCACACGCGTGTACCTGTGGTAGGATCGCCAGCACACGCGTGTATCTGTGGTAGGATCGCCGGCACACGCGTGTACCTGTGGTAGGATCGCCGGCACACGCGTGTACCTGTGGTAGGATCCCCGGCACACGCGTGTATCTGTGGTAGGATCGCCGGCACACGCGTGTACCTGTGGTAGGATCGCCAGCACACGCGTGTACCTGTGGTAGGATCGCCAGCACACGCGTGTACCTGTGGTAGGATCGCCGGCACACGCGTGTACCTGTGGTAGGATCGCCAGCACACGCGTGTATCTGTGGTAGGATCGCCGGCACACGCGTGTACCTGTGGTAGGATCGCCGGCACACGCGTGTACCTGTGGTAGGATCCCCGGCACACGCGTGTATCTGTGGTAGGATCGCCGGCACACGCGTGTACCTGTGGTAGGATCGCCGGCACACGCGTGTACCTGTGGTAGGATCGCCAGCACACGGGTGTCGCCAACATACCAACACACGGGAGTGATCACCATCACTCAGCGGTGCGACCCAGCTTGCCACGAAGTATCATGGTAGAGTCAGGTGTATCACCGGTATCAGGGAGGCGGTCTCGGGTTGTAGCAGTATCCGGGAGGCGGTTTTAAATTGTAACAGTATCCGGGAGCCGGTTTCAGATTGTAGCGACATCAGGGAGACGGTCTCGGATGCAGGCAGACTTACTAAAAACCGGGATGTCAAACAGTGATAGGAAGTTGGTGGCGCGTACTGATGGCTCTGGCAATGCCAGCTGTGGTTGAAAACAGCGACGGTTATTTATAGCTGAACAGGTGGTCGGCTCCTTCGGCGGGAATTAGCGCGGCAGCTATCGCACCTTCAGCATGCAGGCCTGCCACGGCCGCTACCCAGAGCAAAACTACCGTCTCTTGAACATGCGTAGCAACGATTACCGCCACAGGGCGATGACGATGTCAAGATGTTCTCCTCAATTAGCAGGCCATCCCTCTTGCCCTGCATCCCACGGCTGCGACGCCATCATTTCCACATCAGTGCTGTTACGCAGGTTGTCACGCAGATACACCTGCCGTGACACCTTCCGTCCTACCAGATATTATCTGCGTGCTGGGCGTGGTGGGCTGTTTCACTTACACTTATAATACTCGTGCACTTACACTCACACTTACGCCCACACAGGCAACAGTGGAAGCCTTTCGAATGTCCGCGCAGAGTCTGGGTGTGCAGCTATTGCTCTCAGCTTTGTCTGTTTTGTCCCAGTATATTGTTATCGGATTAAACTGCACCAAATTTCGCGGATATCTTAGCGGTGTCCAGCACCAATTTCGCAGCCCACTGCATGTGTTTTACCCCTTCACAAATTAAATTGGTGATGCACATGCTCACTGCGCTATGTACTGCGGATAAAAACTGTTAACCCACATTGACCGATCAGCTAATGCCATCATGCATGATGACCAGTGGAAAGCTCCGTGACCCCCCCCCCGACACACACTTTTACCGTTCGTTTAATCGGTGACCGACACTGAAGAATGCCTTGCCTCTTCGCTTGCTGGAAGGTTGCCACGGCAGCGGCGGCGTCTCGGTGGTTGGTGTCCGACCCAGTGTGCACCGTGTGCCGTGCACAAATGCACTCGGTGCACGCTGGCTGGAACTCCAGCACCGCCGGTCACGCCAGCCGCTGACCCGGGCGACCCTGATAAACACGCCGGGACGGGCCCAGCGTACGTGGCCGGGCGGCCGGTATACATACACCGGCGGACAGGGATGACGGGCCCATGGTACAGCCACTCTGAACCGCAGGTGTGGGCCTGGGTATGGGGTCCGGATGCCTCTCAGACGCAGGTGTGGAGCCTGAGTATGGGGTTTGGATGCTTCTCAGTCGCAGGTGTGGAGCCTGGGTATTTGGTCTGGATGCCTTTCAGATGCAGGTGCAGGCTTGGGTATGGGGCCCTGGATGCCTCTCAGACATGGGTGTGGGGCCTGAGTATGGGGTCTGGACGCCTCTCAGATCCAAGTGTGGGCTTGGGTATGGAGTCTGGATGCCTCTCAGAGGAAAGCGTAGCACTCGGGTAAAATCCATCCATTGTAATTCACCTATATTTCATTTGTACTTTCCTCTACCTCTCTCGTGAGGGGACCGTCTGCTGAGATCTCCGCGTCTCCTCTGATGACGCTTCCGTCTCCCTTCGATGGCCTGTCCGCCTCCGTGCTGACGGTGCCTCTGCCCAGCGACCGCTGGCCAGGCAGATATCGCTCACCCATCTGGCGCGCGTGTTCGCATTCCGGGTACCGGCTGCCGCCGGAAGCTCTTGTTGGCGCCGCCGGCGGTTCCCGTGGCGCGTCTGCACGGCTCCGGCTGGCACCTCTGCCGTGTTGGGTTACGTCGGCCGTCATCGCGTTCGTCAGCGTCGTCAGCTGCGGCGGACGGTTCAGCGGCCGTCTGCCCGCCCCACCGCGGCGACAGTCTGGCGCACGGCCCATGTCAGTCAGCGACAGTCTGGCGCACGGCCCATGTCAGTCAGCGACAGTCTGGCGCACGGCCCATGTCAGTCAGCGACAGTCTGGCGCACGGCCCATGTCAGTCAGCGACAGTCTGGCGCACGGCCCATGTCAGTCAGCGACAGCCCGGCCTCCGTCGGCCCATGTCAGCGAGCTGATGAGGGACCGTCTCCTGTGACCCCGTCCAATGTAGAGCCAGCGCTCTTTGGGCACCCGATTAGCATCTTCTCCGGCTGAGGTCACCTGAAGTCGCACCTGCTGAAGTTGCGCCGCAGCTAGAGCTTGCATCTCATCGTGAGGCACAGCCTGAAGTCGCACCTTCGCATGATGTCGGAGAGCTGCCCGACGTCGTACCACCGCCTAAAGTCGTGCTGCAGCCTGAGCTCGTAACTTCACTTGAGGTAGTACCTCCGCCTGAAGTGCCGCCGCCTGAGGTCGTACATCCGTCTGAAGTACCGCCCCCTAAGCTCATAGCCCCACGTGGGGTCGTACCTCCGCCTGAGTTCGTTCCTCCGCCGTACCTCCGCCTGAAGGGCTGCCCCCTGAGCACGTAACCTCACTTGGGGCCATACCTCCGCCCGAATTCGTACCTCCGACTGAGATCGCACCTCGGCCTGAGTCCGTTCCTCCGCCGTGCCGTCGCCCGAGGTCGCGTCGCCGCCGATTCCGAGGCCAGACACCAGAGCCACGCCACGCCCCCTCGTCGTCAGCTGATGTCGCATTAGCATGAACAATCCGCGCCGCTGCGGCGTTAGCTGGCCGAGGCGCGTCACATTCGCCGCCGCGCCGACGTCCGGCGGCAGTTGATTTCGACGGACGGCAGCGTCGTTGCCGATGCGCTGGCCGTCGGTCGTCCTGCTGCCTCGGCCCGGAAAGGAAGTCGACCGAAGCCGCGCCGACCATGATTCATGACGCCCGAGACGCTCCGCCGGCAGCAGACGGCCGCGATCAGCTGATCGCTGTCGGCCTGCGACCGTAAACGGCCGCGTTTGGCGAGACCGGCGCGCCGTCAGCCGCGATTGCCGGCGTAAAGTCGGCCGGGCGGCGCTGATCAGGTGCTCATTGTAATCGTTGCTCAAAGGTAATGCCGGCAAATTGCGCCTCGCTACCGTTTTTCGCACACGCCTGCCATATATTCGCCGGTGAGCTGTCGGCCTTGACAGAGTGTTCGGCGGCCCTGTGCGATGCCGTTCCGGGCGCCGATAGTCAGCAGCGGATAGGCGTGGGTGGCCGCAGTGTTCGACCTCGCGCAGGTCGGCCGTAAATCACATCGCCACGCCATGTGTCCGGGGTCGGGCACGAACACCGCAGACACGCGCGCACCTGTCCGAGCGTTGGTTCGTCGCGAGACGTGCATCAGTCCAGACGTCATGCACGGCGTAAGCGTGCATGACGCCACGACATGACGGCGATAAGCGGCGTGACGGCGATAGGCGGCGTGACGACGACATGCAGTGTGACGGCGACAGGCGGCGTCGGATTCGGCGTCATGCACTCACTCGAATAATCGCACGGCAGTCACGCCCCCTCGTTGTATCATGGACACGACTTACGAGTCTCGCGTCTCGACGACAGACGTGGCATGGTGGCGTCGATCGGCGCGGTGCCGCCGCCGCGGCGTCGTGGCGCGTCCTGGTGGCGGCGCCACAAAACAACTCCGCGGAAAAAGCGGCGCCGCCTGGCCGCGCAGCGCGTATTGGGGTCGGCGGCGGCGGCGGCGTTCCGTCTGGTTTGCGGGCCGCCGCGTCTCGGTGAGCCAGCCTATTCCTGTCGCCGACCGGGAGGGGTGCGCACGGGCACGGAGTCGCTCCACTCGGCCTCGCGGTGCCAGACGGTCAGCCGGCCCGACCGGAGTGCCGCCAGGCCCGCCGGCAGTGTCGCCAGACCCGCCGGCCGGATTGGATCGCTGATCCGCGCCGGGTCAGATAGCTGACGTACCGGGTGCAAACGGCAGCGCCTCCCGGGCTGCGTCAACCTGCGTGCGTCCTCGCACGCACAGTGAGGTGATCGTGTCCTGTTCTTTTGTCAGCCCATCGGGCGGGATGCAATTCCTACGTGACATTTACCACCCACGGTGCCGCGCGGCCTTGGGTCAAGGACTCTCTCAATGTGCACGTGCACTTAACTGCCCTTCGCCGCGGGCTATTGGGGAGGGCCGAAAGGGAGGAGGGTGGAGTCACGATGGCGAGACCACACTGGCCGCGGGCCTAATCGAAGTGTCGGCAGCCAAACGGACAAAAACCGATTGATATCGTCTATCTGGAGTTTATCCGATTGATATCGCGTCGGTGTAACGGTGCACTCCGATAGCGGGAGGTGCGCTCCGATTGTGGGAGGTGCGCCACGATAGCGGTCGGCGACGAACGGGCCGGTCCGCCGGGCCGCCGACATTGTTGGCGCGGTTTGTGCCGAAAACGGCGCGGCCCGGCAGCGGCGCCGGCGTGTCCAAATAAGGCGCGCCGACCGTACACCCCGCCGCCGCCCCGAAGCCACAGCCGCATCGGCGCCGGCACCTTGCGCCCTGGACCGCCTTCATTGCGGTCCGGTCGTCGGGTGTCGGAGGGACACTTTTTTTGTGGCGCGCAATAAAATAAACGTGACCTGTGACACCAGGTGTATTCGTACTTCTAAGTGCCTATCCGAGGGCTGGAGTGGAGGATCGCATTCTGGTGCAGCGGGCGCAAAAAAAACGAAGTGTTTGTTATTTTTTATTGGACTCCTAATGGTCAACGAATATGCTACTGTACCCACTCTGTATTCACTGAGGACACCAAGAAGCTCCTTTTAAGGAAGAGAACAAGTGCAGCCAAATATTTATAAATGCAACAAGCCATTTTCGTTGGTGGAAGCTCCGGTATATCTTGTCGTGCCAGTGCAACAATAATTGTTAAGATTTAGCATAAAATGTACGCCGTTGCATGAAAAAGTATGAATCCGATACTAGCGACGTTAATAGTTCTGGTAAACCTGCACTTATGTTCAGGTGTATTCCGAGGTGCGGTTTCATCAATGATTAATTGTGCGGAAGCTCCAAATCATGATGGAAATATCGTTATGTCTGGGTGTTATTGTTTATCAGAATTCCTTACTCCAGAAGGAAAAAAGGACCATCCTCTGACGCCGGTTTTGCCAATAGTTTGCACTGAAATGGCTTTTTTTCGAAAGCTGCAAACATCGTATTCGATACACCTTCTCATAAACAGACCTTTAAAATGTCATCTATCCAGACATCAGTTTGTCATCGAAATTAAGCGTCTGGATCCGCCCATGTCAGAATACCTGGCGACCCGGGCCTTGCACGCCCGCCGAGTGACCGGCTCTTCCGACCACCGCTGGGCGGCGCCCGCCGACTGACCGGCTCTTCCGACCACCGCTGGGCGGCGCCCGCCGACTGACCGGCTCTTCCGACCACCGCTGGGCGGCGCCCGCCGACTGACCGGCTCTTCCGACCACCGCTGGGCGGCGCCCGCCGACTGACCGGCTCTTCCGACCACTGGGCCCCGCTTCACCGGGGCGGCGCCCGCCGACTGACCGGCTCTTCCGACCACCGCTGGGCGGCGCCCGCCGACTGACCGGCTCTTCCGACCACCGCTGGGCGGCGCCGGCCGACTGACCGGCTCTTCCGACCACTGCGGGGCGGCGCCCGCCGACGGCCCGGTCGTCGCCCCGACCGCCTGTCGAGGCGGACGAGGCTCGGCTGTTTGGGTTGGAGCACGACCGGCGCTGGACGACGGAAATAGGCGCGTCGGCGCTACACCACACAGCGGGCCTGGCAGAGCCAGTCGGCCGGTCGGCCCCGTCCGACCTTGGGCGGGCCGGCGGCGACTCGTGCGTGTCAGCCTCACGCCGCCTGTTGACGCCGAGCGAGTGACAGGAGGGGAGGGGAGCTGTCGCCCCCGGCTGAACTGAAGGGCGCGTGGACAGATATTTTGCGGTCTGGTGCGCCGGCGGCGGGTTTAGGCGATACCTGTGCAGATTGCCCCGAACGGCGCACCGAACCGATAACAGATGCTGGCACCACCCCACCATCCACAACCATCGCCCGATCGAACACAGTGGGCGGGTTTGTTGGATTGCACCGCACGAACCGCCGGCACAGCTATAAAGCTGCGCGCACGTGTCGGTCAGCCGAACTGCTAGAGCTGCATCTCACGTGTCCCCCTCCCCACCAGGCCCAGTCACTAATGTCCCAGCCAGTGTGCCACCTCCCCACGTTCTTCCCACTCACGCCCGCACTATTACCAACAGCAGCCTTCTGTCGTTGCAGAGGGAGATTCCAAGTTCAAATTCAGCATCTTCAAGGGTTTCTGGCGGAGGAAGCAATATTCTCTGGAACAAGTGTAGCTGCGTCTTCTCAAGAGTGTCAGGGCGGCCACCCCGCCGACGTCATTGGTGTGACGTCACCGGTGCCAGCGATGGCTCGCCGGCCCGGCCGTGTACCGTGCAATTAACACACTATGAATGCTTGCGATCTTGTGTGGCGATGCGTGTGAGTGTTGGCGTGAGCGGTCGTGCAGACAATCCGTACGCGACCAAGACGTGGACGGGTGAACATAATGGCTCAAATGTACCCTGAAGCCCAGTGTTGTACGCAATCGTGTATCTACGATCGCTGTTATATGCCACTGTAAATAAATTCGCTATATACACACCGTAGTGGTGGGCGCCGCACCATGCGGCTCAGCCGTCAACGTCGGGGATCAAAGACAAGCTCAGCAACACCTTTTGAATAAATTTATTTGGGGGCCTTCAATCGCTCAGTACAAAAACATAACGGGACCCAGAATACATAGCTTAACGATGATATAAAACTAGGCAAGCGATACATACTCCGGAAATGGAATATAGAAGCAGAATCCTATTCGAGAAGAAACAATTTTAAAACAAATTTCAAACAGCGCCTCTGAGCCAGCAGGTCACACCACACGGTTATTCACAGAAGGGAAAGCCGACTGATCCAGATAATCATATCGTGTCTCGTTTTACACCACTTAAGTATAAGTAAGCTGACTCGGTAGCCATGCTGCATCACGGTTTTCTTCCGATTGACCTTGCAGGTCGTTGGCCTGCGGGATCGACGGCTACAGCCCGAAGGCGCAGTGCACCCACAATGCCGCCAAATCCCCCACAGTCCGACTCGCACCGTTCCCAGCGCGTTCCTGGCGCACGCACACGCTCACATCCGCGCACTCTGACACTCGGCAGACGGGCGGGCGGGCGAGCACACACGCACGCGCGCGCGCCGCTGCCGCCGCCGCCAATTTAGCCACCGCGCAGAACGACTAAACGAGAAGGCCGGCGTCGGGCCGAGGGCCCGGCCGCGGGGAGACGCCGGTCGCGCTCACTTACAAAACAATATTACAAAACTGGTGTGTGTGTGTGTCGGTCGGGCGAGCGGGCGGGCGACGCGGCTGGAGCTGGAGCAGGAGCAGGGGCGGGAGACAGCTGCGGCGCGCGGCCGGCGCCACAGCCAGCTGAGGCTGCACTGGCCGCCCGGCTGGAATGTGCCGGCCCTGTTGTGCGCGTGCCGGCCGGCCGGCCGACCGGGCAGTGGCGGCGGCGCCCGCTCCGGCTCCGCTGTCGCCGCCGCCGGCAACCAGTCCACGGCAGGCTCAGCCACACCTTGGCGCCCCTGCAACGGCCACATACACGGTCACATACCAAACACTGTCCAACCCGCTGTGGCCATACCACGGCCAAGCAGTACACCACGGAACAAAATGGCTCACCACAAGCGGAGCTGCACACAATAATGGCGGCGGAGCAGCATACCACACGACACCGGAGCAGTACATCACGTGGCGGCGGAGAAGCATACCACACGACACCGGAGCGGTACACCACGTGGCAGCGGAGCAGCGTACCACACGACACCGGAGCGGTACATCACGTGGCGGCGGAGCAGCACACCAGACGACATCGGAGCGGTACATCACGTGGTGGCGGAGCGGTACATCACGTGGTGGCGGAGCGGTACATCACGTGGTGGCGGAGCAGCATATCACACATCGGAGCGGTACACCACGTGGCAGCGGAGCAGCATATCACACATTGGAGCGGTACACCACGTGGCGGCGGAGCAGCATATCACACATTGGAGCGGTACACCACGTGGCGGCGGAGCGGTACACCGCACGGTCAAAGAGCAGTTGGTTGGTTATTTCAGTTTTAGGGCGCATCGACCAGGTTCGGTCATTTAGCGCCCATAACTAATAGTTTGCTACCGGTATATTATAATCGGGCCTTCCTCTGAGGTAATAAATGCATGCACACGCCCAAGTCGCATCCTTCAGCATACATGCACGAGGCAAAACTAGCTACAGTGACGGGCAGATGACATGGAACTTGATGTTCAATATATTTAACTAGTTTGCCAGTCTGGGTAAAACGCGAATCGTCGCCTAAGATATCCGAACGCGTAAGCACATCCGCCCGTCGCCCAAAATGCAGTCTTCGCTGTACTCGAAAGCGAGGACAGGACAGCAGAGCAGGGTGGGAATTAAGGCACTTCTTAAGAGATTTCATCTCTTAAAACATTTTTGCACTCCGGATTCATACTGGATAGAATGGGCTCCACATGTACTCCGACACAAGCATGCAGAAGGAACAAAAATACCACTAAAAATTTAATACAAGATTGAAGAAAATATCCACCAAACATGTTATTCTACTTACGGTTACCAAATAACTATACACTTTTCGTACCATCAAGCGCACAGACAGCAACCGAACACACACACCACACGAAACCACTACCAGCGGAAATGCCGACGACAACGCGCCAAACTTCGCGCCTGCGCACTGAATATATTGGCCTCCGGTTGCTACGAATTCGGCCGGTGCGTCTCCAGAAACCTGCTTTCGAGCCACCCTATAGTGAGAAAAACTGACTGTTTTAAGAGTCGCTTCCGGAGTGCAGCGGAGGCCGCCGATCGGAATTTGCTGCGTTTGCATTTTCTGTTACGAAAACTGTTTTTCAACCAATCAATGCAAGGTATTTTTTAAATGACGTCATAACCATTAGCAACTTTGAACACGTGTTTGAACTGTAACTTTGAACAGTTACAGTGCCATGCTGCAAACACAAGACCTTGACTGATCCTTTGCGCACCGCCGTCGCTTCCGACTGCGTGTGAGGTAGTGGTGTTGGGTCCGTATCGTGCAGGGAATTGGCTGCGTATGTAGGTGCGCTCTGAGCTGAGGGTGAAGCGTGAATTATTCGTGTTTTTCATTTTGCCTAGCATTGTGCTGAGACCAACAGTGAAAGGAAGGCGCATTGCTCCTGTGAGTTATGAGAGGCAAAGCTGAGCTGATCACAACTCCCTGTCTTGTGGTGCCATCCATTGCTCACTTCTTTGTTTCTATGCTTTGATGTGACCAAAAATTATGTGTATTGCTTATGCATATTACGTAGACACTGACTAGGTGCATATGATTTTCTCGTCGATTACTGGCAAATAGATTCCATGCATGAAAAATAATATGTCCATGAAAATGTACTCCGGAAGAAATCAGTTTGCACTCGGACTCCAAACCTGGAAAGCAAGTTTCCCACCCTGCAGCAGAGCATGCCACACTGTAAGAGGTACCTCACAATAATCACAGATCGACTCCTGCTCGTCAATTACCAAGTAACGATGGGTGGTGTACGTGTGCCCTATCTTCAACCTAGCAAGGACTACTTCTTCCCTCCGGGATTTTCTTACTGATGATTCCCAAAAATTTAAACGGCTTTTAAGTGTTTTGAGCTTGTTGTTACCAATGGAGTCCCACTCTCTCTGCCATTCAAGCTCAAAGAAATCATTTATTATCTGATTAAGATTTGTAGCAGGAAGCGGGAGTGCACGGGTAGAAGGCCTACCTGCTGCTCTTTTTGCTGCTGCATCAGCCATGCCAAAGAGCAGTTCACCACATACAAGTGGAACGGTACACCACACGACAGCGGGAGCGGGGGTGGGTATGCTGGGATGGCGGGATGGCCAGTCACCAGGCGACAGTCGGGGCCGGCGGGAGGATGGCCTGTCACCAGGCGACAGCCGGGGCCGGTGGGAGGATGGCCCGTCACCAGGTGACAGCCGGGGCCGGTGGGAGGATGGCCCGTCACCAGGTGACAGCCGGGGACGGCGGCAGGATGGCCCGTCACCAGGTGACAGCCGGGGCCGGCGGGAGGATGGCCCGTCACCAGGTGACAGCCGGGGCCGGCGGGAGGATGGCCCGTCACCAGGTGACAGCCGGGGCCGGCGGGAGGATGGCCCGTCACCAGGTGACAGCCGGGGCCGGCGGCAGGATGGCCCGTCACCAGGTGACAGCCGGGGCCGGCGGCAGGATGGCCCGTCACCAGGTGACAGCCGGGGCCGGCGGGAGGATTGCTCGTCACCATTAGCCGGGGCCAGCGGGAGGATGGCTCGTCACCATTAGCCGGGGCCAGCGGGAGGATGGCTCGTCACCATTAGCCGGGGCTGGTGGGAGGATGGCCCGTCACCAGGCGACAGCCGGGGCCGGCGGGAAGATGGCCCGTCACCAGGCGACAGCCGGGGCCGGTGGGAGGATGGCCCGTCACCAGGTGACAGCCGGGGCCGGCGGGAGGATGGCCCGTCACCAGGTGACAGCCGGGGCCGGCGGCAGGATGGCCCGTCACCAAACGATATTCAGCCGACAGGACACCGTCCGGTGGTATCGCCAGCTGTCAGTTGGTACCGGCACGTCTGCATCGCGTACCTGATCGCCCACTCACCACTTAATAGCCAACGCCCGTCAAGTAATCGCCTAGGTTTTCCACCACCTTGGCCGCCTCTCCGCCCGTTACGGGATCGCTGTACCGTCCAACGATGATTGCTGCAACACAACGGTGAGATGTCGGTCAGCTGATGAGGTGGTGGCGGGCAGTGTCGCGTGATCACCGGATATAGGTGCCGGCGCAGAGGCCAGCATACACACAGGATACGGCACACACAGCTGTTGGTCCACGTGCCCCAGACATTATGCACTTTTAGTGGAGATCCACCCTGAATGCCAATTGTTTTGACACCACTTATTCGACGGCATTAAGTGCCATATTTCATTCGTTTGCTAAAAGCTATGAGTGAGATGTGTCTTTAAAAGCGCATATGGGTTCTAGCTGTAGCACTGCCGACTGGTAAATTCAGCAGATACACTGTTGTCATGACAACCATCAAATATTCAACGAAAGTCGTAAAGAGCAACTCATCAATAGGCAATATCCATATCCATTTCCATGTTTTATATCAGTTAGCTTTGACATCGCCCCCCTACCCCTCCGCTCCACAAGAATAAATGTCAGGACACAGCGGCTCACACAGTACAGGATACCAAGGGTACAGTACCGACAGATGTCACGGGGAATACACATTACAGGATACTCCTGGGGTACAGTACCGACAGATGTCATGGGGCCTACACAGTATAGGGCACCCACAGGGTACAGGACATCCACATGTTACAGTACCGACAGATGTCATGGGGCCTACACAATCCAGGGCAACCACAGGGTACAGTACCGGTAGACGTCATGGGGCCTACACAATCCAGGGCAACCACAGGGTACAGTACAGGTAGATGTCATGGGGCCTACACAGTGCAGGGCAACTATAGGGTGCAGTACAGACAGATGTCATGAGGCCTACACAGTAGAGGACACCCACAGGGTAAAGTACCGACAGACATCATGCAGCCTACACAGCACAGGACACCCACAGGGTACAATACCGACAGATGTGATGGGAAATGCACAGTGCAGGGCAACCATAGGGTGCAGTACGGACAGATGTCACGGGGCCTACTCAGTACAGGACACCCACATGGTACAGTACCGGCAGTACGGGCAGTAAAGTCCCGTCCGGGATTTGACGCATCTGGGACGCCCATATTGCACGGTACCCACAGCAGTGTACTCGGAGCGCCCTGCTGTACAGCCAGGCCACCGGCGGGAAGCTTATGGCTTCTAACACTTCATTAGTACTCGCAAGCCTACGTATAAAAATTATCACGCCTGGGAACCTCATGTAAAGGTGGCAAATCTGAGCAAAACGACACGAAGCCGACTAATATTAATAGACTTAAATATCTTCTCACTCGTTCGTGAGTGGATACAGCATCCCAAAGCACAAACGGGAGGTCAATATATGATGATTATGTATCCCATTCACTCCAAACGGACACTGGTCGACTGCAAACCTACGTTTTATGTACATTTTCTTACCCAACGTTTCGACTACTTGTATCATGACTGCAGAGGTCAGAGTAACAGGCAGTAGCTTTCCAAAAATTTGGACGAGCGACACGCAGCATTTCCCGCGTGGCACCCCGTGCAGTTCTGAGCCAGATATTGAATGTCGGCGAGGCTGGAGTGGCGAGTGGCGATGGCGGAGTGCTGCGTACTGCTGCTGGGAGTGGTGAGTGGCCATGGCGGAGGGCTGCATACTGCTGCTGAAGTGGTGAGTGGCGATGGCGAAGGGCTGCGTACTGCTGCTGGAGTGGTGAGTGGCGATTGCGAAGGGCTGTGTACTGCTGCTGGAGTGGTGAGTGGCGATGGCGGAGGGCTGTGTACTGCTGCTGGAGTGGTGAGTGGCGATGGCGAAGGGCTGCGTACTGCTGCTGGAGTGGTGAGTGGCGATTGCGAAGGGATGCATACTGCTGCTGGAGTGGTGAGTGGCGATGGCGGAGGGATGTGTAACGCGACTGCCTCTACGCGGAAATAAAACTGCTCAACACGGGACAACCCAACCGATTTGAGAAACTGACGGAACGCTAAAAATATTGACTGCCTAAGCGACCGGCCCAATCAGAACAATCGGTTAGCCGGTCAGAGGTTCGAAACTACAACTCTCTACAAGAGCCCGATCTACGTGAACGCATCCGACCACCTCCTGTTGTCAAGACGCGCAGCATTCCGTCCAGAAGAGCGATCGCGACAGGCGTTGTGGTATTGCGGCCGCGACGACTGGCAACACGCCGCCACCAGACCCGTTACATAAATATGCCGAGTCGGCAGCAAGCCGACTTCTGTCGGGCCGCCCGGCGCCACTGTTGCCGCAGAGTCGCACTATCGACGTCCAGCGCCAGCACTTCTCGGCCCCATGACTCAGTAGGTTGGCGCCAGCGTGGCCGCCGAGTCGGACCAGCGACGTTCAGCGCCGGCACTCCCCCACCCCGTGACTGTCTGCAGGTCAATGTCAGCGTGGCCGCCGAGTCGGACCAGCGACGTTCAGCGCCGGCACTCCCCCACCCCGTGACAGCCCGCAGGTCAATGTCAGCGTGGCCGACGCGCCGTCCCACTGCCGCATAGCGTCAGACGGCCACGGCGCCCGCCGCCGCCGCTGCTGTCCGGACCACAAAACGCCACGACACGGCCGGCGGCGCACAATTGCATTCGGTTGTCGGCACCGGCGGCGGCGGGCCGGCAGCGCGCGCCGACCCAACGCCGACGGCGCGTCAGCTATTGCCGCGTGACGTCACCGCCCAGCCGGCCAACTGGGTCAATGGACAAGGACGGCGGGCGCCGGCCGGCGGCGCGGTCACCGCCACACCAGCCGCAACACCCACACAAATTACTCCCCAGCAGATTTTCCTCTTGACCAGCTTGCACGTGCCGCCTCATGGGCTGGTGCGGTGCGGCAGACAGACAGCAGCGAGACCGACCTAAACGATGCTGGTGACTTACATGCGCAGCGTGCATCGCGTCGTGCCGTATCCAGAACATGAATGAGCAATAGGCATGACTTCGCTGTTCCGAGTCTGATTAGAGGTGACACGTACTTATGAAGGAGCTCCTAGCAACTGCCTGCACATACTTTCACAAAATACAACTGCTAAATCTGTTTATTCAACTAATGCAATCCGCCCAAATAGTGTATGTCAGCTTTGCTTCCTAAAAAGCAAGCTAACTAACACTAGCTTCCTGTAAAGCTGATGCTAGCTTCCCTTTGCACTTGCAAAATTATCGCATTACATTTAGCCAATCCGGTGATATTTGCTCAATGTCACATTCAATTGAATTTCGTCACCGGACGAAAGGGATGATTGTTTCATCCAGCATGTGTGATTTTACTTTAGCAGACCTCTTGTCACCTCAGGCGCCACTGCGCTGAGCCACTAGTGCTGCTGGTTCTGTCGCCAAACTGCCGGCCAGCGCAGATTGGAAGCAGCATGCAAGTAGCTGTCAGCCGGACACCCAGACAAGAAGGCAAGCGAATCGCAGAAAATCATCAACCACCCATTTTAAATTACTAATTGCACTATGTTCATTGATTTGGAGGTTGAATCATGAATATGAGGAATACATTTTGTGATAAAGTTGAGGCGAATGACTGCCTTCTCATTCGAATAAGAAACACCTCGTACAATGCTATGACCTTGGTATACCTAAATTTGATTTCCAGTTAAAAACGTGACCTTGGGCCAGAGCAAGCTCAGGAATGCGCCATGCGCGGCTAATTTTCTTCCACCATTACACAGTGCACTATTGCCGGAATGGAAGCTTCACCTAGCCTTGCATATCAGCTACTTAGCGTGTCTGAGTGTGCCTGTGCCATCACCGCTTAACTCAGACATGTCATACAGCTGTATGTTTCTAAGGCCAAGTGTGTGCCTCGTTATGCCTGTCCGCTATTGGTCACAAACTCTGATCATAGCTCACCTTGCTTGGTCAGGCAGATGTGAACTCCGGACTTTTGTCCCTTGGCCTTGCCCCGGATCACTTTGCCAGGGATGCTGGAGAGGTAGACATATTTGAGGTCGCCTATACTGAAGCCATTGGTGGTTACCAATTCGCAATTGTCCATCGCCTGCACCAGGTTCTTGATCTGATCGGGCTGGGCCTGTAGACAGAGGCATGATGGTCTGATACACACACACCGCTGAGGAAAACAAACTACAACCGCCACTCATACTTCTCGGTTAGTCACCTTACCTGCATCAATCACAAACCCACATCAGTTATATAGACTCCATGATATAAAAAGCTCAACACACACTCACATACACATACACACATGATAAAATCAATATAGGGGTGCTTGACAAACGATCGTAAGTCAAGCGCAGTGTATTCTAGTCTGTGTACATCAGTCTTATGCGCATCGCCTCGGTTGTGTATACAGCCACACGACTTCTGTCTAATCCCTGTGTGTATCAGTCATATGCATGCTACCTTGATTGGGTATGCAGCCACATGGCTTCAGCCCAACCTCCGTTAATTAGTTATTGGGGTTTAGGGCCGCATCGACCACAGAGGTTATGCAGCACCAACCAGTCCAGTTAATTATTAGGATTTTAGAGCGCACCAACTGCAGTGGTTATACAGAGCCCATACCAATCAGTCGAAGCTCTGAGTATACCAGTCATAGGCGTATTTGCTTGAATGCGTGCATAGCCACGTGATTTTAGTCCAACCTCAGCACATGTCAATCATAAGCGTATTGCTTTCATGGTGTATACAGCCACGTGGATTCAGTCTAATCTGTGTCCATCAGGCATAGGCGTATAGTCTTTATTTTTATACAGCAAAGTGGCTTCAATTAAATCCGTGTATATCATACATATATGGGCTGCCTTGATTGTGTATACAGCCATGTAGCTTCATGCTTTCACTCAGGATTAATGGAATCCCTGATTCAATACATTATTGTTGTATATTTTGTTCGCGTAATCTGATATATGGTCCTTCCGTTTTTACCTTGCGGTGATGATAAAGGCCCTCTACGCTCGCACAACCAAAAAAGAAGATCGTTCCCATTACGTACAACGTTACGAGAGCCGGATGAAGATTGGGGTGGTTATGACTTTATGACGTGTCTACTGTCATGTCGTATAGCGTCGTCAATCTTTTACGCCCATTGGTAGCAGGTGAAGAGTAGCGACAGAGGGACTCGAACCCAAAAACTCCCAGTCAGGAGACCCAAAAACAAATTGTATCACCACTAAATATTACTGTATTCAATATGGGAACAATTAGCATCAGGCAAGCACTACCAAATTAATATTTGAGGTCGTCTGAGCTTATCCAGTGGATGTTGAACAATGGGGATTTTAAAAAGAAAGAAGGCAAGTTATTGCGTGCAGTGGCCTGATAAGCCCACGACATTGACCGGTCACGACAGGGCTCCTTGGTTGCGGACTCGCGTGGGTCAGCAGGCCGGTCGGCATTATGATGCAACAAAGTGTAACCTGGCTGCCTTTGTTCTCTGGAGAGCGCATTTAGCAAAGTGTAGCATACTGAAGCATGCAATCAATGTCTTCTGCTTGGCCAGTTGAATGATTTCTGTACCAGCAAATTTAGCATGGTACAGATTAGTGGTGGTGGATTGGAGTTTAGGGGCGCGCCGACATCAAGGGTCATTTTGCGCCTATAACTGAATTTTAATCAAACTACGGTGCTGCTATCATATCTTGCTATCCATCTTCACGGGTGGGGTATATCACGTCAAGGCGAGCTTGTCGAATGAACGTAAAAATATTCCCAGACGCCACGACCTCAGAGTCGTTCCCTATAAGCATACGTAAAGAGGAGTCGGTATTCAACCGCCTTAAAATATGGCGTCGTTGAGGATCTAGTAGTGTACAGCCAACTAGAACATGGTAGACGGTAAGCGGGTAAGAGCAGCGCGGACATAGAGATCGGTCGTCACCGGTAAGCATGTAACTGTATGTTGCAAATGTATGACCTATTCTCAATCGGCAGAGTATTACTTGTTCCCGGCGTTTGGTTCGGTGAGAGGACAGCCATTTTCCTAGTGTCGGTATGGTGCAAATTAGTTATTTACCTGATCACACCATTCATTCCAGTCGATTTGTATGGTAGTTACTATTATAATGTTCCCATATAAAAGGAAGATTTTCACAACATAAAAAGACTGCTATACTCATAGCCAATGCATTGTTTTCATGGCATATCCTGCTACTCCCAGCCATTGATGACCTGTGAAAGTTTGGCTTGTGCATATGTAGATACATGTGTTTCAAAACAATTACTCAGAAGACTGGAGAGGGCAATAAATCAGTAACTATATATTGAGGATATTCAAATTGCTTTCTCCCTGACCAGACATACCCTGCCACCAACTAGACATGGGATTTATAGTTAGCTAGTGGCCATGCTATTTTCCATGTGTACTGGAGTTACTTTCTCATAGACCAGATGGTAGGAGTCTGGGTTAACAACAAGCTATGACAGAAGAAGTGAACAACATTGTGGAAATGAAGTATTAAATGAAAAAGGTAACCAAGCTATCTTTTTAGAATGCAAAAAGGAGCGATGTAAAACCATTATGAACTAGTGTGGTTGAATACAATCTTGTTTTGTCAGCATTCTCAAATTTGCTACTTTTGGAATGTACTCAACAGGTACACTATTAAACAGACCATTTTCACATTGTGACAATATTGCTTTTTCTTTATTGGTATATGTGAAGGTAATGAGACAACCAGATGCAGTTTCACTTCAATTGTCCATTACACCTTTCAAAGGGATTACTTCTGTGCATCTAAACCCCTGAGGAAATGTGGACACACTGCACTTCACAGACATCAATCCAAGAACATGAATCAAAGGGAAGTCAACATTTCTGTGATATATTTTTCCAGACTAGCTTTTAAAAATATACAAATTGTGCACCTGCAGTTACACAAGGACCTCTATTGAACTGCTAGCAATACCTTCAATAGCTCACCATAGGCCACAAGTAATATTCCAAAAAGCTACAATGGCCATTGCAAGTCAAATTGTCTGGGTAGATGGCTATCCCTTGGGAATCACAAAATGACAGGTAACACTTTTAGCCCATGTTGCACAGTGGTAATGCATAGGTACATTTATATCCCAGCCTTTATAACCTTTTTAAGTGTAAGGCATGAAGGTGTAAAGATCATAGCCAGTAATTCATTAATAGGCATCATGCATATACCTTTCTACACTTTAGGCATCAGCTGGCTGTCTTTATATCACCATCCTCCCCTTCCACTCCATAAAACAAAATTTGACCAGGATGTAGATTCACAGACTTTACACTGCTGATACATGTGTGGGCTTTACCAGGTTAACATCAACAGGCTTCTAGCAATACCACAACCTGGGGTGTTCCATGAGTGAACATCCATGGACTTTATCTGATGCATCTTAGTGTTCAGCAATCCAACATCTGCAGGACTCAGGTGATCCAAAGCATACAGGAAACAATACATCCTTAGTTTGGGTTACAATATTTTAAACTTAAATCAAGAGAACTTGCATTCTTCTGGTGACTTGATTACTGTTTCACCAACTAGTAATTTTTATGCATGGCTTTCCATAAATGTAGCCTCCATGGTATCTTTAAAACATGCAAACATTCAGCAGACTTGATGTTTGCTGCTTCATGCACTAATTAACTCCCAGAGTGCAAAACATGGTGGGTTTGAACAAAATCTGGTGCACAAGTATGCTACATGGAGGCACATCCAGACATGCAGGCCAGCTCTGGCACACATGCAAGACACACAGATCCACCACATGCATGTACCAAAGAAGTAACTATCAGGGGATGGTGCAGGAAGAAAAAATGCAGTATTGGAAATCTTATACTCATTAGGCACAATATATGAAAACAAAGTAGGATGCTGAAATTTGCCAAGGAATTAAGTTTAAAATATCTAAGCCCTTCAACTACAATTTTGATATTTTGAAAATGGAAAAGTTCCAAGCAATTTCCTTCCTCAGAAAAATTATAGAAACCTAACCTAACCTAGCCTAAACCAGGCCGGACTGAACTAGTCTTGAGAAACAATTATTTTTAAATCTCCAAAATTAAGACAAAAACCACAAACTGACCTAACTACCTTGTGTGACCTAAGCCTAACCTAACTACCTTGTGTGTTTCATACGAGGTAAAATGTGTGTAAAACCCACCTTGTGGTTTCTTTAATCTGTAATAGTACTGAAGTTCCTTAAACAAACCTTATTTCATATGCTTATTGTCCAATTTGTGCTGAGGGGCTTCTATCAGCTGTTGTTGACATCACTGAAGCATACCAAGAAAACATTTGCTGGTTGCACTGAATGAACCAAGGGTCATCACCATAAATGTTTGGGAGGTGTTAATATGGTGCTCATTCAGTGACATCAGCAGAATAACTACCTTACCTAATGCCCCTGGGTTCATTCAGTGCACTGAACTGGAGGTCTTTCTTGGTAAGTTTGAGTGACAAGGTGACTGGCAGTCACCTGATGGTGACTTAGATACTGATATTTTGGAATCTTAGATCTGATGATACAAATAAACTGAAGGGTAATGCTATATTATCATCATTGTTCCTATTTGATCATTGGTCACCCACCCATAAAACAGTAACAGCAAAATGATGTTCAGCAGATTATGCCATTCAAATATAAAAGCTACTTTCTCTGGATACATTCCAGTGTGATTGAACCCATTACCATTAGGTGCTGGCTTCCCTGTGAATTTGGAATTCCAGGTTGCATTGTGGATAGCACTTCTCAAAGCAGGTGTAGGTTTCTTAAAATTATTTGGAGGCCACAATACATGAAGGCAATGGATGGGCCTAAATGGATCAAGGAGCATACCATATAGGGTCCAAAATAAAAGTTGAAATTGCTGGGAGAGAGCCAGCATTAGAGAGGGGCAGGAAGCAACATCCAAAGAGCCCTACTCCCAAACAGCATGATTCAGCCTATACCACCACAACTAGACAAAATAGTATAATGTTCTGGATGGCAGCACTCACCAATCAGGATGTTTTTGTTCTGTATATGTATACACCCATATACCAGTAATACCCTTCAGGTATTACCCCTCACACATTGTTACAAAAAATGCATCTGAGTCACTGTCAGCCGACTGCCAGTCAGCTGTTGGTAACATCACTCAAATATACAGATACACTTCCAGCCAAGTGCACTGAAATTATCCCAGGATGTCACCAGGAATATATATAATGGGTCAATGGTGAAAACCTAACCCAACTTAACAACAACCTAACCTGACCATTATAAATATTCCTGATAACCCACTTGGGTCCTTCAGTGCAGCAAACTGGGGAGTGTCAGTACCTTTTAGTGACATCAACAGCTGACTGGCAGTCAGCTGATGGTGATGTCACTAAATGGGCAATAAAAGTGAGTGGTAATGCTTGGAGGATATTCCCACATACTAGGTTCCTATGCAGGATCTGCCTAAAAATCCACATACTAGGTTCCTACCTATGCAGGATCAGCTTAAAAGTGCATACCTAGGTGGATAAGTAGACAGGTAGGCAGGTATCTACCTACCTAGGCACTTAGGTAGAAACTGGGTCCTACCTAGCTCAATACAGCCTATCACAGCCGAGCAAGAGCAAGGTCATCTGGCATGCAAATGTCTGCAACAAAGGGGACAAGCACCAACAAATGAGCCGAGTTTTTACCACACGCAAAACACGATCTAGCTGAGCTAGCTGCGGACAAAATAATGGCAAAACTACGATTTGAAACCCTTAACTAGGTACTCGTGAAAAGTTCGTGAAAGCCAAGCTAGGGCGGAGAGGCAATTGCGAAGCAGATACTCACACCGAGGCCGGGGCTAGTTGCCCAGATAACTCCATCGTGGCCAGCCAGGCAAGCTTCATCAATAGCTTTTGTTCCGATAAGGTGCTCGTCAACATAGGCTTGCCAAGACATGGTGAAAGAATTGGCGTCCAGCTCCTCCACACCACGCTACCAGCGCCAACGCCTCGCCGGTCACCACCCAAAATGAATCGCGACTGACGCGCCCTCTGGCCCGGTAACCAGCAGTGTGCTCTTCCGCCAGCTAAGCGTTCCGAATATGCTCATTTTAAACAATGTTTCCTGCACAAGATAGTCCAAAGAATTATATGGTCACGTTCCGAAAACAACATAAACCACTTTGATTACACGTTTAACATAGGGTAAGACACAAAATTGAAACTATATGAATTTGTATGAATATGTTCCATGACCTTCTTAAATTTCCTTCGGGTATCGACACGAGGACATCAACTCGGCGACCAAAAGTAATTGTTTGAACCTGCTATTGGCACTTAAAATATGTGAAAGGTGCATACGAAGCATTTTGACGAATTTCTTTCCAGATCAACGTATTTCCAATTTAGAATGAAAATTAATACCAGAATGTGTAGGGTTAAATGAGAAAAACATCTGAAATATTTACGGACACTAGTAACTGTAGATTAAATTTTTTTTTTAATGTTTGCTTTGGGTATGTATGCTCTTGACAAATCTGCAAATACATCCTGGTTGTTGTACGGAAGTGACGATGTATAGAGGTGACCCCGTACCTGGAGAAGGAGTGAAGGAATATAGTTCCAATTTCACCAACATTGCAGCACAAGTTCCTATTTATTTATTCAAAATGGTCTTTATAATTGTTGTTAATAATGATTCTGCATCAGAATTTCCTGACGCAGAAGAAGGTAATTAGAAATTATAAACATTCATGACGCGTACGATTCTTACATAAAGTAACTCCACTTCTCCCGTTCCAGCCTTTTCGCAGCACAGCGTATCACGAAGAGGATGTCAAACCCAGAGACTGATAGGTGAGATATAATTTGCCGATATATTAGCATTTTTTCGTGTTGGGATTATCAAGGTGAAAGCGATGCACGACTTAGGCTGCATTTTGTTGTGTGATTGCGCCTTAAATGCGGTGAAACTGGGCCATCACGCGCCAGGTGTCTACTGCCGGATTCAGACTTCGGTTGCCCACTTCTATGGGGCTGACTGGTACAGTTCGAGTTGGTCGTGATTTGGTGCGTTGTCTTGTCTTGGATGTCTTGGATGTGCTGGCAGGTGGGGATTACATTTATAGAGTACTCAAGTTTTGGCAGTTCCTCTAGGTATGGTCGCTGCATGACCTCTGCAGTCGATGTTCCCTTAAACCCCTGCAGTCGATGTTCCGTTGGGAATTGGTTTCAGCCAGTATTTTGGATGTTTGAAGTGCTGGGGTGGGTATGAACCTGAAGACTTGTTTAATAGGACAATTTTCAAATCAGGGTATTTGGTAATTTGGAAGTTTTTCTGGATTGTTTAATGTGAAAAAGATGTGCTCATTTCCTTTGGAGGTGATTACTTTGATGTTGACAGGAGTCGATACAATTGATGGTATAGCAGGCATGATGTGGAGAAAATGTGCTATGGTATGAACAGTATTTTATGAGTTAACATAACAAATATGCATTCCTTAATGGGATTGTTCAGGCTGCAGTTTTTCCATTTGTTTCACAATGGTGTTGGATTGGCATAACAGCATTCAGAATGCAGCTTATAAAGCTTTTATGCTTGAAGGAAGTGAATACTGTGGCCATAAATATTACTTATAATAAATTATATAAGGGATATTATATCATTATAATAAATTATAATGATTTATTCCTTTATACAGTGAGTTATAATGAATGCATTCTGATCAGTGGCTTCTGGGACTCCAGAAGATGTTTCTTAAAACCAGGGTGGGAATTAAGGCACTTCTTAAGAGATTTCATCTCTTAAAATATTTTTGCACTTCAGATTCATACTGGATAGAAAGGGCTCCACATGTACTCAGACACAAACATACAGAAGGAACAAAAATACTACCAAAGAACTAATACAGTATTGAAGAAAATATCCACCAAACATGTTATTCTACTTACTGTTACCAAATAACTATACACTTTTCATACCATCAAGCACACAGACAGCAACCGAACACACACCACACGAAACCACAACCAGCGGAAATGCTGACAATGCGCCAAACTTTGCTTGTGCACACTGAATATAATGGTCTCCGGTCGCTACAAATTCGGCCGGTGTGTCTCCAGAAGCCTGCTTTCAAGCCACCTTATAGTTGGAAAAACTGACCGTTTTAAGGCTTCCGGAGTGCAGCAGAGGCCGCCAATCGGAATATGCTGCGTTAACATTTTCTGTTACAAAAACTGTCCTTCAACCAATCAATGAAAGGTATTTTTTTAATGATGTAACCATTAGCAACTTTGAACACTTAAGTGTCATGCTGCAAACACAAGACCTTGACTGATCCTTTGCGCACCGCTGTTGATTCTGACTGGGTGTGAGGTAGTGTTGTGGGTCCGTATCATGCAGGGAATTGGCTGCATATGTAGGTAGGTGTGCGCTCTGAGCTGAGGGTGAAACGTGAATTATTTGTGTTTTTCATTTTGCCTAGCATTGTGCTGAGACCAACAATGAAAGGAAGGTGCATTGCTCCTGTGAGTTATGAGAGACAAAGCTGAGCTGATCACAACTCCCTGTCTTGTGGTGCCATCCATTGCTTACTTCTTGGTTTCTATGCTTTGATGTGACCAAAAATGATGTGTATTACTTATGCATATTATGTAGACACTGACTAGGTACATATGATTTTCTTGTATGTTCGGGAAAATAGATTTCATGCATGAAAAAATATGTGCATGAAAATGTACTCTGGAAGAAATGTTTGCACTCCGACTCCAAACCCGGAAAGCAAGTTTCCCACCCTGCTTAAAACTGTAATTTTTTTCCACTATAGGGTGACTTGGAACCAGGTTTCTGGAGACACCTTAGCCAAATTTGTACTGACTAGAAGCTACTGTCCAGTTTGTAGCCTCAAGGTCTGGTGCTTTGTTAACATTTCCATTTGATGTGGTGTGTTTAGATGTTTGTGTGCTTGATGGTATGAAAAGTGGTTGGTTTATTTGGTAATGGCATAAATAACATTTTGTTTGGTGGATGTTTTCTTCAGTCTTTTTTAGTGGCATTTTTGTTCCTTCTGCATGCCTGTCAGTACATGTGAAGCCCATTCTATCCAGTATGAACCTGGAGTGCAAACATGTTTTAAGAGATGGAATCTAAGGAAGTGCCTTAATTCCCACCCTGAGTGTACAGCAAAGCTAAGCTTCCATTGACATGAGTGGCTGTTTGTCATGTTTGTGCACAACTCAATCAATAATTGAGAAAATACATATGAATACATAAATCATATAATAAATACTATGTCATAACCTGGTCATGTCTGAGATAATGTAGCATGGTATTTAAAAAACATAATATAATATAATCCAACCTGACCAGAAAACCAGGGTTGTCCCAAACTAACTTCTGCCTCAACATCAACCCCATTAATTTTAATTATTTTTAAAAAATTTTTTTTTTTAAAATTATTATTTTTTTTTCCTCAAATTATTTTTTTTAAGAATTTTTATTTAATTTAAAAAAAAAAAATTTTTTTTTTTTTTAAATATTTTTTTTTTATTTTATGTTGTTTCTCTTTTTATATTTTTTTTTTACATTTTTTTTTCGGGTTTTGTTTTTTTTTTTTTATGTTTTATAGAGTAAATATAATGATCATGTATTCCCTTGCCAACTAAAAAGTAATCATTTGCAGAAATTTGTGTTCTTTTACAACACATTCAACCAATAGGTCATAAAGCATAGCTGACCTCTTGCTGATTGGTTTTGTGTGGTTGGTTGTGAGATTTGAACCCACAATTGTATGATCAAGTCTGAGTACAAATTGAAATGCTATGGCCCTTAATCATTTGCAGAGAAAATCAGTTGTCATGCAGTCTTTTTCATGATAAAATATTTTCTTTAAACAATGCCATGTGAATAAGCACAGCATTTTACCTTGATCTGCAGTAATACTGTTCAATGGATAAATAGAATGGACAATTTTGCAGTGGCTATTTGCTATCCTCTCTAGTTGCTTTAGATCCTTCCAAGTCATTCTTGGCTTCAACCAAAACATTCCAGATATGGCATATCCAGTCGAAGCACCCCTAAGCCCAAATGACCAACCAACTCGTCCCCTGAGATGTGGTGTATGGGTGCTGTATGACAGAAGCAGTCGATGTCCCCTAAGCCCAAATAACCAACCAGATGTGGTGTTTGGTCTGTATTACACAGGGAATTGGATGTGTAGATAGGTTTGTGCTCTGAGCTGAGGGTGAAGTGTTAATTATTTGTGTTTTTTACATTTGGCTAGCCTTGTACCAAGACAAACTGTGAAAGGGAAGTGCATTGCTCCTGTGAGTTATGAGAGACAAAGCTTAGCTGATCATCATGACTCCCTGTCTTGTGGTGCCACCCATTGTTCACTTCTTTGTTTCTATGCTTTGACGTGACCAAAAATGACTGTGTATTACTTATGCATATTATGTAGGTAGGTACAGACTAGTTGTGTATGATTTTCCTATTGGTTACCTGTAGATATATTCCATGCATAAAAAATGTCTATGAAAAGGTACTCTGAAAGAAATCTTTGCACTCTGACTTGAAGCCCAGAAAGTAAGTTTCTCACTCTGGCAGTTGGTGTTGGTTGGTTGTTGGTTTTACGACACACGACCGTTGAGTCATGTAGGGTCACCAATCTATCACGCCGATTGATCGCGGGCGAAGAGTAGCGACAGGTGAAACTCGAACCCACAACCTTTTGATTGTGAGACGTGCAACTTGCCCCTAGGCTACTTCACCCCTGACAATTGGTGAAATTTGTGGTGGAAGGAAAGCAGTGTTAGATGGAGTGTTGAGTATAATTTTAATGAAGCCATTTAATGTTCAGAAACCCACACTCCAATATGTGAATCAGTCATTGCATCCTACTTGGTGGGTTGTGAATGTTTTTCAAGTCAGGAAGCTTTACTGTGCATATGTCGGGCCACATTTGGAATACTGCACCCAAACTTGGTCTCCTAGCTATGAAAAAGATTGTTGGCTTTTAGAGAGAGTATAAAAGAGGGCTACAAAAATGGCTGATGGTATAAGCAACCTGGCATATGAGGAAAGTTTGAAGAAGTTGAATGTGTTTTCACTTAGATATAGAAGGCTGAGAGGAGATCTCATTGAGGTCTTTAAAAATTTGTCCATGGTCTGGAAAAGGGGTATCTTGGAGGAAATGTTTTAATTTAACAAATGATGCAATTAGGTCATCAATTCAAGATTAGAGTTCACCACAGCAGGATAAGGTTAAGACAGTCTTTCTTCACCATCAGGGTAGTAGAACACTGGAATCAGCTGCCAGAAACCATTGTCACTAGCAGATTTGGTGGGCAACTGGTTGAGTGTACAGAGTGCAACCAAGAATGGCCCTGGTGGCTCATAGTTGCACTAATCTTGTATGTCTGTCTGTTTCTTATTTTGGGGTGTGAGCATGTTGGGAGTACCAGGTATGAATGTATAAACTTGGTGGTCATTGATCAGTATACTTTTACTTAGTATACTGATACTAAAAGTACCAGTATACTTAGTAAGTATTCTTTTGTTGTCATTCTATTTACTGTTTCTCAGAAGCTTGGCTTATTGCCACATCCTTTGCAAGTTTTACCATGGAACGAAGTTGTCATCTGGTAGTCCTCCAGCTGCCAAATGGCATCGAGCTCAGTGCAGAAGCAACATACATCAAGAAGCCTATTGTAACTTGCAAATATCCACCAGTATACTTTCACTTGTATTGGTAGCATAATTTTATTACTTGTTACTACTTTGTTTTTAAAATGCTGTGATGGTTGGACTTGGTGATTGTTTCTAGTTGATACAGATCATTATGCCAGGCTTCTGTGCTTTATCTTGTTCATGAACCCACACAACCTGGAAGCAAAAATGCTACTGTAAAACCATGTTATTTTTCAAAAAGTGCACTAGAAACCAGGGTATTACTGGCCACTCAGCTTCACTTCACTTGTTTGTAGAGTTAGAACAATTTAGCTAGCTGCATATGTATACTGGTTGTTTGACAGGAACTTTATTGAACTGTTATGGGTGCTAAATGACCTTGTAGTTGGTGTGCCCTTAAGCCCAAATAATCAAAGGAACTTTATTGATGTGGCATGCCTTCCTAAAAAGTTGATTTTTCGGGTGTTTATCTGAATGGTGGGTCTGTGGGATCAGGATCACAAGTTAATAGATGTTGGTTGATTTAATCTGCATTGAAATGAAAGATGGTTTCCTAACTACAATATCCTGGAATTAACATCATTTTGCAGTTGTATTGCATGCTGATGCAGCAAAGGGGAACTGACATTAGGATAGCTTGTTTGGGCTCAAATGGGCATGTAGGTACACATATTACTAACAGAATCATGAAATTAAGGGATAACTCATCATTTTTTAAAAGGATTTTACTATGTGTAGAGTTGTGCTATGTGGTATAATTATTTTATTTGGTTATGCCTGGCACAAAGGTGGATGCCCTGGTGGTGTATAGTTCAAGGCTGAGTGATGTGCAAATGATGAATGGTGTGAATAGCGATTCCTGTTATTGTCAGGACCTCATCATTATTGTCAGCAAAACTGGACTAAAATAAGCATAAATATTGAAGCTGTCTGAGCAGTGCTTCAAATGAGTAAACATTACCAGATATGATGGTTTAAACTTCAATAAGTTTCCTATGAGTAAAAAAAGTTCCCATCAGCCATGGTGGTGTACACCAGGCTTAAGGAACTCAAAATGGACATTTGATCTTGCTCAACAACATGAACTGAATGGTGTAGAACATCAACCACTAGTATTGATGATGTTGAATGTGTTGCAAAGCTGTTCAATTTTGCATTGTCCTCAACTAAACACATTAGGCAAAGATGTTTTGTTGTAGTTGGTTATGGATGCCAGGAATTTCTTTTGTGTATTTTTCCAAGATTCCAAGATGTGACTGTCTTGCCTGGTATGCCTGGTATGCATTGGTGAAATGTGAGCTCCAATTTTGTCAGCCTCCAGCTGATGTGGAGGATTTGTTGATTGGGAATTATTTGTTGTGGGGTGGTGTTCATTGTATAATGTAATGATATCGGTTTTGGCAATTGCGTTTTGAAATTGGCCAAGTCACATGAAAGCATGAATATCAAGAACAATGTTTTCTCTATTCATCAACAGAAATCGTCATTGCACGCTGTAACATCCATAATGACTTGAGAATCACTTAAGTCATCAGCCACATTATCAGTTGCTTTGGTGCAGAGTTGATGCAAACTGTCAACCCAACACTCAAGGGCATGTTATCACAAAACGAAATTAAGGAATACAATTAAATGAAATTCATTTCATCATGTGATAAAATTCAGGAGATTTTGATGGGCCGAAAATACTTCTATATTCAGTAGCTCAGCTGTCACTGGAACATCACAAGATGCTACTGACTGGCCAAAACAATCGTGGTTGAGGCATCCGTGACACTCCAGTAGCCCACAGGTGTCACTGATAATGAAAAGAAGAGGGGTGTATTCCAACATTCCCAAAGGTGCACGTTTTCCTTCGGCAAGTTTGTTTTTTAGGTGTACTGTCTCATTCCGGTTGGTTGGTTATTTGGGCTTAGGGGTGCATTGACTGCTTCGATCATAGAGCGTTCCCCTTCTCGTTCTGGATGGAGGGCAGTAAAAATACCATGACAAGATGATAGTCGTTTTTTAATCTCAGTGCGTCTTTCTCTGATTGGGGATAGGTGCATTTCATGTTCAGCTTCACCAGTCTGGACTGGCTCATGGTGGTGATGTAAGATTTCCTCACATGGACAAGCGGTCGGTCTGTCTCTGTCTGTCTCTGTCTGTCTGTGTCTATCTGTCTGTCTTAGGATGAGGATGAGGATGTCCGCATCGGTCGTTCTTAATACGTCATGAATGCTTCGGTCGGCTTGTGCGTATTGCCTTCCTTGAAGACCCAGTACACTGTTTCCAAGGTGGCCTGGGTGTTTTGGAAGAAAATAAACAGCTTCTCTCGGGTGAGGCGCCTGGCTACTTGTTGTCAATGCTGCCTCAATAAGAGACGTCACAGGCGTTGACCTCGCGTGTGCTGTCGGGCACATGAGTCAACCAGCATCTTCGTGCTGCAATGCCACTGTTTGCAGATCAAGAAGATGGTAATGGTGATGGGCAAGTATGTGAATCATCTTAAATAAAATGTATGTGCAAATGGTTCAAAAGTGGCATATGCTAATCAGATCAGGTCATTAGTAAAGTTGTGGCTTACAGGTGCTTGTGTACGTTCAGCTGGTTTAACCTGCCTCGTGTGTGGGCGGCCATTTTGCACCAAGTTTCCCGTTGGTAGTGAAGAAAACGGTGTGCTGCAGCATGAAAGCTCGCACACCTTTTCCTGCATCAACTTGGCATGTGCAAACATTTTGAGGTCAGGCCAGTTGTGGTTAGTTAATCAGAGTTAGTTGAGGTCAATTTAGGGCAAATAAAAAAGGTCCAACCAATTACTTTAACAGCTAAGTATTTGGATAACAATTACAGCATTTTGCTGTATTAGAAATGGAACAAAATGCACGACAGGATTTTTCGTTTTGGATCACTGCATATTTGCCCATTAGGACTAAAATTGAGAGTTCTGGTGAAAGCAAGGACTTTCATTAGGCTAAGTGGACCGAAAACGTTTTCGGTCCACTACCCATTTGGAAAAGACAATCACCAAAATTGAACCTCAATTTTGGTAGATTTCCAAGAAATGACATTTTGATTTTGTGCAGGCGAATATTTTGGAGTCCTGTTCAATTTTGTCTTTCTTTCCTGATCCCGAACAATTTTTTTTAATAAATATTACCCAAAATGAAATCACCTAAGTCAAAAACATGTAAGTCGTGTTTGCGTAGACCCCTAGCGACGTATTTTGGGGGATACATTCTTGGTGGTGATGCGGGGTTCTACTCGTCGAGCACTCTCCGATGACACCACTTGCGCCTCCATACAATGCTTCGGTTTGGAGATTAGAGACTGCGCGAGTTACGCATGTAACCGGCTAAAACCAATATCAGCCATTGGCGTGACCAAAGGCCCAGTTTCAGCCGGGCGTTCGCCGATGCTGTAGTCACCGATATTGTGATGCGTTGCTTCAGAACCGAGCAGCCATGGGGCTCCAACAGCACTCCGGCGGAGTCCACCCCGGCCGGGCCGGAGGGCGAGAGTGCTGGCGGCGCACCGGTCGAATCCACCTGGGATGAGGTGGTCGACAACTTCGACAACATGAATCTCAAGGAGGATCTACTCCGCGGAATATACGGCTATGGTTTTGAGAAGCCATCGGCCATCCAGCAGCGCGCCATCATCCCCTGCATTAAGCGCCATGACGTGATTGCCCAGGCTCAGTCTGGCACCGGCAAAACGGCGACGTTCAGCATCTCCATCCTGGAGCAGATCGACACGTCGATGCGCGAGACGCAGGCGCTCATTTTGGCGCCCACCCGCGAGCTGGCGCAGCAGGTGAGTCCCGGTGGCCAGGGCGCACCATTCACTCAAACACAAAAACGCATCGGCAAATGTTCCCACTTGAACACCTGAAAACCCCCAGTTGCTGTGTGTTGCATGACTGATGCAACCGTTGCATCCAGACTGACCAGCCAGCCAATCTGCTGCCCTTTACATTGAACACTCATGGCGTAGTCTGTCCGAGTTCTTTTGGAATATGAGAGTGCTTGCATTTGATGAACAAATGACAATTGTTGCTATGTTGGTACTACGAGGTTATATCTGTCTTACCGTGCAATCTTACGTATTCGTCTCGACTGAACAGTTCCGCTGAAGCTGTTCACATCGGCCATTCTTAACCCTCTGGTTAAGAATAGCCGTGGGTTCTGTGGTGAGGTTGATATGCCCCCATGAGGGCATATCACCTTTTCCCACATTGATCTTGCATGTGTTAAAACTGAGGTCAGGTCATTTAGGGTCACCGAGTTAGAGGCCTAGTGAGGTCACCAGAAACGTTCCCCAGTCGTCACGCTTTAACGTATGAAGATATTTTTAATGAGACTCGTTGTTTTCTTTATGGAGGAAACACGCACCCGAAGAGTTTTCCCCATTTATGGTTTTCCCCGTTCTTATAACATTCGTTTTTCCTATTTGACCATGTCTAAAGTCAAATATTTTGGCTGAAGTAAGCATTTTTATGAGAGCAAGTTGTCTTCAAACGACTTTTTGCGGTAAAAATCAAAGAACTTTTACAACCCCAAATTTACTAATTAAAATTCATTGATTTTTGTGTCAGCAAAAATGTAGATGCGTGGTCGCTTTCCTTTTCTAATTCCTTTTTCACTACAAATCTTCCCCAAAGTGAACTCGACAAAAACACGTAGGCTTTGAAAAATAGACGTTAGTGTGTTACATAGACACCATAGTGACTTTGGGGGTGGTTTCTGACCATACTCGACGAGCACTTGGACGACACCTCTCGTTCTCGTGGCACCCCTAGTTCGGAGATTAGAGGGGAGGTTGAACCACTCAGACTGGGCGTGGGAATATGACCAGAAAGAGTGACCGGGAGAGTGAATACGTCGTGTCGTCCCAGTCAGCTTATAAGTATTGACTTCCTTGAAGATCCAGTCTACTGTTTCCTAGGTGGCCTGGGTATTTTGGAAGAATATGAACAACTTCTCTCGGGTGAGGCGACTGACTATTTGTTGTCAACGCCGCCTCAATAAGAGACGTTACATGTGCTGACGTGTTCAGTATCCTAAAATTACTTCACCATTAACTGTGTGGATGAAGAAAGAAGTTGCTTGGGAATAGTGAATGATTGGAAGAAAATAAAGGATCGCCACTTAAGGATTAAAAAATCGGAATGCCTTTCACTTCAGTCACATGTATTTTACTCTTTTTTTTTGCAGTCGTGTGTATAATGACTGCTCACACATGTAGTAAAATGGTAAAAACCTAACAAGGATGAAATAGCACAATTCCATTAACTGTGAATTTCCAGGTCACATGGTCAATTATTTTACACTGGACGTGTTATATGGCCTATGCAGTCGATGCGCCCCTAAACTACAACAACTACATGTTCTGATGTCGCGTGTGCTACTGAGCATGTCACTCAACCGGCACCCTGACTCGAAATTCCCCCGCTCTATAGATCCAGAAGGTGGTGCTGGCGTTGGGCGACTACCTGAACGCCAACTGCCATGCGTGCATCGGTGGCACGAACGTGCGCGACGACATCCGCTCGCTGGAGACTGGCGCGCATGTCGTGGTTGGCACTCCCGGTCGTGTCATGGACATGATCAACCGGCGCGCACTGCGCACCCAGTACATCAAGATCTTTGTGCTGGATGAGGCAGACGAGATGCTGTCGCGAGGCTTCAAGGATCAGATCTACGACGTGTTCCGCACGCTGTCGTCCGACATCCAGGTGACGCTGCTGTCGGCCACCATGCCGGCCGACGTGATGGACGTCACGTCGCTCTTCATGCGTGACCCAATCCGCATATTGGTCAAGAAGGACGAGCTTACCCTCGAGGGTGAGTTGCGACAGCTACGTGGTCTCTGCTGACAGGTTGAATTGTTTGAGGAACTATGGAGTCTGGTGTTGAGCATCAGACCAGGTTTTTCTCATGCATCCTGCATGCGATTCGCGTGTGCGCATGCGCGCGCGCGCACACACACACACACACACACACACATACACATAATTTGATGCCCCTGTCTGGGTAATGTCTCGCATGTTCACGACCGTGTGGTTTTTTGTTTTGGAACAATTAGCTCTCATGACAATTTGAGGGAGGGTAACAGTGACATTAGTAGCCAAAGCTAAGTGTCATAAAACTGTCTTTTCTTGGGTTTGTGGTGAAACTGTTCTACTGATGGCATGTAATTTCGTTTCAAACTGTTGATTAGTTTGATGGCCAGCAAAGACTCAACTGCATTCCTAGATCCAACTCTTTTCTCTTCTCCAAGGGTTTTTGTATGATGGTTCTGGTAATGTGGATGTATTCTGGTAATGTAGATGATTGGTTGGATGGTTTTTGTGCTTGGCACATCTCGATATATTCAGGTTTACCATTTGATCATGTGGCCGTGCTGTCCTTGCCTGTACAGTGTATGTGTTCGCCTGCAGGTATCAAGCAATTCTTTGTGCGAGTGGAGAAGGAGGAGTGGAAGCTGGATACGCTGTGTGATCTGTACGAGACGCTGACCATCACCCAGGCGGTGATCTTCTGCAACCTGCGCCGTAAGGTCGAATGGCTGACAGATATGATGCACCGACGCGACTTCACTGTCTCCGCTATGGTGAGTTGGCTGCCATCAACCGGCACGCTGAGGTCCACGTGGCTGACGTCACCCGAGTGCTAGCCTGACTAACCAGTCAGCTGACTGCCTCCTGGCGATCATGGCCGCTTGGTGCCTAGTGAACACAGCTGATTGCCTGAACATGGGTTATTATTGGCTAGTGAACACAGCCGAATTTTCCCAGTGAACATTGCTGATTGTTGGCTAGTGAGTACAGCTCATGGTTGGCAGTGATAACAGCTGACTGTTGCCTAGTGATCGCAGCTGATTAGCTAGCAAGAACAACTGATTGCTGGGCAGTGAAAGCAGTTGTATGGATGGTACGTGGATGCAGGGCCCCTTTGGTGATCGGGGGCAGGAGTGTTGCAGGACCGCTAATGCACGAAACGCTGAGGCTCATTACGTGCCATGTTGTAAAGTAAAGTGTGCGTCGAGATTACATGTGATTACAACATGTGCGTCGAGATTACGCCTGGTCAGTCATTGCACTGGCTGTTTTGCGTCGAGATTACGCTAGGTGTGAACAGTCCTTAAGTGTTGTCCGCGGACAGCGGCAGGATCGACAGCACAAGACTGCTTTACGCGCTTTGCGGACACGAATAATGGCCCGACAATCACTTATTGCACGCCACAACCCGACCGCCCTGTTAACGCGCGTGACCATTGAGCCGTGTGGCGACCCGACTCACGTGGCCATGAGACTCTTGTGGCGACAACCCAGTATCGCTTAGTTGATTCGTTCTCAGAGCCCAAGAATAGTCCGTTCGCCCTTTCGGAGCCTTAGTCCAGAGCGGGCGGGTATTTCCGACTGCATCGGGGTGTCGTGGTGTGGTACTGACAGCCATCCGTTGCCAGCACGGAGATATGGACCAGAAGCAGCGCGAGATGATCATGAAGGAGTTCCGCTCCGGATCCTCGCGCGTGCTTATCACCACCGACCTGCTTGCTCGCGGTATCGACGTGCAGCAGGTGTCCCTCGTCATCAACTACGATCTGCCTACCAACCGCGAGAACTACATCCACAGGTGAGGGCGTGTCGCTCCGTTTGCATCCGTGTCGACCGTGCTGGTTTGTCGTACTGCTGGGTATCTGAACCGGCGGGGGTGTTTGTGGGCTGCAACACATCTGGAACTTATCAAATGTGCTCCGTTGTCTATCTATGAGTCCACTTCATAGTATCTTGAAAGTTGAACGCTAAATGACGTCGGCGTGCCGCTAAGCCCAAATGAAAAATATAACCTGAAAGTTGTCTTTGGTTTGAAAGGCTTATTTAGTCACCAATCACGTTCAGTGTAGCATGTTTGCATTTATTTATGTTTACATTACTTCGATTCGCGTGGCGAAGTGGTGTAACCCGCCCGGTGGCGGGAGCAGGGTTGGACTTTGATAAATATATTTGAACGAAACACAGCGTTTGCTTATATTTAGTGTTGATACAACCCACCATAATAATTGTATGCTTGTTTTCGTAACCAAATGCAGTATATTTGAATGACTGCCAACTTGTCAACAATGGTCGATACGCCCTAAATCCAAAATAACTGACAACCTGTTGACAAGAGCCCGACCCTCTTAATGCATCCACGAAGTTGTTTTTGCCCACTCCCGTATTTGGTTCGGACCTTACTCTGGCAGCATGGCAGCAGGATTTTGAACTATATAGTAACCAGAACGGTTTGGCACACATTCTTCTACATGTGCCAAGTGTGCTAGTTTTTGGCGTCGCGCATTTTCGTCTTGTATTTGTAGGCAGATCGCATTGTCTGGCGTACGTGAGGTACCCGAGGCACTATAGCAGCTGACTGGCGCCAATTTGCAGGATCGGCCGCAGTGGAAGGTTCGGCCGCAAGGGCGTGGCCATCAACTTCGTGACGGAGGCCGACAACCGTGCCTTGAAGGACATAGCAGATTTTTACCACACGGAAATCGAAGAGATGCCCAACAATGTGGCCGACCTGATTTAGGCGCCCGCTGCGCCGTGCGTCCTGTCTCGCTGCCCTCGGTGATTGAATCGGCTGACCTCGATGCTGCGGCCTCACGAAGGAGTGAATTCGCCAGAGTCTCTCGCCATTGGGAAGTGATGATAAGCTGAAGCTGCAGCCGCGGCGGCACGCACGGGCTTGGCATCGCTGTGGAGGCGGTGTGGTTCGCCTGTGGGGTGTACGCATCACGGCTTGCGGTCGCGCATCGACGATGCGCTGACTGCGCGGAGGACAGACGCAGTGCTTGTTGAGCGGTCACTGTGGGTGATCTCGATCACGAACTGATTACTGGTGCACCGACGCAAGCGGGTTGAAGGGCTGCGGCCGTCCGACGTGGAACGGGGCTCCGCCTCGCCTCTGCACGACACCGCAATCCTTATTTATAACTTTTTCGATTTTATTATAGATAAGTATCATAGACTAGCAATCGTACGGCGATAAAGTTGCGTGGGGTAGTACGTTCTCGGACGGATCTTCGCCTCGGCTCGCTCGCGCGCACACGGTGTCTTGTGCTGTCATGTATTTCCGTGTTTCTCTTTTGTTGAGTGTACTGGTGACCATGTGGCGCGAGGGTCTGGCTCCGGAAATGGTCCTGGCCGCGCCTGGCTTGCGACCGACCGGTTCCGAACGCCTCTGCCAGTCGGAGTTCCCCACTGTACTCATGTTTAGGGGGTACTTTATCAGGAAAAGAGAAAGAAGGAAATGATTCCACATTTAGGCACGCTTAATAAATTGTGTGGGAAAACTGCCGCTGTTTTTGTCGTAAATATGTGCGCGTGGTGCGGTGTGGTCAGTGTCCCGCCTATGGAGATTTTCGATTCTTAAGCATTCCCCTCTAACGTTTCACTGGTGCGGGAAGGCAATAGGGGACTGCGAAACACCATGTGTGGGGAATATCTTCTGCCGCTATTCGTTTCGAGCTACCTGCATTTCGAGTACGTTGCATCTGAATCTGGCAGTTGGGGTGCCGGTATTCCCAACAAAGTATAATCGGAGGGTATGCGTAGTGCCGGCGTGGCGCCGGTGACCCAGGGTTCCACGGTACCGAGCGCGTGAGGGCCGGCAGCTAGCTTGTAATTTGGATTCAGTGTTGTGCCATCCAGTCTAGTCTTTATTATTTACCCGCCTGTCTTGTTTTGCGCACGTCGTATCGCATGACATTAAATACTTTATGGTATTCAGGTCTCGTCCAGTGTTGTGCGAAATGATCAGGAGTCGCCAGAGGTATCGTTCATCTGAGTCGGATATTATGGTGTACGCTGGTATTCATAAAGTAGCATTTGGATATAAAATGAAACGCTACAACCATTCGATACGGATCCAAATTGTCTGCTGAACAATATTACAATAGCGCGACGTTCAAGTCCGGGCTCCTGGGCAGGTGTGGGTGCGTTCGAATCTTGAATAGCTTCATCGCAAAGTTATTTGGTGAGTCACGAGTCGAGTGCAGCGACGCAGCCAAGATTCTCCTGAGGGGGTGGGCCGATAAAACTGGAGAAACTGAAGGCTTTCGGCGGGCGAAGTGCGCCGAAAATTTGGTTTTGCATCGCGAAAAATGCCAGAATGTATCGATTGATCTCGTGTATGTTTGAATTATTAGGCTGGGAAGGTGGAATCTCTCCCTCCTTGGCTACGCCTCTGCTCAGGTAACTATGCAGGGAATGTGATATTCACAATTTCACAGGGTACAACAATTTGTAGCAGTAGTATCTCGCACATATCGAGATATTGTCATCCACGTACGCAGGGGTGTCAATTTGTGAAAAACATTGGGGGGCCGAAGTGCGAACGCACGTACCCCCACCCCTAACCAAACATTCATCTGGTTTCGTACACTATATTTTCAGACCTCAGAAATTTTGAGTTTGCATTCGACGATGTGTATGTTTATGTTTATTCAACTTACTCACGAACAATGAAAATCGTCCAATAACTGGTGAAGTCGCATAATTAAAAGAGCGGTACACAATACATGTCGGCATAACAACTCTGAGTAATGGCATGCGACTGCAGTTTCGTACAATGGGCTCGGATATATCGTCATCGTCACCGTCGGCACCTTCCCCTCACTCCACACCCCAACAAGTGCACACCGGCTTAAATAAAAATGTTTCAGCGATCAGATGCAGGCTAAAGCACACCGGCCTTGATGGAGTATCGGAGCACAGCAGACCTGAACTGTGATGATGATCGGTGAAAATATTTCCTTGGTGCCTAACATTAGGGAGGGGCGAAGCCAAAGTTGTGACTGGGCGAGTACAGGGTAGGGGAGAATATTTTCATTCACACCTGTGACATCAGAATATCACTGCAGTTTCCAGTGAATCTGGAGCACTTACAGCGCAATTCATTGTCGAATAGCACCATTAAACGTCCAAATGGAAAACAAGGAGAATAATTTTGTGAAGAGGATCATGCTACGGATGGGAAAAATCCAGGAAAAGCCCGTTTTCTCCAGCAATGAAGTCCACTGTGGCGAACCAGGGCCGCGGAGCACACAGTCTACTGTGTGGGACGAGTGCCCGGGAGCACATCGTCCACTATGGCGGGCCAGGGTCGCAGAGCACGCCGTCCACTGCGGCGGACTGGGGTCGCGGAGTACACCTTCCACTGTGGTGGACCGGGGCCGCTGAGTCCATTGCGGCGGATCAGGGCCATCAACAGGTCAAATTACATCATGCCATGGTAGTGGCGTATCTAGGATTTGCGATGTGGGTGGGCAAACTGATTTGAAATTGTCGCACAGACTCCAATTTTTGAAAACGTTCACGGAACACTATGTTTGTCAGTGAGCTACTATTTTATTTTATTTTTAAAGAATAATTACTGACCAACTTAGCTGCCCTGTCGAGGGGGCCAAATCTGCCACCATCATTTCTGAATCACGAATTTCAACACGAACTCCCCGATCCTGTTCAAAGGATATTGTGTTGGTACCCCTTGATAAGTCACCTCACACTGCTGAAATTACACCGGTACAAATCGCAAAAAAAAGTAAAATTTTCCGATTTCAGGCATTCCGATTACTCACGCAGAGTCGCTAAAATTCCACCACTCGTGCACATGTACCTTGCGCACCTTACGCACTCGCCGCATCCGCCACTCTACGTGCGCTTCTCCAGTTTCTGCTAGGTCTCCAACGTTTTGCTAATTGCTGTCACATGATAGTCTTGTGCCATATTTGGCATGTGGATTTACTGGTATGACGGTTCGCTTAGAAAATTCGATGAATTCAATTCCATGTATTAGTTTTCCTCTTCCCAGATTTGCTCGTGGTTAAGAAATTATGATGCACTGAGCTTTGATGCACCTCATATCTTAGGTTAAATATGCTCAAAGATTGTCCACCGAGCCGAGACCCTAGTTAGGTATTCGCTGTTTTACCCGTTGTGTTTTTATTCGTCTACGGATGTGTTTTAGAGCTCCAGCCAATTTTTTAGGGGCCTGGCATATATTTGAGACCCGGCTACTTTTTAGAGCTTTGCTGCTTTTTTGTACAGCGTTGACATGCTTGAGGTATCGGTGCGTTTTCGAAGACCCGATGTCTTTATTTCGTGCCCGGTCTTTTTGTTCTTCTTTAAGACCAATTCGCTTTTTGGGGTCCAACCATATTTTAAGGCCCTGCCGCTTTTTGCGAAACTTGGGTTTTGGAGGGCCCGGCGCATTTTCGGCCTTCCGTTGTGCTCCCAGGGCTTCGCTGTTTATTTGAGGAGTTTATTTATCGCACATTTGTGGAACCCCAGCATAACCTTGGTTCCTTCGGTATAATTTCCGGGGTCACGGTGCGACATTTCGCTCCCAGGTGCATAGTTCCGGGGGACTCGGAACAGTTTTCTGGGTTCGACGCAACTTTTCGTTACTTCTGAATTCTTTTTTTAAAGTCCGAGTCTCGGCCTGATTTCTCTTGCACCTGGCGCTACGTGTCTCGCTGCAATTTTTCAACTCCTCTGCGCTTTTTTTCGGGGCCGTACGCAATTTTTGAAGGCATCTGGGGCATGTTTAAAGCTCAAGAGAAATTGTTCTGACTCGGACATATATGCTTCGGAATTTCTCCTTATTTTAGAGAGCACGCGCTTACTTTATTTATTCGTCTACGGATGTGTTTTAGAGCTCCAGCCAATTTTTTAGGGGCCTGGCATATATTTGAGACCCGGCTACTTTTTAGAGCTTTGTTGCTTTTTTGTATGGCGTTGATATCGAGTTCAGATGTGTTTTGTGGGGCCACGCTGTGCTTGCAGAGGGGTGTTTGTGATGCCTCGACTCAAATTTTTGGTACTACCGCCGGAATTCTGGGTCCAGTACGCGATATTTAGGGGTATCGTCGCAAGTTATCAGGGCGTGTTATAATTGGCTCCGCCCCAGCACGAGTTTGGTGAAACCAGATGCAAATTTTTGGGAGCCTGGTGTTAGTGTTACGGTGCCCGCTGTATTCACAGCCCGCTACGCGAATTGTGGGCCCCCGATGCGAATTTATTGGGCCCAGCGAGATTTTTGGGGAACCGGCGCGATTCTTGGGAGCATACCCCTTCGGGATGAGGGCAGAGTTTTCCCCCTTGGTACGCCACTGCGGCTGCTCAGCGTTGTTTTTCCGCAGCTGGCACCATCGAGAGTAAAAAGGCCCTTCGGATAATTTTCTTTCGGGACCTATTCTGATTTGTTTCCGGTGCTCCGGTCGACTTGATAGTCCCCTTGTGATTTGTGTCGTCAGGTCTGATGTCTGTAAGCCCCCTGCAGGATATTTTTGGGCCCCAGTACGATTATTCTGGCTTGCGGTGCATCGTTTTTTTTTTCGGTGCCCCAGCAGGATCTTTTTCGGGGTCCGATGCCTTCTTATTGTGGATCCTTGACGCAATTTGTCTGCTAGCAGGGTAACATTCCGGATGGGTATTGGTTCTTGGGAAGCCAGCTGCGACGCGTGGGGCTCCGGCGCGGCGTATTGGCCCCAGCGATATTTTCAAATGAAGCAGCCTGAATTGTTTGGTCTAAGTGTGATTTTTTGGGCACCGTGGTCACTTGTTTTGATACCTTGCGCTAGTTTTAGTGGCTATGACACATATTTTTTGGGGGGCAGGGGGCAACACGTTTTATGAACTTTGGAACCATTGTTGTGGAACCTTTGGATCCAAGAGTGATTTTTTTATGTCAGGTCTGTTTTGCGTTTCCCGGCTTCATTTGTTGGGTGATCCCAGGGAGACTTTTAAAGCCCGGTGTGACCTGCCATGCATCTAGTGATTTACAGGAGCCCGAACGAGAATTATTCGTACCAAAAGGCTCAACGTGATTTTCACGGGGTACCGACCCGACCATTTGTGGCCCCGTCGTGATTTTCTTGAACACAACACCCAGCAGCAAACTTCTGAGGCCCAGCGTAATTAGCAGGGGCTTCTGCGCGACTTTTTGGGAACACACAACTTGTCAGGAACTGCCCACAGCACCCCCATTCGGTATGCCACTGCAATGCAATACCGCAACATGAGAATCCAGGGATAGTTCATCTGTTTCATCACTCACACGTGATTTAAACTCCAAAGTTCTTCAGACAGTTTGAGGAAAGTCAAACAGCTGCTACATGGATTGGCAAGGATGGAATATAAGGCAACATGAATACCATGGAATTCCGATCACAGTAGTTATGCTGCAATGCATACCTTCTCCGCATGCTGCTTTTGAGATGGATGCGCTCCTGAAGTTTGATGAGGGTTGGAGTTGGAGGTGGATATAGCAGCAATGTAAAGGATATAACGTATGGTTCAAATAATGTATTTATGTGTCCCTTTGTGGGTGTCATTTAACCTCCCAATTGAAAAGTATGCATCGCCAGGGGAAATCATTGGTTACATCATGTTCAGCACATTAATGAATACCGCATTTAAAAAATAAAGAAATTCAAAGTAGTCCGGGACTACCATAAACTGAAAAATGACCCAAAAGCCACGCAATATTGCAGTTTAAGGTAACCACCAGACAAGTTTTCCACACATTTTATCTCCATGAAGCATGCAAAGGGGTCCGGTTTGGTTAAGTCAGGAGAGGTTAGGCTTTGTTGTGAGGAAGTTTTTTTGGGAAATTATACGAAAAAAATTATACAAAAAACAGAGTTCGTGCCAATTTAGATTAGGTTAGATTAGGTTTTTTAAGTTAAAATATTTTAGAAATTTGATTGAAAATTTGAATGAAAAGCAATTCATTTATTGCATGGAAAGTATGCAACCTTGCACAGGTTATGCAAGGTTATCTTACATCTTTCTTGAACTTTGTTTTATGATACATTACCTAATTCCACATCCTTTTGGGTGTTTCTTTTACGCCCAATTGATAAGTATGCATATATAGAGGAAAGGATGGTAAATTTGTGCTTTTAGGTGTTTTATGAATGTTTGGAATTTATATTTCCAATGCAATGTTTATGGATGTGACTAAAATAATGAGATCACTCATTTTCTGTGCAAATGGGCTTTCAGTTAAGTAACATGGCATAAAAATAAATATATTAAAAAATACAACATGACCTAACCAAACATAGCCTAACCTGGTTTTGGAGAAACAGATTGTTAAAACAGAATTGTGAAAAATAACAGGCGATTTATTTTATTTTCTTGAAATTTTACAAATGAAAAAAACTGACTCAACCTAACCTAACAGGATTGTTGTGCTTTAACACGCGCCCTGGAGGGCCTCTGAAAATAACGCGCCCTGGAGGGGGCGGATTCCGCCCCCCCCCCCTAAGATCTCAGCTCCTATGAAGGCTAGAGCAACGGAATTCACAGGGCGGATGGGCACGATAGTGAACTCTATTGTGTGCAAAGTTCGTGACCTTAGGTCAATATCTTCAAGGTCAAATGAGGTCAAAATTGCAAAATTTTCTGGTTTTGCGTGGCTTGGCTTGTCAATGTTATGGATCGCTGTGGTTGTGTTTAAATGCTCCAAAATTGGCATTAATGATGTTTTGGACATTACCAATGATGCAATACAGATGTCGGATCCGCCATTTGACCTCAGGTCACCTATATAGGAGCACTTTATTAGGTCATTACCTGCTCTAGTTACCAGAACCGGGCTCCCATCCCGAATGCTCCTCCGTTGGGCGGCTCGGCACAATCGGCTTCGCAAATAAAGGAGTGAAATACATGAATAAAGTATGGAAATGCTTAGGCACACAATGACAAACAGTATATTTCGGGATGTATAGGGAGTAATATGTAAAGTGACATCAATCGCATGACAGTCATTTGCATTTATGACACATTCTAGTTGACCAAGTTTGTCTCTATTAGCCTGTCATGAACTTGACATGACTTGACCTCGGCAACCTAACATGACTTTTAAATTATATAGCATAACAATATGCATCAAACAAGTCGCTAGTGTTGTCAAGATCACTTCCCTATTGCCAATATACGGGAAGCGCATCAGCGCCGATTTTTGTGGCCTGGCGTTGCGAATTGTTTGTACTTTAAACTTGACAACTTCTCGGCCGATTTCCACTTTTCTTGCTTTAAACAATGCGCCGGTCATTTCTAAGGAGGTACACGATAAAATAATAGGATGCATATATCGGCCAGTACAATATGGAGTTATGTACGAAAAATCGGAAGGATTGGCGGATTTCGCCCTACCCCCTCTAGGGCGTGTGTTAACCTGTTATGAACTTGACCTGACTTGACCTCGGTGACTTGACATGACTCTGGAACAATGTAGCATGACAATGTACATCAAACAAGTCGCTAGTTTTGCCAAGAACACTTCCTTTTTGCTAATATACCGGAAGCGCATCAGCGACGATATTTGTGATCTGGCGCTGATACAAATGTTTTACTTTAGCGACCCCTAACTCGAATATTATTTCGTCGATTTTCATTTTTCTTACTTTAAACAACGCGCCGATAATTTATTGGCAGGTACACAAACAATGGCGCATATCGGCCGGTAAAATCTGGAGTTATCTACGAAAAACCGGAGGGGTGAGCGGATTTCGCCCCCCCCCCGCCCTCCAGGGCGCGTGTTAAGGTGGTAAAAGAACAAGTTTTTACCAACATTTGCCGCTGTAAAAGAAACATATTGGCTAGGTTTGGTTAGGTTAGTTTGGGTGTTTTAAGTTGGAATTTTTTGCAAAACTTCCCAACTTAAAAATAAAATGGCGCTTTTTAAGCTGCTGTGTTGGCTAGGTTTGGTTGGGTTAGGTTTTAAACAAAATTAAAGAAGAAAATATACTGCTTTACATCTTTCAAATGCATGTGTTGGTTTCCTTTTCCAAAATGGAGGCTAGGTTAGTGCTATGTTACATTTGTTTTTTGTTCCTTTAATTTGTTATCCTGTCACCCAATTCAAAGCCCTTTTTGGTGATCTTTTGCTCACCACCTGAAAAGTAGGCATTTGTACAGCAAATGTGTGGTCCATTATTTTAGTCGCATTCATAAACATTGCATTGAAATCATAAATTCCAAGAATTCATAAAATGCCTTAAAACACAAATTTACCAAAATGAGTGCTCACAGCATGTTCATCACACTTCTAAACATTGCATTAAAAAAATCGGAGAAGTCAGAAATTACCTTAAGCTGTAAATTTAGTGAAGTGTGCCAACCCCTGACATAAATGCAACGTTGGGTGCGCCAATCCTGGGCAGAGAAAGCAAGGAGCAGTAGAATACAAATATATATAAATGCAAAGTAAACCAACTCTTCTTGAAGACAAATATGGCAGTTAAGTGGTATTAACATAGAAACCCTGATCACAAATTAGAAAAAAAAAAACATGGACTAGACTTGTTGAAACATACCTACCAACCCCTTCGTCTACAGTTCCTTTGGGAATTAAATATCAGCAAATCGTTTTAAAACCACATTAAATATCAGTAAGTTGTTTGATAGCCATATCAATCTGCATATCAAAAGGTATGAAGTACAAAAAAAAAACCGAATCAGATCGACGTCATATGAGTGGCCACCGAGTTCAACACTGGGCGCAATTGCACCACAACTGTCTTACCTCTGCCATATTTGTCGATCGCAACCGCAAATTGAACTTTAGACTCTGATTTATGTAACTGAACATATTATCCTTTGATGCTACGAATTTGGATCTTCTGAAGAACGGCCATCTCATTTATTTGGTGATGAGGTCTGACCTTGTATAACCACTCTTGTAAGCTATGGCTTAGTACCTTCCTGCTTGCTTTCTTCAAGAATATAAATTATAATAGTGTGCATGCAGCTTCTTGCTCCCTTTTTCCTTAATGGTATCATCAGATACATTTGGTATTATTGGCTGTGATGCCCATAATATTATTGAATATATGCGCATTGTCCTTGGGCATACAGGTGTGTAGGTACCTACCTAGGTAAATATCAAGCTTATGGTGTGATGGGTTGGCTCTGAAGATATATACAGTCTGTACATTCTCTATCTCAATGACTGATTGTTGTTGATGACTGGATTATGTGCATGCTTGACACTGACCAGAAATTAAGAATAGAATGAATCCAGTTCAAGTTCCATATGCATGTGCTTTTCCTATTGGTCATGTATGCAACCATCATTATAGTAATGCAATTGTTGTTAGTGGCTTTGCTAATTTCTTATGCTATCTGGTTTAAAATGCATCAGCATCACCTAATCTCAACATTATATGATGTAAGCTATGTTTGAAAAGTGGAAGGAAATCCAACTTCATTGTTTTTTCCACACAATGTTAAATTTTGCAGCAAGAAGTGGACAGTCAATCCACTATCCAATCCAAATATGTTCCATTTCATTACAGTGTGTTGGTTGGCATCAACTAGTTATTCTAAGTAGCATGGTGCTATTAATTTTCTCCTTTAGTTTTCTTATCAGCATAAATATAGCAGTGGTTGTTGGGGGGCTCAAATCAACATTGTGGGGGCCAAGATCAACATTGGTGGGGGCCATGGCCCCACAAAAGGATACAAATTGACGCCCCTGAATCTATCAGTATCTGCTAATCTCAGCATTTTATGCTGCAAGTTGTATTTCCACAGTGGATGGAAATCCAGTTATTTTGTTTGTTTTTTTGCACAATTTTCAATTTTACAGCAAAAAGGGAGAGTCAGTCCACTATGTAAACCGACTCTGTTTCTTTACAGTACAAAATACTCTCGTTATTATCAACTAAGTTTTATATACAGCATGATGTTTTCTTTTTTCTCTTTTTTTGCTTTAGCTTTCTTATGAACATAAAGCAGCATGGCTTATTAGGGGGCCCAAATCAACATTGGGGGGCCAAGATCAACATTGGTGGGGGCCATGGCCCCCACAAAAGGACACAAATCGACACCCCTGCACACACCTGCTGGACACACACTGTCACAAATATGGAAATATGATGAAAACCGAGGATGTCGAGAAAACTCTTCAGGTAACTGGTAAGCACCTGACAATGCTGCAGACGAAGTTTTAAAACCGAGGACGTTAAGAATGTTCTCCGTGTACACCCCACGTCCTCGGTTCCCAGGTGGGCAAACAGAAAATGGCCTCGGTATACACGAATTGCAAGTGCACACACATACACACACACAAACACACACACACACACACACACACACACACACACACACACACACACACACACACACACACACACACACACGCACACACACACACACATACACACACGCACACACACAATACACCACACACCACACACCACACCGTTGATGCCATTTAATCTGGTAAGCGATTCACGTTGGTGAAAACTAGTTGGTCCTTGTTCCCGACATTTTTCAAAAGCATGTCTTGATGCTGGGAAGCGCATGTTACTGACTCTATGGGCGTGATTGATGGTCCAGATTTTCCAATTCAAAATACGACTAGGGCATCAAAACCTGCTCAGTCTTTAAATCATCAATGGTAGCTCCACACCAAGTATGACGGATGGTCTGGTTGGATGTCGTTCTGAAACAATATAAAATACACCTTTTTTGTGGTAAAATAGTTGGACGGTATTCCTGTGAAGATACATTTAACCCGTCCCGCCTCTGGGGGGGACTTCAACCGCCCCCCCCCTCAGGTTTTTCGCGGCTAGCGGACGAATGGCGCGCGGCAGCGCGCCCAAATTTGGCATACCTTTTTCCACATCAATTTGACATGCTGATTCAAAATGTTTAGGTTATTTCATCTAGGGTCAACGAGTTAGTCAAGGTCAAGGGAGGTCACCTCCAAAGCAGTTCAACCAGTCGTTACGCTTTAACGGATACAGATATTTTAATGAAACTTTCAGCATTTGCTTATCTTTACGGATGCAACAAAACGTATGAGTGAATTTTTCATTTTTGTCGTTTTTGACTACATATAAATTTTGCGTATTTGCCAAATTGCAAATCAAATACACGATTCTGGCTAAAGTAAGCATTTTTTATTAGGCTATGTTGACTTCCAGCAACGTTTCTCGGTCTGCTCTACCCATTGGAAAAGGAAAATTAAAGATAGCTTGAAAACTGAAAATTTTGAAATTTCAAAAAATAAAATTAGTTTTTGGAGGCCAAAGTAAGTATAGCCCTGGTCGATTTCGCTCTTCTTTTCTCATTCCAAATATTTTTTTTTCATATATCCCAAAATGAACTTCCCAGAGTCAAAAACATAATGTAATTCGTGAAGTCGTGAAAAACTAGCCCCCTGGTGGCATCACTTTTGGGGGGAAATTGTTTCCGGGTTGGACCCGGACCCTACTAGTCGAGCGCTTTCCGATGACACCTCTTTCGTTTTCGTGCGATGCTTAGTTTGGATTTTGTAGGGGGCCTTCAACCGCCCCCCCCCCCCCGAGACGGGGTGTGAGGATTTGACCGGAAAGACGGCGCGGGTTAATCCCCAGAGTTCTGAACATGTCGCTTGCCGTACAGCGCACAACATACGCAATAAATAATCAGATGTCGTGCAGCATATGCCTTACGCCCAACATTTTGTAATTTGATTTAATGAAGTAACTAATCGACTGTTCTATCGCAAAGAAGTGGAATTCCATTCATGCAATCGATGTTTTAACATAGTATAATTAAATTGAGCAACCGGATCACTCCGGGCTACATCAGAAGGGCCGGACAGTATCCACAGTGCCATGTTGGAGCGCCTTCCATCCTGCGCTCTTGTCTCCTGGCTTTCCTCTTTTAACTCATTGTAGCTAGGTGGTTTTATCTCCTCTTGTCGGAAAGCCATTGCAATCCACTTTTTAATACCAGGCAAGATCGGCAGTGACCCTTTACACTATCGCCCCATCTCGCTGACATCATGCCCTTGGAAACTAATGAAACGAATGGTAAATGTCGCCTCAGCCGGTTTCTCGAAAAAAGAAGGCACCTTCACAAGCTCTGGATGTGGGTTCAGGAAGAATCGTAGAGCTATGGATCACGTTTTACGACTAGATACAGTAATAAAACACAACTTCATGCAACATAGGCACGGGAGCAATTTTTCCGACATAGAGGCCGGCTATGATACAGTATGGCGTTACGGAATACTCAAGAAAGTGTAGAACCATGGGACACGCGGACCGATCGAAACTTTTCTTTTCGAAGAACTTCCTGTGTGATCGTATTTTCCGTGTTCGCGTATGAAACCATATGTCTTCACCTTTTGTCCAGGTGAACGGTGACCTGCGGGCACCGTTCACGTGCTTCGCGTTGCGTTGTTTACAATTTTAATCAGTGGCATAGCAAATGGAATATCACCGAATATAGAAATGTCGCTCTCTGTTGATGATTTAGCTATTTGGTCATGTCTGGCGCGATCACCATCCATGGCGAGACAAATACAAATGGTCGTAGCCTGTCTTGAAAGGTTGGGCAATTCTAAACAGTGTTCGATTCTCTACTGCCAAAACGGTGGCTGTTCACTTCTGCCGACTTCGCCGCTACTGTCCAGAGATGGCAGTTAAGTTGTATGACCAGAGTATCAAAGTAGTTGAGTTGCAGTGATAAATTATTCGTGAAATAGGGTGGAATATACCACTTTCTGAAGGCTCAATTGACATCCTTCTCTAAGAAATATAGACATCCTGCTCTTTGGGATGTACAACATCAGCTATAATTTTAGCTTGAGGCATCAAAAGCATCTTAAATGACACTAATTCCATTGCACATTTTTACATCCTACTGTGCTCGTTTTGACATCTCACACCTAACGAAAAGCCATTATTTTAACCCTGTTCAGTTGTATCAAAGACGCGACTCTGACCCGAGACTGAATATGGCCACATCCAGGTAATCTCGTCATATTCACACTCAACCACGCGATTCAGCCGCACGAATTAATATCAGTCCATCAAATCTTATGGTGTCCGGTCCTAGTAAGTTGTCCCGTGTTGGGTCAAATTAAGCCGCATGCTCCACTCTTGGTGTTGGTCTTCCGTTATTTCCTTATAAGAAGGACTAAGGAATTGCTTTTATATTTATTTTTTTAATTGTATACATTTTCAGTTTTCAGCCGGATGACAAGCGGATTCATCAGGCCACCCAAAAAAAAAACAAGGGGCGACTCCAGCACACACAATGCCTGCCACCCGGCTGATCTGGGCTTTGATAAACACACACAGAAACAACGCATGCATGTATAATTTAGACCTGCGCACTTTTCGGTTTGTGTTACTTTTCCAATAAACCCCCAGCGATGCCCATGCCAAATTTCATGCTGAACAACCTGGTGCCGTTGGTTTTTTAATTTTAAATTTAAACCCCTCCCGAAGGCTTTTTTATCGCATGCTACAGCAATTTTGGGGGAATTTTGCACTCTTTGTGATGTGTAGTTTGAGGTCAATATATGTGCAAAACTATGCATTTTCTGAATCCTCTCGTTGAGATACATCGATATATGAACATTCTGAGAATAGAAGCGGAAGCGGTGGAAGCGGTCCTTTCCATCAGACTTGGAAGCGGAGTGGTTTTATGTCGCAAATTATGTCTGATATGTATGTGCATGCATACGGATTGATATCAGGCAGATGCTGTGATAAAATAACTAAGCACTGCAAGTATATCCTAAAGTACTGAAAGGATTGCCGGAAGCGGCGGAAGCGCTTTGTTTCTTTTCGAAGCGTGTAGTTTTGCGACGATCATATATGTTTAAATTATTCTGTAAATGCCGCATAATGCGTTCAACCACATAATCAATGTGTATATATTTAACCATTCATCCTGCTTCAGATCCCTAATCCATATACTCAATTTCTCAATCCATTTTCGAGGTCAATGATGGGAACGCAAAAGGAATGTGATGTAATTGGGCCGAGTATTGAGCGTTTTCCTCAGAACAAGTTGCCCACTAGTGGTCAAGTGTTCGCCCGCGTAATGCATAAGAAAGAATCAGGCGTAACAAAAAAAAATATGTAAAAACAGAATCACTCCTTCAAGAAATCCTCAGTGAAGTTCTTGAGTTGTGGGAAATGTCAAACATTCCTACGATTCAATACAAAAACGCATGGCGTAAGATGAAGACATATTTTGAACGATACATCAACGTGACAAGAAAGCACAAGAAACGAGAGAACTAGAAACAACTAGTGGAATTGAAAAAAACATGTGCGCTGGCCTCACCAGCTCGCACCCGAAGACAGCTAAACTGATGTGGCCTTTTATCTGGACCAAAAAGGCCCGCGTAAGGCCGCAATGTCTAGATTAGAGAGAACATTGCCGCCCCGGTAGCTCAGTTGGTTAGAGCGCTGGCCTGCAGTGGTCTCCCCTGTACCGACAACACAGGGTTCGAGTCGCTTCGCGGGCTCGCATTTAGCCCCCGGCCGGGAGTGTCAGTTGGCAGCTGGCCCGATAAGGCCGGGGACGAGCTACCGGGCGGCCGTGTCGGTGCATTGGCGGCACGTTAAACGTTCTGTCTAAATTCTGCTGTTGAACTGGAGTTCATGGATCGGGTGGTGGGGCCAGGGTTCACGTAACAAGCTCTGCTTAGCAATAGAACCCTGGTTCCTCAAGCCACCCCAGCAACAGTTCGGATTAAATTTATATATATATTTTTTTTAACATACCAGTACCGGGTGGAGTTGAAGAGATCGAGGGAAGACGCAGAAGAAAGTCGCCGGAAGAAAACGGCTTCTGATCAACCCAGCACCTCAACTGAGACGGCATCGCTAGCAAGTGCTGGCCCCGATGCCGTCGATGACAGTCTAAATGATGACACCGGAGATGAAGACCACACCGCCAAAAGGGGGTCAAGGCCAGACACAGTAGCGGTTCACCTACGACGCAGAATCCTACATGCTCCTCCCGTATGCCAAATGGCAGATCGTCTTCAACTATCTTCTAACCAGGCAAGTAAATTGTATTGCTAATTCCATGAGGTCAGGTTTGTATAGCCGAGAAGCGAGCACCGGTTCCACGCACATACATCATGGAATAAATTAATGTTGCCGTATGCCAATATTATTATCAGGAACCCTGCCACATTCTCAGCAACTGGAGCTTGATAAGGTGATTTGTGAGGAAATCAGTAGAAACTTTCAGAGGAAGTGCCTTATTCTTGGTGACTTTAATCTAATAGGATATGAAAATGTTGGTGTTAGCTCCCATCATGCAAAATGTTTAGGAAATGCCTTGAAGAGGCCCTGTCCTTATATCAGTTTGTATCGGAACCTACCAGGCATGGCTCATTCTTGGACCTTGTTTTCTCGGATTTAGGTGACTTCGTTCAAGACTTGACTGTAGGAGAAACTCTGGGAAGAAGTGACCATAACATAGTTAGATTCAAGGCACATGTAGGGGAAATTATTAAGGATAATTTGGTAAAGGTTCCAAATTTCAACAGAGCAGACTTTGCCTGCATGAGAGCGGCTTTAAGTGCCATCAGATGGGAAGAAGAATTCTCCAATTTAAATGCCTGTGAAATGTGGGAAAAGTTATAATCTTGCTTGAAGGAAATTCAGATTAGAGATGTCCCCCAAAAGCAAAGACGCAAAAGAAGGGTAGGAAAGCCAGCATGGCTTACACCAGACTTGATAAAAGCAATTAAGGCTAAGAAAGCTGCATTTAGGGTGTGTAAAGAAGCTTCAAATATCGTTAATCTAAAGGCGTATCGAAAAGGTAAAGACACTGTGAAGCAAAAAACCAGAGCAGCAAAGCGAGCAAAAGAACTGGATTTAGCTAGGAACTGTAATGGGGACAGTAAAAAGTTCTTTAGTTTCTACAAGCTGAGTAAAGTTTCTAGCACAATTGGTCCACTGGAAGTAAATGGGACTACATTGGGTGAGGATAGTGAGATGGTTGAGGAGCTGAGCAAGCAGTTTAAATCAGTGTTTACATTGGAAGATATGACCAATCTGCCGACCGTACACCGTAGTTCAGTGACATGTGATCTGATAAATGATGTTGATTTCATTGATAGTGATGTTGTTTAGAATCATATCAGGAAAATAAAGCCAAACAATGAAGCAGGGCCTGATGAAATTTATGTTAGGGTATTGCGGGAAGCTGAAAAGCAACTGGCATTTCCACTTAGTATAATATTTTGTAGATCAGTTTCACAATATGAAATTCCAACCGATTGGAAAAGGGCAAATGTAGTTCCTATTTTCAAGTAAGGAGAAAGAGGGAAAGTTGAAAACTATAGGCCAGTAAGTCCCACAACCCTAATCTGCAGGGTACTCGAATTCATTATCAAGGATAGAATGGTTAGTTATCTGGAAGGAAACAGATTGATTCAAGATACAAGATACAAGATACAAGATAAGTATCATGCATTATCTATCATAGCCATTTAGCGATAGTAATTATTATACCATAGTCATTATTCAATCCTCAATGCACAGGGTGGGTATAAAACATAGCTCAAAACAGGTACTTAACATAAATGATACCACAAATGATTAAATCACCAGTAAGCAAGTCTTCCTTTCAATTGCAGGACGCATTGGACCTACCGGAGCACAGGCAGGCCATCCTGATATCCGGTGTGGGGTGTGAACAGGGCAAACTCCCTTCCGTTCCCGTCTTGATGGATGGAACCGGGAGGGAGCAAGCAAAGGCGACGATGTAGGCTCTGGACGAGTGGGGCATACAAGAACAAGTACAGGGATTGTGCTTCGACACCACTGTCTCTAATGCTGGGAGACTAAACGGTGCCATAGTACGAGTAGAGACTGAACTTGGCCGCAAGCTGTTCAGACTTGCCTGTCGACACCACGTGATGGAGCTTGTCGTAGGATCAGTGGCCACCACCCTGTTTGGTCGCTCAACCGCACCCTCGAATCCTCTGTTCGACTCTCTGAAGGCCAGGTGAAAACAATCCGAATCCTACTCTCTATACCACTTAAACGATGAATCTCTCAATAGGTGTCACAATTACTCTCAGTATCCTCACTGAAGTATCCCATTTTCAAAGTTTCCCTCCGTTTCTACATGTAACTCTTTAAGCTGGATTTAAAAACATTTTAACCGCAACAAACTGGTGTTTATTTTACTCGCAATAAGCCATGCACTAATACAATAATGAATCACAATATTAGCAATCACATAACCATAACCAAATAACGGTAAGCGCGTCCTAAAGCTCAAATGAAATAAATGCCCATTTCCGTGTGCTCTCCTAATCATCGAATCCTCTCATGCAATTTTTATACAACCTGTTTCATAAGAATATCCGTTACAGGTGCTGTACTTTTCGAAGCTATTCAGCTTCAGACATCAGCTCCACCATGACCAGGAAGTGAAAGCATGTCTCGAGCGGATGGCACGCCTCCTAGCTCTCATCTACGGTCCTGCCTGGCTGAAAACCCCAGCTGCACCTGATGCACCTTTCAACGATTCTGCGCTCTACGCGCAACTTCAGCTGTACAGGAAAGTGGATGACTAAGTCCACCGTGCAGCGCTCGCAGTACTGAGACGCCACTTGTAGTACCTGGCACCTGAGATTGTTGTGTTTGCTTTGTGCAGCCAGCAGGTGAGCATCGGCGTCAAAGAGGAGATGGCCAAAAAGCTACTCAGTACGACGAGACCGCAAGAGTTTGAGGTAGGTGGCAGCACCCCTGTCGTTCTCGAGGACGATACTGACATCAACCTCGCTGAATTAATCGACGAATACTCGTGGTTCGTCTTCCACGTTCTCGATCTAGAAGCCGAGTGGCTCAGTGAGTCGCCCGAGACGTGGCCCGCTAACGAAGAATATACAAAGTTCTGTGAGTATGTCGCGATGTTGAAGGTGACAAATGACACAGCAGAGCGAGGGGTGCAACACATCGAGCGATTTGCTCGAACGATAACGATGGAGGAGACAAACCTACAGTGGCTGCTACAGAGCGTAGAACAGCACCGGAAGCGGTAGTGATTTATCTAAGGCAACGATGAGCGAACTGTGGCTTGTTAGTGTCAGCGTATCAATGTCCTCGTCTGAATGTTAGTGTATGAATGGTAATGCCTGGATGTCAGTGTATGTCAAGGCGTGGTTGAGTAAATTGTCGGAACCCAAGGATGTCGTTACGGCGTGCAGGCTTGGCTGGGGATGGAAGTGGACGGCGCGGTGCCACCATCGGAAGTCAAATATTGTCGGTGAATGTCGTAGGGTTAGTGTTGAAATGCTTCTAAACTGGAATGCTCATCACCCGTACTCCCGCTGTTGGCGCCTAATTTTATTTCTGGTGTATTTATTAATCGTTTTGTATGCAGCCAATGTAATCAACCTGTCTCGCAAGTGCCGCAAACAGCGGGCTACTGCGGTATTAAAATACAGTCATAATCCGCTTCCAATTAACTATTTAAGCACGCATCCGCTTCCAATGAAAGCAAAGCGCTTCCGCCGTCTTCAGGAATCATCAAGAGCTTAGGATCCCTTGGCACACGGATCGATTTCAGGAATAATTTGGGACAAAAACACTCCACTTCCGCTTCCGTTGAGAAGGGTCGCTTCCACCGCTTCCGCTTCCAGTCTCAGAATGTTCATATATCGATGTATTTCGAGGGAGAGGATTCGGAAAATATATAGTTTTGCACATATATTGACCTCAAATTACACATTACAAAGAGTGCAAAATTCCCAAAAAAAATCGTTAAAACATGCAATCAATAAAAGCCTTTGGGAGGGGTTGTAAATTTCGATTTTGCAAAAACCAGCGCCACCACGTTGTTCAGCATGAAATTTGGCATTGGAATCGCTGGGGTTTTCTGGGAAAAGTAACAAAAACCAAAAAGTGAGCAGGTCTAACGCATATACATGTGCGTCGCATAGCGGCGCGCTTCCCTTTCCTGAGGAATCATAACGGCGTCCCAGCCTTTTTAAACACTATATGCCATCTTCGCTCGATATCATCTCCATCCTCGCAATCCGAACAATCAAGATACCACATCGCTCCGCCGCCAAGCACCATCTCTCCATATTAAGCCAAACAAGCAACTCACAAACACCCGACATACAACGACATAAACAAAGCGGACAATCCCAGTGCAGCGCAGACTCGCCGCTGATGGCCATGGACAATATGCCGGCGCGGCAACCCGCAGTGCGGCATCCCCGACGGGAGTCGTGGCCGCCGACTCGCTGGGATCGTCTCGCTGCTGAGTCAGCGACCTCGGGTGACAAGTGCTGACCACGCCAGCGATGAGCCCCTCAGGACACCCACGTGAAGACGTTCGAGATCGCGCTTCAGGGTGATTCCGAGAGACTTGAGTGGTCGCTGGTAGGTCTCGGTAAGTAGCAGGCCGCGGCTGCCCATCACAACGGCTTCGGATGTCGCTTCCCTGCCACCCGATACTTAGCTTCGGTTCACATTCACTCTTCACACTCCAGGGATGCCAATACAACGCTGAGGTGCCACTCTGCGGACTGCAATGTTGCAACCAGGGTACAACTCCTACAACCACTGGGGTGTCCCTCTGGAGATTGCCTGGGTGCTCCTATAGCGGCTGAAGTGCCTCCAATGCTGCCGGAGTCCCCATATAACGGCTAGAGTGCCCATGGAGCTGTTGGACTCCCTGTAACGGGCTGGAGCTCATCTAAAGCTGCTTGGGAATCATGGTAACGGCCGGCGTGCCTCTAAAGCTGTTGGGTTACCTTATAATGGGCTGGAGTTCTTCTGAAGTTGCTGGGTTTCCTTTCTGCAGACTGCAGGTATGATTTTGAGGCACTTCAAGTGCTGCAAGTCACTCATGCATTGGCTTATTACTGCATGGAACAGAGAAGTATGCATGGCCCAAGCTTCCAGAAAGCGCACACATGATCAGAACCGGCACAGCCAGAGACGAATACAGGGGGCACTAGGGGCATGCACCTCTTCCCAGGCAAAGACCGTGCCCCTCTGGTCGGGAAGGCACCCGCTCAGGAAGGCTTCAGTGCACCCTCCCCCACCCCCAACCCACCCCCGTTCAACGAATGCTTCAGCCCAAGCATTTTCAAGGGAAAAGACTCCTTTCAGACGAAGCTCGGGTACTACTTCCTCAACCAACGATTTTTTGGGAGCGGAAGGCGCCCAAACAAATTAATGTGCTCTCTTCCGGTGGAAATGCTGTGTATTTTCATTGTAGAGTACTAATCATATATGAAATAGAATGTTCTATTAGCATGCACATAAACGTGAGTAGGTCGATTTGACAATTCATTTCCATCGGATGTTTGTTTTTCAGTTGGTGAGCAAAATAATACCACAAGGGATTTTGGTGAGGAAATAGACAATCAAGAAAAATGTTCGATGCATGAAACCGTACCTAACCTAGCCCAATATAAACTAACCTGTGCTAACATCTTTAAAAAGTGAAATACGATTATCAACAAAAAACCGAACATTTATAAAGTAAAAAGAAACCTTAGCCCAGCCTAACATCCTTTTTCTAGAACTTAACCTTCGCCAGCCGGCCGTCACACCTGTTCGAGTGTCGATTCCTCCTGATTCCGCGACACACGACTTTCCAGGGAGACTAGATCTTCGGTCCGTGGCTTATTCTTCCGCCCTGCTCACTCCTCCAGCTCCAAACGACCAATGTTCCCACGCCCGTATTGTCTTCCCGGTTCCCATTTCCGCCGTAGGCGGCGGCACCTAATGGGCCGGTGAGGTCACCTAGTAGCCCCGCCACCTAGCGGTATCATGCGAAGCTGGACTTCGTATTCAGCTCGCGGCATGCACACTCCAACACGCCCCCTGCCGCATTAACACGCATCACAATAGCACAATCACATATAAGCCGAATAGGACGCCGACGTCTTCGCCCGGAACGACGCGGCGCGCCCACTCGAGGGTTGTTTCTCGACGGTTGCTTTGAGTTGTCGCCTGCGACAGAGTCCCCACCGACCCTCGGATGGGAGTCGCCGGTCCCATATCGCTGGCGCAGATGTCTCCGGTTTCGGGCGAGCACCCGCCCTCCCGTCATCTTGACGAGGTATCGTCGATGCGGCCGGACTTCAACGACGATCGCGTGACGGTTCCAGCATTTGGTTGTCGGGTCTTGCACCGCCACTTGACTCCCCACCTTGAACTTTGGCAGGTCCCGAGCTCTGGCATTGTAGCGTACATCTTCTCTGTCGCACTGGAAGGCGGCGGCAGCTTCCGCTACGTCAGCCTTCTTCTGCCACTCTGGCGCAATGCAGCGCCGGTGAGCCGGTACAGCGTCGCGCACGGGACGCCCGTATAATATCTCCGCCAGGGATCGTCCGCCACGGTCGGGGGTGTTCCTATGCTTGAGCAGGCCCCGGACCCACGAATTTTGGTCCAACCGCCCTTGCTGGCTGTTCCAGCATCTGCGGATCAGTTTCTTGGTCGTCTTGACGGCAGATTCCGCCTTTTTGTTGGATTGCGGAAAGTTCGGAGATGAACTCGATGCGTGATCACCCAGTCCCTCAGGAAGTTCCGAAACGCGAGTGCAGTGAACTGAGGTCCTCCATCTGTGCACAGCACGCTCGCCACACCCACATGGGAAACGATGGTGCGCATCGTCTCGATGAGTTGGCTCGTGCGTGCTGTTGTTCCCAGGTCTTGCACGAACCGCCAGCTAGACAGGTTGTCAACTACTATTAAAAACCTGTGTCCGGCATGCTCTGCGAAGTCGGCTGACACGCATTCGAATGGACGAGTGGGCGTCTCCTGTCGCACCATCGTCTCGGTTGGCTGGGATGGCAGCTCACGCTGGCACGCAGCGCACGTACACGTGAGCTGATCGATGTCGATATCGATCCCCGGCCAGTAGACGATCTGCCGAGCTCGCTGTTTAGTTTTATCCTTTCCAAGGTGTCCCTCATGTAGCTTTCTGAGCACGGTCTTCCTCATAGTCTTCGGCACTACTAGACGTCTGCCATAGACGACTAGTCCGTCATCCACCGCCAGCTGTTCCTGGACCCTCCAGTACCGCCGAACTCGGTGGTCGGTGTCTTGCTTCTGGTTCGGGAACCCGTTCAACACCATCTCCCGCAGCGTCTTCATTTCTTCGTCCTTCTCTGCCTCCTGTCTGACTTCTGCCAGGAGAATGTCTTCACCCTCGTAGCCTCTCATACCGAGGTTGGAGACGAATAGTGAGGCCACACTGGGATAGCCGTCTGCCTAATCGTCTTCCTCTCCCCCTCCTGTGGGGTGACGATACAGCGCGTCGGTTGCCTGGTTACAGCGTCCTGGCGTCCATTGCGCCGTGAAAGGCCCCAACTCCTCCAGACTCAGTCGGAGTCGCTGCAGTCTGGGGTTGACTAAGTCATTAACTGGCTTGGAGTTGATGATACTGATGAGAGGTCGGTGGTCTGTAAAAAGATCAAAATGTGTTAGTTCGGCGAGGAACAGGCGACACCTTCGAAACGCCCAGGCGATGGCAGCCATCTCTAGCTCAATAGCTGCGTAGCGGGTTTCTGCCTCTTGTAGAAATCTGGATCCGTACTGAACCAGTCGCCAGATGCCAGTGGGCTGCTTCTGTTGGAGTACGAATCCGAGCCCGTTCAGCCGGCTGTCGTCAGTGTACAGAGCCGTGTCTGCCTGCGGGTTGAAAAACGCCAGTGTGCACGTCGTCGATAGAGCCTCCTTCGCCTTTTCGAATGCTGCCTGTTGCTCAGGACCCCACACGAATTCGTTCTTGGAGCTCAGCAGGCCCCTGAGCGGCGCGAGGTGCCCCCCCCCCCCGCCAGCTCACAGGAGAAAGAGCCAACCTGATTACATAATCCACAGAAAGATCTGAGGGCAGTAATGTCTGTGGGCATTGGGAAGATCTTGATGGCCTCGGTAAACGACGGGTCCGGTTGGTATCCGTCCCTTGAGACCCGTAGTCCTACAAACGTTACTGCTGTCTGCATGTATTGGGTCTTCTCCTGGTTCAGTGAGATGCCCTTCTCGCGACAACGTTGCAAGAAGGCCTTCACCCTATGCTCAAGTTCCTGAGGGGTTCTGGCGTAGATGATGACGTCATCTACTTAGCGCTCGATCCCCTGCAGACCGATGAGGGCCTCTTCCATTCGGCGGTTATAGTGTTCCGAGATACTGGAGACACCATATGGAGCACGCAGAAACATATACCTGCCGAATTGTGTTAGAAAAGTGGTGAGACGCTGGCTTGCAGGGTCCAGAGGGCACTGATGGTACCCTTTTGCTGCATCGAAGAGAGCGAAGTAGTGTGCTTCATTATCAACGACCGCTGTGACACACTCTGTGGGTGTTTTAGACTGGTAGATTTCCCTGCGCACACAACGGTTCAGCTTGGTCAGATCAATACAAAGGCGGATGCCTGGCATTGAGTTCTTCTGACCATGCCTTTTCACCTCTGGCTGAACCACTATCGGAGAGCGCTACTCTGTTGGTTCGGTCACTGGAGTGATGATGCCTTCCTTTTGAAGTTTTTGAATCTCAAGCTCCAGTGGTTTCCTCAACGCCATTGGTGCCCGCCGGGATGTAGTCACTGCATGTGATCTGGTACCTTCCTGGTGATAGATATGGAATGTTTCCCCAGGCATCACCTTGATCTGCCCATAAAGACATCAGCAAATTCGGTGAAGATATCTCCACCCTTAATACCTGCGGTCCTCTTACCAGGAGTGGGCGTAGTGGTGAGGGCGTTGAGCTGTCGAGGATACTCTCCATGGATGAGCTTCAGGCACGACAGGCCTCCCATGATAGCAGCAGTCCTCTAGCGCCCTTCAGAATGTGGACATGTGCGCTGGTTGAAGCTGCACCAATGCGCAACGTTGTGGGCAGAATGCCAAGTGCTCTGATGGTAGAGCCGTCGACTGACCTCGGGTTCTCTGTTGGGGACAGGAGATTGTCGAGATGTCCGCCAACGCGGGCGATGAAGTCGACTCCACCGACGGTGATGTCTGCTTCAGGGTCTGGCAAGGCTGACACATTAATGTTGTGTGACCCAACCCATTAATGTTGCGTTTGTCACTGGCCCTATCACGCTCCAGCATCGGGAGCGTGATTGATGCTCCCGATGCTGCAATTCAAGATACGACTGGGGTATTCAAGCCTGCTCAGTCTGCAAATAATTAACGGTAGTTTCACACCAAGAGTGAGAGATGGTCCGGTTACATGTCGTTCTGAAGCGATATAAAGTAAACACTTTTTGTGGTAAAATAGTTGGATGGTATCCCGGTGAAGAAATATTTTATACCCACGGAATTCGGAATATGTGCACAAAATTTGCAATAAATAATCAGATATCCTGCAACATATGCCCTACGCCCACATTTTGTTATCCTCAATAAAATGGGTGTAATTTAGTGAAGTAACTAATCGACTTGTCAATGAATATGAATAAAGTAAGCAAGTGTCGCCCTGACGCTCGCTGCCTCGGTGGTGGGGTTGGTTAGGGCGCTAACTTGCGCTTGTCTCCGATGTCTTGACGGTGCTGGGTTCGAGTCGCTTCGCGCAATAGCTTTTAGTCCCCGGCTGGGAGGGTCGGTTGGCAATTAGCACGATAAGGTCGAGAGCGAGCTACCGGGTGGCCGTGTCGGTGTATTGACAGCACGTGAAGCGCTTTGCCAAATTTATACTGTAAAACTGTAAGTCATGGATCGGGTGATGCGGCCAGGGCTCATGCAACAAGGTCTGTTTAACAATTTGATCCTGGTTTATAAAGCCACCCCAGCAAGAATTCAAACTAAATTTCTGAAAAGCTTTAAGGTTAGAAACAATATCATTATTTTATGGTAAGATAATGCCCCGGTGACATTATCCACCTTTCATCTACTTTCACTACATCCTTTGCAACAGAGCTCCTTCTAACATTTTCAGCTCATTCTGTGTTGCCGAAGTTCGAAATCCATAGCGATCAAACGCTGCTTGTCTACAAGGCTCTAGTGGTGGACCGCCTGCTGAACTGCCAATGTTGTTTGGCCGCTTGAGGAATGCAAGGTGGGACCAGCGTGGACTGCAAGTGGTGGCAGCTCTAAAACTAACCTGGCTAGCTCGTCACGGGTAAAAACAGTCCCAGGAGGCAGGGAAGTGGAGCAAACTGTTAACGAGCTGAGACTTTGGTCGATTCCAGCTGCTACTGCTTGGATATCGGTGCTTAGAGTAATTTACCTTGCTCCTACACTATGGTGGATGGCTAACATGACTGCCGTGCGCAACGGTGTCGGTCACAACATCCTTTCGAAAGATAAAATACCCATGTATGCCAGATCGTGAATCGGGTCGGAGTTTCGTCTCTTGCAGGCACGTAGTGACAGGGCAATCCTGATTTAAAACCACCTGTATTTCCTGGGTACTCTTTCTAAAGCCTCTGCTTGCAAAGGAGCTCGTCATTGTAAAAAGTTTGCACAGGAGCTTGTTAAGAATGAATTTAAAGATATACGATGAGAGCGTCGCTTTGAGGCGATGAAGCCCTTGATGAGATGAACTAAGATTGATAAGCGAGAAGAGACTAGGAGCGATTATAAGTTTTAAAAGAAAAACGCTCGTTTTAAAGCTCCGAGTCCGTCGTCCGTCCGAGAGAGGGCGACGCTGTTAACCCCGGGGGGTTACCCCGATTCGGTCCCAGGGACTGGGTTCTGGGGCGGAACGCGGTGACGCCTCGCCCGATGGAGAACTCATCAGTGGATAGCCTCTTGTCTGGGAAACCAGCCGGGGCGGAGGCGGCGGGGGTCCATCTTGTTTGCTGACGGAGCCGGTCGATGCACTCGCCGTCGCTGTGATGGGGTGGCAGGCCTTGCGCGTGGAGCCTTGTCAGCTCTTTGGCGGCTCTTCGCCCGGGCTCTCTCATCTGAGCGAGCCCTGCTCGCTTGGCCTACCGGGCACGCCTTTTGGCTGACAAATAATTCAGGTACACACCGGAAATTTGGATTGGTCGGTGGGACGGCGAGGGAGAAGCGCAAGTAGAGGTTGAGGGTGGGGCGGGGATTGGCTGACGGGGAATGGGGGCAGATTCAGGAAGGGAAGATGTGGGTATGAGGTGTTTTAAGGCGGTAGTGGGGGTGCGTGGAGAATCAAGTGGAAGTTGGAGGACAGGCGGTTTGTGTGGAGGCGGGGATTTTAAAGTAGGTAACGTGGTAGACGGGGAGGGGATGGACTTTGGTGGGGAAGACCGAACAGGCCTCTTTGACTGATTGATCTGAATTCATTCCCCCTTCAAGTGCTGATTGGGAGGAGATATCTGGTTGCTCGTCTTGACATCTATACGTGGTGGGTGGGACTTCGGTAACTTCGTCGTCTTTTTGGGCTTTCTGCCCTTTCCTTGGAAGGGACGTCAGATTTACTCCGACCGACCAAAGAAGAACAGTCTGTTGTGCTATCAGTTTGGAGGCCATGTCTGGCTGCACGTGTTGTGGCGTTTTATCACTAGTTTTGAATATTGAATCGTATGATCTTCTGGGGTGGGACTTTTCAAGGAGGTCCTGGCTTCTCTAAACGCTATCTTGTTCGTATGCTTTTTTCCATGATCTCCCTTTCCTTGGTGTAACTTGGGCGCGCACCATCATACGAGGTGTGAGGGTCCTGCACTTCACCGCAGTTGACACAATACGGGTTCTGAGAGGTACACGTCTCAGCAGTGTTCACGCGAGGCACACCTGCTGCACGCCGGGCGGTTGCAGTACTACTGCGTTGTGTGTCCAGATTTCTCACACCTGTAACAGCGTATGGCACTTGGAAGAAATGCTCGCACCTTGACCATCACATAGCCTACTCGTATCTCGGGAGGTATGTTGGTTTTGTTAAATGCTAAGATAACGTTGTTCGTCGGAATGTGTCCCGCACCTGTTTTTGCTTTCATGTGTCTTGCGCCAATAACTCCGAAAGTTGAAAGCCCATCGACTATTTCATCTTCAGATACATCCTTCAGGTCAAAACAATCGGCAATCCCCCGCGATGTATTCTTTGTCTTGTGTGGTAGTTCTACAGTTATTTCGATGATTCTTTTTTACTTTGTGGCGTTCTTCCGCACACAGTACACACACTGGCACTGCCCTACCAGCCTGCCCTGCATCCGCGAATTCTACTTCCAGGGCTCCGTCATTCAGCTTCTGGCACCTCACAATTTCGCCAAATCTGTCGCAACCGTCCCAGCCTCGTGACACTTGTCCCTCTTGGAGAAGGACAAGCGACGCGATGCTCTTATTCTCACCTCTGAAAACCAGTACACGAGGGCCGGGAGTACATAACATGAAGAGGTTGCGATCTCCGTGTTGGTAAAGGTATCTGTGGCCCCCACGGGAGGAACCAGGAGTGTTTTTGTTTGCTGGAGAAGCGATGCAGTGGGCGTTCTTCCTCTCCTTGAGGCGCCCAAAAACATCGGGGCCCAACTGGGGGGGGGGCGCCTGAGTCCCGCGGGACGGGAGGACTCCAGGCGCCCGAGGAGCTATACGGGGCTGGGATCGCCATCACCCGGCCGGAAGAGAAAGAGACTCACCACCCCGACCGGGATCCAGCGCCACCCACCCCTTGACCCGTATCGGCTAGGTCGGCAGGCACTGGGCCGGGGTCCAGACCTACGGCTTCAGGTGACATGTCGCTTGGCCCAAATAGGGCCCTACGGATCCGACCGCCCCTCCGGGATATTGGGACCAAAGAGGCGTGTTGATCCCCCGTCACAACTAGCACCGTGCGACGGGGGACCTCAGCTTCCATGGCTCCGTCAACCCCGGGGGCGGGCCGAGGGGGCGCGACTACATCAATAAAACTGAGCTGGATGGCCGGATCGGGGAAGTTGTCCTACCTGTTCATAGTAGGGAGAGTTGGTGTTGCAGGGTCAGGTGAAGGACATGGAGATGGGATGGGATGGGCATTTGAATGGGAGTGTATGGATGGAAGGACAAGTGAGGAACTCTTAGTCTGACTCCTCGCTGACTCACCGGTGGACTTGTGACTCCGTGACATTGGGGGACGCAATCCCCGTACCGCGGAAAGGTGGTGCCTTGTTGTAGGTGGGTGGGGGGGGGGATAGGCCCTAAAACCAGGAGAGGGCCTTGTGGTGAGACACGCCTCTCATAATCTTAGAATCCCCAGAGAGGATTAGGCGCTCGTGATGCGACCTGACAAGGTCACGTGAGGAGTGATATAAAGAGTGATGATGTAACGAGAAACGAGTGACGCTCGTCATGGGGCCCGATAAGGCTCAAGACGAACATGACAACTGATCCCAGTGCATCTTCAGCTGGGTAACTGCGTAGTGGCATTGACAACACGTTAAACATTAAATTCAAATTATGTCGTTCACCAGAAATGATTCGGTAAGATGGTGGGTTCATGTTAAATGTAACGATATCTGTTAGCATAGACTCTGATCCCATAAACTACTCGGTGAGGACATTTAGATTAAGAGCATTAAAACACCGAATTACATAGAGATTACTATGAAGGCTTTTCATCGTCCAGTGATAATTTGTACGTCTAGGCTCCGGTTTAAGAACTCCGTAGATAATGGGACGAATTAGGCAATTTGCAGGGTGTATATTTCCGAACACTACTTGCAATGCAAGCGGTTAAACGGGCATAGGAAAGTCGATTTTGTACAATGTACCCAATAGACATCATTGCTAAACTATACAGTCATTGAGACATGCGGAATGACGTACCGAAGGGAACAGTCCCATTCCTCGTGGTGGGACTGGAGCAGTGATCCACTCCCCATTAGAGGTCGTTGCCCCCAAATATCACGTTAAGTTCCGAAAAAGTAACTCCAGGCTCCATAAACATTTTGCTGGTGTCTCCAACAATCACACCGGAGAGCACAAAAATCATTTCGAGCCCCCAAAAAGTTGAGCAGGGATTCCTGAAAATGATGATGGGGCTCCCAAAATCGCACCAAGGCCCCTGCAAATCGCATTGAGACATCGAAAATTGTTCCGGGCCCCTAAAAATTACGTGGAGGGTTCAAAAATGCTGGACCCGGCCATTAAAAATACCGCTGGGCCTCCAAAAGGTCGTGCGCGAACCCCAATAAATCGCGTCAGGGTCCCAGAACATCACGCTAAGGCTAAAAAACATAAGAGGTCGAGCCAGGCACCTGGAACTCACGCTGAAGGCCAAAAAGCCCGGAAGTTACGTCGAGCCTTCGAAAACTACACTCGGCACCAGAAAGACTGGTCAGGCCCCAAAAATCACGCAGGGTCCTAAAAGGTCGGGTCGGTGCCCATGACAATCGCGCTGGGGCCCCAAAAACTTTGACCGGGCACCGCCAAAATCACACTGGGAACGCAAAAAATGTCGCGCCGTGGTCCTTGAAAATCACGATTGGTGCGGCAGAAAGACGGGCTGGGCCCCAGAAAATCACGCTGGGGCCTAAAAGGGTCGCGCCTGAGCCCAGAAACTCAAGCTGGAGGCCGTTCAACGTCGTATTGGGGTTATTGAAAATCACAATTGGGACTCCAAAAGATTGGACCGGGCCACTGTGAATCACGCTGAGCCTTAACAAGACAACACAGCCCAGTTGAGGGTGGGAGGACTGGTGGTTCTTCACAGTGTGAATAAGAGTGGTTCAGGGTTTGTGGAGCACCAGCTGCCGCATGGGTCACAGGCTGGCCTTTTGCCATAAAATGGTCCATCAGGCAGGGTAGGTACGGAATGTGGCGGGGACGAAGGAGGTAGGGGATGTGGTGGAGAGAGAGAATCATAGAAAATATCATAGACAATCATAGGAATAGACAATCATAGCTTGCTATTCGGTTGTTCAAGGAGAGCTGATCGACGGATTTTGTGGGGAAATTGGTTCAGTGTTCAGAGTGCATCCAAGAAGGACTCTTGTGACTCATAGTTGCACTGATCTTTTTATGTCTATGTCTTTACTACCATTGTTATTCTTGAATGAAATACACTATTCAGAGGAAAATAATCACTTCCGCTGCCAGAACTATAATGCAAACAATTTGTTTTGGTCCCGTTTTCATTGAAACTCCTTTTGACTAGATGGATTTGTTTGCTCCATTAGGTTGGATTTTACGGCACTAGGTGGGACGTATCGCACCTTGGTAACATGTTAGAGGAGGCTCTGGTTCATCCCCCAAGGGCCCTTTCAAACCCCAAGATCATCCCAGCCGTCTCGGTTACCTTGGCGCCCTGCTCATTCATCAGAAACCCTCAAGCCCCTGACTATGCCTCAGCTGCTATGGGCCCTTCCCAGCCGAGATGAACTTTCCAGCTGCCATGAACATTCTAGCTATCATGACACCCTCCTTTCTTGTCCTCACGGCCCTTGCCAGCGCCCGGGGTGGACTCGTTCCGATCTCAGGGCTCTCTCCACACAATGCTAGATGCATTTTAATTTGTCCACGGTTATACCTCTGTGCCAACGCCTTTAAGTTGTCTTGCGGCCCAATCTTGCGGCCTCCAGGCGATCAAGATGATCGGCCGGAGGACCCAGTCTGTTGGTGCGGGGGGGGGGGGGGCAGGTGACTGCCCTCTCGTTTCCCTTGACTACGCTACTGTGCCATGCGTGATTTTTGTAGTCGCTGTTTATTTTTTATTATTATTATTATTTTTTTTTTTTTTTTTTTTTTGGGGGGGGCGGTCTTCCTGTATCCTGTATCATCTTCCTGTATGAATTTGTTGTGAAGCGTTTGCTTCGCTTGCTTGGGTCACGGTTTTTTTCTCGATGAACATGTGGCGCCCCTCTGAAACGTATGTCACCTGCCCTTCCCGTCCAGCAAGTTTTTTTTGGCCGATGGTGTCCCTCAATTAGTAGGAAGGTAGTAAGAGAATCCGGGAGAATAGTGCGCCTCAAGGAGTAGAAAGGGTACCTCTGCTTCGGAGGAATGACGTCCCTCCAGGACAAAAGTCCCCTCGATTAAAATTCCTGGAACCGCCCCTGCATTGTTGTGCTGTGTATGTGTTACGAGGTAGATTATGTAATTCTGTGGAAACCTTTAAAAAAATAACGAAATAGTGTGAATTAAATATGGTAGCTTTTCTTGGCTCAACTGCGTCGAAAATGTAAAATTACGCATATCTCCGTAATGATAAGAAAATACGCGGTTTGCGGAGACTTGGCGGACCGAGCCCATGCTGAGGGGAGTTGAGCTGGGGGATCGTGTTGTGTATTCTCGCAATGTGCAGTTACGTGCTTGGATGTGATATTGGTTATTAATGACATTGAGGCTCTTGTATGGATCGTTATTGATTGAAGTGATGTGCGACGGTGATGTGCCTGGGGTGGTGCAGTCTAGTGTGCGCCGCTCGCGTTTCAATGTTCTTGCTTATGAAAAAGTTTCATCCCAAAATTACTGGGAATTCTTAAATAAGTGATATTGACATACAACCGTGCTGATAACTATTATGGGTGCAAAAGCAAGCACAGCACAACCACAGAGTCCAGGAGGAAGAGCTCGTCAATACCCCAATATTGATGCTGCAATTGGAGGCAATGGCTACTATGGTGCAAGCTCACCTGGCACCTCAGGCCAGGGTGCACAGGCCAGCTCAGAAAGGGCAAGAGCAAGATCATTGTCATACATGCCAGATGCTAGTGGCTCTGAACCAGGTGCTTCAACTTTTGGATTGGGTGGAGTGAGCAACTTCTTAAGAGGTAGATCAGTGGACATTGGTAACCAGCAAGCTGGATTCAATTCTTTGGAGTCCCTTACAGAAAATGGAGGTCTCAGTCGATACCTTGGTGCACATTCTCTACCTGGAAATTTGTGGTCCCTCAGCCCAAATGGTAAGTCCTGTTGCTCTAGTTTAGGCTGATGTTTCTTGTGTTAAATGTTCTGCCACTTGAGTGATGAACCATTCAGCATGCCCCAGATAAGTTGTGGTATTCAATTGATTATAGTGTGTGTGATGCTGCAGTTTCCATGAATTCTGACTACAGATGTTTCTGACTCTCATGCGCTATTAATTATGTGAGATTTGTGTTGCTATTTGTAAGCTTCCAAATTTAGCTTGGGAAAACACTTACCTTACCATTGTAATCATTAGCATCCATAGGTACATTTTTTCAGTCACATTTCTTGACCAATTGCAAGTGTTGAGAAAAGTGCTCCTCATAGCTGAAGTGGTGCTCATAGAAATGTATCCCCAAAAGTGATGTCACCAGGGGGGCTAGATTTTCACAACTTTTCATGGCTTACATTATGTTTTTGGCTCTGGGGAGTTCATTTTGGGGGATATATGAAAAAATACAATGTATTTGCAATGAGAAAAGGACAGTGAAATCGACCAGGCCCATACATTTTGTGGCCCCCTAAAATAAGATTTTTATGTTTTGAAATTAAAAAATTTTGAATTTTCATGTTTTTATCAATTTTTCCTTTTCCAATGGATAAAGCAGACTGAGAAACGTTGTTGGAAGAGAACTTGCTCTAATAATGCTATGTTAGCCAGAATCTTCTATTTGAACTGAAATTGGCAAATATGCAAAATTTATATTTAGTCAAAAATGAAAAAAAAAATGAAAAATTCCACTCATATTTTTTGTTGCATCCCTAAATATAAACAAATGCTGAAAGTTTCATTGAAATATCTGTATCTGTTAAAGCATGATGACTGGTTGAACTTTTTGGAGGTGACCCAACTTGACCTTGACTAACTCATTGACCCTAGATGACCTGACTTCAAAACTTTGAAACATCATGCCAAATTGATGTGGGAAAGGTATGCCAAATTTGGGTGTGCTGTTGTGCCCATTCGTCCACTACCCGCGAAAAACCTGAGGGGGGTGGTGGAGATGGAATGGGTTAACATGAACATGAATTTGGGTTAATGTGAAAACATTTTGAGAACAAAAAATTTAGTGAAGTTTTTCAATATAAATTATGTGATGTGGGTGATTATGAAATATACCATTAGAATTAAAAATCACTCTTTAAAGTGCAAGTTTACCACACAACAACCAAAAGTAGGAAATAAAATATTTGTGCAATTTTGAAAAGCATCTAATTTTGTATGAGAAAACCCAACCTTTTAAGAAAAGCTGCTTTTAAAGAAGTCGTTTTTTAACAGACTCAAAATTTTAAGAGTTCAAAAATCATGCTCTATCCTAATCTCATCAAACTTCACCACTTTGTTGCATTGCAAAGGTAAAATGTGTGAGTGCCCCTAAGCCCCAAGAGGTAAAATGTGTGTAAAGCTTGTCCTGTGAACACCTGAATGCACAATACCTCAATTGCATATAAGATATGATAGCATAAAATCCAGAACATGCTGTTAACCACCATAAGATGTGACTACCTGACCTGTAATGTATTCAACTGCTGTAAGATGCCACATCCTGGAAGGTGTAAAGGATGCTTCAATGGTAACATGATTAATGTGAGAATTAATGTGATTAATGTGGGATTGAGCTGGAAACTACCCATATGTGATCTTGCGACTGCCACTTTGTGACAAGGCATTACATTTTGTATTCATCATGGCAGACAATGTCATTGTCAATTCTCCTCAGCTTATTGCTATTAGTGGGGAAGTGTAAACATACTGACATTTTTGTGCAACTTGGCTGTCACAAAATAATCTACAAACTTTCCATCTATATTGTGGTCTGATCACCATGTCCCAATCATCTTTCATCAAGCATAATCATCTTTCATGAAATCACAAGACAGGGCATCAACAACTTATTACACTCTGCTCATTCATAACATAACCCACAAAATATATGCAAGGATTGCATGAGCAATTATCAAAAGATGATGAATGACTAATCTGTGTAACTAGCAGACATAATGCAACAAAAAACACCTATAGTCATGGATCAGCTAACTGTGCTTGGGGAAATATTGATGCATGAGATTGCATGCATGCAGCTATCTTTTAGAACATACATTGGATATTCACTCTCTTGGTCTGCAGTATGGACGTGCTGATTGATGTGAGCAGGAAGGTGTGATATATTGACCTCCATTGCAGTTTTGCTTGAATACCGGAGGTGTTTTGGATGGACCTGTGCTCCTTCCATGTGTCATGGATGCTTCATTTTATGATCACTATTTACATAGCAATGCTACTGGGTTTTAATAGCTATATTGTGAATGAAGCCATATTAATATGTTGCTTCGACATGAATTATGAAATGATGTGGCATTCACTAAGCAGGCCAAAAAAGCCCCAAAACCCCAACCCCCCCCCCACATCACTAAGCAGGCCTCATGCATATGCTACCATATTTCATTCTTATCCATCAGATTCTAAATATAGTTAAATCCATAATTTTGTTTTATTTGTATCTCAAGTGGCCAAAAGGTCAGGAGGTTGGCTTCTTAAGCATATTACCCCCAAATAAATGTTTCTTGGCATCCTCATACTCCAGTGTGTACTGAGAATGTGTTTGTGAGTTTGTTAAGTAAGTGTTGTAGCTTATTTAGAAACTGATTGGAAGCTAATGTCACTCAACCTACCTTTGAGCTAGCCTCCCCTATTCAAGTTTGTATTGTTAAATTGTACAGAAGAGGTGCTGTATTGCCCAACCAGAAGCTGATCTACCCATGGAAGAATTTGAACAATAGTCTTCCTGTATTTATAAGTTCAGAGCATCATTCTCTCCAGAATCCTCTCCACTCTTGCTGGAAAGTAAAATGACCCTGTTTGGCAATGACTAAACTTACTATGTGTTGATAATACTCCCAAAACTCACCAGACATTACAAAATGGAATTGCTGACATCACAAAGAGAAGTAGTAACATTATCCTCTCTGAATTGGAGGGTATGTTAATTGTGACTGCATTGCACTTGCCAACTTATAACAGCACATATGTCATGCAATACAGCTCATCAGGTCACAATATGACCATTGAGTGGCATATGAGATTTGACCATTGTGTGGCATATGGGGTTAGAAAAATCGGCTGCTCTTGAATTTTGGGCACCCAGGACATTATCCTCTAGAAAATTATCCTCTCATTGTTTATCATCTGAAGGCTGAATAGTACTGTTCGACAACAAACTGCTTTGTGATAATGCTCCAGATTCAGTGGGAAGTGCAAGCTAAGATTCTGATGTCATAGGCTGAAAGAAAAATACCACATGCTGTATAACCATCGCAGTCGATGCCCCCCTTAAGCCCAAATAACCAATAAAAGAAAAACATCCTCTATGCATTCGATTGCCCACCATGCTTAATGTCTACTTCCAGAATTCCAAAGCACATATCCAATCCTTGTGATGTAGCCTCAAACTAATTTAGCAATATGAGGGGCAAAAGGCAATCTTTGTGTGTGAGCATTGCATCTGCTAGCAAATTGGCACATATGCCAGTAATTTGATATGGCGGAATAGTTAGGTCACTGGAAATCAGCATCACACATCCCATTCACATGGTCAAGGAAGGCAACAGGTCAGAGTTGTTTCTTTTTCGTCTTCTATACTTAACGCCGATGTTTCAATTTGGCAAGCATATTGGAGCAAGGTGGCATATGTGCAGTTATATGTATATGTTAGGTTAATCAAATGGGCCGTATGTATCCTCGTTAATCCGCTCAAAAACCAAGTGGGCCATTTCTATCCTCATATGAATCTAAAGGGCCATTTCTATCCTTGCAAGGGTGTTTTGTAAGATGGACAGAAAGTAGGGTTAGGTTAGGTTGAAAAGGTCCCTAGGTCAAATCGGAGGAGTGCGTTTTGAAGGGAAAAGATCAATCTATCCGAAAATATCAACCTAACCTAGGTTAAACACGCCTAAAGTACACTTAAGATGCTCTGAAGTTCGGTAAAAAGTGACTTCGGAAACTGCGACGCCCGGATAACACCAGAATCTCAAGAATCAAGTAGGCCATATCCATCCTCCGACGCACGTTTTGGCTTGTGACACATTATCCGTTCATATTCTTTGATAAAGATACTTTAGTAAAAAAATGCAGATGCTCTTGGCGCATCTAATGATGGTATCAAGGCCAGGTTAGGTTTTCAACCTTTTCGAATATGTTGTGTTGAAAATGAAACAATAACACCCCAAGGTAAAAACATTAGAAAAACATGTTTTCGTTAGATCTTGCGAACTTTTTCAACGTGGTTCTGTTAGCTCGTGCCCTTTAGGTAGGTTAGGTTGATAAAAAGATACAAATGTTCATATTTATCAACGCTTACGGTGCATTTCAAAATTGTGAAATTTGAAATAATTTTTTTATCAAAAGTTCTTTGTAAAAAAAAAATATCCCAATTTTCGTACGTTGCCTAGGTACGTGCAAATCGGGCACTCAATTTTTGAACCCGAGAAGCGAAATCCATCAATCCAAAGCACTTCTCCCAAAGCTGTTTAGTTTTTGGCATGTTTAAGGCCTGCTCGTATTAATCTACCGAACTAATTGTTCTAACCAGGTGTGTTAGACGTAGAATATCGTGCTGATCACGAATCTGCCATTAGCTAAGAAATCGGACAATAACTTTTCGAGTTATAGCTATTCGAGTCAACCTAGCCTAATCCGAAAAAGGGCGTGAAAATTCGAAGCGCGTAATTTCCGTAATATTTACGCCAGGATGAAAATTTACACATCTATGGATAGATCGCGGCCGCCTCTAACTACTGTGTACGAGAAATCGTCATTTCCCCCCATGGTTATGGTATAAAAAGTTAGGAAGTTTTTTCTGGATTTTGAGATTAAGAAAAAAAATTAGAAATTTTCAAAACTATTTTTGTGAAGCAAATTGATGTACAGGAGGAATATCAAAAAAGAAACTTTGAGAACACATTTTTTCATAGTCGAAAATTAGCAATGAAATTAAAAAGAAAAATTTCGACAGTTTTTTTGGGAAGAATTCGTACAATGATATCGTTGATAAAAGTACCGCACATCAATTCTCTACCGAAGTGCTATCTCGAACTTTTCCTGAAGTTCGACCTAGAAACACTTATATGCACCCATGTTTTTGAAGAAAATTTCCCCAAAACAGGGGTCAAGGTTTTGACCTGTAGTTGGTTACTGGTCACGCAAATTGGAAGTTTCTGATACCGTTCGATGCACAATTGATGCGTGCACCCTTTTGTAATGCATTGTCTGTCAAAAAGGTAAAACTTTAAAAAGTACTCTTCAAAAATCGAACATGCATAAATATTTTTAGATCTTGCAGGGGAAATATTGCTTTTTGTGGTATGTGTTAGAGGAGGAAATGTGTTCAGAATTGATGAGGGTACAAAGTGTTTGAATCTCAGAGACCTGCTCCTGAATTTTTATCGTCCAGCTTAAGTGAATTTTACTCAAAATGTAAAGTTCTAGAAATGCATTTTTGGAATTTTTGTATTTTTTTTTGGCATTAGCCCCTCACGGTGAGCATACTCGTATCAAGATTGAGTATATGGGACAAGAATTGAGCCATCCAGGGCGAATCTGTGGAAAAGCAGTAGCAGCACTTTTTCTAAGATTATCCACCTTTTTTTGGACAATTTTCTAATACAAGTCAATTTTTCCAGACGTATCTCAGCGCGCCGATCTGAGAAAAAAAACCGTTTAATTGCCTCTAGCTCTGCAACTTTTCGAGATATGACCGAAACAATTGTGAATTTTCCCCGTGTTTGACGATGTGAAGGGGGAACCTACAGAGATAGGGGGTATAAATGTCTAGTAAAAGATGCCCTGATCAATTGTCTATCAAACACATCCCTTGATATTGGTCGCTATCTGTGACAGATAAGTAGTTCTTCGCGTTCTACAAAAACACCTAACTCATTTGAAAACACCTATCTTTTTAAGAATGCTCATATCTCGAAACGTTCTCGACGGATTTGCAATTTTCGCGCACCAGTCGACGCACCGTGAAACATAGGTCCTGTGACATCCAACTAGAAAGTGTTAAAATAGTTTTTAAAGTTTTCTGGGATCAAACCCTACTCTCATTGGTTTAGCATGGGAAGATGTCGAACGACATTCAAGCCTAAACTATTGAAGTAATCCAATATGCTTCCATCATTGCATGATAGAGCTTCCGAGCTCTATACACTCTGTATAAATATTTCTGATATCTCTAAAAACGTAGTATGTAGGTGTACTTAAAATGTTAAGAAATTTTGAAAAAATTATAAGCTCACTCACCCCTTACCTATGACCGATGGCCTACCACATGGCACGGATGAAATCATGCCCCGTAATTGGCTTCGCATGGTGTACGGTTTTTGAAATTTGGTCGTTAACTTAGTCCTCAATCATGATACTACCGGGGTACGACCTGCCATTGGCTTAACACCCCCCTATTTTCGAACATTTAGAGCTTAAAAACTTTTAAAGTTACCGGTGAATTTCTAAGTACAAAATTTTGAAGTGTAGCATTCCTTAAAAGCAAACGATTTTCCGAGATCAAACCTAAAAAACAGTTGGACTTAACTTTTGGGCATCGTGCCTCAAATTTTCAAAAATGATATTTTTTCTGATAATTTTTGTCGGATGCGCGGTACCAAAAAAAAAACATGATTCCAACACGATTTGCATTCTTAAGTCCAAAATTCGAACCTCCAGAGCTCCAAGTACAAATGGTCCATTTTATTTTTGGCGAACTTGGTGGTCGAATAACTAAAAAAGTTATCGACTTAAAATGATTCTGTTTTTTAGATAGGTAGCCCTAATGGGGGTCAATCTATGCACATTACTTATATTTCGCTGAAATGTCAGTAACGATACTAAAAAGGCGTTTGAAAATGTTCTATAGACTTAAAGGCTAAAGTTTAAAAAAAAAGTTTTCTCAGCCCCCTTATGTCCGATTTTGGATTTTCCAGAAAGAACAGATTCCCATTGCATCCTCTACCTGATATGTTTTGATCGAAGTAAATCGGTTCGGTAGTATTCACTCGGTGCAACAGTGTACTTTCGTGTTTTACCTTGAGCTTCAGTATCTTGTCGGAGTCATAGATACCCACCAGGAAATGTTGAAAAACTTTAATTTTGATAACTTCTAAAATATTTTATCAAACCTAGGGTCAGAATTGAATACGTATTTACCCTAGAGAAAAAAATAACCTAGGACTTTCAGATCGATCAGAAACTGACTTCATTTTATATCAGTGTGACCAAAAAGTCGAAACAGGTCAACTTGCAAAGTCCATCAACGGAAAACTTACCGGGGAAAACTTAATTTTGTACATCAATCGTGTTCAGAATTGATGGCGCTACGAATGCATCATGACTAGGTAGGTTTAAATCACTCCAAACATGTTTGATTTCATGCCAAAGTCGAGGATACATATGGTCCCTGACACTTTTTGCGAGGATAGAAATGGTCCCGATCAGGATACATCTGGTCAATTTGGTTTAGTACCTTATTGTATATTTGTATATGCACCATTAGTACAGCTGGAGTATTGGGATAACCCATCTGTTGCATGGAAGCACATACTTAGCATGACAGAGAACCACTCCACTATTTTATGATTCATTCAGCTGGTTCACTGGTCACCACTCCCATGCCAACTTGTCGCAGAAGAACCGGAATTCCGCACCGTCAGGGAGTCTCGAACCTACACTCCTATGGACGCGTTAACAACACGTTCATGATCACATGACAACATGATCCGCAAAGGCGTCGATCACCACACCACCAGTGTTCGAGGAGACTCATTCAGGGGGGGGGGGGGTTCCGGTCTACATTCACTACGCAGTTGTTCTGCCGGCATTATGCCCATCAGTCAGCATATCCCATGAGAGGCGCATCATTCTGTTGAACTTAGAAGTCTAAAGGCTAAGGGCGTAGTCTGGAGTCGTCGGAGGCGCCCGTTTCCCGCACCGGTAACAGTGCGAAGAACATGTGTTTTCCATGTTCCAAGGTTTGGCCTAATGACCGAAACATCCTTACTCTTGGTTGTCTGACGCATCCTTGTATCACTTCTCTCCTCTCTCTCACTCTCTTTTCTAAAATTATTGTCGCGCCACCTGCAGTTGTACGAGTGCATTGCAGTGCTTCCTGTACATATGCAGAATGTAAAATTAGGAATGGATTGTCAGTATGGAGGGAAATTTGGTGATTTTTTCCAACACGCTTTTGCTTCCCTGTATGCAGAGTAGGTTTTCAATTGCGACATTATATTTACAGTACACGCACCGAGAGCTTCACCATTTTTCCCTTCCCAGCAACCATTTTTTATGTTGTCCCAGATCTTTGACCAACAGTGTACAGGTATGGTTTCCAGGATCGCACTATGATAGCGCTGGGCCTTGTCGACGCACATCGATTGCCACTCCCTGGTCCGTGACCTTTGACCAACAGAGTAGAGGTACGGCTCCCAGGATCGTACTATGGCAGCGCTGGGCCGTGCCGACGCACATCGACTGCTCGCCGGCCATTGATTTATCGTGTTGCGTCGCACGGCCGCACGGTCGCACTTGTTGGACGCTGTGCGGCTGTTGCCGCTGGACGTGGCCTTCGGAGCGAATGATTGGTCGTCTGCCCGAGTAGTTCTGCCGTCGACATGAGAGCGCGCCGGGCGTCTCCACGCCGAGCACGACTTTGACCTATCCGCACGGCACAGATAAGCGGGGATTAATTATTCATGAAATAGGGTGGAACATACCACTTTCTGAACACTCAGTCGACATCCTTCTCCAGGAAGTATTGACATCCTGCTCCCTGATACATGCTTATAAAGTCTTTGTGTCTCCTTTCTAACAGTATCTCGTTTATAAGTGGCATGTGCATGCTCTTGACGAGGAATGGTGATGCGCGAACATTTCGCAATGCAATTTCAGGTAAAAGGATTGCATATCACGTTATATGGTGCATACTAGCAGTTTATAGCACAGTTATTATTCTCCCTATTTAGAATATAGCTCTTCTTAAATTGTGCATCTCAAAACAAATGACAGTTACAGTTATATGCACCTACACCACTGGCTCAAATTTGAGTCTGAAATAAATAAAAAAAATATGACAATAATTCCAGGGGTAGTTTCGTCATACTACCGTACTCGTTTCGACGTCTCACACCTAACGAAAAAAAACATTAGGTTTAGCCCTGCGGAAGAGTGTGCGGCCCGTGCTGCACCATCATGGTGCTGAGACTCGGGCCGGGGCGGACCCCGCACGCCGACCCGTCAATGTACCGCCCGACATTGGCCCGACTGAGTACCCCTCTGACGGAACGTGTGCGGCTCGACACCAGCACAGGGGAATGAGTAGTCTAGGGATAAGCTGCCCGTCTCACACTGGAGAGGTTGTGGGTTCGAGCATCACCTATCGCCACTCTTTTCCCGCAACCAATCGGGGTGAGAGATTGGCGACGCTACATGTCTCAACGGTCGACGTGTCGTAAAACCAATGACAACCGACACCAGCGCAGCCTGCATTGGCCAGCTCCGCTGGTGTTGCCGTCACCAGTCTGCCGGTGGGTGTTTACCGGTCGGCCGCGCCACACTCGGCACCGCCGCAGGAATGGCCGACAAGGGAACCCACGCTGGACATGTCATGACCGTGGATGGAATTGTGTAGACGCTTTGGCATGCGCGCCGGTCGTGGTGGGAGCTGAAGCCACCCACCCTGCCTATTTTTCGAAGATATCTCACAAATGGGAAGGAATATTATAATGAAATATTGTGACTATGTTGCAAATTGACATGAGTGCATCGTATGCAAGACGAGCTTTTTTTTTACAATCTGTAAGTAAATACAGGAACTGCGGGGTGAGAAGTCGACCTACAGACCTGCCACCCGACCGCCACAAAGGCTTCGTGGACGCAGTGGTTCGGCGCGCTGGCCAATCGGAGGACCTCATTTGACCCTGAATGTTAGGGTGGTATAATTTATGCCGCGATTCTAAGTTCTAAGGTAGGCTGATTGAAACCATTGTTCCCAGGGCCGGTGGCGGGTTTTCGTTTTATGTTAGATTTGGCGTACGCAATTGCCAAAAGTGCAAAAAGAAGCGATACAATTGTATTGTCAGCTGATAGATCAAACCACGGACGTCATGTTTTTTTTTCGTGTGGAAAAGTTGCGTTTATTAAATGCGTTCGCATCTCTCTATTTATGCTATTCATGCATTCGGGTGTGCAAAGTATTTGCCCCCTTAACAGGTGCTTCCTGGCTTGTTTGGACCAGTGTGTGGTAGTGTAAAACCAATGACAACCGACACCAGCGCAGCCTGCATTGGCCAGCTCCGCTGGTGTTGCCGTCACCAGTCTGCCGGTGGGTGTTTACCGGTCGGCCGCACCACACTCGGCACCGCCGCAGGAATGGCCGACAAGGGAACCCACGCTGGACATGTCATGACCGTGGGTGGAATTGTGTAGACGCTTTAGCATGCGCGCGGTCGGGGTGGGAGCTGAAGCCACCCACCCCCGCCTATTTTTCGAAGGTATCTCACAAATGGGAAGGAATATTATAATGAAATATTGTGACTATGTTGCAAATTGACATGAGTGCATCGTATGCAAGACGAGCTTTTTTTTTACAATCTGTAAGTAAATACAGGAACTGCGGGGTGAGAAGTCGACCTACAGACCTGCCACCCGACCGCCACAAAGGCTTCGTGGACGCAGTGGTTCGGCGCGCTGGCCAATCGGAGGACCTCATTTGACCCTGAATGTTAGGGTGGTATAATTTATGCCGCGATTCTAAGTTCTAAGGTAGGCTGATTGAAACCATTGTTCCCAGGGCCGGTGGCGGGTTTTCGTTTTATGTTAGATTTGGCGTACGCAATTGCCAAAAGTGCAAAAAGAAGCGATACAATTGTATTGTCAGCTGATAGATCAAACCACGGACGTCATGTTTTTTTTTCGTGTGGAAAAGTTGCGTTTATTAAATGCGTTCGCATCTCTCTATTTATGCTATTCATGCATTCGGGTGTGCAAAGTATTTGCCCCCTTAACAGGTGCTTCCTGGCTTGTTTGGACCAGTGTGTGGTAGTGTTGTGATAATCGAAAAATTTCATGGCTCTCCGAAAAAGTGAAATCCAAATGCTTGTGGATCTCTCGAAATTTTCCACTTCGCTGGGAAAAAATGAAACTTTATCGAGACATACTCGTTCTTTATGGAAAATCAAGACAAGCAAGCAACACTGTCCTGTGGCCTCCATTGATTTTGCCTCACCAGCATGTTTCCAATATCCGTCCGAATGTACCTTGACCACATCGTTAGCCAAAACGTGGCTCCCAAGCTGACATCACTGATCGATGGCATTCAGTAGATGTCCCTGAACAATCAGGACAACGACCTGGCCTGAAAATAGAAGATAAGATACCATTAGCCGACCGAGGTCACCCTTGCGAAGTAATCTGCACGCAGGTCCAGCGGCCGGCCAAGTCAGTCATGCGAACAACTCGCATGAGCTGCCGTCGTGTAGTTTCTGCGCGTGGAATTCCAACAGAATGCACGACCGAACATTTCCAATTGCAACAGAATGCCTTCTTTTTCCAACATGGCTTCTTGTGCCACTGCTGCTGCTGCATTTGCTGCAAATGGCCAGACTGCACACCACCGGCGAGCTCTCGCCGCTCCCGTCATACCTTCTGCCATGCACGGCTCCTCCCGGATGCTCTGCCGCGGCAGGCTGCTTTGGCCACGTGAAGGTCCGCGCTCCCGAGCAGCGTTGTCGCGCGCAGGCTCCGCTGGGGTAGTAGCGTCGCTACGTTAGGACCTGCTAGGGCGGACACGTGCGGCGACGTGGTGTCCCTTTGGTGCAACGGTGCCAATCCTTGTGGTGTCCCTGTGGTGCAACGGTGTCAATCCCATATGTTCTGAAGAATAAAACAGTTATGGGCGCTAGATAACCACTAGCAGTTCAGGCGCCCTTGAGCCCAAATAGACAAACAAGCAAATAAGCCCCTGTTGTGCAACGTTACTAATCCTTGCTATGTCCCTGTGACGCAACGGTGCCAATCCCTATGGTGGTGTCCCTGTGGTGCAACGGTGCTTTTGTGTAAAGGTCATCGGCTAAGCGATTAAGTCTGTGGCCGTGAGTGGCGTTTTTGCGGTGTTTGTCGATAACAATGCCGGTGCAGTGGTGCACTGTGCAGCCTATGGAAAGAAGGAAGGACGATTGTATCGTCCCTCCACCACCGTTTCACAGTCTGCCATCACCGAGCACGACACGAAAGCCAGCGTGCGGCTTGCTCCTTTGCGAACGTGACCGCATTGGAGATGGCTCTCCTGGGTGCAGTGAAACCCTCGCAGAGCCGTCCATTGCCCACCACTGCAGCGTATAGATGGGCTTCATTGGCTGTTCAGAGAGTTTCCGTAGGCTCGCCGTGCAAAGTTTATAAATGACTGTAATGAAGAGATTGCAATTAGCAGATGCCGGGATTCGCTGCGGAATGTCTAATCTCCCAATGACCGAGTTCTGCATACGCATTATAGCTCAGGATGTGGTTCCAGATGATTATATATATATATATATATATATATATATATATATATATATATATATATAGGCTGGTGTTCCGACCATTGGCATGGCTGGTGTTCCTGCCAGTAACACGACGTGTCGTTGTAGACGTCGTTTTCAAGTCATATTCGACTTCATTGGACTCTGGACACTTGCGATGGTATCGAACTGCGATGATTGATTGATTGATTGATTATTTGGGCTTAAGGGCGCATCAACTGCTACTGGTTATGTAGCGCCCAGAACTGCGATGAAATCGACATTATATTTTCACAGTCTGGTATTGTGGTGTGTAGCTCATGCAGGTTACGTGCATAACTTGTCACGTCGTGTTCGCTGACCGCGGGTCACGTGGGTGTCTGTAGGCGTGTGGTGCAATCGAGATACCGGGCCACTACTGCATGACTCGCACCAGATGCTTCGTGATAGAAAGTCGGAATCACCAAAACGATTGCCGCCTTGTTCGGGGTCGAGCGCGTTGCACAATGGTCAGCAGGACCTGACTAGATCGTGTCCGCACGACAACTGATGTGTCACGCTCGGTTGCGTGTATTCAACGGTTGTGACAGTCCGAACGACGTACGGAATTATAGCACGGATGGGCAGATGTTCCCAGCATTCGCCCACCGAGCGTGCCGCTCTTGACGTCGAGGGAGAGAGAGAGAGAGAGAGAGAGGGAGAGAGATGGAGAGAGATGGATGGAGAGGAGAGAGAGATGGAGATGGAGATGGAGAGAGAGAGAGAGGGAGGGGAGAGAGAGAGGGGAGGGGGAGAGACGGGAGACATGAGCTGGACAGCCTCCGACGGCGTATCGCTGGAGGATGTTCATTACAAGTATGGAAGTATAGAAAACGAGTGGCCTGTTCCGTTCACTGATGTCTGAATACTGAGCTGTGAACTGTGAGTAGTCGGCCGACAGCATTCCATTGATGGATCCGGCTTGATGTCTTATGCTGTTTTGACGTTTGTTGTCCTCGACCGTCGCCATGCAATTCACGATGGTGAGAATTGGTACGTCCCCACACGATTGGAACTTCATTGGAAACTCCGCCACAAGGTAAACGATTAGTCGATTATATCCAGAGCGCGTATGGCAGGCGATGAAAACTTGATGTTAGGAACTCCGTCGGCCCGGTGTTGTCGATGTCCGTCTGACCAGGCCACTCCTATATATTAGGCACGCATCTGCAGTTCCCGGACACCTTTCAGGTATTTCGGTGTCAAAAATCAACCACCTAGTTTTCCCCGTTTACCAACACTAGGTGTTTTTCAGCAGCCTCCATTATGCACTCACAGGCACCGCAAACATACCGATCCCGCTGCGACCACGCACTCGTTCGATACTCGTTGCAAGCTATTTTTTTTTGCACCAACCAGTATCTGGCAAGTAACAGGGAAGACCTGCTTGTCTGCTGTGGTTCCCCGTACTAATGCACAATCAGTGGAGAAAGCATGGCGGCGCTCGTGGCCTCAAGCAATCTGACTTCTGCTGATCGGGTCATCAGCGGACCTTGAACGGCTCACAGGTCTGACGGAAATCTTCCTGAGAGGATCACTATGCCGTCTTAGATCAGGGGCTGGGCAGAGACAGGAACAGGGATAGAGGTCGGTGGGTTCGTGTGGAATCTCTTCATTTCGGTACGTTGTCCAGTTCAATCAGTGAGTGGTTTGTTCACACTGCTATTGTGTGTGCTGCGGGACACTTGACGATAGGAGAGATACGATCCGTTGGTTCTCCTTTCATCCTCTCGCCATCTCCCGAGTGCGCAATAACCGTGCTTCCATTTTCGTGCGTTGCACAGTTGCCGTTCATGGTGCCCTGCCAAGATGCTCCGGATGCGCTACGCATGAAAATTGCGCAGTTCCCCGCAGTACCCAGCTTATTAAGCGGTGTTCTCGCGTCGCACCCTATCGATCTTTTCACATAGTGGTTTCCGTGTATATATATATATATATATATATATATATATATATATATATATATATATATATATAAAAAAAAAAATATAGACCTATGTGCACTACAATAAGAAACCTTTTTTCCGAAAGCTAACTGGAGCTACACAGGGTGAAACGTGCCCTACAGGCCTCACTACCTCCGTGGCGACTTACGTCACTGAACCCGAGAATCGACCCCGTAGTGGCCGACATATGCAAATGGGATGTTCTCGCAAACGAATTTCGAGCACGTGATCCGGAACACATGTCGACATTTTATAACAGCTACGCAAATTTTTTTTTACCGATGGATCAAAAACTGTCGGACTTCGGAGCTCCTTTGTAAGCGACGTGGCCACCAGATTGTTTACACTACTGAAACATGCGTCCGTTTACACATCAGAGCTGGTGGAAATTTATAAAGCATCGACTTTTATAGAGGTCGCGGAGAAGGAAAATCATGCAATTTTATCAGACTCCTTGAGCTTTCTTTTAGTACTGGAAAGTTTTAATCCGACGGCCCCTTTAGTATATGATATTATTCGTCGCTCGACTATATTAGATAAGGCTGGACAAGATCTTGACTTGAGGACTCGAGGTCGAATTGCTGTTGAACTGCTGAGCTAAGCTCCTTCGAACGTGGCCTTGTCGGCACTATGGACGGGAACCAGCACGGCGCCACGCCCTCCGGTGCTGCGCGCCCGCCGGCGGCTCCGAGCTGCCTGCGCCGCGTCCCGGCGCGTGCGCCGGGACGGTCGGCCGTCGGCGCGGCGGCGGCGGCCGGCCTGTGTGCCGGCGGCGGCGGCGGCGCGATGGGCGTGGTGGTGAGCCGGTGCAGCGCGCCCGAGCTGCCGTTCAAGGGCCGCTCGCTGGCCGGATGGCTGAACGGGCGGCGGGCGGACGCGGCCGGCTCAGCTGCTGAGGGCGCGGCGCCGGCCGGCGGCGGCGACGGTGCCGAGGGCGCCGCCGGCGGCCGGGTCTCGCCGCCGGCCGACCTGGACGGCGCCCTGCTGGGCACGGCCGCCGACCTGGGCGGCGGCTGGAGCCGGCTCTACGACCTGGCCAACCTGCGCTACTCGACCGCCGACGGCCGCACGCGCGTCTATGTGCCCGAGGTGCTGCTCGGGCCGGGCCAGGTGCGCCGGGTGCGACACGTACTCTGCGGTGAGCTGCCGGCTGCTGGCCACCCTCTGCTGCTGACCACACTGTGACTGCGGCTGTGACTGTGTCGCCGCTGTGTCGCCGCTGTGTCGCCGCCGCTGACCATCCTCTTTCGCCATTTAATGTGTTTAAGCGGCATGCTAAACGTTAAGCTTAATTAATCATGACGTGACTTTTTACAAATCAGGGGTACAGGCAGCTTCTTCTTACACACCTGCCCCACTCGCCCATTTGTGTTTTAACGGATGTTGGCTCGTTGCATGCGAGTTCAAAAATAGTCTTCGTAGTTATTGGTTATGCTTTCGGGAACGTCCGCCATGCGGTGCTCATGTTCCTGAAGAGGTGTATTAGGTTGAACTTTAATAGCCAAGTGGTGCTCGAGAGGGGTCGTCGATGCCCCCGGGTTCTAGTTCCCAGACCAAGGCCCTCAGACATGCTTTCAGAGTTGTACGTCAGTGTGCCAGATGCACAGGTAATGTTTCTCATCATCCGGTAAGAATGCGACGACATGCGTGCGACTGTAAAGTCCTGAACGTAAGAGGATAGGCAATGTTAGAGATTAAGCCAAGAATGTTGGCTCATGTTAGGTTCATAGTGGTAAATCACGTTAAGCCGGAAAGTAAGCTGGCTTCAATGAACTAATAGTGCGCATTCCCTTCCTTCACGCTCATTAAAATATCGCATGTAGTTTCCTTCTCGCGATATGTAAAAGGTGTAATGGAGAGGTTTCAACGGCATAAGAGAGCCGGCGGAGGGTGCTGCTCTGCCGGCATATGTCAGGCTCTGCTCATGTCTGCTCACGTGCTGGAGAACTACGGTCCAGGAGCAGCAAATATGTAGCTCTCGACTGCGGCATCGAAGGTGACATGTAACGAGGTCTATCGCGGAACTGCTCTTCACTGAGGTGAAACTAGTGTACCTTCACGCAGGAGGCAACATTCACCAAGTTATTCACTCGAGCCTATAGAGGTGATTGGATAGCTTTGTATCGTTTGATAGCAAGGTCATTTCAGCAATCAGTTTCGCATTCTGCACGAAGGCAACGCTTTCTTTTGAGCAAAATATGAATTTGATTTCACCACAATTCGAGGCGGTTTGGAATTGGATAAATTTAGGATATGATTAATATATTGTTGTAATTCTCATAGATTCAGGATGCGTTGGACCTGGTGAAGCCGTATACCAGAGAACATCTCGGTTCCTGAAGGGTGTTCGGCCCGTGCGTCTTCCGCATGGTGGTTGTCACTGGTGTATATCTTATATCACAATTACCACCAGCGGTCGCATCGTTCGGACGGACTACAATGGACAGCCCATTATTTCAATTAATTGTTATGGGCGCAAAATGACCCTAGATGTCGGCGCGCCCCTAAACTCCAATCCACCACCACCATTTCAATGAATTCTGAGTAGGAAAACGTCGCTTCGCAATCATTGCGTCTGTCACAGGTAAATCAGAACCAAGAGTCGAGGCCTGTGCAGTTGTGACTCACTGGCGAGCATTGGGGGAAAGTGCTGGGCGTTTCCTCACCACGCTCACTCTGTACACTTGGGTCACAGTGGTGCTTCATACTCATAGAGAATCTTAACCATTCATCGTCACCACCGCTTCAGAAGGCACTCTGGCTGATTGTGCGGCGAAACGTCAGAGCTGAAGGCAGCGAGAGGTAACCACACTTGCGAAGGGCGACAAAGTATCAGAATGTTACTCACACATATAGCGATCTTTACCGTCCGTCTAGTTCGAAATATCTGTAAATTTACCAAAATCGCTGCGGACCGCTCGTACGTTCGTTGCAATTATCAGCATAATGGAAAGTCGTTGGCGTTTGGGCAGCTTGTGGATGGACCGACGCTGGCGGGCGGCCTGTAGGTGGACGGACGCTGGCGGGCGGTCTGTGGGTGGACCGACGCTGGCGGGCGGCCTGTGGATGGACCGACGCTGGCGGGCGGTCTGGGGGTGGACTGACGCTGGCGGGCGGCCTGTAGGTGGACCGACGCTGGCGGGCGGTCTGTGGGGAGACCGACGCTGGCGGGCGGTCTGTGGGTGGACCGACGCTGGCGGGCGGGCTGTGGGGGACCGACGCTGGCGGGCGGTCTGTGGGTGGACCGACGCGGGCGGGCGGTCTGTGGGTGGACCGACGCTGGCGGGCGGCCTGTGGATGGACCGACGCTGGCGGGCGGGCTGTGGGTGGACCGATGCTGGCGGGCGGTCTGTGGCTGGGCCGACGCTGGCGGGCGGCCTGTTGGCGGACCGACGCTGGCGGGCGGTCTGGGGGTGGACTGACGCTGGCGGGCGGCCTGTAGATGGATCGACGCTGGCGGACGGCCTGTAGGTGGATCGACGCTGGCCGGCGGTCTGTGGGTGGACCGACGCTGGTGGGCGGTCTGTGGGTGGACCGACGCTGGTGGGCGGTCTGTGGGTGGACCGACGCTGGCCGGCGGTCTGTGGGTGGACCGACGCTGGCCGGCGGTCTGTGGGTGGACCGACGCTGGCGAGCGGGCTGTGGCTGGGCCGACGCTGGCGGGTGGAACGTGCGACGTCAGTAATGGCCTTGAGAAGAAGTAAACAATTCGCTGTGCGGCTTCACCTCGTGTATGCGCCCTTGGCTGTCAGTCTCATGGAACACTTGAGTAAGCAGTGCGTCTGGGACATGATAGTAGACGTTGACCCGTCCCGTCTCGGGGGGGGGGGTCTTCAACCGCCCCCTCAGGTTTTTCGCGGATAGTGGACGAACGGCGCGCGGCAGCGCTCCCAAATTTGGCATACCATTTCCCACATCAATTTGGCATGCTGTTTCAAAATTTTGAAGTCAGGTCATTTAGGGTCCACGAGTTAGTCATGGTCAGGTGAGAAAAAAGTTCAACCAGTCGTCACGCTTTAACGGATGCAGATATTTTAATGAAACTTCCAGCGTTTGCTTATCTTTAGGGATGCAACAAAACGTATGAGTGGATTTTTTGTTTGTTTTTTGTTTGTTTTTGACTACATAACGCGTATTTTCCAAATTGCAGTTCAAATAGAGGATTCTGGCTAAAGTAAGCATTTTTTTTATTAGGACAAGTTGACTTCCAACAACGTTTCTCGGTCTGCTCTACCCATTCGAAAAGGAAAATTAAAGAAAACTTGAAAACGCAAAGTTTTGAAATTTCAAAGAAATAAAATTTTGATTTTTGGTGACCAAGAAAAATTAAAGGCCTGGTTGATTTCGCTGTCCTTTTCTCATTGCAAATAAATTTGTTTTTTCGTATCCCAAAAATGTACTCCCCGGAGCCAAAACAAAATGTAAGTCGTGAAAAGTCGTGAAAATCTAGCCCCCCTGGTGACGTCACTTTTGTGGGAAAATTGTTTTGGGATGGACCCGGAACCTACTCGTCGAGAGGTTTCTGATGACACCTCTTGTTTTCGTGCGATGCTTAGTTTGGATTTTAGAGGGGGGGGGGTCAGGTCCTCACACCCCGAGACGGGGTGTGAGATCCTGACCGGAAAGACGGCGCGGGTTAAGAAAAATCCCAACCTAAGCAAAGGCAGCATCGTAGTGCATTTTAAGCACCATAGCATACCCAGGTCAATCGTTCATAGGCTTGTGGTGATGTCACGAACGGATAGACAAGTGCAGCATTTGGGGAGGATAGGAAAACGAAGAAAATGCCTGAAAAAAAACCGTCCAGGCATCCCATCCGTGTCACTCAAGGATAGCTCGTCATCTCCCATAAGTTGCTGGCCAGACAACCGGGAGTATGAAGTAATAATTTCACAAACTTATAGTCGTTTGATCCTTCAAAAGGCTGGGGTTAGGTACAGGAAAATAACAGGGCGAACCCAAGAGGGACAAAGGGGCCATCCCCCTCATATTTTCTGCGAAATTTAATGCTAACATAGTATTTTCTTGAAATCTAAGAACTTTGTGGGCTACATATTGTTTTAAACGAACTCGGCGAATGTTAGCTGTTCAACTCTGATGAGTTTTGTGAAATCGGATTTACATTTTATTTCCACAGACCGCGAGCCAGGCTTCTGGATTCGTCCCTGCAAAATAACCAAATCACCAAAAGTAATGAATTAGCTGGCTAAGGTTAATACATGTCGACTGCGTAAGCTATCGTGCGGTCACATGGAGAAAGAGTTGAGGTTGAGGCGATGCTCCGTAATGAGTCCTTCACATACAGCTGTAGTCAGAGGCACGGCCGAGGGGGACAGCCGAGCTGTAGTCAGAGGTTGAGGCGATGCTCCATAATGAGTCCTTCACATACAGCTGTAGTCAGAGGCACGGCCGAGGGGGACAGCCGAGCTGTAGTCAGAGGTTGAGGCGATGCTCCGTAATGAGTCCTTCACATACAGCTGTAGTCAGAGGCACGGCCGAGGGGGACAGCCGAGCTGTAGTCAGAGGTTGAGGCGATGCCCGTAATGAGTCCTTCACATACAGCTGTAGTCAGAGGCACGGCCGAGGGGGACAGCCGAGCTGTAGTCAGAGGTTGAGGCGATGCTCCATAATGAGTCCTTCACATACAGCTGTAGTCAGAGGCACGGCCGAGGGGGACAGCCGAGCTGTAGTCAGAGGTTGAGGCGATGCTCCATAATGAGTCCTTCACATACAGCTATAGTCAGAGGCACGGCCGAGGGGGACAGCCGAGCTGTAGTCAGAGGTTGAGGCGATGCTCCATAATGAGTCCTTCACATACAGCTGTAGTCAGAGGCACGGCCGAGGGGGACGGGGCGTACACGCGGCCCTCTAGCAACCAAAGGTACACTAAATCAAGGAAGAAATTTAGACATTTTCAGCATGCAAAACCAGAACCGAGAAGCAAATCGGTCTATTTCATATTTTTTTCTGGACATCCTCTTATGAAAATTCTGGCTACACCCCTGGCTGTGGTGAAATGCTCTCAAACACCGGCTTTTATACGTCTGTTGGTGGTGATGCCCCTCCCAAGGTCCACTGTATGCCGGGAGGCAACCTCCCAAGAAAGCCGCTCGCATTGGTAGCCATCAGCCCGCGGAGGGGGAAGCACAACCAGTAGTTTTCCCAAGCTAGACCAACGTGAGCGGCTAAGAGCACAGGAAAAAGTCCCTGCGTCAAGGTCTGATACAATTTTTAGATTCCAAGTGGCATAATCAAGTTCAGCCTGGTAACTGAGAGGTAATCCGGCTCCGCCTGGTAATTGTTATGACATTTTTGCTCTTAGAAGTGATGCTATAGCTCTGGACGTTGCATTCTTCAAACTCGCCTATAAACTCCCTTCCAGGCATCTTCTGGAGTGAAGAGTTCCTAGTGGAGGAAAGGCGATGATATCTGAAAATTGTTGGTGGTGGTGGTGGTGGTGGGGCACAATGTCAAACCCAAATGGATGGGGGAGGGGCACACTATGGATGGATGGATGGGTAGGTTCCCATGTTAAAAGCTGAAATGACGGCTGGGGCACAGCTAGTATTGCGGGGCACTTGCCCCCTAAAAAGTATATAGAACAACATCGATGTAGTGAAGGCCTTCGCCACGAAGAAGTGCGATGTGCCGCCGATAGTAGATGGCATTATCATTGGGAGGCTTTGTGAACAAATCCGGTCATGTGCAGGGGATTATCTAATCTCATGTATATGCAGTAGAAATCCATCTCAGCAACCCGACCCGACCCGACCCGATCCGACCTAATCCAATCCGACCCGACCCGACCCGACCCGACCCGACCCGACCCGACCCGGCCGTCACTTTTGAAATGTTGGCAAGGTTTTTCTGTGGCACTTCAAGGTCTGCTTTTTGGGAGCAATAGTCCGCGTTTTATGCGCTATTCCAGCATTCATCACAATATTTTCGCTGATTCGCATCATCTGTTGAAAGAAAGGTTTTGTGGTTGTGCTTCTAGTTTACCCCTCAGGCAGCTGTGTGAATTCAGCCCCAGATCACGTGGTTATGTCGTCACGCTGCCTGGTCTGCGTTCTCCACGGCCAGGCGATTGCGTGGTCGGTATCCGTCAGATGCAGTGTGCTATGCTGGGCGGTCTTGTGTGGCGTGCACCGGGCGAAAAAAAAAGTTGTAAGACAAAGAGAACCATGTCGCACCGTGGCAACTATATATAACTCCACGCTTCGGCACGGCGCACGTAAGCGTGAGACTGCGGGTTGAGCAGTGGCGGCAGGCGGCGGTCGGCGGTCGGCCGTGACGTCGGCGGTCACGTGTTGTGCGGCCGGACAGTGACGGCCGTCACACGGCGACATCGATCCGGGCCGCAGTCAGTGTCGCCTGGCTGGCCGGTCCGGGTCGCCATGGTGACTGGGCTGATGATGTCCTGCCGCCGTCGCCGCCGCCCTCGCAACTTTGCCGAAGTTCTGCCGAAGTCATGCCGAAGTCCTGCCGAAGTTCTCCCGAAGTCCTCCCGGTGGTCGTTGGTCAGCATCATTGCAGCCCTGTGCACGAACCGGTCTGCGAATCATCGCTCTGACCTTGTTCTACCGAAAAATATCAGCTTCAGCGGTCCGACTATAACGCTTTTCACAGGCTTATAACTTCGGGACGACTGCCCTAGTATCGCGGAGTAAGCACCGACATGCACTCCATGCCTGCGGTCTTATATTCAGTTCGCCAGGTTCTGGCACGCACTTTTCCACTACACCATTATATATCGGATGATGTTTGGAGTGTTGACACTTATACAGTAAGCCCGTTTGAAACACAGTTTTCCAGCGATATAAGTGCGCTTTACGCGTGGCCTTTTACTGCTAATCTACCCGCAGTTCGGTGCGACCGGGAAAAATACGGTTTATTATTTAGTATGAAACGACGCGCTTACATCGCAACACAGGCTGACGTAATTCAATATTTCACTGTCGCAGTTATTCTTTGGTTTGTCGAAAGTCGCAAGAACATGTGTGAATGTACCAAGAGTAATTCTTGTTCAGCACACTCCCAATAATAAGATATGCAGCTTACTTGATCTCGCTCGTGATGTGTCTCCAAAGGGCGTCTTACAGTTGTGTGCAAGAGCGTAGGATGACAGTCACAGGTGGTAGAGAAGTTTTGTTTCCGGTGTCATTCTTTCCAATCAATTCCCACAATAAATAGGTTTAACATATAGGCTGATTAGTACCTTTGATAAATAGGTTCCCATAGCTTAAAAGGGTCCCCTATTAAATCTGAGCACCATTGATGTGCTTGGTGTTTTTTTCCGGTCAGATCCTCACGCCAAATGTGGGGGAGGGGCGGGGGTCTATATCTCCCCTCTAATTTCCATCTAAGGGTTGCAGGAAAACAAAATTGATGGGACCGGAGAGCGCTTGAACAAGTATGGCCTGAAACCACCCACCAGAATTGCATCCCAAAAATGGCGCCATAGGGAAGTCTATGTGACGACGACTGACAGCATGCTTTTGGCTCTGGGGAGTTTATTTTGGGGGGAAATTGGACGAATAAAAATTATATGGTATCAGAAAAGACAGCAAAATCGGCTATGGCCATACAATTTTTGCCGACCTTAAAATCGAAGTTGATTTCTTGAAATTTCAAAATTTTGGGTTCCATTTCCTTTGATTTTTGTTTTTCTTCTCATGGGTAGGACTGACCGCAAGACGTTTGAAGCCAACTTTCTCTCACAATAAATGCTTACTTTAGCCAGAATCTTCGATTTTAGTCCTTATGGGTGAATATGCAAATCATCAAAAACGAAAAATAAAAAGTTCCTCTGATGCGTTTCGTTTCATACCTAATGATAAACAAACACTGAAAGTTTCATTCAGATATCTTTATCTGCTAAAGCGTGACGACTGGCTGAACTTTTCTGGAGGCGACCTCACTTGATCTTGATTAACTCGTTGACTAGGTGACCTGACCTTAAAATTTTCACACAACATGCCAAATTGGGGTGGGAAAAGGTATGCCAAATTTCGGCGCGCTACCGCGCCCTGTTCGTTCCCTGTCGGTGGAAACCCTTGGGGGGGGCTATCAACCGCCGAAAAGGAGTTGATAAGATAATATAAAGATTAAATGCTTATTCTGGAAAGAATATTCGATTTTAGATCTAATGGGTAAATATGCAAAACTAATGCTTCATAAAAATGAAAAAAATCGAGCATTCTTCTGGTACGTTTTGTTGCAGCACTAAATATCAATAAACGCTGAAAGTTTAATTCACATATCTTTATCCATTAAAGCGTTACGACTGCTTGAACTTTTTTGGAGGTGATACTTGACCTTGAATAACTTTGTGACTTTACATGACTATACCTCAGCATTTTCACACAACATGCAAAATTGATGTGGGAAAAAATGTGCCAAATTTCGGCGCGCTGCCTCTCGCCGTTTTTACTCACCACGGAAACCTTAGGGGGCTGGGTTGCAAAATAACCCCCCGTGACTCTGAATGCTACCATAGGGTTAGCGTTATGCAGTTGTCGATGGTCAAGTTGAAATAAAAAGTTTTGTAATCGACATGTACGCAAAAAGAGAACTGGGAATGCTGAAATATATGGATGTTCGACTACCATTGGATTTGGGTTCCAGTGGCAGGGGTCACCATGGAGCTAGCTGCTACCGTCGGGTGATTCGAATTGAAAGTGAAAATGTCATGGATGCGCTGCACTGACACTTTGTCTGACCGCTGTATGAAGCGCGAATCAGGTCGTGACCTCGGGCTCGGGTCAGGTCACTGCCCGGTAGCTCGGGTTTGATCCTTTGATCGGGCCCGACCCCCACCCCAGGCCCAGGTCAGGCTCCAAGCCTGGATTCGGATTGGGTCGCTGCCCAGCCTTGACGAGGGGCTGGGCAAGTCGCACTGACGAAAGCTTGGATGGACTGAAGTTCAGGTGCAGTTGACACCTGGTTGACACGGAACCGTGACGTTGCACGGGGGCGAGTCCGCTACACGTCTGACGAGTCCGCTCCACGCGTCACGAGTGTCGCGGGCAATTGTGATGGAAATCAGCTGGCGGCTTCCAGCTTGTCACTTTATTCACCGGTAACCCATAGTTAACAGGCGCGTTAATTGTTGAACGGACTTGGTGTGAGGGCTATGACTATTGCACAAATCACCAATCAGACTGGTGCCTTCAAATACTAGGCTGGGGCCGGCGCGTGCATAAATCAACAACCATGATGGTGCCTTTTGAGATGAAGATGTACTTTGAATTAGAACACGCACAGAACATTATCGAATACACCCAATGATCAAAATGTTCCTCATGGCTAACAAGCATGGTGCAGCTGGGAGAGGCACTAACTTAGGGAATCTCGACGGGATAGTCGTGGGCCGTATGAATGGACGCGACTAGATAGTCGTGGCCGTATGAATGGACGCGACGAGACAGTCGTGGGCCGTGTGAATGGACGCAATGGGATAGTCGTGGGCTGTATGAATGGACGCGATGAGATAGTTTTGGGCCGAATGAATGAACGCGACGAGATAGTTGTGGACCGTATGAATGGATGTATGAGTAATGTGTCAGTTACTTAGCAATTTACTCGACAGAAATGTCGGTTGTGTGAAGCTTGTTTCTCTCTCGGCGTTGGCGTTCAGGGCCTATTTTAAGCCAAAATCATTAGGGATAACTCCGCGGCAGCACCCTGCCCGTTGCTCCAATAAAAAAGCAGGTATCAGCAGTAAAACAGTAAAAACTCAACATTTCAAGTATGTGCAATTCCATGTCACCCATCTATGAACTCTTGCCAAGGAATTTTGGCTGGGGGACGGGACGCCCATTGAACCGCGGGACCATGGGTGTAACCCCGGGGGCCACGCCCCCGTTTTTAATGAAAACTGGCGATTTTTTCCCCTCAATTTCTTTCGTGTCCTCCAAACCCCTATCTGAGTATGATCGCGGCAAAATTATACTTATCCATTTATAAAATGAAGCTATCTATGCAAGATATTTACCAAAAATAATACAAACCGATGTTGCCCAATATGCCGGATCACGATATCCCTGAAGGGGGGGAGGGCCCATATGGCCCCGGACTGGCCAAGCAACTTATCGCCTCAGGCTGAAGGTTTGGGCCACAGCCCAGTACCTGCTGGCCTGACCAGCAGGGATCAAGGGGTGGGCGGCGCTGAATCCTGGTCGGAGGAATCTCTCTCTCCCGGCCGGGTGACGGCGTCGCCTGTCCCGTATAGCTCCTCGAGCGCCTGGCGTCCTCCCGTCCGCGGGGCCAGGCGTCCCCACAGTATGTTCCCTATGTGATGGGGCATCCGAGGAGTTGAAACAAAGGCACACTGTGTGGCATCAACTAGCAACAAAAGAAACTATCCTGGTCCCTCTCGTAGGGGCCAGACAAATAGTTATTCTGCCCCTCGAATTTTTTGGAGGATCTTTAGAGGTCAGACGAGATGCCTCGCCTCGTCGCCCTCCAACGAGACGGGTGCGACCGATTTGGGAAGATCCTGCACTGTGAGAAGTTGAGGGACGGTTTCTTGATGGTGGAGTTCCCGCTGGCGGGAGACGCGGAAACCGCACTACAGATATATATATATATATATATATATATATATATATATATATATATATATATATATATATATATATATATATATTATCCATTCCACTGCGGGGGCAAAACCTGCGATTGCTGTGGGCAGTGCCCCGCAGCTAACCTGTTTAAATAGACTCTGTAATGGCATTGGCCTCTGTGTATCCTGGCAGATGTAACACCGCACCTTTTGCTGCTGCAGGTATCAAATGTCCGATCTGCAACAAGTTCGTGCTGCCAGATGACGTGGAGTGCCACATCGTCATGTGCCTCACCAAGCCGCGCATCAGCTATAATGGTACGTTATAGCTGCCTCAGCCTCCGATTAGGCCCGGAATCGCGCCTAATCGGAAGGCTGCGGGAGGAGGCTCACGTGCGTGGGAGCACATCCCCCAGTGTGCTCCCAGTTGTGTCCGGCCCCGCCCTAAGCCAGCGTCAACTTCAATCAGAACCATATTCACCGCAATAACATCGGCAGAACGAGAAGAAAAACGAACACGTATAACGGGTAAGATAAATTATTCGAATCGATTGGGTTGCCGGATTGGATGGTCGATTGGGTTGCTGGATTAGGTGATCGATGAGATTGAAGTCGACAATGACGTAGCACATACTAGTTGCCGTTACCACACCACCTCCTTGAGTCAAACCCGAGAAGAACAAAAGCAGAGCATTTAAACAGAAGTAGCTTCGTACCGATCGGCTACGCACATGGGGAGTCAGCACGGCCGTCAATTGCAGCTGCCGTCAAGCCGTCAGCGGCGTGTGTTCGATTGGTGCATAAACCACGCGAGCGAGACAAGTTGCTCTCTTTCCGTCAATAGCGTCGTCGCTTTGGCAACACTGGTTTCATCTCATTGGCTGGGTTCAAATAGCTAAGCCAATCAACAGCCTTCCCATTGTCAGCAGGGGTTGACGAAAACACTGAAAACGCTATTTGACCAGTCCTCACACTCCGGTGTATTAAAACAGCGCAGCTAAGTTTGCATTTTACCGGGGTGAGGTAAACTAGTTGTCGGATTGTCATAACAATATTATCGCCACGAGCTGATGGCGTTCTGAAGCAACGCAGTTCATGAAATCACAAGACACTGAAAGTTCTTGTGATATCGTAGTCAATTTTGTCGCAAAATCTTTGAAGATTTGAAGAACATTCTGGAGCTATTTATGCCATTTCCGTGCGTAAAATTCGTCCAATCTATTAATTATATTGCTTAGGTTTAGTCCATAATGTAAAAATGAAGTTTTTTTTTTCTCGCATGTCAATACTCTTTCTTGTTTCCTTGAAGATTGAAATGTTTATGTAGAGCATTTCAATATTCAAGGAAACAAGATAGAGCATTGTTTATCGCCTTCCTTGGCAGTAGTTTATACAGCTCCAACCGGAGTGGGAACTGGGAAGCCAAGAAACGCCGTCCGGGTCCGGCCATTCTGGGCATAATGGTTTCCTTCATTTGGCGAGCAGGCCATGGTAGTTTCCTTTCTTTGGTGAGGGATTTTCTTTAGAAGCACACTTCCTATCCAGGTGGAAGCATGAAGTGTGCGTTAAGTTCTTTAAATTCTGGGCGAAAGTGTCCCTGATAAGATATTTCATTCAGTTCCTCGGGATCATGCCAAGCAAATGGATGAAACGAAGCCAAGCAATAGGGACGTTTAGTCTAGGGGTAAGTTGCCCGTCTCACAATCGAAACGTTGTGGATTCGAGTCTCACCTGTCGTGCTCTTCGCCCACGACCAATCGGCGCGAGAGATTGGCCACGCTACATTACTGCGTGGCCATGTGTCATACATTGCTACATGTGTCGTAAAACCAATAACCAACCAACCAAGCCAAACAACCGATGGGAAATTTTGAAACGCGGATCTAGCTAGACGATTTTGAGTCGACTTGGAGGGCAGATGAGGATGAAAAGACGCACCTTTTTAGCAGACGAAGACAGCTTATTGGATTCGGATAACTTAAAGGGCACGATCATAACTCTGGGGGTGAAAACAAAACTTTCAATGTAAAATGTTCGATTTCTTTTGGAATCCGTGAATGAAGGTCAATTTTATACCAAGCCAGGCCATCTAAGAGGGCATGGACCATGTGTGTTGTTTTGTATACTTTTGACGGAAAATGCTTCCTTAATGTTGGCTTTGCCCCGCCCCACATTAGTTAAGATTTTAACGTGGGATCCTATGGAGTGTGCCCGGTCTCTCCCAATCCATTTGGGCCTGCCCATTGCCTTCGTGTATATTATGCCCATATCCGAATATCAGGCTCGAGGGTAATACCTTTATCAATATCTTCACGGCTATTGGTGTTATTGGTTGGAATATGCCGTAATCTTGAGAAAACAATGCCCCTATATGGGCTCCTGCCCTCTGGATCTGCGTCTGGGATTCGTTCTCCAAAGTGCAAAGATTGTAACATTAAGGCTATGGAATGGCATAAACAAGTCCGCCTAGAACCAGTAATCAAAATCCGTGGCGGCGCCCATCCTCCTCGTAAGAACAGGTGGTTCTACTTCCGCCCCACCCTCTCCACTTTCCTGATGTGACCAATGTTTTCCGGCGGAGAGGTAAATAACTGAATAGGAGAGTGCAGACTACGGCGTACCCACCAATCCGCAAAGGGGATTGAGCGGTTGTCCCCTGGAGGATACATCTCCCCGTACACCCTACCATTGACGAAGGTAGGATTTCGCCAGGGAGGCATCACTCCTCCGGATGGGCGGCTCTTGGTCCAGAACGTTTTGACGTGGTGCACTCCGATCTCCCAGAGGGGCACCAGTTGCTTTTGTCCGAGGAGAGCCTTTCGCTGGATTTTTTTTTAGGGGTACCTTCGAACCTCCCAGAGGGCCGTCGTTCCCCAGCCGAGGAGCGCGCTGGGCTGAAATACATCGAATGAGGGGGTACGCTGGAACCTCAAGAGTCTTTCGGGTCTTAAGGGGCGCCACCTTCGTTTCATTCCCCTTCGATCAACCTTTGCAGCATATCCTATCTGGCAACGCCACTACCTCTCGACGATTTGCTACGCTATGCTACCACTTTCCAGTTGTCTGTCCCATCGGAGAGACGGGCGGGCTCCCTCTCAGATGTCTTTATTTCGCACCACAATTTCTGAAAGGAGCATCATAGACCAGCAAGGAAAGAACGGAAGTCCTTTGATTAATCATGTATCGTGAAAGCCTATGCAAACCTCCTGCAGTGGTTGAATCAATTGGGAAAAGGCAAACACGAAATGTGTACCCCGAACTCCCACAGACTCGCGGCTTAAAATCGACCCCATAATGTGTTTTTACTTAACGTTCACTAAGTGTCAGGTTGGTACTGCTGATGCGCGCAGATGAAAGGCGCAGACGCGATGTTTCCAATTCAGGTATGTCTGATCTATGGTTGGAAAATGGGCTTTGGAATATAAAATGATTTAGGTAAGGTTATACTAAAAATAACTAATGAAATATAAATATAATTGAATAAAATATATATTCAGAAATGAATAAAAATAACATGAACATGAAAGTAACTAAAAAAGAAAAGGTCATTACCTCGTTTCCTGCCCACTACCAAGCAACAATGGTTGTTTATGTGGAAACTGTAATAACTGATTGACAATTTGAAGAAACCAACTCTTATTAATATTAAGTGCTATATGATAAAGGTTTTTAGTTCACATCTTGAATGTTTTAGTTGATGCAAAGAATGACATGGAAGGATCTAAAGCGACTAGTCGGGGAGCAAATTGTCTGTAAAACCGCCTATCGTTGCTGGTCAGGCTCGGGGTAGTACTTTTATCAATATCTTCACGGCTATTGGTGTTATTGGTTGGGATATGCCGTACGTGTGAGTTGTGTGATGGGATATATTCGGATAATTCCAGGAGCAGGAAGTGAGACTGGTGATTGGTGTCGTGCCGTGTCGGCCAACCTAGGAAGTGAGGCACAATTAGGGGCTGTTGAAATCAAATGCCTATCGTTGGGGTAAACTTACGTTACAAAGCACACATCCAGGTTGCGAGAATAACGCATAAATATCCGTTTTGTTGTTGTTGAAAGCTTTGCGCTGCCGTAGCAAAATTGCGATGCCTTATATCTCGCAGGAATGCACCTCTGTGTCCCTCTGTGGGTGCACATGCACCCAGTGGCGCACCTAGGATAGTATTTTCTTAAGCATTTTGTCAATGGGTGGCCCTGGGATGGACGAAACTTTCTGGTTGTTTTGTGGTTTGGAGAATGAAGTTTTCTTCTTTTTTTATGGGAAATAATAATTTCCCAGAAAAGAGGGATTGGGCCCATTTAGTGCATGCGTACGTGCACTCAAACGCTTTGTACACTCGTGAAATGTTTCTGAAAATTTTTAAGTGCACCCCATCCCCATCCCAAACTGAACACCATTACTGGTTTTTTGCCCCTCCGACTTCCAGAAAATTCCTATGGCATGGCAAAACATAATTTGTGCCCACCAATAGTTTGGAGGAAGTGATGGCCTGTGTAGGATTTTGTCGGGGCCATTCTAGTTCTCTATTTCTGTGTTCTGCCTTGCATTCTTCTTTGTACTTCTGGATTTAGTTTTTTTAATGGAGAATATGCACATGAAGACATGGCTGATTATTGATTCACATGTGCCAGATAATTGCACACCATCTGCACCATTACATGGAACAAATACAATGGTATTGAGGTTGTATACAGACTGCAGAGTGATCCGGACTTCAGCATCTGTTGTCGTCTGGGATGCATCCTAGCAAGTTGGCATCTCATTTTCTGTTCCACTCCTGCATCGTTTTAAATTGTTCCTGGAGCTCTCATGATCATTTAAGAAATGTGTTGGGTTGTTCACGACGCACTTCATGCACGATCACGGCTATTGGCGCCACCCACACTGTTACGCCGGTGGGGCGCGGAATTGGGAAATCTCACGATCAGCTGAAATAACAAATGTGCATTATCCTGAATGATGTTGCCAAGTTGCTGTGGTTGAACAAAATATGGCTAGACGAGATGAAGATGACGTGAGGTGGATCTCATTATCAGCAATAGGTCCGAATATGTGATAGGCCCTCCGAGCATCACATATCACAATTATCACTATTACTCTTCTTTATCACAATTATCACTATTGACTCTTCTTTATCACAATTATCACTATTGACTAATGACGTAAAGCTGGGACCGTTAGTTAGGCACAGTTCTTCAACTAACATCTGGCAATGTAAGGAGTGAATTTTTAGAAGTACATAATTATTTGAATGGCAAAAGTAAAAAAAGACATTTCTAACGTTGGTCACACCAAGTGTTGTACTTGCAGTGCTTTGGCGCCTGGACCTATGCAGCGTCACGGGAGCCACACTCAGTGTCGGACTTGTACACAATGTTGGACTTGCAGTGCCCTGACGCCTGGACCTGTGTAGCGTCACACTCGGGTAGTGAGAGTTACACCCGGTGTCGGACTTGTCCACAGTGTGTGCCCTGACGCCCGGACCTGTGTAGCGCCACACTCGGGCAGTGAGAGTCACACCCGGTGTCGGACTTGTACACAGTGTGTGCCCTGACGCCCGGACCTGTGTAGCGTCACACTCGGGTAGTGAGAGTCACACCCAATGTCGGACTTGTACACAGTGTGTGCCCTGACGCCTGGACCTGTGTAGCGTCACACTCGGGCAGTGAGAGTCACACCCGGTGTCGGACTTGTACACAGTGTGTGCCCTGACGCCCGGACCTGTGTAGCGTCACACTCGGGCAGTGAGAGTCACACCCGGTGTCGGACTTGTCCACAGTGTGTGCCCTGACGCCTGACCTGTGTAGCGTCACACTCGGGCAGTGAGAGTCACACCCGGTGTCGGACTACACAGCCCACCTTAGCGCACACTCGGGCAGTGAGAGTCACACCCGGTGTCGGACTTTACACAGTGTGTGCCCTGACGCCCGACCTGTGAGCGTCACACTCGGGCAGTGAGAGTCACACCCGGTGTCGGACTTGTACACAGTGTGTGCCCTGACGCCCGACCTGTGTAGCGTCACACTCGGGCAGTGAGAGTCACACCCGGTGTCGGACTTCTACACAGTGTGTGCCCTGACGCCTGGACCTGTGTAGCGTCACACTCGGGCAGTGAGAGTACACCCGGTGTCGGACTGTACACAGTGTGTGCCCTGACGCCGACCTGTGTAGCGCCACACCCAAATACACCCCCCCCGACCTGTGTAGCGTCACACTCGGGCAGTGAGAGTCACACCCGGTGTCGGACTGTACACAGTGTGTGCCCTGACGCCTGGACCTGTGTAGCGTCACACTCGGGCAGTGAGAGTCACACCCGGTGTCGGACTTCTACACAGTGTGTGCCCTGACGCCCGGACCTGTGTAGCGTCACACTCGGGCAGTGAGAGTCACACCCGGTGTCGGACTTGTACACAGTGTGTGCCCTGACGCCTGGACCTGTGTAGCGTCACACTCGGGCAGTGAGAGTCACACCCGGTGTCGGACTTGTACACAGTGTGTGCCCTGACGCCTGGACCTGTGAAGCGTCACACTCGGGTAGTGAGAGTCACACCCGGTGTCAGACTTATGGGCGCTAAATGACCTTATAGTCGGCGCGCCCTTAAGCCCAAATAATCAATCAATCAACCGGTGTCAGACTTATACACAGTGTGTGCCCTGACGCCCGGACCTGTGTAGCGTCACACTCGGGTAGTGAAAGTCACACCCAGTGTCGGCTTTCTACTTTTCCGGTCTGAGTTCGAGGTTTTTGGCGTTCGATTATCGGAGTGTATCTTTTTTCTACTTTTGCGTAGCACTTCGGTTGTCCCCACATAACTGAAACGTGATAACTAGTATTGCTTTTTAATAGGTGTATATGACGCCCAGGCCTTACCTTCGGGCTCGGAGATGAATAGGTCTGCCCTCCCCAATACCCCTGGCCCCCACCAAAGTTATTGGCGGGTTCTGGCACAGAACTTACCTGGTGTTGCTGGACGCATAGATACTTTCCAGGATTCACATATTTGGAGCACTGACTACGCCTGAACTTGTGTGTACGCGGTTGTGCTTACGTGTGACATCGCTCTGAGGGCATACGGTGAGCAGGTGACCAGTCATTATTGCCAGAAATATCTAGGCATCATTCTCCATATAACAAATATACGTTGTTGTTATACGAGTGTGGAACGTTGTTACGCACTGGTCAGCAATTGTACAGCATGAGTGCGGACTGCACCCACGTGCGTCCACGTTTTGCAAGAGTCACGCCTGCAATCAGCTCGATTGGTGTCGGCGATTCGCCGTGGTCGGGTGAGATTTGGGACACACGCGGCACCGTATTCGGCGCTGGCGCCCCATTTGATGGCAGGCGCGTGATACATGAGTGTGATTCGGGCGAAATTGCCCGCACTTCCAGCAAAAGCGTCACTCAACACCAGGCGCATGTCCAAGACTTCAGTGCCGGATGCATAATTGCCGAAATCGATGCGGCTTGTGAGTGAAGTGTCTTGCACCATGCACCTTTTATCAGATTAGCCGGAACGCGATGCAGTTACTCAGAAGGGAAGTCTTGGTGTTTGCTGGAATTGCTCGGCATTAAAGGTGTGCCCGCTGGACAAATTAAATTACTGGTGTTCGTTGTACGAAACGCAAATATATTTACGTGAAAATGACTCGCCTGTATATAAAATATTATCAAAGGAGATAAGACGTCACATTGCCCGCCCCCCGCACGAAACCAACTAGGGCTGATTTGGTGACCTTCCTGTTCGCGAAGCGACCACGAAGTACCTTGTGGTATACGATGTTTGTTCATTTTCGGGTTTTGTTGGAGAAGGAAAAATGTATGATCCAAACTTGTGATCCATGTGTGCAGTGCTATTTTGTATAGCACGTAGAGCATTCCCTTGAAGGACACAACACTCCTAGAACAGTATTCATCAATATTCGGTACGCATTTGACAAGGCACCAGATCGGTTGCGCGCACGTTTGTTTCCGTTTAAACCCGTCTATGTGGTGCAGCGTGTACGCCACCACCCCACTGCATCCACACACCAGCAGCGTGTTATTGAGTCGTCCGACGCATCGGACAGCCATCTGAGTGGGTCGGCTAAGCCGGTCGAGCCGATCGTCGTGCCGTTTGTCCTGATGACTGGGTTGCGTGTCGCGGGTGACGAGCTGCCACACCGGCTGTTGGCCGGACGTCGATCAGTTCACGTCCGGTGTCCACTGCCTCCTCGCGCTCACCAGGAGACTGGCGGCGGCGGTCGATAGTGGGCCGACTAACGACCGTGGCATGCAGGCGACGTCGACGGGTACACATGCGCGAGGAATTTTGTCGACTTGACGACGTCCCCGGCAGAGAGCAGCGGCGACTTGAACCGGTCCTAGGCGGAATTCAGTCCCAGTGTGGTGGGTTTTGGCGGAAAACGGTCCGGGAATCCTGGGCGTGACGTTTGTAAAGCAAGTGGTCGTCTGTGAACTTGTTTGTAGTTGTGTGAGTAGTGCAATTTGTGTAGAGTAAGTTTGTAAAGCAGAACGTTTGTAGCGTAGTTTTGGAGAGTGTTCTGAGTCGTGCCACGTCTCTTTTAGTTCCCAGCGTCTTCAGTCAGCTGACCTGACCTGATCTGAGCCGCGCCTCCTACCGAACTTAACACTCCCCGACCCAAATTTTCTCACCAGGCCACTTATATCTCCTCCCTGACCCCGATCTTATGTCACTTATGTCTCATCCAGTGGCCCCCATTCTGTCCTGTGACCCCAGCTTCATGACAAATCGCCGGTCTCCTGCCTGACTCTTCCGTAGTCTCTGTCCTCCGCTGAGACCATAACCTTCCGCCTTGATCTCCAGCCTTCTGTCTCGACTCTGCCGAAGCCATAGCCTCCTGCCATGAACCGCAGCCTTCTGCCTGACTCTGTTTAGACCATGCCCTCCTGCGATGAACTACAGCCTCTTTCCAAGACCCTATCCTGCCATGATCTCCAGCCTCCTGCCGTGATCCCCATCCTCCTGCTTGGCTGCCGTGATCCCTATCCTGTCGATACCCCAGCCTCTTTCCGAGACCGGGGCGCTGTATGACCGAAGCAGTCGATGCGCCCCTAAGCCCAAATAACCAACCAACTCTTGCTGAAACCCTATCCTTTGCCGATTCCATAGCCTCTTGCCTTGATCCAACCCCCCGCCACATACCTGCCCTGAGTGTATGATTGCACAGCACTCATACATTACACGCAAAAAACAGTCCGATAATTTCGCTGTCTTAACACGCGCCCTGGAGGGGGGGGCGAAATCCGCCTACCCCTCCGGTTTTTAGTAGATAACTTCCGATTTTACCGGCCGATATACGCCATTTTTTGTGTACCTGCTTAGATATGAACGGCACGTTGTTTAAAGAGAGGAAAACGAAAATCGACTGAAGGTTTTTTGAGTTAGGGGTCGGTAAAGTCAAAAACGTTTCTCGGCGCCAGACCACAAATATCGGCGCTGACGCGCTTCCCGTATATTGTCAAAATGGAAGTGTTCTTGACAACACTAAGCGACTTGTTTGATGCATATTGTTATGCTATATAATTTAAAAGTCATGTTAGGTCGCCGAGGTCATCACGACAGGCTAATGGAACCAAACATGGTCAACTGGAATGTTGTCATAAATGGAAATGACTGTCATGCTGTTGATTGATTGATTATTTTAGCGTAAGGGTGCACCGACTGCGAGGTCATTTAGCGCCCATGACTGTCATGCGATTGATGTCACTTTGATGTTACTCCCTACACATCCGGAAATCTACTGTTTGTCACTGTGTGCCTAAGCGTTTCTATACTTTATTCATGTACTTCACTCCTTTCTTTGCGAATCCGATTGTGAGAGCCGCCCAACGGAGCAGTCAGGTGGGAACCCGGTTCCAGTAACTAGAGCAGGTAATGACCTGATACAGTGCTCCTATATAGGTGACCTGAGGTCAAATGGCGGATCTGGCATATGAGTTGCATCATTAGCAATGTCCGAATCATCATTAATTACAATTTTGGAGCATTTAAAGGCAATCACAGCAATCCATAACAATGACAAGCCAAGCCACGCAAAACCAGAATATTTTGCTATTTTGACCTCATTTGACCTTGAAGGTGTTGACCTAAGGTCACGAAATTTGCACACAATAGAGTTAACTATCGTGCCCATCAACCCTGTGAATTTCGTTGCTCTAGCCTTAATGGGAGCCGAGATCTTATGGGGGGGGGGGCGGAATCCGCCCCCCCTCCAGTGCGCGTAAGTATCAGAGGCCCTCCAGGGCGCGTGTTAAAAACACCGTGTTGCCCCTGTAGGCGTCGAATTAACCATGTTGACTTACTGCGCATGTGCTGTGCATTCGCAAGTGCGCACGCACAGACGCACGCGCACCTGTCACTGCAGCCAACCGAGCGTGGGTGGTGGTTCTGACTGTTCTGGCGGCGCGCGCCTGTTACTGCAGCCAACCGAGCGTGGGTGGTGGCTCTGACGGTTCTGGCGGCGCGCTCCCGTGACGACAGCCTGCCGAGCCGAGCGTGGGTGGTGGCTCTGACGGTTCTGGCGGCGCGCTCCCGTGACGACAGCCGACCGAGCCGAGCGCGGGTGGCAGTGGTAACGCGACCAAGCAAGCGGCGGCCGATCAATGTCGGTATGTATGGCCGCGGTCAATATGCTGCCTCCCGGCCGCCGGCCGGCCGCCGGACAAGCCATTCTCGGCGCGCGTTATTGGCGCACGCGGCTTTTGTGGCGCCGCCGCGGCGTTGGCTGCTGTGTGCAGGCCGGATATCAGGTCCGCGTCCCGGTCCAGGTTGAACGCAACGTGGTCAGTGCGAACACCGGTTCGCTCGATAGCCCGAATATTGGCATGGTAAGCACGCTCTTCCAGTAACTGGAAGGGGCAGCTGGCCCATTTGACCACGCTGACGCAGCTACTCACTAACTGTTGCGTTCACCTGTTTACATTGGAAGTCTGCTATTGGCGCCAGCACGTACGCCCGCCCAATGTCAGTTGGAGACGGGCGAATCAGGTAGTGGCTAACCACCGTAGCCGGTCGTCAAGGACACGACAAACTAACAGACGAAGGTGTGGTGCCGGTCATATGCTGGGACACCGCGCATGGTCACACAAACCACTTGCTATTGCAAGGTACTGGTGTCTGGTCGACGGCAGGTAAACTTGGCCGAGAGCACGTGAAATACAGGAACTGCAGGTGGCCTCGGGCGGTGAACAGCGAGGTTCTGGGCCGACTGATGCAACTGACAGGCCCCGGCGGAGGACATCCGATGAAACTGGGAAAAGGCAGGGATAAGAAGCGACACAGTCGCGACTGGAAGACAGCTGGCGGTGGCAGAGGCCGGGTCACCACCGACACCCGAGCTGGAGCTCTGGGTCACCACCGACACCCGAGCTGGAGCTCCGGGTGTACCCTTGGACTGGCCGACAGTGGCAGAGCCCGGGTCACCACCGGCACCCGAGCTGGAGCTCCGGGAGCAGTACTCTCGGTCAAGGCTGGATTTGCACTTTGCAATCTTGGATGTGAAGAGGAAGATTTTCTGGTAATCGAATACGGAGAGTTTTTATTGAAACCCGTGACGTCAGAATCTCAACTTGCACTTTCCAGTGAGTCTTGAGCACTTTATCATAAAACAGTGCGTTGCCATACAGCACCATTTAACCTCAAAATGGGAAAAATGAGAGGATTCTATTCTGGATGCCAAAAATCCAGGAGTAACCTATTTTCCAACCTTGCCCTCGGTTCGGTGCACAGGATCGATCGCGTTTGTTCCGGAGTTGCACCCACCTGGATTGCTTAGCAGTGCCCATAGCCACGGGGTGTCCATTTGTACGGCAGCTGTTCTGCAATTCAGGAGGGTGTGGTAAGAACAAAGCTACGAACCATCAACAGGTGGTCGATGCAAAGAGCCATGAAGAAGCTGTAATAAAATTGAGTAGCTGCGCAAAAAGCACGGGAAGAGTGATAATGCAACCTTATGACCATAAATATCAGTAGATATTTAATGACAGGAGAACCAGCTTCAAGAAGCACAGGTGTACGAGGAAAGAAATGCGTCCTATTGGACGCATTTCTTTCCTTGCATCCCATCCCGCCCATTTGTGAGCGTGGTGCACTACGCCTAACGAAGTTACGCCTATTTCTGGAAAATGTGCAATATTTTCAACTTCCTTGAGTAAATGAAGCTGCTAAGATTAAGAGTGGTTACATGTGGTATCAATCCATCCCCACCTACTTTCTCGGTAACCGGGTATCCACAATCCACGCTTCTAGGGTGATGGTAGAGGATGGTACTTTCGGCCACGATAGGCGAAGTTGCCATTCATTAAAACCAATATTATGCGTTGCCAATGGATGACGGGCATGCACATCTTGAAGCAAGAAATCATATATATGGATGACGGGCGTCCGCATCTTGAAGCAAGAAAGTATATATATATATATATATATATATATATATATATATATATATATATATATATATATATATGACCTACTTGCTTAGATGAATGTCGATGTGATTTTGGGAAACTGGAAGCAAATTCTCCGACATGGAATGCCTCACAGTTTTCTTCTCTAAATCCATGATCCCAAGGCACATATTCCACTCTGACTCTGACTCTGCGTCCACTCTGACGACGGTTGTGTCAGCCGTAGTAGCAGTTGTGTCCGCTCTGATGGTAGATGTGTCCGCTCTGATGACGCGCGTCTGCTGTGGTAGAGGTTGTGTCCGCTCTGATGGCTGTTGTGTCCGCTAGTATAGCAGTTGTGTCGGGTTTGACAACACCTGTGCCCACCCACAGAGGACGTGCTGACAGAAGACAAGGGCGAGTGTGTCATATGCCTGGAGGACCTGGAGCAAAGTCAAGTGATCGCCAGACTCCCCTGCCTCTGTATATACCATAAGAGGTGAGCATATCGCATGTCGGAGGCAGTGATAGTTAGCTGTCCCTGCATCTGTATGCACCATGAGAAGTGAGTGTATCATATGTCTGAGACAGTGTTCGCCGGTCCTCTCTGTCCCTGTATATACCACATGAGATGAGTGTATCATATGTCGCCGGACTTCTGTCCCTGCGTATATCGCGGTGGTCGCCGGACCCCTGCATCGCATACATATTAAGGGCACGCGCACCACCTGAAGCTGAATTATTTTTAGAGCCAGGCAGAGCTTGTTTCCACGTTTCACTTCTGCTTTAGAGGATATTTATAGAAGCCATTTGGGTCGAGCCGGTTCGGCTTGTTTCTGGGCGACTTGGCGCCACGGCCCCACCTCTCTCGGCACCACCTTCACTGCTGCGGCGCTCGACTCTTTTCGATCCTGTAGTCTCTGCGGATCATTCCGAGAGACCTGACTTGTTGTGTGCCACCACACGATGGAGTTCACGATGGCTAAGTCTGATGAGTGAGGTAGCCAGGGGTTCTCCGACTTCCGTGAGACCACATGATCACGGAAGTGGTCTTCTGTCCATTTCAGGTAATTCTTCGCGGTCTAGCGCGAGGCTACATCATGCCGAAACCATATGGAACGCATTTCATTATAGTACTTGACCAGGACTCGTCTCCAGTGCCTGCGCGACGCCCACCCTTATTACAGCCTTGTTGGCTGTCAGGGTGTCGCCGTCTCCGTCCTCAAATCAGAGATACCCTTGCTGCTAAGCGCACAGCACGCTATAACCTTGCTGCTGCGCAGGGAATTCTCATGAACCCCTGCGGGCTTCGCTCATGATCGATAGCAGCTATTCTCAGAGTTGACCGTGTCGCTGGGGTAGAATTGCGCCTCAGACAATCAGACTTGGCTGGTGAAGTTGGGGAAGTTGTCATTGTTCTCATAGAGCTGCGTCGGGGCTTGTCCGGACAGCTTTGTCGAACTCCAAAAGTATGCGCTTGGTTGTCACTTTATATGGCGTCAGTGTAACGTCTTTGTTGAAGATCCGGGGCACTGACGAGATGCTTGTGCTCGTGTTTTAGCGAGGTGTCGTGCTGACTTACTCATTGAGTTTTGGTAGCCAGAGAACTCTCTGTCGACAAGCTGTGCTGCTTTGGGATATAGGGCTACTACCTCTGTCTACCTAAGTTTGCTACATGACCCTCACCAAGAAATTATAAACTTGGTTTCCTTGCACCAAGTTTCCTTGGCGCAAGCCATCCCTAACTGACCGGCCATGAACACCTTAACATGCAATTGCCATGCAGCCGAAACGCCAAACTATATTCAGCGCGTGTTAAGATTGTCTGACCCATGCTCACCCTTCGTTGTGGGTAAGAGAAGTGATTATGCATCGTTCGCTGAATGCTTGGATTTGTTATGCCCACACTGCACCATACTACACGACACGATACTATCGTGTAGTATACTACATACTACACCTTACGATAACGAGTCCCTAAACTTTTAACAGCTTATGCCGTGCATTACGATAATGAAGCCCAGTCATTGTCGCTGCCTTCAACGTCAGATTGCTCAGGGGTTTCACTCATATATTACACGTCTTGTGGCACGAACAGTTAGTTGCCCCTTTTCCCTGCGTAGTTTATAAACAAGAACAATCGACTTCTTTTTTAGTCACATCTGGATCGTTTGCTTCGCATTACGTTGTAAACGTTGACATGGTTTCAGGCTATGTGTTCGGTACCCATATTTGTGGTGTGGAATTTCTTGACGATCCCTGTTTTCAGACATCGCACTGGTTAGTTTTGGTCAAACGTTCGCAAAACTCATTCATGTCCGTTGCCATTTTTGTCTCTTCAAAATATGACCCCATCTCATCTCCGTCGGCTGAACAATCCGTTGTGGTGGTGGTGGTACGGGGGGTACAGGGGCGGGGGCCTTCCTGGATGGGTGCCCGTTCTTGGCCAGATGGATGCCACCTTCGATGGCATCCCCATCCGACCCTGGATCGCGGTAAGGTGCGTCAGACTGGTGATTATTACCCGCATCAGGCGCCATCAGGGGTGCTGGACCGGCGAGGGCAGGCGGCTTGTGGGCCGTGTAATTCACCTGTTGCAGGCGCAGGATCGGATACCGGACCGCGAATAGCACTTTGTAGACCGACTGCAACTGTACTTTCTTGACAGCTCGTGAAAGCATGCATAGTACATCACGCTTCATGCATTATGCCAATTTGTCGGATTAGCATAGGTGCGACTGTGGCACGGTCCGTAGGTCCCGCAGCCGTCCCGCGCAGTCCATGTCGCGTGCAGCCTTTCAGCACGAGGGACGGTCCGCGTCTGAAACTGCCACACACTGCGGCGTGTGTCACCTGTTGCATGACGTCACAAGGTCAGCCGGCAAGTGGCTGAGATGGACGGAGACCGCCCGCCGCAATCCGATGTGCATTGTAGGCTGCCCGCGCGGAGGAAAACCGCCCAAAGTTACCTTGTTTATACAAGGAGTCATTGCGTTCAAGATGGTTACATCGTGATGATAGTTGATAAATAGCAAAATGTGAAGAGCCGATCTGGCTTTGAGTGAGAAAACTAGAACTTGCTGTATTACACTGTGGATGCTGTATTACTGTATTGCACAGTGGATCGCTGTTGAGATTTGGCGACCAGCGGAGAGCCCATTGGAGGCCTCTCTTTGAGCAAAGATTAAGTGCGCTTTATCAGACGATTTGGATACAATTTGTAAAAACTATGACTAATTTTGGATATATAATTATGACTAAAAATAGTATGCGAAGGGCTGCATTTTTTCGATAGCGGGAGATCAAATGCTGGGCTCTGACGGGCCGGGCCGGGTCAAGCCGCTCAGGTGAGCTCAGGTGAGCTCGGGTGAGCTCAGGTGAGTTCAGGTGAGCTCGGTTGGCTCGGGTGAACCTTTGTGCTGGGAGTAGGCGCGCGCGGACGTCTCCCTCGCTCGTAGCAAGCCCTTCACCCATCTGGGAAAATACACATGGCACCAATGGGAGCAAATTGCGCCTGAGAAGCTCTTGCGACATGCGATCCAAATCTTTAGTTGTACTGAATACATGACTCGGAACACTTTGCAGTTGGTTGAAACTATGGACTTGGCAGCATCGGGTGGCATCTATCCAATGCTGCTTAACGTCACCGGCTGCCAATATAAGCGTTCACTTTTCTGACGCATAGTACGTTTTGCGGTAGTTTCCTATGTAGTTGCGATGATTTTCTACGGTACACAGACAAGGTGGAGTTTCCTCCGCAGTCAGATGCTCCTTTGTGTTCACATTTTACCATGTGGTGGTGTGACATACATAGATGAGACAATGCTCCACTACAAGACCGTGCCGCCGCGGCGTTCCAAACTGGTGGAGGGGACGACGATGAGAACGCGGACAGAAAGTGGAACAACCTGCCCGAAATTACCCTGAATTTCGTCGAGTAGAACCGGAAGTTCATTTTTGCTGTTTTTTTTTTTAACCAGCAGGGACCGGTGTAGCTTCCTTCTGGAATATCTCAGCTGAATGGCGTGGCAGTACGTAATTTGTGCGTGGTGTGGCCCCTCTTCAGTCTCGGTTCCTCTATCACCGATGTTTGTTTCGTTACGCCAGCCACACTGGCACCAGTTCTCGCCCGGTCGCCAGGCCTGGGCGTGGCCGTTCTCAGAAACAGCGATCAAGTTGGTCTACGTGTTGTGTGTCGGCATGGTGTGGCATCTTGCGTCGCCAAATCCTTTGCGAAATGTCTGCGGTCGAGTTTTGGGTGTGCATCAGCGGTAGAGGCCACCTGTAGCTTGTCTCCATTGGCTGCTGTCAGCTTTGTGCGCAGCTGTGATGATCTGCGGCTGTGTATGGACATGCATTTGATTCACCCTGAGGCCTCAATAAAACAACGATTCTCATGTCCCATACCAGAGGTTTTCGGACTTGGATGCAGTTTCTAGCTCAAACCAAGCATTTTTTTTTGGGGGTTTTTTTATGTAAGTCGAAAAGTTTTTTTTTTTTGTTTACCGATCAAACTTTTTACGCAACTACATTTAATTGGCCATCTACAAGAAATAACCCTACTATATGTCAAGTAACATCAGAAGCAACGATCCGAATCAAAGTAGAAGCCAAGGTTTAAAACCGACACAGAAAATGGCATCCCCACCGAACCAAACGCGGGAAGAAACCGTCGATAGAATAGGCCACACCTTGCAACACATATTATATGTGACCGGAATGACCGTCCCGTATGTCCGCGCTGTCTAACCCGCTACCGTGTACCATGTTTTAGTTGGCTGCACACTGCTAGAACCTCACGACGCCAGATTTTGACGGTGAACACGACTCTTCTTACGTATGCTTATAGGAACACTCGAGGCCGTGCGTCTGGGAATATTTTATGTTCATCGACAAGCTCGCTTGACGTGATATACCCCCATCCGTGAAGAGAAGTGAGCTATGATAGTAGCACCGTAGATTGATTCCATTCTAGTTATGGGCGCAAAATGACCCTAGATGTCGACGCGCCCCTAAACTCCAACACAGCACCACTCGCGCTTCCCAAACACCTCGCCATCTCTCATTCCCCTCCCACCCCGTGAGATGAACGGCTGCGTGGAACGCTCTCAATGTGTGGACGGCTCCCGAGCATTACTACATCTCCGTGCTCTCTTTAATTCCGATGTAATTATCTCCTGCCAATGCCATCTGATTGACGGATTATTTGGGTTTAATACGCATTTAAACGTCCGGATGCATTAACACGTCCGGGGGGCAGATATCTGCCCCCTCCGGTTTTTCCTCATTTGCCGCCGAACTAATCGGGCTAGCAAGGGCAAACCTCATATAGCTGTTCATTGGTCTTTTCCGCATATCCTCATACATTTTAATCCGGGGTCATCTCAGGTCAGGTCACCAGGTCAGGCGAAGTGACCCAACTACACTCGGAGTTTTAGGTGGCATAACTTCCACAATAATTGGGGGATTAATTTCAGACTTATAACATGTCATGATCTCATCAGGGCCCGTAATATGTACATCGTTTTTTTAGCATTGACATTAGGTCAGGTCGCGCCCATGGCTTCCCCATTATAGGGCTATGGTAAAATATGCAAATGTTTCCTGGTTACATATTTGCGCTCGAAATGATCTCACAACAGTTGTGGCATGCAGATGGAAGCTATGCTCAATGTTACCGCTGAAAGTTTTGTTCAGTGGCCTCACCAAGGTCTCTGAGGTCACCTGAGATCACTACACATTTCTGCGCATTATATCGCACTGCATTGAGCTAGAAGGCTGAAATTACCGCCATTGTGCTTGTATCGCCAAGACGTGTCGATTGGTACATTACATGGCCTCCCTATGCGACTTTATGACCTTGACCTGGGGTCATGACTTCGTGACCTTGACCTGAGTTTCGGTTGACCTGACCTTAGGTTACACCCGCCTATTGTCGGTAGCGCATTTCAAGGACTGTCGAATAGCGTTCGCCGTTTGTTTGTATTTGTTGCAGGTCCTGAGATATGTGTCAATATCTGAGTCCCACCTGATGTGGTCGAATTTGACCTATGGTGACCCAGTGACCTGAATGTTGACCTGAGCGAAAAAATGACCGAAGCACTTTCGATAGAGCCCATCACCAGCTATCCAACGCCGTTTTCCGTTTGTCGCTAGCTAGCATAGTTCTAGAGATCTTAGGGGGGCAGACATCTGCCCCCCGGCTCCGGACATGCGAAGTTGGCGCGGACCTCCGGACGTGCGAGTGTTCAGGGCGCGCCGACTACATGGTCATTTGGCGCCTATAACTAACGCTATCTCAATAAAGCCAAGTAAAGGCAACGCCTAAACCTTGATGTGGGGGCAAAATATCTCCGTCGACTCCTGTCCTCTTCTCATTGTCCGGCAACGAATAGACAGACGTTGCTAGTATCAAAGACCCAGGCTGTATCGAGGTGTCGGATGGTGACCGTCACGTTACATTCACGGCTTCTTTTAGCAGTCGTGTGGTCCGGAACACATTCATCCATTCATTCATTCATCAATCAATCCCCGTTTGTGGGATAATTTGTCTAATATCCGCTGTACCACGGGATGTTGGAAGGACTTCAGCAGCTGCACGTGATGTTTGGGTGTGACCAATCCCACGTGACCTGACCTAACTTAGCCAGCAGGTGTATTGACAACTGGTTCCAGGCAAATTGACCTGCCTTAGCGTGGGCGGCAGGTGTATGGACGGGTTGTTCCAGATGACATGACCTGACCTGACGTGGCCGGCAGGTGTATCGACGACTGGTTCCAGGTGAACCGGACGTGCCCGGAACACCCCGGCGACTGACAGGCGGGGCCGGCCGCGGTCAGCCCGGACCACCAGCCCGGCCACGCCGACTGAGCCGCCTCCGCCATGTCAGCCCAGCTGTGATCGGTGCGTCGCCGGCCGCCGCTGTGTCAGCTCAGCTGTGATTGGTGTGTCGCCCGCCGCCGGCGCGCGGCCACACGAGAGGGCATTGCCGATGTGTGCCGGGAAGCTGTCGGCCGTCGTCTACTCTTCCCGAGGCTGTTTTGTATCCGCTCTGTGCACGGCGCGTGAGGTGTTGTTCTGGGGCAGACGGGGCTGTGGACCCTGCCAAACCGGGTGGCGAGCGCAGTGTTTGTGTTGCGGCGGCGTGGCCGCGACAGGGACCGGAACTGGATGGGGGACGGCGGCGCCGAGGCCGTGGCGGGTGCGGACGCCACGGCCCGCCGGCTGGTTTGAGCCGGGTCTGTTGAAGTTGTTTGACATTGTTTGCCGCTGCTGACCACGGATGTGGGCTCGCCCGACGCGCTTCGTGACGCTTCACACCGCGCCACGTCAGCCGTCTGGAGGTGCCGAGCTGGGGGCGAGAGGAGGGGCGTTCTGACCGGACCGACACACTGGCGGCGTAGCCCAGTCAGTGGCGTGTGGTCCACCGCGCTCGCGACCCTTGACGTCGGTCAGAGTGCAGGAGACGCCACAGGTTGGAACTGGGGACCGAATGTCAGCGGGCCCCCAGCTTGGTCCGGTGCGCACGGGAGTCGGCGCCGGCCGCTGCCGCCCGTCTCCCGTGCGGCGGAGGTGGGCCTCGTCGGCGCCCGGAGGTCGATGTGATAGGCGCTGCGGCCGTGACGTGAGAGCCGTGACGTCAGCGCCGTGACGCGAGAGCCGCGACGCCGGATACTATTTTGTACAGGGCAATAATGGAGCGGCGCCGTTACGGTAGCAGTCGTCCCGGACGCGGCCCGGTTGATGTAGCCATCCGGACGGTACCGGCGCCGTCGGGCTCAAATTGGTCTGCGTGGTCACCGCTCAGCTGTTGGTGTGACGTCTGGCGGGCACGGTGTGCGGGCACCCGATCAGACCGCCGGATTCGCGTGCAGTTTCGTCAGCCACGCCGCTGTGCGCGAATTTATGGTCACTGGGGGCGGGGGGAGGGTGACGATGTCGCCGGTCGCTGCCGACCCAGCCACAGATGATCCCCGCACGTGAGAACGCTGAGTCGGCCTCAGTTTCGCTCCATCGTCTGCTGCAGACTGCGCGCGGGCCCAGCTCAGCGGAGCGTCCGAGGTGCGGGTGGTGGCCCCGCCGCGTCGGAGTCGGCGCACGACCGGCGCTGCACCATAACTGTACAACGCCGTGGGCATTTCATCTGCAACGAACCGAGCGTGCGTCCGTCTGTGTTGTTGTCGGATTCTAGTCAGCCGCGTAACAAGGCGGCCCGTCGGCTGGTTCCTCACGGCTGCCGCGGGTGCGGGCGGGCCGTGCAGGCCGCTCCGAGGTAGCCTCCGCGCGGCGCCGGGCCGCGGTCGGCGGCGCGCTGTGCGCTGATTGGGCCCTCACCGGCCGCACCGAGTGAAAGAGAGAGCGAGAGAGAGTGAGAGATGCGCTATTTTTGTGACACTTGCGGCCGTGCTGTGTCAGTCGTTAGCTGTAAGGAGGCGAACATCTTGTGCGGGCACGCCGGCTGGCCGACCTCATCACGCCGCATTTGTCGGTCGCCACCGCCGGCTCGGCGGGCTGCTGCCCGCTGACGGCGGGATCGCACCGGCCCACACCCGCCTAACGAGCCCGATTCAACGTGGCGCAAGAAACGGTCGGCGTGTGCGCGTCGATCCGACGTAGTGTCCTGGTCGGCCGTTGTCGTGGTTACGCCGGCAGCGGCTCGGCGGCTCGGCGCACGTCCGACCAGCTGATCGCGCCGGCCGGTGGCGGCCGGAGCGGCGGATCTGTGACGTCAGCTGCGTGCCGCCGGCGCGCGGAGGCGGGGAGGGGCACGCGGTCGCCAGCGCACCGCGCCCGGATGTTGTCGGCGCGCACGACACCGTGGGACTCCGTGTGGAGGTGTTGCCGACACGCCACGACCCCGCGACCAGCGTGTGGTCGTGGTGTGGCCGGCACACGACGTTGAGACATTGTGTATTGTGTTGGTGTTGCCAATACAGTTTGTGACACAGCGGGCGTGTGGGCCTGGCGGGGATGTGACGGCGTCTGGCCTGACTACAGGCAACTGCTGGAGAACTTCCGGCTCTTCTACGACTCGTTCGGCTGCAGGCGTACACACGTATACCACCGCCAACCTCTCACGCCGATTCCTCGTTAGTGGACTCGGTAATCCCGCCGATTATGGCACTCGAGCACACGATCTTACGATTAAGAGTGCATCGCCCTGCCGACTGACCTACCGGATGGCCGCCTAATGGAGGCCGACAGATCTGCCTACTGTCAGGCGACGGATGTATATCGCTTTGTCACTAACGCACACGATGTAAGTAGGTGATGTAGTGTATCAGATACGCACGTGTTTTGGTGCAATTAGTGTTGTTTACTGATGCATAAAAAGAGTAGTGATCACGAGAAGCCATTGAGTAAAATTAGCTTAAACTTTCAGCATGCTTTTGAGTTATTACGGCTGCTCAAGTTCACACGATGCGTGACAATTTGTGGAGACGGCCGACCAGAAAAGTTCAACCGTGGGAGACGAGTATTTTTCGACCTCGACTTCGACCTTGATCATTGTTGCGGTACTATCGGGTAGCCACCCTTTGCCGTGCGGTTCGACGACCCTCCGGCGCGCTGCGGCCGCGCGATGCCGTGCCGCAGGTCTTTCAGGTGATGACGCAGAACAGTCGGGCGGCGGAGTACATGGCACACAAACCAGCAGCAGCGGCGGCCTAGCGATTCTGGGCCACATGGGTTCCGGGCCGTGACCTGGGACGTACATGGCACACAAACGACCTGCGTGTCGTGGCCGGGCTATGCTGTGCCGCATGGCTTCCAGGTGATGACCCGGGACGTACGTGGCACAGGAACGACTTGCCAGCTGGTAGCCGGTGATGACCGCATCGAGTTGTAGAGGTTATGACCGTTTCGGAGTTGTGGGTTTGTGAACTGTGGAGGTTACGGCCGCTTCGGGTATGCTGAATTTATGGGGGTTATGAACTGTGGAGGTTATGGCCCGTAGAGGTTATGATACACCTTCAAGGAGCCTGCCCAAGGGCGCGGGCTCTCCCTGAAATTGTGGCCGCTGGGTGGCGCTGATACAACGGCCGGAGGTTATGGTGAGATCGTCACATCAACACACGCTTCCCCCGCGTATGCCAACGTGCTCAGAGCTCTGGCAAACAAAACAAAACATTAAAAGCACGGTCCACAGTGCTTCACCAGCGGAAGGGGGCCGGCTACCCTGACCTATGCCCACTCTACAAGCCGCCGCCCCCATCCTGTACCACCGAGAGGTCTCCATCGGAGAGTGCGCACTCGTCTGGAGAGACGGCTCTGTGAAAGCTGTAATCCCTCAATGCATTCGGTTCTCCCCGAAGTCGAGGAAGGGTAACGCATGTCCCGGCTCCCACCTCTGCGATGTCCTCCATCACATAACATCCCGGCGCGATGGTCATCCTTTATACCATCTTTCAAGCACACATCGCCAAGGAACGCCGTTCATCTCACACGCATCTTCATGGGAAGTCCTTCACCACGTCACACCATACTGAAAATGGTCTTCATGCAGTCTTTGAAGCACGGTCCATCTCCCACACAATCCCATAGGCACGCCTGTCAACCCCAGCGGTATCCCTGGCCAAGACTTCCACCATCCACGAGAGATGACCACACCAATCCAAAGGAAAATACGCCATCCCCACATGACCTTTGCGACCCGGGCTGCGGATCAGGGAGGGGGTCGTGGGATGGTCGTCCCTAAATTTGCGAATTTTGGCATTGACCACATGGCATCGCATGCTACACAACTCTAAAACGGGGTTTCGCCCTCACTTAGCAAAATGAGGTGCCGCCGCCCTTGTCCGGGGCTGCACTGAAAATATTTTTTTGACAACTGGAGACGACGATTCCAAAAACAGACTTATCGCACACTTCACTCCTCTCCCGTACACGGAGGTGCACGAAGCTCCCGCCCACCTGAACTCTCAGGTGACCGATCAAATAAATTCATTACGCGGCCACGTAAACCGATTGAATTCAGTACGCGACCACGCTGTCATTGCATCTAGAATGCACCACCCAGTCGATTGCATGCCCACGTGCTTCCATAAGATACCTACAACACCACCAAGTCTGAGCGCGCCGAGCGCCGAGGCACTGCGATAAATCAGACAACACCCAACAGAATCAGTCAGTCTCTTTGTATTCAACGTGGCCGACCAGACACAAACGCCGCCAGCGTCAGATGGTGCTGCGTCGTGAAAGCGTCAAACGAACGGAGTGGAAACGGCGGCGCCTTGCCGGCGCGAGGCGCTGCCAACAGTGCCGCCGAGTCAGTTATCAAATCACGCGCAAGTGCTCGCACAGAAGTGACAGCGCAACGCACCGTCCACGCCGATATGCTAGGAACGACCACGGGAATCTCTACTGGCGCGTTCGTCTCCGCCCCAGACAGCCAGGACCAGTCTCGACGATACTGTCGACAGCACACGGCCCGTCTCACATCACCATGGGGTTCTACGAAACCACTACGTGATGGCACGAAGAGTCGTTGCGGAAGAAGAGAGCGTGTAGCATCTCGCTCGTTCACTGCATGGTAGAGCTGCGTCGCTGTGCCTGCCCCTATATTGACTGAATGTCCCACATCAACAATCATTCACCCTGCACACCTCTTGCTCACAGCACATCCACGGCCCATGTGGGCGTCCCCGAGCTCCATCCTGTCCCAACTGGCGACCACAGGTTCAACGTTTCTTCTCGTCACGGCTAAGTGTGGCATAGCGTTCGATGGTTGCGGTAGCGGCGGCCGTACCACTCACAGGCTCACCATCGTGCGGCGCCGCTGGCCGGCGGCGGCCGACCCCGACGTCACAACTGGAAACCGGCACACGGGCGTGCACGCGACGCCCGCCAGAGTGCACCGGGTAGCGGGCACGACTGCGCGGCAGCCAGCGAGGCGGCCGTCTCCGCCAGGATGGCGCAGAGCGTTCTCCGACGACACGGCGGCCGACAGTCGCTGGCAGCACAGTAGCCGACAGTCCCCGACAACACAGTGTCCAACGGCTTCCAACAGCGGCGGGTACTACGTGAAAGCCGAACGGTGGGGGCGTGACGCAGTGCCGCCTCGTGCCCGACACCGCCGCAGGATCTGGGAGGGTAACTATCCTAGTGCCGGCCGGGCCAACACCGGGGTGGTCGGCACGTGTCGCAGGATAGACGGGGACAAGCATATAGCAAGATACGACACCACACGTCACAGCGGGACAAAGACGCACCCGGGCGGGCAGGCGGGGCAACGGCCGCCGGACACCACAACATCAGTCGAGATCGCCGGTGCCCAGGACTCGCATTCACTCACAGCAACACACTGGGCGAACACTCGCCCATGATAATGCAACCGCGGCGACCAGGCTAAATAACAGGGATGAAGGCGGCCTGCAAGCGTCCCGAGCGTACGCCGTCGGGAAAACCCCCGCCAGTCGTGAGTCGACGCGCACGACTCGTCTCCGAGCCGTCGGCTGCACGAGATCTTGCGGGAGCGCGCTGGTTAGCTTCCGTGTCGCCGCACTGCACCACGAACGTCCGGGCGCGACACCAACGATGCAGTGACGGCGGCGCACACTACTAACTGAACAAATCGCCGGCAGATGGCAGTGGCGCAAAGCCACCGGTGACGTTTGGTAGCTTGCTGATGTCCGGCAGGTTTTGGATGTGTGACTTGAGCTCCTCCCGCACCAGGTATACCTTCTCCAGCCTGGTCCGGTACTCCTGGTGCACGGTACACACAGACCTGCTATCAACAGCTGTTGCGACAACAATACAGCTGGGCTGGCATTTATACCGGGAAAAACTAGTTTTTGTCATGCGAACTAGTTTTTACCGGTACAACTCAATTGCGATAAAAAAACAGTAAAACCATGGGGACATGGTTGTGTTTTTACTTCGTGCCACATTTCTAGCTCCAATTTTACCTATATACACACGTTATACGTGTATGCTACATGATATTCTGCTAGACATACAACCATCTTATTTATGTGGGAAAGATGAAGAAAAGGATTGGAGGATTGCCCATAAGAATTGGTAGGATAGTTTTTGACATGTCGGCTTTCACCAGCGGTAAAGCAGCGAAAACAGGTTTGATGGCTAAAAACTGCGAATCCTGGTTCACAGCATAGGCTGACTGCATACTGCCGAACAGTTATTGCTTTCACAGTAGCATGACTGAATGGGCCGAAGAAAACCCAATCTATCACTCATCTAACAGCGATCTCAGTCAGGCATGACTGTGCTCATGCATTTTTCGTTTCTATTAAACGCAACCTTGAATCAAATCTGGCTCAGTGGCTTCCATCCACAGGTTTTGGTAGTGGCCATGGCACCGTGACAAAATATTTGCGAAATAGGGTGGAATATACTACTTTCTGAACACTCAACATCGGTTATTGGAGTTTAGGGACGCATCGACTGCAGAGGTCATGCAGCGAACACTCAACATCCTTCTTCAAGAAGTATCGACATCCTTCTCCTCGATACATGCTTATGAAGTCTTTGTGTTTTATTTCTCTCGTCTACATGTAGCGTGCACATGCCCTTGATAAGGAATGGTGACACATGAGCATTTCAAAATGCAATTTCAGGTAAAGGGATTACCTATGATGCGATGTGGCATATACTACCAGCTTATAGCAGTTGCTTTCTCCCTATCCTGAATGAATATGCTCTTCCCAAATCATGAATCTCAAAGCAAATGATAAAGGTACAGTTAGAAGTACCTACACCATCGGCTCAAATTCTAGTTTGAGACGTCAAAAACGTTTTAAATGACACTAATTCCACGGTATATTTCGACATCTCACTGTTCCTTTCACCATCTCACACCTAACGAGAAACCATTATTTTAACCCTGCCATGGTATCCCACCACACTGTCTTATTGCATACACAATACACACGATCTGAATCTTAATGACACAGGACTTGGAGACGCATCTACTAAATTGAACGCGACAATTCCCATCACCTCAACTGGCCTTCCTGAGCATCCTTTCCACCCAAAGCCAGTGCCACTATCCCCACTCATCTCATCGTTTCCTTTCCCCTCCCTGCTCACCCAGAATATATCATGTCTACTAACCCACTGCAGGGCGCTAAATGACCAAACCTGGTCGATGCGCCCTAAAACTTAAATAACCAACCAACTAACCCACTGCACCCTTGACCACCAACTCACGCAGAGTACACATGACATCAGTCTCAACCCTCGCCGCTGATCCCAGAGGAGAGCATGTCCACCAACCCACTGCGCCCTGACCACCAACTCCCTAAGAACATCCCTGACACCAGTTCTACCCTCTCGCCGCCCAGCTTCTTACGTCGAGAGTTCGCTCCGCCTGGGCGAGCAGGTCCTTCTGACTCTGTGTGAAGTCCTGCAGCAGGCGAGAGACGCGTTTCCGCTCGTCCATCTCGCCCGCCAGTCGGCTGTTATACTCGGTCAACAGGTCCAGGGCCTCGGTCACCTGCTCCAACAGTCGGTGGCCTGACGCCCGGTCTGTGGGGACACGCAGCCGTTACCACAGAGCACTCAGTCAGTACGTCCTGGGCCTCGGTCACCTGCTCCAGCAGTCGGTGGCCTGACGCCCGGTCTACGGGGCACGTGGATGTTACCACAGGGCCTCGGTCACCTGCTCCAGCAGTCGGTGGCCTGACGCCCGGTCTGTGGCGACCAGGAGATCAGTACCAGAGATCCCAAGGCGGTCCGAAGTTTGGTCTGGGATATAAATAAGAAAGAAAGAGAACGAGAACGAGAAAGAGAACGAGATACAGAAACAGGGCATGCATTCCCCCTCCCCAGCAACGTTTCACATGTAATAAAACTGCGAAGTATACGCACTGGTAAAAGCATCTCACCTGCGAAGTCACACCAGTCGAACCCTAGAGTATTGTGATAACAGGCGTGTCGGACACCTCACGCGGCAAACTTCCCGTCCAGAGACTTTAGTCAGTTAGTTAGTTATTTGGGCTTACGGGCGCATCGACTGCGTTGGTCATACAGCGCCACTCGTCCCAAGACCAAGCCACGTTTTACCCTGGAGTCTGGCAAGAATAGATCTATCAGAACCTCAGGCGGCAGACTCCTCGTCTCGAGACCAAGCTACGTCTTACCCTGGAGTCTGACAAGAACAGATGTGTCGAACACCTCAGCCGGCCAGTCCCAAGACCGAGGCACGCCTTACCCTGTAGTCTGGCAAGCACGGATGTGTCGGACACCTCAGGCGGCAGACTGGAGATCTTCTCTCGCGTCGCTGCGTCCGCGGATGCCGAGTTTTCCAAGTCCTGTCGACACACAAGGACACCTTACCACACCATTACACACAACAAAAACGGATAGACGTCTGGCAGACATTTACACGCAAGGTCCTGACACACACAGTGCAGACACTAACGCACATGTTCTGACACATACAGTGCACACCTACACACGTCCTGGCACACACACACACATAAGGACACGCTCATACGAGATACACTGACCTACAAACATATGCTTCTAACATAGCACACGCATTTCAATAATGCGTCTATTTCGTGGACGAAGGGTTGCAAATTCGAGGCTGGCTGACCACGCCGACCCCCCAACACCCCAAGGCCATTCGGGGCTAGAGCGACTACGCCGACCTCCACATCCCGCGGCCATTCGGGGCCTGGGTGACCATGTCGACCCACAACGCCCCGCGGCCATTCGGGGCCAGAGTGACCACGCCGACCTCAAACACTCCAAGGCCATTCAGGGCCAGGGTGACCACGCCGACCTCCAACACCCTGCAGCCATTCGGGGCTGGAGTGACCACGCCGACCTCCAACGACCCGCGGCCATTCGGGGCCAAAATGACCACGCCAACCTCCAACACCCCGCGGCCATTCGGGGGCAGTGCCCACGCCAGGTAGCAAACCAGTGAAATGCGCCGTATAATAAACCAAAGCTTGGTGCGCACGCTTACAGCACCGTGAAGATCCAAGTGATATTATGTCTATCTTAGTCTCATCGATCAAACTTTGAAGGAAATTGGATATTTATCGCACGGCGCGCACACCTGACACAAAAGATGTTCCCAGTAAATCAACTAAAAAACATAATAAATCAGTACAGGTCGACTGTTGTCAGATGCACTAGGTATTGCTGGGAAAATCTGCTCTGTACTTATGTATCTGCGCTGTCATGCTTGAGCAATTTTGGCTAATTTTAACCGAAGTGCACCTGCAAGCAACTACGATAAAACGTTAAATCTAGCCGGGTTATTATGAGGCTGCCAAGTTGTAACGAGGCGGCCCAGCTATTATGAGACCTCATACAACGTAGATTGGACAAAATACGTAGTTCAATAGTAAACATTACCCTCGTCATCTCGCAATGTAGCATCAGTAAGTCCAGAAGATGTAGCTGGCCAAGGGAATAAAGCATACAATGAAGATCCATCCGGCAAGGCAAGTACAATTCATGCCCAATTCAGGCCTGGAAGCTAAACCGTAAGGAAGTGCTAGCTTTTCATTTTGCCCATCGGATCATAAGACATGTCTGCATGAGTTTTGGCCAGGAAAGCACTGTACCTGCGCGGAACTAGCACGCACATACCGTCGCGTGCTGCCACAACCCAGCGAATGAATGGCACATTGAATACAAAAGCAGAACTCCGTCATGCGGAATTCGGTGGCGCTTGTAGCTAGGAACAACACAAGAGGCATGAGTCGGCGTATTGATCCGACACTTTGCCAACAGCAGAATGCCCACCTGGACACGCCTCGCATGTAGGGACCACACGCCTAGGGATCTGCATCTGGACACACCTCGCATGCAGGGACCTGCACCTGGACACGCCTCGCATGTAGGGACCTCACGCATAGGGATCTGCACCTGGACACGCATCGAATGTAGGGACCACACGCCTAGGGAGCTGCACCTGGACACGCCTCGCATGTAGGGACCACACGCCTAGGGATCTACAACTGGACACGCTCCTCGCATGTAGGGCCACACGCCTGATGGAGCTACACCTGGACACGCCTCGCATGTAGGGACCACACGCCTAGGGAGCTGCACCTGGACACACCTCGCATGTAGGGCCACACGGCTAGGGAGCTGCACCTGGACACGCCTCGCATGTAGGGACCACACGGCTAGGGAGCTGCACCTGGACACGCCTCGCATGTAGGGACCACACGGCTAGGGAGCTGCACCTGGACACGCCTCGCATGTAGGGACCACACGGCTAGGGATCTGCACCTGGACACGCCTCGCATGCAGGGACGACTAGGGAGCTGCACCTCGGCACGCCTCGCAAGGGACCACACGGCTAGGGAGCTGTACCTCGACACGCCTCGCATGTAGGGACCACACGGCTAGGGAGCTGCACCTGCCGCCATGGTTCGGCAACTGCGGTGGATCATAGTCCATGGCATACACCAGCCGTAATAAGAATCTATGCTGGATATGCTGAACACAATGTGGATGGAACTAAGCTGCGCCGCCTCAAATTGCCTGACAATGAGGACGGAACAGACGCTGATGCTAGATGTAGCCGGAATTGCTTTTCTATCGAACCTACAGCGCGGGGTTGCCGACTGGAAAGCAGCCTGATTACGGGAGCATAAGGGCATGTGGGGTTCTACACGAGGATGTCAACCAGGTCACATGTTTCCCCAAGCCTCCACCACCGCCGGCATTAATGACAGTCAGTGTGAGTTCCATCTGGTCGTGGAACCGCTTTGCCCGACTGGAGAACTCCAAGTGTAATGACCTATCTATCGGTCAGTTCAGGTCCACGCTACAATGCACCGTGAGCGGCCATGCGTCCAACACTTTCAATCCGTTCTGGAAACTGAACCTGTCCATCCCGCCCGAGTTTGAACGGGTGAGCCTGCAAGCCTGATTCGATGTCCTCACTAGAGAGTAAGTGTTCGATGAAGATGGAGAGCCTATATGTGACAAGTGCCAGAAGCGGCAGAAGAGCACCAAGAGCTTCTCAATCCAAGGGGCCTTCACATTCTGGTGGTGTACTTGAGGCGACATTCCCCGCCGCAGGAATGCGACCTCAGCGAGCTCAGCTCAGCACAGCCATAAACTTCCCATCGCATGGGGTCGACTTGTCGCCCTATTCGGCGGCCCACACCCACAAGTCAGTGTCGAATTATTCGTCAACTAGGGTGGAATTTAACACTTTCTAAACACTCAATCGACATCCTTCTCCAAGAAGCATCGACATCATGCTTTTTCATACGTGCTTATGAAGTTTTTGTGTCTCCTTTCTAACAGTACTTCGTTTTCTTAATATCATGATCGTACTCTTGATATGGGATGGTGATAAACGAACATCTCGCAATGCATTTTTAGGTAAAGGGATTATCCGCATGGCATACGCAATGCGATATGGCATACAACACCAGTGTATAGAATTAGTTTGTCACTGTCCCGAATATAACTCTTCTAACATGTGAATATCAAAACAGCTGATGAAGGTATAACTATTGGCTCAAGTTTAAGTCTGAAATACAAAAGCATATGAAATGACACTAATTCCACGACAAATTTCGACATCCTGCTGTGCTCGTTTCGACATCTCACACCTAACGAAAAAAACAATATTTTAACACTGCCACAAGTTCAACCTGCATGTCGTGCCGAAGCACTCTAGCACACTGCTCGCTGACCATTACACGGCACACTGCAAGCACCCATACTCGTCCGAGGGGCAAGAGCACTACGACTCGAGTGGCCGACAACCTAGGTGCGTACCTTCAGCGAAGACGACTACGTATTTATTCTTGAGGCAACTGACTCGTCTCAGTGAAGTGACGGACATTTGTACCAGGCAGTAATATATTCCTCGGAATGTTTCCTCATCGTGAAAGGGAGCACAACCTTGAATGTGGTGTGGCCAGCTACCCCGCGCACAAGCGTAGTACACATGCGCGCAATCCAGCTGGCCAGCGCTCCTTCACTGTGAAGACGTCGGGGAGCAAGCCCACACGTCGGCTATCGAAGCAGAAAAGTGGTCGAGAAGATTGGCATAGAGTGCGGTAAATTCAAGAAAACATGGACGGAAGTCAGTAAATTCCCACGTCAACGCCCGGTATAAAACGTTGGCTCTTCCACATTCCCATTGACTTTGATCCATAAGCTAAGATTCGGCTGGAACAAAGATCGATCCATCGATCGTGTCCACGCGTTTCTCACATGGCAGGAGCTGAAGTTTACCGTTTGAACTCTCCTCTCCCACCCCTGCCCTGTAGCGTCGCTCTTCACCAATCATACAGCCCATGGTGTTAGAGGACCCGGCTGTACACATCATAAAGTGCACAATGGTCCAAAGTAAACAGTTATCATCGGGGCGGGGATGACCGAGTGGCTAAGGTGCTGAGCTCTGGGTACCAAATGTCCCGGGTTCGACACTCGCACCGCTTTGGACATTTCCCAATCCCGCTGCCAACCGGCGGAACAGTGTGGGCGGCGCCATTAGCCATGAAAGTGCGTAAAGTGGGTGGAGAGCCACCCAATAAACAAACAAACAGACAGTTATCATCGCATGCATGTTCCATAACATTGTCAATTTAACACATTAAATCAGTATGGCGTAACGAAACCCACTGGGAATACATATCACCGAACATAATAAGGAACAACATAAAAGCACATGCATCTCCAGGAAGGTGAATCGTAAAAACTGATTGAGGATCAGACATCTGGATGTCGCCAAGTCTGTATCTCTTAACCCGGTCGTGATGAAAGTCACACTATCAAAAATTAAGATAATATATGACTGCAAATGACACTGAAATTCATGAATAGTGGCATATGACACCTATTCAACTTGCTGACAGCTAGACAACAGCACTGCTTGACAAAAGTTGCATTCAGAAGCCCACGTTTGAGCAGAGAAAGACATCATAAAATATACGTACTTGTAAACTCGGGATGCCACTGCCACCACACACGCCAGACGAGAAACTTATTTTGACCTGAACGAAGACAAGCCAAAGCATGCATCAGCCCACGCCGCAGCCACAACATAACAACAACAGAGCAAACGAAGGTGATTGACGTGAACTCAGCCATGCCGCGGGCCCCCCGTCCATCGACTTCAGGTGTCGCAGTGACAGCACGGTCACGGGTGATGACCCGACCTCACGTGCACAGCGATGCTGGCCAGATTTGACCACATCCGCAGCCGGGACAGGCCCGAATGGTGCTCTGTTGCCATGGTCACCGCGGCGAAATTGGGGTGGTTGAACTCTAAAGCCGGCCGACGGGCAGAGGTGGGGCGGGTGGTTGTTCCTGAGCTGTGTCGATGGCGACAGTACGTATACGTGTGGGTGTGGGGGTGACACTTGGCTTGTGGCCCGATTAGCATTGCAGAGTTTTGACGAATTTTGTAGGCGTCCGCCGCCGAGCCTTCCGATTCGCTCCCGGTTCAGCCGGTCGGACAGGCAGCCGCGCGTGGGGCTGTGCGTGGCTGCGGCTCGTCTCCTCAGCTGACCGCTTGACGATCCATACTGCGCCGTGCACCCTTATCCACTGACCTGATGAGCCCCGCCGCAGCCTGACGCACTCCGAGCGTCGCCTGCAACTGCTGCCAATCTGCCAGACGGCCGGCAGGCGAGCGACACTCACCTGCAGCGCCTTGATGAGTTCGGACGGCTCGGGCGGGTCCCGGGCCGGCGAGTGGGGCGACAGCATCACGTGCACCTCCTTGTGGCCCTCCACCTCCACCTCCTGCGGCAGAGACGGCCACCGTTGGCTGGGACCGGCCGGGACACGCGGCCACAGCGGCGGGCCGGTGGGCGGACCGGGCAGTCGCCTGGGTACGGGCAATACCGGCGACAGCAGTGGGCAGTCGCCTGGGTACGGGCAATACCGGCAACAGTGGGCGGCTGGGCTGCGAGGTCGCGCCATTCATCACACCGCAGGTTGCACAGCAGCACTTCGCAGCCGCCAGGCTAGGTCCCTTCCGAACGACGTGGCCGGAAATCGACAGGAGGCACGACCAGCGAGGAACCGCGTTGGGCGGATTACTAGCAAGACGTGGCCAGCTGCACCTCTTCAAATTTTAAACATGGTGGTTATGTGATAAATGCCTTTAAATCGTTTTCAACACCTCCAGCTAGCCTTGCAGTCTTGTGGTCTGCAACACCATGCAGTGTGTGGTTCTGACGAGCCCAATAATCAGATTGATTTTATCTCAGCGCATCTTGTCGTCGAAACATTTATAGCAAAACACCACGCGCAACGTACATATTCTTCGCTGGGCCTCTGTTGGCCAACATCCCAGCTGCATGACAGTACAGACAGTCCAGCACAAGAACTAAAATAAAACGGCATAGAGGGAGAAGTTAATGCGCCAGACCCAGTAGAATAAAATGCACCAGGCTTAGAAACTGAAGTTACCTACCAGCGCCTGTCCCGTCATTCAGCGCACACAGCCGTAAAGTTACAAGCCGGCCAAAAGGGCTATGTCCTGGCCGCCTGAGCTGGCGGAGCGGACGTTCTGGTAGGCTGAAGAGAGATCGTCGCGGCCCTATCGCACTCGTTGCAAATACATATTTACTTCCACAGAAGACACTGCCACACTCGCGAGTATGTTCTGCAACAAAGACTTGTGCTTTGCTAGATACTTAATGTATCAGTTACCTAGCAACCAAACATAGCGTCAAAACCGAACACTTAGCTTTGAAGCACAAAGCCAATAACATTCCTCGGAGGCCAAACCTGAGTTGGCTTTCGTCCCATGACTGGAACAACATAAACTAATCTGAAGGATTCATAATAGACATGCACAAGTTGTCAATACCATGGACGACTTTCGGTCCGATAAAATACCTAAGCATGGCGCCTGCTCAACTAGACACAAGCCTTCTCACTTCCACGTTGCACTACCCTTCATTACCCAGGATTACCCACCGCTGCCGAGGACTGCTCACCGTGACCTCGGGCTTCTTTCTCTCGGAAGACGACCGCCGCTTCTCAACGGGCTCTGTGGACGGCCGCTTTTTCTTGGGCGGTGGCTCCTTGAAGAGTCCGTCCGGGCTCATGGTGGCCGGACTGTTGGTGCCACTCTCTGTGGAACAGCTCCCCTCTGTCAGAGGTGCACCGGCGGCCGCGCGCGCTCACGCTTAGTTGGTCAACAGCACCTACACAATCGGAGATGCGTACGACGGCCGAAATATGGCTGCCGTGCAGGCAGCAGTGAGTGTGCAGCAACGAGAAAGGAGTCGCATTTTGTCGATGTTGACTTTCTAGTACCAGTTGGGGTGGAATGGAGATCTGCAGCTGAAGTCTAAAACAAAACTTGTTGAAATCCGTGCAAATTTTACAGACAATTTTACTTCACTGACTTCAAAAAGTGCAAGTTTGGTGTCAGCAGTCCGCCCAAGGAAGACGAGCGTACCGCGGTACATGTGCGGTACATGTGCACCGCATAAAAAGGGCATGTGCTAAACCAGCAAATTGCTACAAAGCGAGAAAAGCATACGAACGTACTGACACTTGTCCACCTACGTGATCCTGCCGCCGATAAACATATGAGGTTTTCTTGCAGTGATAAATCAGATTTGGTTAGCGAACGTTTTACCAGCGCCTTCACTTAAGCACTTCCTTCTGGGAAACACATTTAGTGGTCAATTAAATGCGTACGAAACCAAACATGACATAACAGCACTTCATTCGCATATAAAAAATACTAGCTTACCACACCATTCACATCACCATTCACACCGCGAACATTTATCGCACCAACTGTTTCGTCGGCGAACGACCAGCAAGTCTACGGTGCAATTGTAGTCTTTTAATTACGGCTATTCATCCCATGGAAGTTCCTCGTGGTGCAAACTGTGGCAGGCGTGCCCTCACATATGGTGACCTACGGCTGCTGATGAGATCCAATTCTAGTTTTGGTGTTCTTCATTTTGTCTAGCCGTATTGTGTCCTTGCCACAGCAACTTAGCAACAGCATTGAGGATAATGCACCTTTGTTATTTAAGGGCTACGAGAGCTGCAGTAACATTCCAAGAGGATGAAGGAGCGGAACAGAAAATGAGATACTTGCAAGACTGGAAGAATGCCAGCCTGCTAGCATGTACAACAAACAACAGATGCTGAAGTGTGGATCGCCGTGCGGTCTGCATACCACCTCAATACCATTGTATCTGTTCCGTGTCATGGTGCAGCTGACGTGAAATTATCCAGTGCAGGTGAATTAAACAGCTATGCTTTCATGTGTACATTCTCCATTTGTGAAAAATCCTCAGACCGGTAGTGCAGACAAAATGTGAGGCCAAAGACAGAACTAGAGAAATAGAGTAGTCTCTACACAACTGGTAAAGTACAAAGGCAATGTTTTCCAAAAAATATTGGTGTGCACAAGGCATGTTTTGAAATGTCTTAGGAATGCTCATGAACTCAGAGGGAAAAACCCAAATAATGGAGTTCCGTGGGGGAATGGGTGGGGTTCAGCTAACAAATTCCTCAAAGCATTTCATGAGAGCACAAACAATCCTGAATGAATCTTCTTGAAAGGGTTCAGCATAGTTGACTAATCCCTTATTTCTGAAAAATTGTGTTAGAAGAATGAAAGTATTCTTTCCAAAACAAAACGAAACAACCAGTAAAGTGCATCCATCCCACGGCCATACATAAAAAACACAATAATACTTTTTGTCAGTCTCCATATGTGGTGGGTTTTCTCTCAATTCAAACAGACCATGGGCATTGTTCATGAAGACTGGGTTAAATACTTTTTAATAGTTTGATTTTTAAATGTGGAAATGTGTCTAAATTTAAAGAAAAGCCTAGCATAACCTAGTGCAACATAACCCCTTTGTTTGCTTCTTGGAGCTGAAATATGTAAAACTTATCTTCTGGATAACTTAAATTGCAATTATACATTATTTTTTGTCACAGCAATATACCTATTTACTTGATGTTAAATATGCAGAAAATATCATGGAAAATCAATAATGATTAAATGGATCACTTCTTACCATTGATATTACCAAGATATATACTAACCTGTTCGATCCCTTGTCTCAGTTCCTCACACCCCGACTCGGGGGTCCTTTTATGGCACTCTAATTTATAAACTAAGCGTTGCACGAAAACGAAAGTGGTGTCATCAGAAAGCTCTCGACGAAAATCGGCCGAACCGCCCCCCCCCACCTTTTTTCCCTCCAAAGTGGCGTCACTACGGGGTTGATGTGACAATGACTGGCATCATGTTCTTGGCTCTGGGAGTTTATTTTTGGGGATATTTTAAAACGAAAAATTATTTAGAACCAGAAAATGAAGGCGAAATCGACCATGACTGTCACATCTTTGCCCATCCAAAAATACAAACTCAAATGTTCGAAATTCTAAGTTTCCAGTTTTCGTAATTTTTTTAAAGGGCTAGAGCGGATCGCAAAACGTCGTTTTAAGTCAGCTTTCACTAATAAAAATGCTTACTTTGGCCAGAATCTTCAATTTTAGTCATAATGAGCAAATATGCCAAACTAATGTCATCAAATGGAAAAATCAAAAATTCAGCTGGCACGTTGTGTTGCTTCACAAGATAAGCAAATACTGAAAGTTTGAGTCCAATGTTTTTATCCGTTAAGGCGTGACGAATGGCTAAACATTTTATTAGGTGTCCTCAATTGACCTTGATTAACTCGTCGAGCAAAGATGAACTGACATTAAAACCTACACACACAACATGCCAAATTGACGTAGGAAAGGGCACGGAAAATTTTGGCGCGATACCGCGCGCCGTTTTTCTCATCCACTGAAAACCTCAGGGTGGGGCACCCCCCCCCCCCCAGATGGGCAGGTTAATGGCTGGTCTAGCACCATAGCAAACATGACTGCAAACTGTGTGAAGCTTGCATTGCCAGTTAATTATATTTGTTCTGTGATCCAGAATCAGGGGGCATACCAAGACTTTGTGTGATCAAACATCTGCAATGTATGCTCCTTGAACGTAATAAGAAGACTTTTTATCCCTTAGTCTGGGTAAAATGCATTCGCCTCATGCATATCAGACATTACACTCCATAATTGCATGAACTCAAGAATTACACAATCCAAGTCCGATATTTACCATTTGGACTCAGGGGCGCGCCGACTACGGGGCACGCCCTCCAGCCCAAGTAATTCTGACAAGCGAAAATCCAGCAATGAACTAGACTAACCTCCCCAAAAAAGTTAATTTTCATATCGAATGCACACGCGCAAGACATGTGATACTGGTTGGTTGGTTATTCGAGTTTAGGCCCGCATCGACTACATCGGTCATGCAGCGCCCATGACATGTGATACTGGCTGAGAGATCACGACAGCCGGGGCTTCGGCTCAGCCACTGTGACTGTGTGACAGTGCGACAGCGCCGGCACGAGCGGCGGGCTCACCGAAGGCCGACCTGAAGCCCGAGATCTGGACGGCCGTGAAGACGGCGCGCTCCTGCCACACCTGCAGCAGCCGCAGCACGCCGCGCTCGGTGCGCTCGTCCAACGGCGCGCCACCCAGGTGTCGATACACGGCCGGCAGCTCGGGCGCGAAAGCCTGGTGAAACTCGGAGCCTTTCTTCTTGCTGTTCTGGATCACGTCGTTGGCCAGGTACATCAGCGTCAGCTTCTTCTTCACGGGCACTGGAGGTGGAGTGCACACGTTGGCTATGAGCGCGCCAGCAGCGTTTTCAATGTTGTCATGATCGGGTAACTGGCAGTCAGTGTCACGTCCTACAGCACATGGAGCAGCCGTCCCGAATGCCTGATTTGCAAAGGGCTGAAACATTGACCTGTAATAAAACATGCCGCCCAATCAGACCTGATCAACCCGACCAGACCTAATCAATGCCCGACGCCAGCCTCCGTTCTTCTGGGCTCGGCTACCAGATTGTAGTTTTCTTGGTCAGCTCCAGCAGTTTCAAGATTAGCCAATGAAGGAACCACGGACAACAATGCAGGAGAAAGCTAAAATAGAGTCTGTGATGATGAAGAAGGGTACGAAATTCGCTGTCTCCCCTCGTATTCAACGATTATCTGCCGATTATATGCCGACATTCACCCGGCAACTATGGGTGTTCATTTCTTCTTTTTTAGGGGGGGGGGGGGGGGGAAATATATGAAGGGAATAGTCAGGTGCAAATGGGTTGGGAGAACACACTCCATAGGGTCCCATGCTAAAATAATTGAATTTATTTGGGGGAGGGGAGACAAAGCCAACATTGAGGGGACACTTGCCCCCTCAAAAATATATAAAACAACACCCCTGCTGACAACCGCAAATCCACTAAGAAAATATCAGCCTAGGCTACTATCTCTATCTCTCTATCTCTCTCTATATCTCGATCCAACAGGAGCCCAACATCATCAACAACGCCTGATGAGGTGCCACGGAGCTCAGACGTCGAGCCTCCTTGTCACACACATGTGCCCTAGACGCTAATCCACACCTGTTCTTGAAATGACTGCATGGGCTCCTGGGTGCATACACGTATTTGATATTAACGATCTCAGCGTCTATCTCGGCGAGTCAGTGATCAGGATATACGTCGGGCATCTGTAAGGGATTGCTACCAGACGGACAAACGCGAACCGGAACGATGGTTTCTCCAAATACCTGCTAAACCAAAATGCCTGACACAAACACCACCTATCTATCCAGACCGACACACACACACACAAACACACACACGCCCCTCATCTGCTAGATCAACACTCATCCTTAATACTGACTCCCAAACACAGATCGTGTCGAATCAGGCACGAGCTCACCTCTGATCACCTCCTTTTTCCAGATCTTGACGACATTCTTGGCGTGCTTGCGATGATGAATGAGCCAGAGCGACAGGGTCTGTATGCTGGGCGATGTGTTGTTCAGGTCGGCCAGCTTTTTGACGAACGCCTCCGGCGAGAAGGACGACATGGCGGCAGCAGCGTCGGCCTGAGACCACCCTCAGCTGAGCCGCAACCGCATCTATACGACTGCGCAACACACACATGGGAATCACTGGCACCCGCTTAAATCACACCACATCTCAGCTTTAATAGGAAGCCACTGATATAGAATGCATGGTGAGTGTACTTTTATGGGCTTGCTCTGGGTCAAAACATTGCTGATTTGAATAACTTAGTTGGTTGAACTGTAAGGCTGTTAGCCAGAACTGATCAATGAAAATCTGTAACAATGGACCTATATGGACCAGATGCAGTTTGATCAGAGCTATATCCTGAAGGCATTGAGGCATTGGATATATAGCCAATAGCCACTTCTACCATTAAAGAAGTAAACTTCACGGTTGGCATAAGAAACTAATGGTAAGGGTGCAAGTGGTTCCATTTACCACTTCTAATCAGGCTGATCACACCTCCATGGTGAACCTGGCACAATGGCTAATGCATATCCAATAACATACCATGTGCTATGGCATGCAGGTAGGGCACTTGTACACTTCACGCAGTAGGATTGCAGCTTAGTGCATCCACAAATCCAATGTAAATTGTGAAAACAGTTTAAGAAGACGTCGGACCAGGCTGGCAGTTCTTCACTTGATGTAACAAGTCCCACAAACACGATTTAAGTCGTGAAACTCTAGGGCCCCTAGTGACGTCACTTTTTGGATTGGAAATGTTTGCGGTTGGTGCCTGGCTCTACTCGTCGAGCGCTTTCCGATCACACCTATTGTATTTTCTTGTGACGCTTAGTTTGGTGATTAGAGGGCGGTCTCTATCGACCACCCCCCAGGGACGGGGTGTGAGGATCTGACGGAAGAGGCGATTTGTGCTGAATGCGCCACTCAATGCAATATACTACCAGCCATTAGCACAAACTAATGTGAGCATCTGTGGCAGAAACTGAGGGAATATCTCCCTGGATGGCTATAATATACCTGTGTGTACTTTCATTATCATGGTGATTTGCTTACTGACTGCATCACAATTATCACTCTAATGCATAATTTTTGTAATACGTTCATGTTGCAGGTGCTGAACATGCTGCATGCACACTGCATTAAACAACACAGTCCATAAAACATGAAGTATTTGGATCAAAACAAGAATTACTACTCACATTTCATCCCATTCATTGGAGTACAGGTGGTGGCTTATAGCAACTATTGTGTAAGCAACGTGACCAGTATCAAGTACTGAACATTTGTAAAGGGCATGACCAAATCTCGGTTATAGCTACACACGTTATGACATTCGAATTTTCCTATATAAAAATGCCTAGTGCATTGTACATTGCTCAGTCCTTTATAGGACATTACGTACGAAACAATGCTTCGAGAGTACATGTGACGAACAAGTCAGAGCGACAGCACTGTTATGATTACCTTGGAAGCATGAAAATTGGGGGTGGATGGATGTGATTTGTGCTAGGTGTGCATCATGTAGACCCTTTATGGTGAGCACTGTAGTCTTTTTGGAACTTAGACCCATATGTTTTAGATCATGCTGCCAAATTGGGCATTATACTAGTGCCAGGTGCACCTGACAGTGGATTCAGCACAGGCTTTTATGCATGTGATGCTGATAAGATTTCCCAAGGTAGCGCCATGGGGCATGGGTGAAGGAGGTTTGGGATACTGCATTTATTGGAGTGTGATGGGGCACATTCTAGCATCCTTCCTTCATAGGCCTAACCCAGATGGCCCCTGTGGCTCTTATCAAGTATAGGCACTTGCCCAGTTAGCCCTATAAAATGAAATAAATGCTAATATAATTCCCCCAGTACTTACCAACAATACATATTGCTTACAAGCAGTATGCAAGGCATGAGGAAGCAAATGTAACAAATGCAAGTCTCCCACATGCCTGCATATTTCAGGGATACCTGATTAAAGAGTTCAATGTTCACGAAAAAATGGAGAATTTTGTTTAAGATCCAGAATTAAACACAATAATAATTTGACAATGCAGTGCTACACGAACATCCCATGGAGGTGATAGACAAACATTGCTACTTCTCTATCGATCCCTCATCCGCCCAAAACTAGATCATGATTCCTTTGTCTATGATGGTGCCTGTGCATCCAGAAAACGTGGTCTGGATGCAGCTCACCATGCAGCTATTAGGGATGACTGATGCCTTCCGGACTTTGCAAACCTAGAGCCTTTCACCAGAAGCCAACAAGACACCACCTTCCCTGAGGAGACAGATGCCTGGGATGTGCTATGAATGGAAATTGCACGATTTCTCGTAGCACCCAGTCGACCAAACAGTGTTTTCAAGTCACACTCTATCGATCTTTTTCACATAGTGGCGTTCGAATGTATGTACTAACCTCTGTGCACTGGAAATCGTGATCTTCTTTTGTCAGTCAATTGGAAATTTGGAATGTGAAATGTGCCCCACTGGTCTTAACACCCTGATGGAGACCTTTCTCACTGGAACCGTAAAAAGACCTGGTATTGACTGACATCACCAAAGATGACATTCTCCTGGAAGTTTCAGGCACAGCTTTGGAGCGCATATCCACATTTTATAACTTCTATGCAAAAACTTCCACAGATGGATCAAAGACAGACGTTGGGGTTGGAAGTGCCTTTGCATACAACACAGCCAACAGACCGTTCACGCTACCGAAACGCGGATCCGTGCACACGTTGGGGCTCGTTTCAACTTATAAGCGTTAGCTTTCATAGAGGTCGAGGACGAGTAAGACCACGCGATTTTATCACTCATTGAACAGCCTTTTGGCACTCAAGAGTTTGAATCCCACAGACGCTTTAATAGATGTTATATTGTGTTGCTGGACTTTATTAGATTGATGCGGGATAAGTCGTTAACTTCTGCTGGATTCATAGCTACCTAGGTATCGCGGGAAACGAACAAGCTGACTGCGCGGCTAGACCTACAGCATATGCTCCCATGTGCAGATAATTCCCAATCCCAGCCAGGTACCCAGGGTTCCTTGCTTTTCTGGCAAGCAAGTGGCAAGCGAGCCTCGAATGAACTTGCGTCGAACAAATCACGGACAACAAAGCCATCACCCGGTCAGTGGATCTCACGTTCGCCTGTGACAAGGCTTGACGATGCTGGTTGGTTGGATATTAGTTTTCCAACACGGCGACCGTTGAGTCATGTAGTGTCGCCAATCTCTCACGCCAATTGGTCGAGTATCACCTGTCGCTACCCTCCCACTTTGTTGGAGAGTAGTGACAGGTGAGACTCGAACCCACAACCTTTTGATTGTGAGACAAGCAACTTACTCATAGACTACTTGTCCCCTACAAGGCTTGACGAGATGACGCTGTGTGCACATAGGGCATACTTATGCCACCCATGCTTACTTATTCAATGGTGAGAATAAGCCACTGTGTCCTGGATGCTGTGCAGTGCTAACAGTTCCCCACGTTCTAGTTTGATCTCTGATGCTGTGCCTGGAGCGTCAACGTCATTTCGGTGGTGACCAGGGTCACTCCCTCCTAGAAGTATTATATCATATATACAGAATGATCCTCACCTATCTGCTGTGAAATGTTGTACTAGGGCACTAATATCTAAATATGAAGTACACTAGCATCAAAAATGCACCAGGAAGGACACCTGTATCACAGGAGACATCATATAGCAACAGCTTATATAACTAACTGTTATGGGTGCCAAATGACCATGCAGTCAGCGTGCCCCTGAGCCCAAATAATCAATGTGTGTCAACCACTCAACCAATCAATCAACCACATTGTATTCCCCAGCAGGCACCAATGTGCTACATTGTGACAATGGTGCACAAACTGCCAGTTTTTCAGCATGCATCCCACAGGGGCTTTCAGATTGCATGCTCCAGGAGGGAGGTAGATTCAACTTCAAAGACTCAAAAACTAGCCAGCTGATTAATTATCTCTAAAAATGGCCAAATCCATATTCCTGTGTCCTGAATTGTGCTAGATTTGAGCTTTGCAATCTTGGATGCTGAGTTTTTTGTCAAGGTATCAAATGGTACATCTAATAGTACAAATACTTACTTGCTACTGCCTACTTGCTGGAATAGTACAAATAACTGGAAGTCTGGCCAGCAACTTACTAAGCTCTAATTTATGTTGCTCTCCTGAATTTGAGACATTAAGGGCGCATCAACTGCGTCAGTCATGCAGCACTCTCCTGAATTCATGAAACCAATGTGCATCGCTCATGGCAGGCCTCTCTTGGAGTTTTCCTCATGTGTTTGGAACATAGGATAAATAGGTGACTTAAGGTGACTAGTCAGTACAGAGGTGGACACAGAATCTATAATGGATGAAAGGTCTGGATTATGGTACCAGACTGCAAAGACTATATTTTTACTCTGTGGAAGGTACATTGATTCAAGCAGACATCATCAGATGTTGGAAAAAACCACATGGCCACTTTGCCATCAAGATCTCTGACATGTTTGTGTTGGCACCATTGGTTAATACATGCAGACATTCACTGAAATGGGCCCACATATGTGCATCAATGGATTTCAAGATAATACCTTTTGGTCTCAGATGCTGTGCCACATGAAATTAATAGCCTGATGATGTAGTAACTTTGATGGACCTGGCTGAATATAAAGCTGCAGTGCACTCAAATCTGTGCACATTGTTATATGCAAATACCAAAGAGATGAGCCATGATAACATGGTAATCAAACTTGAAAGGTATATTTGCTTTTGTGTTTAATTTTGCTTCATCCACATTAGAAGACTTGTGGGACAAAAATATATTATCTGATGTAGTGACTACTCAAATAATATAAATTCTGCTTAAGCCACACTTTCCAGTTCCTGATATTTTCCCTGTCTGTCTGATAGCTACTTTTTTAATCCAGGGGACTGACATACCTGCAGATGCAGGCTCCCTTTGATCAGTCACAGAACTTATATCTGGGTGACACTAAACTGAAGGATTTGGGGAGCTAACCAGGTGAGAGGATTCTTCTCTTCAAACCACTTCCCTTTCAATCTTAATCTCATCATCACATAGCTCAAAATGAGTAAAAATATGAGTAAAATACCCTGGAGAGGGTAATGTTTTGAATGTTCAAAATCCGGGAACAGCTTGTTTTTCAACCTCTTGTCCTTCAATACACTTTTGGAGGAAAAGTAGGTGAGGTATCAGGGTGAACATGGAAAACAATCAAAAATACTTTCTCATCTTGCTGCAACACAATTTTTGCAAATTGTCTAGTTCTTGGTTACATTACAAAGCTAAGCAATCACTTATTGTAATGCATATCTCCATTATTGTGGTTCAAAAATTCATAGGCATGTCATATGCGTTTCATCTGCTGAAGATGAAACTCATAAGCTATTTTGAAAATGGACACTGGTTTTTAATTTTCTCCAGTTCAATTTTCTGAGATGTTGTCATTCATGGTCAGGCATGATTTCTCTGGATCTGGCTCGATTTTACAATGTAGTGGTGGACACTTACACAATGTAGTGACGGCATGCTGGTGGGTTGCTCCAAGGCCTTCAGTACATATTTGTGGTCATGCATATTTCCAGTTGGTCCCCAATTAGTTATTGGGGGCCAGCCTGTCATTTTGTGCACCTGTATGACATTCAAGGTTCCTGCACAATTTGTGATGATAATTGGGGTTTTTGGGTGCATCAACCTGTGTAGGTCATTTAGCACCTGCATGATTTGTCAGTGCCTCTGTGCCATTTTTCACGACTGGTACATTGCTCATCAGAGGAATTTATACCACACTTAGTAGGTAGAGCACTAATTTTGGTAGCTTTTGGGTGGAGTGTCATTGCAACTGTACTAGGCTGCTAATGACATACCTATTAAGCTTTAGTGCATCCATCAGTGTTTTAAAATTGATCTAAAGCTAGGTGTTCAATGCAAGAAGGGAACACCAGAGAAACACAAAATTGAGGTAATTATACATAGGTGATGTGTAAAGAGCATACCCCAACTTTGTTGGAGATCAGCAAGGCAATAAAGATCTCTCCAATTGGCATGCTGTACACTACATATTCCAGTCATACTGTATCAGTGAGTTGACACAGTTGGTTAACAAATCCAGTTTTTGTACTGGTGGTGGCAGGTTCAAATCTTGACATTGGTACAATTTTAACCTGATCACAGAGTTGTAACTGTCAGGGTCTGTTCCTGATTGTGCTCCGAGGTGCTCAGAGCAACTTGGAGTAGCTGCTCCATGTTCCAGTGTGTTTTCGGAGCAGAACGGAGTAGTAGCTCCAATCTACTCCGACTTCCTCCAACTTACTCTGGCCAAGAGCAGGGGCAGCTTGGTGCAGCTCGGAGTAGCACAAATGTGGTGCTGATGATACATTTGCAGAGCACTTTGGGGCATCTGCATCAACAGGTTTTGAATATCTGCATCATATATGTAACCATAATACAAGCACAAACACCTGATTTTTACTCATTACTCAAAGTTACTCCAGACGTTCCAGCTCTCGCTTTTACCAAGCCTGCTCAGAACTGCTCCAAGTTGCTCCAACTTGCTCTACTCATTTTTGGAGCATGGTCAGGAACAGACCTAATGTTGCACTTTAGGCTACTTACACCATCATATGAGTTGCTTGATGTACCAATATTTATCCATGAAAGTAAAGGGGAATACTCAAGTAAAGCCTACTCATGCAATTAATGTACCATTAGATAATCTGGAATTGTCATCATGAACTTTGTACCTGAATGGGTGCTTCTGGCTGACAAACTTGGGGGCATCCAGGCACACAGAAGGTCAGACTTCTTTCAATGTGCAACTCTGGCCAAAAACCTAAGGGGACACTGGGGACACCTGCCCCCAGCATCCCTTGTCTGCCCATATCCCAGAAACAGTTCAAAGGGATTCTGATGAACTGGAGCCACTAAGATGGTCCCACAATAGCTTCATGCAGCCACTTGGAAAGTCCTCTCACTTCCTGCCAGCATTCAACTTTTGGTATCTTCAAACCTGTGGGCATGCACCTACCTCATAATGACGGTTTGTGACCCCACAAAACATTGCATCCATATCCAGTTCATTACTTCAACAGCCCAGTTATTCACACACCACATCCAGTTACATTTCAAGTGCAAGTTAGTTAGTTGTTAGGGCTTTAGGGTGCATTGACTACATTGGTGAATTTTTTTCTCAAGTGCAAGCAATGCTACTGTAAGAAGTGCAGAAGACGATTCTGTCAACATGCCATAAGCATGGCATGTTCAGTCCCAACTAGAGCTGTAAAATTTGGTTAAAGTAGCAGTTTTCAGGTATGGAAAATTACATAAAAGGCAATAATTTCATTCTGGATTTTCTGGACGCCTGGATTCAGGCATGTACTCACACAAGATCCCGTCGAAACCCGTCACGTTTCACAAACTAGCCCGACCTAAATGCCTTTCCAAGTGATTTGGCGCCTTTTTCCAGTGGAACTGGTGCCTACGCAATGACATGATGTCTGGGTACGGGATGCATGTTATTAGCCTATGCAATACAATTCTGACATATACATTATACCAAGCCAATCAATTCACAATAACGCGTTTTCAGCACTTATTGTATTCGAGGAGCTCGACGCAATTCTTTCTACATCAACATCAGTCGACTCGCACCGATCACATACCTCAATCACAGGAGAAGGCAGATAACGAAATATTCCACGCCCTGTACTTTCGCAATCGCAGAAAACTAGGAAAACTATATCACAAATAGCACGAACGTATTCCTAAAATCGCAAAACAAAGCGGAAATTCACAACACACGAGTTCCTGCAGAGGCAAAAATGAAGCACCAAGAAGAGTTGATGACGCAAAACAGGGAAATGTTAACACGCAATTGGTATACTTTTCACGGAATCACTCAAAAAGGAAATGCAATATACAATTATATCATATTAATATCTCAATGTCATACACAAATAAAAGTGTAATGTAGGTAGCTGCTGATGGAAAGTTTAGCAACGGTGTTTTTATTTCAATATATTCTGCTTTATGCCAGCTATTTGCATCCGCTTCATACATGCTAATGACCATTATATTGACCCAACAAGCCTTATCGAGTTCGCTCAAAGCAGTCGAACGTACAATCCTTAAACATGTTTATTAGTTTAATATCATGCACCGCATCGCTGCAGTTTAATTGCGAGCGTATTCCGATCACTGACATTACCACGAATTTTGATAAGGGAATTAAACAATATAATCATCATAAAGGACGAATTACAGGGATGTAAGTTTGTGTGTTTTTGGGATGTGCTTGACCTCCAATGTTGGCTTTGCCCTTATGGTGATTCCACCCTCTAACATTAGGCACTATGTGGTACTTCTCCCAATTCACTTAGGCTGACACACTGCCTTCATGGATTGTTCCCTACAAATCATTTCCAGAAACATAAAGCTAGGGCAAATTAGATAGATCTAGCCATGTCACGGAATGGGCATGATGTAGAATTGTTTCACGAAAATTAGGTACGCATCTTTCGCTTCCCGCGATGGCAACGATATTTTTTACCGCCCTCATCGACAAGAGATGGTGCTGTAGCTTGGAATCCAGAAAAACTCCTGGTGGAAATTTGTACATATGTATTTGTACATATGTACAGCAACTGAACCATATGTGATGTGAGATGGCAAACGAAATGAACGCATTTTACGCTCTTCCGTATTCTTCTGGTTCAATACCGTCCTTCCATTATTAGTAGTCGTTCTGGTATCTGGCAATTTTTTCCACTTTTGTGACGTCATTAACGCTACTCTTATAGAATGGAGTACATACAAATATTTATGAGCTTGTTGCATATATCCGCATGCTGATTCTGATCCTGATGTTGGCGGTGGTTGTGGCGATGGTCGGTGAGTTTGTTCGGGTCGTCTGCGGTTGAGTATGATGTGTTTTGAATGCGGTGAAATCGGTGTTATTCTTCAAGATATAGGTACCTACGTAAATTGGTGATACATTTGTGGTTAAGGTGTTCTGTTATGGTATGATTCGAGTAGGAGAAGAGGGGGTATCTGAACACGTTCTGTTTCCTGAACACCTACCCTTGGACGACTCCAACATCATGTTCAATGCATAAATAATAAAAATATGATGATATTCATGAGTGATGGACAAGTCTTTACCAAAATATGAAGGTTTGATCACATAGTTTAACCAATTCTTTGTGTACAGAGCAGGCAAAGTTTGCAGGCATGATTTTGATTTTATGCCTCAAAGGGCAGCTAAGGTCAGGGCCTTCAGGCAAGGGCAGGCCTAAGGAAACCACAAGGAAGTGACTTTCATTATAAAAAACAATTACATCAGCATATTTTAGTGGCTACTAATATATTGTACCACAACAGCTACAGTGAGATATTCCTGCACAACATTTTTTGTGTTCATAACATGCCACACCACTGCAAAAGAATTACATATTTTAAAGTTGTTCTTTGCAAGTGGTTAGGGGATTTTCGTTGAAAGGAACTGTTGGGTTAGGTTAGGTTTTTACCATTATGAAATATGTAGCATCTGCCCACCCTCCCCATAGCAGGAAACTTAGAAATATTCCTGGTCACGTCTTGGGGTCATTCAGTGCACTCAACTGGAGGTGTGTCCATGCATTTGAGTGATGTCACCAACAGCTGATTGGTTGTTGACTGTGACTCAGACACATTGTTGATATAAAGAAAGTGTGAGTGGTAATACTTGAAGATTACCTTGTGTGATTTTATGAGATTTGTTCTTTCTTAGTTTTTCATTTGATAATTTTTTATAAAATGGCAAATTTTTAAAGAAACAATTCATTTCATTCATTTCATCCATGCAAGAAAAAGAAGTCATTGAAATGACTTCTTTTTCTTTCATGGAATGCTGGAACATGGAACATAAAAAATGCCTTAAACTGCAGACTTTCATTATCAGTGGCGGGCAACATCCAGCTGGGTGTATGTGGTTGATAGGCAGTAACATGAGACACACAGTAAGTTTATGGGATAAATATGTCTCAGTTTAGGCACAAGCTCACATAGTGATGCATGTGTGAGTATTTGTGTGCAGGTGTATATGTTTGAGCATAGGTGTTGCTAAGTAATTCTATCTTGTGGTGTCATTGCCTTGTGCATGCCTTAGTTTCATCCTGCTTTGACAATATATTATGATGTAATTATATTACAACCAACAAGTATTTTGCTTTCCCAACCACAGGAAGCTATTTGTGCCTATGTGGCCAGAGGGCACCTCTCCACACTCTTCAACATTTTTCCCAGTAAGCCTACCAGAAATAGACAGCTCATGTGGCATTGCCAAAACTGGCCAAATTACTCCTGTTTACCATTCAAATGAGGGGATGGTTTTATCATCTTTCATGCAGTAGCAGGATTGTATTTCTACTTTGTAATTCTGTATATGGAGAGGAAGATCATTGGTTACTTGATGCAGAGAGTATATGTTCCCTCAAACCTATGATATTGGATCAGTGCACTTTCTAATGAATTTTGAGCACTTCAGTTCATTGGTTCATTATTCAGTTCATTGTTACACAGTGTCCTAAAATTGCTTCACCATTAACTGTGTGGATGAAGAAAGAAGTTGCTTGGGAATAGTGAAAGATTGGAAGAAAATAAAGGATCTCCACTTAAGGATTAAAAATGCAGAATGCTGTTGTAATACACATATTTCACTTCAGTCACATGCATTTTACATTATTTAGCTGTCATGTGTATAATAACTGCCCACACATCATGTGGGAAAATGGTAAAAACCTAAGACAAGGATGAAATAGCACAATTCCATTAACTGTGAATTTCCAGGCCACATTGTCAATTATTTTACACTGTTGTTACAGAGCAGTTCATTGTCAAACAGCACCATTGAACATCCATGTGAGGAAAACAAGGATAATTCTATGAAGTGCATTACCTTCTGTTTGCAAGGTATCCAGAAGCAGCATGCTTTTCTTAGCCTTGTGTTGTGTACATCATAAATTATGTATTGTTGTGCACAACTATTTCCTTTTAACAAATACCTGTCTTCAAATATTCAGTGTGTTGCTGTTTCTGTGATAAGTCACCACACCATTACCACATGCAGTATATATGTATATATGTATACAGTAAATAATTATGATGTTTTTTTTTTTTTTTTTTTTTTTTTTTTTTTTTTTTTTTTTTTTTTTTTTTTTTTTTTTTTCCTTTTTTTTTGGGGGTTTTTTTTTACCAAACTGCTTAAAAATTTTTAAATTTTTTTTTTTGAGGGGGGGTTATTTCTCCTTTTTATTCCTTAAGTGGCAGTCCTTTATTTTCTTCCAATCTTACTATTACAATTTTTATCACACAGTTAATGTAGTAATTTTAACACTGTATATATATATATATACAGTATATATATATATATATATTATATACACAGTATATATATATATATATATATATATATATATATATATATATATATATATATATCACAGGGCAAGATGCTTCCACTTTCTGAGTTATCCCAAATGGTGGGGTAGGTCATGTCACTGTTGGTGTGTGGGATTTTAACACCCATCATCCCTTTAGGAGTCAACCAGAACAACAAGCGATGGATGTGCAACAGAACATTTTATGCAATATTTCCAACTATGTGTTCATAACACACACCCTGGAGGGCCTCTGAAAATTACACACACTGGAGGGGGCAGATTCCGCCCCCCCCTAAGATCTCAGCTCCTATTAAGGATAGAACAACGAAATTTGCAGGGTGAATGAGCATGATAGTCAGCTCTATTGTGTGCAAATTTCATGACCTTAGGCCAATATCTTCAAGGTCAAATGAGGTTAAAATGTCAAAGTTTTCTGTTTTTGTGTGGCTTGGCTTGTCATTGTTATTAATCTTTGTGATTGTGTTTAAATGCTCCAAAATTGGCATTAATGATGTTTTGGACATTACAAATGATGCAATACAGATGCCACATCGCCATTTGACCTCAGATCACCTATATAGGAGCACTTTATCAGGTCATTACCTGATCCAGTTTCCGGAACCGGGCTGACCATCCGACTGCTCCGTTGGGCGGCTGAGCACAATCGGCTTCACAAAGAAAGGAGTGAAGTACACAAATGAAATGTGGAAATGCTTAGGCACACAATGACAACAGTAGATTTTCGAATGTTTAGGGAATAACATGCAAAGTGACATCAATCGCATGACAGTCAATTGCATTTATGACACCATTCCAGTTGACCAAGTTTGGTTCCATTAGCTTGTCATGAACTTGACCTGACTTGATCTCGGCGACCTAGCATGACTTTTAAATTATATAGCATAACAACATGCATCAAACAAGTCATTAGTGTTGTCAAGAACACTTCCCTTTCGCCAATATATGGAAAGCGCATCAGCGCCCACTTTTGTGGTTTGGCCCTGCGATTTTTTTCTTTTGCATTAACAGCCCTTAACTTGAAAAAAGTTCCGCCGATTTTCTTTTTTCTTGCTTTAAGCAATGCGCCATTCATTTCTAAGCAGGTACGGAAAAAAAACTGGCGTATATCGGCCGGTACAATATGGAATTATGTACGAAAAATCGAAGAGGTGGGCAGACCTCGCCCTCCACCCCTCCAGGGCATGTGTTAACCTGTCATGAACTCGACGTGACTTGACCTCGGTGACCTGACATGACTGAAACAATGTAGCATGACAATATACACCAAACAAGTTGATAATGTTGCCAAGAATACTTCCTTTTTGCCAATATACAGGTAGTGCATCAGCGTCGATATTTGTGGTCTGGCGCTTATAAAATATTTTGACTTTAACGACCCATAACTCGAAAAATATTTGGTCCATTTTCGTTTTTCTTACTTTAAACAACGTGCCGGTTGATCCACAACGCAGCTATTTGCATTGCTACTGGAGTCTTTCATAGTTCCCCAGCTGATAGCATAATGGCAGGGCCAAACGAGCTACCTCTTACCCTGCGACGCAAATTATTTGGGGCGAGAAACGCATGCAATGTCGCCCAAAGCCGGAAAGATCCAGCCTATCATTGGATGTTCTCGGGGACATTAAGGCCACATCAAAGGGCCCATAATCAACATGGATTACCATTTTCATTCGCATGGCTTCTACCCTCCTTAACTGCAATATCAGGCTGGGTTGTGTGGTACGTGTTATTAGGCCGAGCACTCTCTTAGCAGGTTGTATCAGTACAAATTAACGTCATTTTGTCCTGTCCAAAGAAAGTGCATGTAAACCCGTAAGGACTCTGCGCATTGGCATTGGAAAGAAATACATCAATTTCACGATTTCTGCTTTTCACGATTTATTTATTTCACGATTTTTTCACGCTGATTTACACAGAAGTCCGTTTCTGGTGTTGGACATCAGTCGACACGGTGTTCGATCTTTGTGTTTACCGAAACACACGTCGATTTTTACTGCCAATTTGTATGCGATTCTGCAAGCCCTCTATTTTATATATGAAGACCAGTCTGCCAAGCACGTGGTCTTCACTCCCTGTGACTTCCTGAGCAGTCTCTGGGCGTTGAAAGCCTTCGTCCAGTACAATATAACAGACTTGTACGCAGGATTAACCGAGTCGGCAAATCCCTACATTGCATCGAACAGAAGTATCGTCTGCTGTATTCCAAGCTATGTCTGATTTGCTGGGAATAAAGCAGCTGACAACTGCCAAACACCCTATCAGCAATGACCGTGAAGTTCATTTACGGCTCACTCCAAAATACATATAGCCTACGATATTGTCAAGTATGCGATCAAAATGGCAACGAGCCTGGAACTCAAAGTGTAGTAAGCTGAGGGCAGAAAAAGCCAAGAAAAACTGAAATCGACCGAATGTTTTTCGAGCTAGGAGCCACAAACAAGAACCACAAGAACAAAATCGGCGCTGATGTGCTTCCCGTATATTGCCAAAAGGGAAGTGTTCTTGGCAGCACTAGCGAATTGTTTGATGTATATTGTTATGCTATATAGTTTCAATGTCATGTTAGGTCACCGAGGTCAAGTCAGGTCAAGTTCGTCACAGGTCAACGAAACCAAGCTTCGTCAACAGGAATGTTGTCATAAATGCGGATGACTTCCATACGATTCATGTCATTTTGCATGTACACATCCTGAAAACTACTGTTTGCAGCATTGTGCACCTAAGCATTTCCATACTTCATTCATGCATTTCACTCCTTTCTTCGCAAAGCCGATTCCGCCTAGTCGCCCGACGGAGCAGTCGGGCGGGCGGCCCGGTTCCGGTAACTGGAACAGGTAACTGACCTGATAAAGTGCTGCTATATAGGTGACCTGAGGTCAAATGCCAGGTCTAGCATCTGTATTACATCATTAGTAATGTCAAAAACATCATTGATGCCCATTTTGGAGCATTTAAACACAATCGTAGTGATTCGTAACCATGACGAGCCAAGCCAAGCCATGCAAAACATGACAATTTTGACATGTTACCTCATTTGACCTTGAAGATATTGACCTAAGGTCATGCAATTTGGACACAATAGAGTTCACTACCGTACCCAGGCACCCTGCGAATTTCATTACTTCAGCTTTAATAGGAGCCGAGATCTTGTGGGAGGCGGATTACGCCCCCCCCCCTCCAGTGCGCGTAATTTTCAGAGGCCCTCTGGGGCGCGTGATACGGCCTCCACTGCTGAGTTCGTCATAAAAGCCACAGCACTTCTTTGCTGAGGCTTCCTTGCATGTGCTGATAGGAAATGACTCTGAGGTCGTGGTGTTTGGTAGCATTTTAACCCACTCAACGTGATATACCGCCACCCGTGCGGATGAATAACTGGCTACTCTAGTAAAATGGTAGAATGTTTGTAATGCAGTTATAGGCGCAAAATGACATCGGTAGTCGACGGAGCCCACAACTAGAATGCATCAGTATCGAACCCTGCGCAGCATTTCATCTGCCCTCGATTATAGCAAATAATGTCACATTATGAAAAGGTGACACAAATATAGCCCAACCAATCCTAAGGCACTTCTGTCACTGTTACAAGACTATCATTTTTGGTGTAGTCTCTGCCACGACAGTATGATTGGGGGAGGATTCTCATCTAGTACTCTCACTGGTTGGCTCCCAATTTTTTTAAAGTTCAACATTACCCAAATATGGGTTAAGTGGTCTATCGAGGGGAACCCGTGTCTGCAGGTATGCCAGTCCCCTATATTATAGAAAAACATAGTTAGGCATACTGTAGTCAAATATATAGTCTGCAGAGATAGACAGGGCAAATAATAGGAACTCAGTGCAAAATAATTGACCATGTGGCCTGGAAAGTCACAGTTAATGGGATTGTGCTCTTTCATCCTTGTCTTAGGTTTTTACCATTTTGCCACATGTGTGGGCAGTCATTATACACACGACTGCTAAATAATGTAAAATGCATGTGACTGAAATGAAAGGCCTTCCGCTTTTTCCTTAACATCCTTTATTTTCTTCCAAGCTTTCACTATTCCCAAGCAACTCTCTTAACCCCACCCCACAACACCAATCAATTGCAAGCTTCCCCAGTCCTCCACCAGCTCAGTTTTATCGGGAGCCGCCCAAGGCCCGTCCCCAGGGTTACGGAGTCCTGGAGGTTGAGGTTCTGTCGCACCGTGCTAGCAGTACGGGACAACACCTCTTGGTCCCGATATCCCGAGGTGGCGGCCGGGGCCCACGCGGGCCAAGTGCAGTCACTGGGTCGGCCAGGCACTATAATAACTCCTCGGTCGCCTGGCGATCTCGTCCGCGACGGTGTAGGGCCTATGCGGTGGGCGCCAAAAAGTATACACAGTGTAAAATAACTGACCATGTGGCCTGGAAATTCACAGTTAATGGAATTGTGCTATTTCATCCTTGTCTTAGGTTTTTACCATTTTGCTACATGTGTGGGCAGTCATTATACACACGACTGCTAAAAAATGTAAAATGCATGTGACTGAAGTGAAAGGCATTCCGCTTTTTTTAATCCTTAAGTGGCGATCCTTTATTTTCTTCCAATCTTTCACTATTCCCAAGCAACTTCTTTCTTCATCCACACAGTTAATGGTGAAGTAATTTTAGGACAATGCAGGAACTGGAAAGTGACCTTAAGCAGAATTTATACTCTTCGAGTAGCCAGTATATCTGCAAATAGATAATTATCATGCAACATTTGTAAAGTGAGTTCAGCAAAATGTAATAACAAGAAGTAAAACTAGTATGTATTGGTTGGTATATGCATTATATTCATGCAGCAATGTGAAGATGCAGCTTCGGTGCTCGATGCTCTTAATGTGTGCCAATTCTTTCTATATAATGCAAATATTCATACTGTTGTATTTCCAGAACAATGAAAGGGTCCATCCTCTTTAATCCCATTGGTGGTGGGGTCATGTTTTTACCCTTAAATATATCCCAGCTGTCATAACTTAGTAAGCAGAGCTCAGGCACTCCATGAAAGTTGGCCCTAGGTTCCTACGTTGCTAAGTTATGGGTAGCTAACTGCCTGCTCAAGCTGATTATTATGCTTGTGAAAAATCCTTGGTTATTTTTTTCTGAGCTGTCACACCTGTGAAAAAGGACATTTAGCTGCCTGTCGTCACCTACATGGCCTTCCCCAGATCCCCCTGGCCAATCAAGTCTCTGTGCATAATTGCATGGAAAGATTGTTCAGCATATATACGAATATTTCTTGCTAAAAAGCAAAATTTCTAATTTTGTGCGTTTTACGTCACGGAATGAATCTATTTAATTATCTATTTATTCATTGTTCATATTTTTACCACTGAAAGCACAATTATTTGTAATGTTCAACTTTTAAAGACGTTTTTGTCCATCCTAACCAAGAGGCTACATGTGCTGGTTCTCCCTTGCATATATACCGAAGCTTATGATGCCTCCCTGCACAGGGGCAATGTCACGAACAAAACCTCTGCCACAAATTGCAGAGTTGATGTTGCCAAACAGCTAAGCTGGTGCTGCAAAATTGACTAAGCAACATAAATGTTCAAGTAGTTGGTTTTGCAATTACAAAAGTTGTGATTCTAGTTGCATTCCCTTCAGCACTTCTACATCCTTGTTCTTTCTAACCTCCATTTTGTGCTCCTTCCCTTAGCCAGAATTCCAGGTGACCCAGGCAGCATGACAGATCCCAGAATATAGGTTTCTATGCATTGGAACGTGGAGAAAGTGTTTCCGTAGCCCCCAGTTCTGCATGAGCTGCAATTATAAACCTTAATCTTGGTCCCATAGTATAATATGATGCTGGCTTCATGCACTTTCTCACCAGCATTTCTATGCTGCTACAAATCATGCAAAAGTGGTGGATTGAAGATAATTAACAATTGTTTTCCTCTGCTCTGATAACCCGCGGATATTTTACATATGTGAATTTCATTAGAAATTATGTTAATTCATGGAATAGTTCAGTGTCTATTAACACCAGACCATACACGAAGCTATACTTGATAACTTGAGAACGTTCGGTGCCTGTTATTGTGGCCGAAAGCGCCCCCCAACCTGCTGGTCAAGAACAGCAACTAATGACGGCTAAACGTGTCTGCAGTTGTAGCTGGAGTCACTTCCGTCCGACTGGTGTGATGCTACACATCGTCAGCTGGATCGCCAGTCAACCGGTCACGTCATCAGCTCGGGTCAGCGTCGCGTGACCTCGGACCGAGTGTGCGGCCGAGCTGCGGTAGGACAGTGTGTGGCGGCACAGTCTGCAATGCCGGACGGCCGGACCGACAGCGGTGACTCACGTACGCCGCCGCCGCTCAGGATGGCGGGCCGGTTCGCGGTGCGGCCCGCCCCGCCCACAGCGCAGCTGGTGAGCGCTGCCACCGGCGGGCGGGACGTGGTGGATGGCAAGGGTGACTCGTGTGAAGCGCAAGCGGTCGCGGCGAGCTCCCGCGAGGTGACGGCCCCGGCCGACCCCGTGGCTGGCGTCGGCGATCAGGAACAGGCTGCGGTCCATCCCACCAGCCCAGGCCAGCACACGAGCACTATCCCCCAGCAGGCGCCCAGCACCGCCCAACAGACGACCAGTGCCGCCGAACAGGCGCCCGCTGACCCCGCCAGGGACGACTGCGACCCCGGCCGCAATCTGATGGGGTTTCAGATCACGTCGATCACGCACAGTCGCGCCGACGAGCCGGCCGACGGCGGCGACGACGGCGGCGACGACTCCGCCGACGAGGAGCCGGCTGACGCACCAGCGCCGGCGCCGGTGCCGGCGCGCGCCGCAGCCGGCCCGGACCCGCCGTCAGCGGTGGCGCCAGAGTCCCGCGCGCTGCTGACGTCGCCGGGCGTGCCGGCGTCGGGCGTGCTGCCGGCCATCCCGACCGCCGACGGGTTCGGCATCACGCTGGTGCCGGGCGGCCGCGGCGCCGCCGAGCTGCTGCGCATCCCGTCCGACCTCGGCATGAACCTGCTGGACGGCGCCGGCCGGCGCGAGCACCACTGGCAGAGCCGCTTCAAGGTGGTCAAGATCGAGACCACCGTGCCGTTCCGCAGCGGCCGCTGGCGCTGTATGGACTACCGGGACGAGCCGAAGTCGGCGGCGGACGCGCCGCCGGCCGGCGCCGACCCGCCGCCGGAGCTGGTGCCGCCCGACCGGCCCAGCCGGACGGCCTCTCGCGATGTGTCTCCGCCGACTGGGGAGGCACCGGTCCGCGCCAGCGAGCCCCCGCCGCCGCCGCCGCCGCCGACGCCGCCGACAGCCGTGCACGACCAGCGGCTGGCGCTGCCACCGGTGCTGACGCTGCCCGACCTGCTGCCTAACGCCAGTCTGCTGGAGCTGGTGCGCAGCGCCGTCGGCGACGGAGCTGGCCAGGACGCCGCGGAGAGGTGAGTTGTCGGCCTGTGCACCGTCATGCCCACACTGCCGCACACGGTCACATCTCGAGCTCACCGTCGTACGTCACACTCCGCACTGTTACACGTCACACCCCACACGGTCACATCTCGAACACACCATCGTACGTCACACTCCACACCAGTGTTGGATTTTCACTTCTCGGTCTTGGATTCGGAGTGCATATTTTTTTTTTGGATTGCCAAAGTATGGAGTGTATAATCTTGAGAAGCACTATGTAATGGAGTGTATAATTTTCCAGTTTGCCAAATTATGGGGAGTACATTGAAGCACCAAGTAATGGAGTATATACATTTTATAAATAACGAAGTGTATACTTTTTGAAAAAATGCAATGATGTTTCCTGGAATGAAGAATAATAACCCGGGGGCCTCGGTAGCTTAGATGGTGGAGCGTCGGACTCGAATCTCGCGGCCCGCGGCATTTGCAGAGTCCATCCACGACCAATCGGTGTGATGGTTTGGCTACGCTATACAACCTTGCGGTTGAATGCGTCGTAAGATAACCCGAGATTCTTCTTCTTCAAGAATAAAACGCCTTCAAATAATTTGTTCGGTTCCCATCCTAGTGTCTCACAGACAACCAGATGGGGTCCACCACACATCGTTGTCTGAAGTCATCCACGTTACGTGGGTGACATAAGGCAACTTCCTAAGCAATGGTAGAGAAAATGATTACAAAGGTATAATTAATCGAGGTCAACCAATTTGTATATATCCGTACCTGTCCTGACATGCCCACACCGCACAACTAATACATGTTCACAACACACCTCAGGAGAAGGACGTTCGTGCACCGACTGATATATTGGAGGGTCTAAAATGTTACTTGGGGACATGGGTTTCGGAATATATAATGGTTTAAGGAAAGTTATACTAAAACAATCCGTCTAAAATATTTTATTATTGCGACCATGAGACCATTTTTTTAAATTAGAAAGCTGAGAAAATTTGTTCAAGTCAATTATTAATATTAAATGTATTTCGACGCACTTTCTAGTTCATGTCTGGAATGTTTAGTTGAAGCAAGGAATGACTTGGAAGGATGAAAAGCGACAAAACGGGCCGGCAAATTGCCGCTCTAAAACCTACTATCGTCACGGACGAGCGGAAATTAGCGTCTCATTTCGCACCATGATTGCTATGAAATACCCAAAAAATGAAAATAAGTTAGAGGAAACCACCAACAGAATTACGGGGGATTTTTTTCTCAATTAATCTTCATCAGGATTATGGGAAGAATTTAATAATTGGATCAGAATGAAGCTTAGAGGATCGTCAGTGCATTAGAACAACGCACGTAAATCTGAATTTGTCCGGAGTGGGAAAACCTCGTGGTCGGAGTTGCATTAAACAACTATTCCCGCTTGTTGATGGGATTCTGAAGCAATATAAGTCATCCAACCAACAGAGAGTGAAATTTCTGGTTCTATGGAGCTTCACTTTGGCGCAGTCTTAGCAGGTTTTAAGAACGCTGCTCTCCACACTGTTACACGCCACACTCCACACCGTCACATCCGAACACACCATCGTACGTCACACTCCACACTGTTACACGCCACACTCCACACCGTCACATCTCGAACACAACATCGTAAGTTACACTCCACACTGCTACACGCCACACTCCACACCGTCACACTCTACAGTTTAACTCCACGTCATCGCACCGGCGGTCCGTAACCGTCACACACCGGCGGTCCCCACACCGTCACACACCGGCGGTCCCCACACCGTCACACACCGACGGTCCCCACACCATCACACACCGACGGTCCCCACACCATCACACACCGGCGGTCCCCACACCGTCACACACCGGCGGTCCGTACACCGTCACACGGCGGTCCCCACACCGTCACACACCGGCGGTCCGTACACCGTCACACACCGGCGGTCCCCACATCGTCACACACCGGTGGTCCACACACCGTCACACACTCTAGCGGTCCACACACCGCCACACACTCGAACGGTCCCCACACCGTCACACCGGCGGTCTCCACACTGTCACACACCGGCGGTCCCCACACCGTCACACACCGGCGGTCCCCACACCGTCACACACCGGCGGTCCCCACACCGTCACACACCGGCGGTCCCCACACCGTCACACACCGGCGGTCCCCACACCGTCACACACTAGCGGTCCCCACACCGTCACACACTAGCGGTCCCCACACCGTCACACACCGGCGGTCCCCACACCGTCACACACCGGCGGTCCCCACACCGTCACACACCGGCGGTCCCCACACCGTCACACACCGGCGGTCCCCACACCGTCACACACCGGCGGTCCCCACACCGTCACACACCGGCGGTCCACACGTCGCCATAGCCAGTCTACTCTTTATCCGACTGTGCCCCAGCTGATGACATCATTTGATCGGCACCGATGCGTGGCACGCGGCGGTCGCAACCGACCACGACCGTGATGACACGATCCGACACCAATCGCGATGGCAGGCACGCTTGGCTCTCGGCATCTATCCCGTCTAAGCGAACCATTGGTTGGCTAAGCCAGTCATTGGTGGGTCCACCATTGCTGGTATAGTTGACTCGTTTCTCACAATATCCGTGCAATTGCTCACATTCCAACCCTTTCTTTGTGTAAAAGGAACGGTTTTTAAACGTGTTTTCCTTGAAGCTGATGACGCATTAATTCCTTGAAATTTGAGCTGTTGGGATGAACGATAATATCGTAACTCGCATGCCTATCTTTACCTGAGGCATCTAATACAAGCCTATTTTGCATTGGATTCAGGCATGGAGCGTTTCATTCGGAAAACGTGCTCACCCGGCCCCTGGGTCAAACAATAAGTATTCTACCATTTTCCGTTCTGATGACTAGTCTCAGCAGCATCACATACCCGAAGGAAAGTACTGGATGCACTGCATATATATCAGACATTGCCACTACAGTTCCCAATTTGCAAGCATGATCTAAGATATCTACTATCATGGATCCCCATTCATTCACCTCAATTCCCATCCTCCTTCTGCACAACTTATGATTAATAAATATGATTTTTGGACCTGAAGCTGAAAGTGAATGGGCTCCCCATCACAGCCGAAAGAGCGACTGACGACAGGATCTGACAGAATATCATGAAGATTGCTGAATTGTTTCACCGCTAGCCCGACTTGTATGCGTGAAGAGTTTGAACTTTGCGCCTTTGGTTTCGCTATTTGAACGCTTCGAGCGTCGTTACATCGGTCTGTGCAGCTTTTCCTTCCTAGCCAGGTCTTTCGCGGAGACGTGCCTCTCGAGCGCAAGGTGGGGGAGGCGATAGCCAAGCACCTGATAGTTTTTCAACGAAGGTGAGAGGGCTGCAAGGTGGCTGGAAACGGTTGGCGTAGCATCTGCACATAAATATGATGCATATGAACTGAGGCTACAATGGCTTGTATTGCACGCTCCTCCGTCCCCGTGGCGGTAACACCGCCACTGGTGACTGTCACGGCCTGGACGAAAAGAGAAAACGACGATTAAAATAGCGAGATAAAGAAATCCAAATCGTTCACTATATTATTATACGCAACAGTTTCAATGGATGTTCAAAGACATTTCGGACATTTTTAGATAATGTTTATGCGATGCAGGTAAGCTTTTATCCACAATTATAGTAACGTCATGATGGAATTCAAAGTCAATACTACGTCTGCCTTCATTTAGCCAAGGGAAGCATTTTGGATAAATATTATATTCAAACCACATTCTACAACATGTACTGAATATTGTATTACAGATTTGCGCAGTTTCAGTACAATATTTAGAGCTCTGCAATATGACATTATTTTTGCGCTTGCAGCCCTTGAGAAGTGTCACGTAGCACTGGTAGGGTTTATTGATGGAATGAGATCGTATTAAAATACCTAATGGTAGGGTTCAATGCATCAAAAATATAGTCGGCATGCTAACAAAATTACACTATATTTTCAGAATTTTACTTTCACGACAGCATTTCTAGCGATGACATCCGCAGCGCGAGCAGGGTCCCATTGTCAGCAGTTGAACACGATCTCTGACCTGGCACCCTGCCGGAGCGGGACATTTTCCGGTGTGTGTGGGGGGGAGGGGGCGTCACAACTCCGTGACGGGTGGGCGGGGCTCCGCCGCCGGTCGTGACCCGCGTCACGTTTATAACGGCGGCCTGTCGTGTCGGCTGCCCTTCAGGCCCGCCTCACGGGCGACTGCTGACCGGCACGCGGTGCGGGATCAATAGAGGCGCCGGCAGGCACGAGCAGACCCGGTCAACTCGTGGCTGCTGCCCCCCCCATCCCCCCGGCCGGCGGTGCACATCAGTGGACTGAAATTCCATGATGTAGGCACCAGCTAGCACTTTATAACAGAAACTTGTGCTCGCCTTTTGGCGTGGAAGTAACTTTGGACTTGGACTATGGAAGTAACTTTGGGAATTTACTTCCATAAGGTGTCAAGATAGCACTCATTTCAAAATCAGTTACAGACGTCCTCATTCCAAACAATGTCCAAATGCCGGCAATGTCATCAAAGACGTTGATGACAAAGACGCCTGGTGTCACAAGTTCTCAACACCGAGTTTCGATTAATTTCCCTCTTCATCCGTTGTTTTGACGTCCTTGCGAGTTTGTGACGTCTTTACAGCCAGTATCCTCCACTACACTAAAATATCAATTATTGAACATTGGCACAGACGGACAGACCTGTACCAGTGGGACAGACTTTGGCGCCGCTCAGTGTGTTCGGTGAAGCGCCGGCAGGCTAAGTGCGGCGAAATCGGCCTGCTCTAATCTCCGGGCAGAGTGTGGCCGTTGTCTTATCTCCTGGCTGTGTCGCTGTATCTGGGCTGCTAGAAGCCGGGCTTGTCGTACTGTTGTGCGCGCGCGAACACATCGGTGGGATCTGGATATAATCGGATTGTATGAGGTGGGAGGGGGGGGGCGGACGTGACGACCATGGAAAACAAGGGGCATGGTATATCTGAATCCATCGACAGGTCGGGCGTGGTGTGTCGGAATCAGTGTGAGTGTGGTGTATCATGGTCACAGTGGGTGTGGTGTATCAGGGTCACAGTGGGTGTGGTGTATCAGGGTCACAGTGGGTGTGGTGTATCAGGGTCACAGTGGGTGTGGTGTATCAGGGTCACAGTGGGTGTGGTGTATCATGGTCACAGTGGGTGCAGTGTATCATGGTCACAGTGGGTGCAGTGTATCAGAGGTCAGTGTGGGTGTGGTGTATCAGGGTCACAGTGGGTGTGGTGTATCATGGTCACAGTGGGTGCAGTGTATCAGAGGTCAGTGTGGGTGTGGTGTATCAGAGGTCAGTGTGGGTGTGGTGTATCAGGGTCACAGTGGGTGCAGTGTATCAGAGGTCAGTATGGGTGTGGTGTATCAGGTCACAGTGGGTGTGGTGTATCAGGGTCACAGTGGGTGTGATGTATCAGGGTCACAGTGGGTGCAGTGTATCAGAGGTCAGTGTGGGTGTGGTGTATCAGGGTCGCAGTGGGTGTGGTGTATCAGGGTCACAGTGGGTGTGGTGTATCAGGTCACAGTGAATGGTCGTTTTTTTTTTTTTTGGTGGGGAGTGGGTTAGGGGCGCATCGACTGCGGTGGTCACATAGCGCCCATGGCCACAGTGGGCGTAGCGTATCGGAGGTCCGTGTGGCGTGTCGACAGCGAGCATCGATTGTGTGTGACGTCATTGAGCGTGGTTGTTGCGTGACGTCGCTGATCATCTGCAGTGTGACGTCACTGGTAATTGCTGGTGCGTGATGCACGCTTGCAGCTCAACCGGTACCAGTGTCCTCATGCCCAAACTTAGGGACATATGCAGCGAATTCAGGCGAGCGGCTTTTGTGTCATGGTGTCGAAGCGTATTGCAAGCGTTGTGTTGTGCAAACACGCTGAACTCTTAGATCGGGTAGTTTGGTATTGTTCGCGCTATTTTGCCACGTCCAGGGATATTTTGGGTGTTGGCCACCAATGATCTACGTCTCGGTTTTCCCTAACTAAATCGAGTGGGCCATATGTATCCTTTTCGGGACCATATCTATCCTCGCAGAAAAGGTCCGGGATCAAATGTATCCTCGACAAACCCATGAAATAAAACATGTTTGGAGTGACCTGAGGTCACAAAAAGTAATTAGGCATGTGTAGCGCAATGAATTCTGAGCACGATCAATGTATCAAATTAAGTTTCCCCAGGTACGTTTTCCCCTGAGGGCCTTTGCATTTTGACCCGTTTCCACTTTTTAGTCAACTTGACCTCACATGAAAACCCGAATTGTGAGAGAACTGAAAGTCTCAGGTTAAGACTTTTTGCTAGGTTAGGATCAGTGGTCAATACTGACCCTAGGTTAGGTCAATTATTTTAGGAGTTTTCAAGATTAGCGATTTTGAAAATTTCCATGTGGGTATCTAACACTCCAACAAGACACTGAACGACGTAAAATACGAAAGTACACTGTTGCACCTAGTAAATACTACTGAACCGATTTACTTGGATCAAAAATATCTGATAGAGGATGGAATGGGGAGTCTTTTCTTTTTTGAAAATCCAAAATCGGACATAAGGGGGCTGAGAAAACTCAAAAAAACTTTTGTAGCTTAGCCTATGGGAAATCTTCTAACGTCTTTTTCGTATTGTTGCTTATATTTAAGCCAAATATAAGTAATATACACAGCTTGCCCCCATCTATCTAAAAAAACAGAACCACTTTAAGTCGATAACTTTTTGAGTTATTCGACCCGCAATTTCGCCAAAAACCAAATGGACCATATATCCCTGGGCTCTGGAAGTTCGAATTTTGGACTTAAGGATGCAAATTTTGTTGGAATCATATTTTTTTGATACCGCGCGTCGGATAAAAAATATAAGAAAAAAATATTATTTTTGCAAATTTTAAGCACGGGGCAAAAAAGTTTCAATTTTTTCCGGTAAGTTCAAGTTTCATTCCGGAAAATCATTTCCTTTTAAGGAGTGCTACACTTCATAATTTCGTACTTAAAAATCCACCGGTAACTTTGAAAGTTATTACGGTTTCAATGTTCAAAAATAGGGGGGTCTGTGTTAACCCAAGGGCAGGTCGTACCCCGCTCGAATCATGATTGAGGACTAAGTTACCATCAAAATTGCAATATTCGTACACCATGCGAAAGCCAATGAACGGGGCATGATTTCATCCTGTATATGGTAGGTCATCGTTCATAGGTAATGGGTGAGTGAGCTTAGAATTTGTGAAATTTTTGAAAAATTTAAGTACACCTACAGGCTATGTTTTTCAAGATATCAGAAATATTTCTACAGAGTATATAGAGCTCGCCGAGGTCTATCTTCCAGTCATGGCGCATATTGGATTACTTAAATAGTTTAGGGTTGAGTGTCACTAAAATTTTCCCATGTTAAACCAATGGGGATATGATTTCATCCGAGAAAATTTTAAAAACGTTTTTAAGCACATCTAGTTGGATGTCGCAGGACTTATATTTCACGGTGCGTCGACTGGTGTGCGAAAATCCGAAATCCGTCGAGAACGTTTCGAGTTATAAGCATTCTGAGAAAATTAGGTGTTTTCGAATAAGTTAAGTGTTTTTGTAGAACGCGAATAACTCCTTATCAGTCACAGATAGGGACAAATATCAAGGGATGTGTTTGATAGACAATTGATCAGGGCATCTTTTGCTGAATACTTATACCCCCCAATATCTGAAAATGTCCCCCCTACATGTCGTCAAAAAGGGGGGAAAAGCATAATTTTTTCGGTCATATCTCGAAAAGGTACAAAGCTACAGTGAAATTAATAACTTTTCTGAGGTCAGCGTGTTGAGCTACGTCTAGACAAAATGACTTGTATTAGAAAATTATGTGAAGGAAAAAAGTTGGAAATACTTTGAAAAAATCCTGTTACTGCTTTTCCAATGATTCGCCTTGGATGGCTCAATTCCTCTCTCATGTACACATTCCAGACAGCCAATGTTCACCGTGATGGGGTAAAGCCGAGAAAAATACAGAAAAATTTCACAACACATTTTCTCGAACTTAAACTTTTGAGTAAAGTTCACTTAAGCTAGACGACAAAATTGGGGGATGAGATTTCTGAAATTGAAAGACATTGTAGGAGCATCAATTCTGAACACATTTACTTCTCTATCACATCCACAAAAAAGTAATATTTCCCCTGGAAGATCGAGAAATATTTAAGCATGTTCGAATATTTTTAAGTACTGTTTAAAGTTTTTACTTTTTTGACAGATAATGCATTACAAAAAGGAGTACACATCAATTGTGCATTGAAAACCATAAGAAATATTCAAGTTGCTTATACGACTAACGAACTATAGATTAAAAACTTAACCAATGTTTTTAGCCAACTTTCGTCCAAAACATGGGTGTATATAAGTGTTCCTAGGTCGAAAATCTTGCATTTTAGGAAAATTTCGAGATAGGTCTTCGATACAGAATTGATGTGCGATACTTTTGTAAATGATACCTTTGTATGAATTTTCCCAAAAAACTTTAGAAAAACAAATATTTTTTTCATTCCTAATTTTTGACCATATACAAATTTTTCTCAAGTTTTATCTTTTGATATTTCTTTTCCCCATCAATTTACTTCCTAACAATAGTTTGGAAATTTTGAAAAATATTTTTCTTAAACTCAAAATCCAAAAAAGTTTCCAAACTTTTTTGCCATGGCCGTGGGGGCCATTTCGATTTTGTATACACGGAAGTTAGAGTTGGACGAGATCTATCAATTGATGTGAAAATCTTCATCATAGCGTACATATTACGGAAGTTACGGTGCTTCGTAATTTCATGCAACTTTTCCGGATAAGTCATTTTTATTAACTTGAAAAGTTATTATCCGATGTCTTATTAAAGTGCATATTCGTGATCAGCACATTATTCTACGTATAAACCAACAGGTTAGAACAATTAGTTTGGTACATTAAAATGAGCAGGCCTGAAAATATTTCAAAACGTAAAATGTTTTACGGAAAAGTGTTTTGGATTGATGGATTTCGGGTCCAGGGTGCAAAAATGTACCGTGCACGAATTGCACGTACCAAAGCAATGCACGAAAATTAGTAGGACAAAAATCCACAAGGAACTTTTGAAAAAAAATCAAAATTTTTTTTCCCTAAAACATTGACACATTTGAAGTGCCCCCAAGCGTTGACAAATATCAACATTTGCATCTTTTTTAACCTAACCTACCTAAAGGTCACGGGCTATCAGAAGCACGTTCAAAAACGTGAGAAAAACTAACGGAAACATGTTTTTGGAATGTTTTTCAAAAGTGGGCGTTTATTTTGAACATTCAACACAACATTTTCGAAAAAGTTGAAAACCTAACCTAGCCTATATAACATCATTAGATGTGCCGTGAGTAGCTGCATCATTTACTAAGAGTATCATTATCACCAAATATGGACGGATAATGTGTCAGAACCAAAAAAATTCGACCCAGGATACAAATGGTCCACTTGGTTTTCGACTTTCTGGGCGTGGCTCGGGGTCGAAGTCGGCAAAATGTCACTTTTGACCCATGTTGAGAGCATATTAAGGGTACTTAAAGTGTGCTTAACCTAAGTTAGGATGGGACTTCGGACAGTTTGATCATTTTTCTTCAAAAGCCACTCCTCCGATTTTTGATAAGGTCAACACCCGTCTTGCAATCCGTATTGCAAAACAGCTCTGCAGGGGTATAAATGGCCCTTTAGGTTCATACGAGGATAGAAATGTCCCTCTCGGTTTTTGGTCGGAGGAGCGAGGATACATCTGGTCCGTTTGATTAACACGAGTTATTTAATGGCAGCTGCCGTTTGCATTCACTACGTGCCGACGGCAAACCTGATCGATCGTGGCGTCAACTCACCGCTGACACACACCCGCAGACGAGCTCGTTCACGCTACACCGCCTCTAGTGTATCTGGTTCCTCACGATGGCGCACGTGCATCGGACGCTGCCGGCGCCCGTTATTACGAGCCACCCTGGGTCGGCAGTCGCGTGACCCCTGGTGACCTTGACGTGCCCCGACGACGCCGCCGCGTGACAGGGTGGCGTTGCTACTTGGCAACAGGACCCACCTTGGTGCAATCTCCACTCAGGGACCAGTCGAGCGCACTGTCGACCAGCAACGCGAAGTAGTTCGCAGCAACCCTTCCTACGGGCATTGGTATGCGTTGCGAGCGTTGCGGTCGGACATATTGCGGTGCTCTTGGACAGGTGAAATACGGGCGAAACGTTTGTATTGGATATTCTTTGCTGAAGACAGTTGTAATAATTTTTAATCTCCGTATACTGGGACTTGAAGGGGAGGGTCATTCTGGCCATGGTTAACCGATCAATTTGGTCCAGTAATACGGGGTTTATCGGAACATTAAGTAAGTGCATTTATAAACGCGAGGTCGTTTAATGTACTTCGTTGGTCTGAAGTATTTGAAGTCAATCGATCGGCCCAAACTGAACATAAACGATACATTTCATCATTATCACTGGTTGACATTTCCTCAATGATAAGAAGAAAACACAGTCGTAAGTTACTTTGATGTTGGTGTATATTCTGGTATAACCCTTCGTAAAAATATAGCAATTCCAACTGCATTGGAATTGTTTATTTTTTGTAGTTTGACGACGGACGACGGGTTGTACCCGAATATACATCAACATCAAAGTAGCTTTCGACTGTTTTTTTCTGGTCATCGAGGAAAGGTCAACAAATGATATAGATGAAGTGGTGTGTTCCTTCGCCAGAACGCTAAATGATCTATTAAACGATGCATCGTCACTTCCATGGCCCTGTTTTCGTTCTGTCAGGCAGGCCTGGTCCGTGAAACCTCTGTGGCCGGCTGCGTGGTGTACACGTACCCCGATGTTTAGCGCCGCTCTGCTCCGGGTATATCAGTTGCGCCGTGCAGGCACGTCCGTGTCCGGGGCCCTGACAAATGTCAGCTGCCGTCGCCCAGGCCACGAAGTTGTTTTCGTGCCCGGGCGACCGCCGAACCCCTGTAAGTCACGACGGATACCGACAGAAGGGTCACTCCGTAAGTGGAAAACAACATCCACTCGTGAAGGTAGATCCTGCCAGACACGTGATCCCCTTGCGTCCCTAGTGGCTGCGCTACTGACTTGGGTACCGCCGTGGTGGCGAGGGTTCTGGAGGAGGTCGGAGGTGAGTGGGGGTGGGGGTTCGCCAGTCGACGGACGTCCGCCGCGGCGCAGTTGGCTGGCGGCGCGGTCTGGATGGTGACCCGACAGGGGCGTCTCTGGAGCGGCTGTGGCCCGTCCCCCTGCCGACCACGCCCCGGTGTCACGGCAGAGGGTACTGTCAGACCTGAAGGTCATGCAAGAGAACACCGTCAGACGTAGCGAAGGCCACAGGAAAGGGCACGGACGAGCCTGGAGGCCACGCGAAATGGCGCCGCCAGCCTCAGGGTAGGTCACGACAGAGGGCATTGGCAAACATAGGGAGTGTCACAAGATAGGGTATTGCCAGACTTACTGACCTGGACCTGGAGGTCACGCGAGATGGCGCCGCCAGGCATCGCGCAATTCACGGGAGAGGACACTGACTGACCTGGATGTCATGCGAGATGGCACCGCCAGCCGTAGGGAAGGTCACGACAGAGGACACTGACGGACTTGGAGGTCACGCGAGATGGCGCCGCCAGCCATATCGTAGGTCACGGCAGAAGACACTGACGGACCTGGAGGTCACACGAGACGGCGCCGCTAGCCGTAGGGAAGGTCACGGCAGAGGGCACTGGCAAACACAGGGATGGCCACAAAAGAGGATATCGCCAGACTGACTGACCTGGACCTGGAGGTTACGTAAGAGGGCGCCGCCAGGCATAGTGAAGGTCACGGGAGAGGGCGGGCACTGATGTACTTGAGGGTCACATGAGAGGGCGTTGCCAGACATCACGCAAGTCACGGGAGAGGGCACTGACTAACCTGGAGGTCACGCGAGGGGGTGTTGCCAGACGTATGGAAAGTCGTGGGACAGGACACTGCCAGACCCGTCATATGCCGCAGGAATAATCACGTAGACTCGATATATGCCACAGGAAATGTTGCTGCCATACCTCCAATCCAATCAGGAAGCATGCTTTCACCGAAGTGTCTCACTTCACTTGCTTGTCATCAATCACGTGGACAGTAATGGTTTTGCGGTGTTTCTGTGAAATCTTCCTTGTCGGGCATTGATTAGCTTAAGAAGGGCGGTTCCGGGTACATCTACATCTGGTGAAGTGTATGTTCTAATCTACGTATCGAAGATTGCCAATGCCTGAGGGATGGGCGAGTGATGATTTCAGCTGTTTTGTTTTTTAATGCATGCTTGGAAGGTTATTTTGTCAAGTTCGACACCAGAGGACGGAATTTTTCCCCTTCTTTGTTTTTAGAACTTGACTTGTTTAGACCACGTTTATTGCGAGTTGTGAGGATGGCCCTCGTCTTTGTGTCTTGACTCTTGACCATGATACAATTATATGAAGAAAGTCGTCTCATTGAAGTATCAGACGATCTACGTCACATTATCTTGACTGATTATTTAAGTAGCCTTTTAGCGATGAGGGCACACAATCCGTCAAACCACATTTTGCGGGACGTCTTAACTCGTCTTACCAGTGTGTACCAAACAGGTAAAAGAGTGGTACTATGCTAAATCTCGAGTCACGTGGGCATCCCTGGAAATGACCTAGCTGATGCTACTGCAAAACGTGCGTCGCTAGCTCCATGTTCACGAACTCTACCACTCCCTGCCCGTGACCACTTTCGAACAATTTCTGACTGTGCTTACGAAAGTGGCGAAGTTCTTGGAACACACTACCTGACAATAAGTTGAAAGCGATCAAGAATCGCCTCAATAAATCGAGTTCGTGCTCGCGTAGGAATACGCGAGATGAAGTAGCACTATGTCCCTTGAGAATTGGACATACATATACCACTCACTTACTTACTAACTGTTAATAATATACCACGCTGCTCCAAATGTTACGCCCACTTATCTATGCGTCATGTCCTGCTGTCCTGCTCCGGATATGAGGATTAGCGCAAACGTCACTTTGGGCGTGTTCAGTCATGGTCACTCAGTGAAGTTTTAGCCAACGACTCGAATATTGTTCTATCAGGGCGACTTTTTGATTACCTCACTGAAATATCATTTTTAATAATATATGCACCACGTTGAAAATGTTGAATGTTGTCATACTTTATTTTATGTACGGTTCGTTATGTTGACTAATATTCATGTGCGTTATATCGACGTGAAAATAAGTTGTATTGTTTTGGGCTCTCGATACCCAATGTAGTCGATGCGTCCTAAAGCCCCAATAACTAACTAATAAAGTCGTTTCCCAGAAATATTTAAAATCAGGCGTGGAAGTATATTTCATGGAACGTGCAATTATGTATGTAATATATATATATATATATATATATATATATATATATATATATATATATATATATATATATATATATATATATATATATATATATATATTTGTATGGTTCCAATATGTACATCAATTGGCCTATCATTCAATTCGCTCATCCTGCTGTTGAGAAAGTATGCTATTGGCACGTCACGCTCTTCTGAGGTAATTTTTATCCGAAAAATCATTCGTTCAAAGTTGGGGATATCATAAGTAAAAAAAACATTCTAAAATGCTGTCCCCCTCCCCATTGTCCATGACCTGGACACGCCTAATATTTTATAACAATGAATTCTTTCTCACTTGAGATGAAAGGCCGCTTCATTGGCTGTGCAATAATGCAAGCCTTGCGGATAGTCTGTGCTGAATTATAGATGCAATGTGGGTGTAGAAAATGTTCGGATTCGTCTTCCATTGTTTTGGTTCCTCTGTCGCCCTCTGTCAAAATGTCCAAAATTTCCTGTACAGAAATGTAAATCACATCACAAGAAATCGATTACCATTTTCCGCTAGAAAATCGGTCGGTGAGTTTTCAAAATGTCAGAGGGAGCGGCGTCCCCCTTAATTGCTTCGCCTCCCACCGGAGTCATCCGGTAATATGGTTCGGGAATCGATGAATCCAATTAATCAACCAGGAATTGCGGTGCCTGGATGCTGAGCACAAGCCAACTAATATTGTTATTGGCCACTGGCCTCAATTTCATTACCTGTCTGCGGGCGGCCGCAGACACTATATTTCTGGACCGGACTTGAGGCGACCCTGTACTGGGGCATACTGCCTGTGCAGTGGCCCCAGGCTGTTTGAGTCTGGTAGGACGGAGACCCCTGGAGGTCCGAGGAGAGCTACTGCATGCGGTTCCACGGCTTCCTGGGCATCGCCACACCTCACTGGTGTGTTGGGAGAAGTGTTATTGCGCTAGCTTCAGATGGGTGCGGGCCCACGACAGTCGTGATTTTGATCTCGTCTCTGGAGAGGTTGTGTTTCAAACGGTTTCATTCTGTGAAGGGAGGTTGGTTTGGAATCTGCCAGCGGGGACACCGGAAGTTTCTTGACTCCTCCGTACGAGGTGTCTGCTACCTCGACGCTCTGTACACTACTGGCCTGTGCTGCCACTCCCAGCCGGCTGATCTCCCGTCAACTGATCCCCGTCAACTAATCCCCGTCGGCGCCTCCACACCCGCTGGTCCCCTGTCCTATGCTCCCCGCCCGTCCCTCCACCACACACGCTTGGTGTCCTGCCCAGGACTGTATTTATATTTTGGTTTATTTGACATAGACATAAAGACATAAAAGATTAGTGCAACTCTGAGCCACAAGGGCCCTTCTTGGTTGCACTCTGTACACTGAACCAGTTGCCCACCAAATCTGCCAATCAGCCCTCCCTGTAATACTGAAAAGCAAGCCCTCTATTCTTATAATGATTGTCTATGCTGTTTTTAAAGATGTTCAATGTGCTGCTACTGACGATGTTTTCTGGCAGCTGGTTCCAGTGTCCCACTACCCTGTTGGTGAAGAAAGTTTGCCTTAACCTTGTTCTGCTGTGGTTAATTTTAATTTTGAATTTATGACCTCTAATTGCATCATTTCTGTTAAATTCAAACATTTCCCCAAGGTATCCCCTCTCCAGACCATTGACAAATTTAAAGACCTCGATGAGATCTCCTCTCAGCCTTCTATATCTAAGTGAAAACATATTAAATTTCTTCAATCTTTCCTCATATTCCAGGTTGCTTATGCCATTAACCATTTTTGTAGCCCTCTTTTGTACTCTCTCTAAAAGCCAACAATCTTTTTCATAGCTAGGAGACCAAGCTTGGATGCAGTATTCCAAATGTGGCCTGACGTATGCACAGTAAAGCTTCCTGATCACTTCCTCACTTCTGTATGATACATTCCTATTTATTGCCCCGAGCATTCTCAGTGCCTTCTTCCTGGCTTCCTTGGTCTGTTCTGATGCCCCCAATTTTGTGTTTAGAATAACACCTAAATCCTTCTCCTGTTGAGTCACTGATAGCACTTGGCCACCCATCAAGTATGGAGCCTTCATATGCTGCTTACCTACATGCATGATTTTGCACTTATCAAAGTTAAATTTCATTTGCCATTCTTCGGACCACTTCACAAGTTCGTCTAAGTCTTTTTGCAGCGAGATATGCTCATCCTGACCTGTTATTGCCCTAAAGACCTTCAAATCATCTCCAAATTTCAAAACTTTACTGCTTAGGCCACTTTCAATGTTATTTACAAATATAATGAACAGTAATGGCCCTAGTACTGACCCCTGGGGGACTCCACTAAGAACATTTTGCCATGATGACTTTGTACCATTTAGCATCACTCTTTGCTGTCTATCTGAAAGCCACAACTCTATCCATTTTAAGATGCTACCTGCAATACCATGGGACTGAAGCTGTATCATTAACCGTTTATGGGGTACCTTGTCAAAGGCCTTACTAAAGTCAAGATATGCTACATCAACCTGATTTCCCTGATCAAATTGTTCTGTGGCGAAGTTCAAAAAGTCCAAGAGGTTTGTGAGACACGATCGTCCTTTTCTAAATCCATGTTGAGTATCTTGAATCAATCTGCTACCTTCCAGATAACTAACTATTCTATCCTTGATAATTGATTCGAGTACCTTGCAGACTAGGGATGTGAGACTTATTGGCCTATAGTTTTCAACTTTCCCTCTTTCTCCTCTCTTGAAAATAGGAACTACATTTGCCCTTTTCCAATCGGTTGGAATTTCATTATGTGAAACTGATCTACAAAATATTATACTAAGTGGAAATGCCAGTTCATTTTCAGTTTCCCGCAACACCCTAGCATAAATATCATCAGGTCCTGCTGCCTTATTTGGCTTTATTTTCCTGATATGATTGTAAACAACATCACTACCAATGAAATCAACATCATTTGTCAGATCCCATGTAACTGAACTATGGTGTACGGTCGGCAGATTGGTCATATCTTCCAATGTAAACACTGATTTGAACTGCTTGCTCAGCTCCTCAACCATCTCACTATCCTCACCCAATGTAGTCCCGTTTACTTCCAGTGGACCAATTGTGCTAGAAACTTTACTCAGCTTGTAGAAACTAAAGAACTTTTTACTGTCCCCATTACAGTTTCTAGCTAAATCCAGTTCCTTTGCTCGCTTTGCTGCTCTGGTTTTTTGCTTCACAGTGTCTCTAGCTTTTCGATACGCCTTTAAATTAATGACATTTGAGGCTTCTTTAAAAACTCTAAATGCAGTTTTCTTAGCCCTAATTGCTTTTATCACGTCTGATGTAAGCCATGCTGGCTTTCCTACCCTTCTTTTGCGTCTTTGCTTTTGGGGGACATGTCTAATCTGAGTTTCCTTTAAGTAAGATTTGAACTTTTCCCACATTTCACAGGCATTTAAATTGGAGAATTCTTCTTCCCATCTGATGGCACTTAAAGCCGCTCTCATGCCGTTAAAGTCTGCTCTGTTGAAATTTGGAACCTTTACCAAATTATCCTTGATAATTTCCCCCTACATGTGCCTTGAATCTAACTATGTTATGGTCACTTTTTCCCAGAGTTTCGCCTACAGTCAAGTCTTGAACCAAGTCACTTAAATCCGAGAATACAAGGTCCAAGAATGAACCATGCCTGGTAGGTTCCGATACAAACTGGTGTAAGAACAGGTCCTCTTCAAGGCATTTCCTGAACATTTTGCATGATGGGGAGCCAACACCAGCATTTTCATAACCTTTTAGATTAAAGTCACCGAGAATAAGGCACTTCCTCTTAAAGTTTCTACTGATTTCCTCACAAATCACCTTGTCAAGCTCCAGTTGCTGAGAATGTGGCAGGGTTCCTGATCGGTAGAAAGCTCCTATCCTAAGAGTATTGCTGTTGCCTTTTCCCACAGTGACATCAAGCCAAATGGACTCCACAGACACATTTTTATCCCCACCTGCTACTTTTTGAGAACTGAATAAGCTATTCACATAGAGCATTACACCACCCCCTTTCATTGCTGGACCCCTATTGCACGAAAACATATTGTATCCCTGGATCTCATAGTCTTGTAAGTTATCTCCAAAATATCCTTCACTGACCCATGCCTCCGTAATGCAAACAAAATCCGGTTCCTCCTCAGCAACATAACACTTGAACTCATCAAATTTGGAACGGATACTCCGAGCATTAAACATCATACAAATACTCCATAACCACCTTTGGCTTTTTTCATATTGAGGAGTTCTTTTATCACTAGATGAACTATAACTCTGTCCCCTTGAGTTGCTGCTGTCCCTATTTGCAGACTTTGAGGTTCTATTGCCTTGGCTGACACTATTGGAATATTCCTGAGTTGGCAATGTAATTTCATCCCTCCCCACCCCATTTCCTAGTTTCCCTGAAGGACATGCTCATATACTTTGCCTAACACATGGACCCCCTTCTCAGAAAAATGCAGGCCATCCCTCTGATAGAGGTCCCACGATGCATAAAACCTGCTCCACTTGTCTACAAATGTAAAACCTAGCTCCTGGCAGAGCTTTCCTACCCTGGTGTTAGCTGCCAGTGCCCTAGAGCTCCACTCAGGGGAGGCTCTAGCCCTAGGCAAAATTCCTGTTACAAGCACTCTATTGGTACCCTTCAGGGTGGCCAGAAGGGCCCTATACTCCCGCAGAAGCTCCTCGCTCCTAGTATGACCTATGTTATTTACCCCTACATGCACTATGACTGTGTTAAACTGGTGATCACTGGTGACCTGTGCCACCGCAGGTACCAGGTCCTTCACCTTGGCACCAGGCCTGGTGACGCACCTCCTGTCCCTCCTACCTTTACAAAATACCCGCTCTAAATGACGCACACGAGAGTCTCCTATGACCAGCACTGACTCCTTACTACTGCTATCCTGGGGGCAGTCATCCAATGCCTGGAACATATTTGTTGTTACTATGCCTGCCCGCTGGGCCGGTCGGCTACACTTCCTCCCGCTCCTACCACCTGCCACCTGCCACTCACTGACCCTTTCCTTAGGTTCGCGTCTCCAAATCCTCCACCCCTGACCTCATGCCACTTCCCCTCCTGTGATCTACCAGAACTACCCCCTCCTCTGTTCACTATTAACACTATTAACACTCCCCTCTTGAGAGATCCCAGCCACCTCCACAGTAGGGGAAACCTCAGCTACCTGGTGGCCTGCGACCACCTGGGCATATGATGTCCCTGCTACGGACTGACCCCTTGTTGCTTTATCTTGCCTACCCTGTGCAACAAGGGCAGCCTTGAGGTTGGAAACCTCTGCCTTAAGGGTCCTAATTTCTTCCTCTAGTGCCTGCATCCTGGTCGAAACCATCCTAAACGCTGCAGCTTATGCCTAGATTTAGATTCAAATTAACTTGCTAAATTAACTTGCTAAACAACCGACAAAAAAGCCAACTATCATTCACTATAAATCGTTACCTCCTATACTGTCAGTTAAATATCTGAGTGCCTCAAGAAAAGCAGAAACTATTAAACAATTGTTTGTTTTTTGTTTTGTTTTCTTTTTAAATAAATTAAATAACTAAACAAGATGTCTAATCTAATTGTCTTCCACACAAGTAGACAACTATATAAATATCCCTTTGATATCACTTATGGCTAGACAGAAAAATGAACAGTCACACAGCACTTATGAATACCCCCAACTTACTACTAATTAAACTATCTTAAACTTCAACACCAAACACACTTGCTAAACAACCGACAAAAAAGCTAACTATCATGCACGATAAATCGCTACCTCCTATACTGTCAGTTAAATATCTGAGTGCCTCAAGAAAAGCAGAAACTATTAACCAATTGTTTTTTTTTTGTTTTTTTTTGTTTTTTAAATAAATTAAATAACTAAACAAGATGTCTAATCTAATTGTCTTCCACACAAGTAGACAACTATATAAATATCCCTTTGATATCACTTATGGCTAGACAGAAAAATGAAGTCACACAGCACTTATGAATACCCCCAACTTACTACTAATTAAACTATCTTAAACTTCAACACCAAACACACTATGCACACCAAAAAATAAATAAAGTATGTTAGGATAGTATGAATGTTGTCTAATGTACTTATCAAATCTACACACTTGTAATATCTCCTACTACAGAAATCGAAGAGTCGAGAACACGCCGAAGCCACGAGGCCTCCCTTTTGCACATACAAGATGGCGTCCTGCGGCGAACCAATTTGATTAGGAGAGGATAGTTTTCTGGCCATGCTGTCATGGGATGATAATTTCCTTTTGCTATTTGGCGTCAGAAAGTTTTTTTCATTATACTTGATACCAGAATCTTTTTTTCCACTTCGTTTGAGGCTTATGTGTGCCTAATTTTATTTCTAAGGTGTATGTAGGTATCCATTGAGATGTAGCACTTGTTTTTTTAAAAAGAATTTACAGTGCATTATTAGGGGATGAGTAGTCTAGGGGTAAGTTGCCCGTCTCACAATCGAAAGCCTATGGGTTCGAGTCTCACCTGTCGCTACTCTTCGCCCGCGACCAATCAGCATGAGAGATTGGCGACGCTGCATGACAACGGTCGATGTGTCGAACGGTCGATGTAAAAACCAATAACCACCAACAGTGCATTATTACTCCCATGAGAGCCCGAATGTATGAACCCACTGGTTTGAACATCTCTATCAGCTTGCAACTAATTTGCACCACTCCATCGACAAACGACACCACTCGACGTTCCAGCGGAAAACAGAGAACATGGTTTGTTTTAAAGGGTAGCGCTGTGGATGCGTACATTTCAGTACCGTGCTGTTTTTCTCCCGATATCCTCTTCCCTCCCGTCTGTGGTGGCCTCGTGTTTGGGTCAGACGGTGTCCACTTCCCGTCTGTGGTGGCCTCGTGTTTGGGTCAAACGGTGTCCACTACCCGTCTGTGGTGGCCTCGTGTTTGGGTCAGACGGTGTCCACTACCCGTCGGTGGTGGTCTCGTGTTTGGGTCAGACTGTGTCCACTGCCCGTCTGTGGTGGTCTCGTGTTTGGGTCAGACGGTGTCCACTACCCGTCTGTGGTGGCCTCGTGTTTGGGTCAGACGGTGTCCACTTCCCGTCTGTGGTGGCCTCGTGTTTGGGTCAGACGGTGTCCACTACCCGTCTGTGGTGGCCTCGTGTTTGGGTCAGACGGTGTCCACTTCCCGTCTGTGGTGGCCTCGTGTTTGGGTCAGACGGTGTCCACTTCCCGTCTGTGGTGGTCTCGTGTTTGGGTCAGACGGTGTCCACTACCCGTGATGCGATGTGGACGTCAGGGAACGATATGCGATATTGTCACATAAGGCTTTGGCCAAGCAGCATCAAGAGCTTGTCACCCCTGAAAATAGAAATGACCCATATTCCCGAGTCGTGTTCATGGTAATCCCGTATGGCTGTCATGCAACAGGATTTTTAGGTTTAATGTATCCTTTCGCATTTGCAGTTTTCTCAATAAAAAACGTTTTTGTCTGGGAGGTCTCAACTGAAGGAAACATCCAACTGAGATAATTATGTTGATGAATTTTGCTTCTCGTCCGGCGGAAAGTTCAGGATGATTGCCCATGAAGCGCGTTGCCACCAATGCAGTGCTTGCTATAGCTCACCTGGCTGTATGCGTCTACCGATAATAGTGTCTACTATGCGTGGATCCAGTCTCGCGATTCCGTTACTGCTCCGGCCTGAGGGCGTGTCAGATTATTTGACTACTCAACGATGCAGATTAGGAGCATTGGGCACCGAAGTTTGATCCAGTTTTTTAACGCACGCATCGTCGATTCCAAATATCGGTGGGAAGTTCGCGTTACTTTAAACATGAGGGAGCGTACATGCAGAGGCTTTGAAATACCATGGGAACTGATTTCGGCGAACGACGGCGACTCTTTGTCTAGTTCCTTTTCATGGGACGTATCCTCTTCATTTTCATAGCCCTTATATTCTACTCTATGGAAACACTTTCACCACAATGGAACGGCTACTACCAGAGGATGCAGTGTTTTCGGAAGTTGACAAGTCGCGTTGATTGCTGCAGACTAAATGAATTGTGTTGCCCTTAGGCGAGGTGAACATGTCGCCACCCTGATAAGTCTGACTGCAAGCATCGAGAAACGTTCTCGGTCAACCCTGGGCATTTGTAGAGGAACTAGATGCAATGCATGGCAATTTGCGTAAGACTTTCGTTCGAAGTATAGTCATCGCGTCCAGCAGTTTCGAAACCTCCCAGGATTGCCTGGGTATCTTCGACGGCAGCTGCAATGGAGTGAAGTATTGTGAACTACGAGTTACTGATGATGATCGCTAGGTGGCAGCGGTATTGCCGACATGGGCTCGATGCTGTGGATGAATTCTGAACGTACAGTTCTTTGTGTGACGACTAGGTGTCGCTGGCTGTTTCGTCGACTGCACAGCTATCCGTCGTGGCTGGCACGAGTTCGCGCTGAACACCCGTGGGCACGGGGGGGGGGGACAAGGAAGGACAGCGGGACGGCTTCCTCATTCCAAGTGCTGAAAGTGAAACATATCTTCTCCCCAATCAGTATAGGTGGTTCAACATATGCGGAAAAATGAGAACTCCAAAGTCGTATATTTTTTCCCCTCTCAAGTAACCTTTATAATGGTGTTAGGAGGCCGAAGCGCCTAATTTAACAAAATGAAAAACATTTATACCCACAACATATTTATGCTTATGAGCGTAAGTTGGTTGCGTTCCCTTCGTAGGTTGTGGCGAAGAGTTTCATTCTTGAAGCTGCAGTTGTGTTTCTTGCAGTGTTAAAATATTGAATGTTCGTTAGTATGTCGAAACGTTGGGCGCGAATGATCAAAACTGGTCGACAAAACCAAAAAAAAAAAAAAAAAATTAAAAAAAAAAAAAAAAAAAAAAAGTGGAAAAAGCAAAGGAAAAAAAATTTAAAAAAATATTTTGGTTTTTAAAAACCAAATTTAAAAAAAAAGGGAAAAAAAAAAAACAATTTTTTTTTTTTTTGGGGGTATTAAATAAATTAAGTAAAAAAATAAAAAAAAAATAAAAAAAAAAACAAGCAAAAGGGAAAAAGGGGTTATTATTAATCCGGTTCCTTGTGGGGGGGGGGAGGAAAAAAAAAAAAAAAAAAGGGGGGGAAAGAAAGAAGGAGAGACAAAAAAAACAAACAAAAAAAAAAAATTTTTGGGGGGGGGGGTAAATAATGTGTTTAATAAGAAATTCTTCCCCCTATTTTTTAAAAATTTGTATGTCCTTGAAGTGACCAGGGCCCAGTTTCATCAACGCAAATCGTAGTTTTCAAATAAAAGCACGCCTACAAACCACGTTTCACGTTTCCAATAACAAACTAACCTTAAAATTTTGTCGAATTTCCGAAATACGAACATACACATGATCAAATACAAGTAATGAAATAATAATGGACAAAATTATGCACATATATAAATTTCCCAAATTAATTAAATTTTTTTTGTTTTTAGGGTTTGGTTAATTATTTTTTTCATTTAAAAAACTATCTGAAATTCTTAAGAGCCCAGTTCACTAAGACAACATACTTGGTTGCGCACGGGCAACCACAGAACAAGATGCCGCACACATTAGACATATTCACAAACACGAAATGCTACAACATAGACAGCCAAGACAGTCATGTAATCAGTATAAATATTGGTTTAGAAAACATCATAATGGTTGTGAACCAACAACAGGAGATAGCCAACAATGCCAAACAACCACATACCACAACGTCCATCATAGCACATTACCATGGGCTAGCCAGAATGAAGCATCCAACCACTATCCACATTATCCACAATGCAAATGGAAAGATTATGCGCAAGCCAGGCAGCTGGCTGCCAAGGGCCCAAGCACCAGAGAATTACAAGGTAGTAGGCACCACGCATACGCAAGATGTAAAAGCTAAGTAATTCACAAAGCATCTAAAGGCTGCATGCATCTGCCCGTGTTTTTATTCACATTAGTCAATTCTGATTTTGGTCGGTATGTAACCTCGAGGTACATATCCAGGCAAATGCATCCACATTTGTACCTGCCTAGGCAGTACTTACATAGGTACCTACCTACCTACCACCTACAGAGCCTGCTAAAGAAAGGTACCCACCAGAGTTGGTGCCGTGATCTTCAAGTATTACTAAGTAGGTATGAAGGAACCTACCTGGGTAGGTAGGTATCTAAATCATAACCTACCCAGGTTGGATAGGCCATATATATTCCTCACATCGAAGATTGTTCAATACCACGACTTTACAATCGGCCACAAGATCAAGTCGAATGCCAATGCACAATGGTCATTCATCAATCAATAACTACACAAACACAACATATCAACAGTGGCACCAGAAACCCTACACGGTGCGACCCGAAACCGACGAACAAGGGCGCGCGCCAGCTACGGATTAGTGACATCGTCAAATATCGCTAGTTTGGCGCCATTTATACCCGCCAGGAAAAACACCGCACTTTAACGAACCGTTATATGTTTTCACCCAGTTCTAATTCGGATGATATTTTGAGACAAATTGAATGTGGGGCAGTCGGTGGAGGGACAGGGGTTGGTTGCTGCCGGCATCCCTCCAAGCTATTCAGACTGGTCCGATAATACTCTATGTCTGGCAGCTTCATGCCGTCTAGTGTTGATCACACGCCGACCTTCATTTGCACGGGTATGAAGATAGGTACATACGGTATCATAATTATGAAATATAATACGTCTAATTTGGTGTATTAAAAAACATGATTTTTTATACAAACAACGTTCAACTCTTTGGAATAAAAAAATTATCGGCGTCCATTGCCAGAAACTGTAACCATGGGCGATTCCAGCACGTTCCAGATTTGGTTAGATAACATCACTGAAGTGCAACGGTGGAAATATTCTTCGCCAATCGCATGCCTCGAGTCGATCACGATACCGCCACCCTAACCTACATGTTCCCTGGGTTTGCCTCTGTCACGCGGGACAGCGCGGCCATCGCTATTGTTTACATCGTGGCAGAGTTTTTTGCAGGCGGTCTTGGCGCCGTGGGCGGGTAAGTCGGAGTTGGATTCTGGGGTTAAATATATTACACAAATATTCATCCAGTGCTTATAGCCGTGTTGTTCTTGGCTAGATCTTTGGTTAGTGGAAATGTCAATTCATAGTGATATGCACAGATCAAGATGTATGCATATGCATAGTAATCTCACTTCATAGAAGTAGGTAGTTAGTTATTAGGGGTTTGGGCGCATCAACTGCAGTGGTTATGCAGCACCCATAGGTAAGTAGGTAGTTGGGTACCTACCTATCTATCTCCTTGGAGGTAGGTAGGACCACCTACCTACCTAAATGTGCATATTAGTAGTACAATTATTATTGGTTGAATGGCAGCCAAAGTACTTTTTGTGGCCTGTATGCAAAGCTCAATGATATACAGGATGGACAATCATTAAAATCATTCATGACTTGCCTAAGCCATCAGCACAAAGGGAAAATGTATCCTTAGGTGTAACACCTGATTTCTGTGATCATGGGCTGACATATCACCCAAACACCTAGCTGCAGCATATCCATGATAGAAGGGAACATTGATGCACTAACAAAACACTTAGCAGAAACAACTGACTAACAATGATCAATTGACTAAGATAATAGACTATGACTAGAACAAAGAACACTAATCACAGGAAAGATCAATAATAAGTAATCAATAATAAACTAGTTGGCCTATCTCCTCAACTCATTCACTTATTGCCAACATCACAATGTTACGCCTGTCATACTGTGCATCATTTGCATGCCGTCATTTCGTTAAAATTCTCCCACCACTAGGGTTTGATGAAACTAGACATGCATTGATTCGTAGTTTTGAGTCGTGAAAAAAATTGTGTGCGTGTTTTTGAAAGCGTGCTTTTTTGGAAAATCGTAAATTTATTTTTGTGAAACTGGAAATTACGTTTAACGCTCAAAAAAGCTGCTGAATCGTGAAATCGTCAATTCGTAACATTGATGAAACTGGGCCCAGGTCCCTTGAAGCCGGAGAACTCTGGTAGCTCAACCATCGGCCTTTGAACTCGATGGAGGAGTCCCGTTAGTTTTCCGGGTCATGCTGGGAATATAAGGGTGTGTGGAAGCTGGAGAGGTTCCTTGAATCTGGAGAGGCCCACTGTTAATGGAGGGCCCCACTGTTAATGGAGGGCCCCTTGAAACTGGAGAGGCCCTTGAAGCGCAAGGCCCATCGAAACCGGAATGTCCTGGCAGCTCATGCACGGGCCCGTATGCTCGATGGAGGAGTCCCGAAGTTTTTTTCTTCTTCTCCTGTACAACACCCAAGAGGATGGAATGGACTTTGGCCCCCTTGAGAGTTCAAGGCTCCTGTGACCTTTGGTCCCAAAGGATGCCCGGACCCACATGCTCCTGAGGGGCGCCGGTGAAGCCAGTGTTTATGGAGGAAAATACTCATCGTGATGGGTTCCTTTATAGCAATATGGCAAATGGACGATGACAAAGCATAAATTTGGTTGGGTTTTCCGAAACCGTCCCGAAGTTCGAAGTTCCCACAGTTCGAAAATTTTGGTGGAAAGCAAAACGTACCAGAACAATAATTTCAATCTCAAGTTATTTATTTTGCTTTTTGTTGCCACGTTTCTTAGGGCGCTATCAGTGCATGCAAGAATTTGGTACCTGCTGATAAAACAGCTAGCATGACTGACTTCCAATTGCCGCTTACGGACGTTGAAGTGATGCTGAACTGTACACAGACCTATTATGTTGTGCAGCTACATACCAGATGCATTATGTACCATCCGACGTCTTGAGTATGTATGATCCGAGAACATTGAGGTGCTCAGCAGGTTAGCCCGATGTTGGTAAGATTGCAGCTAGGTTCTGCTGGAGCCGATTGTTTTTTTTTTCTCCGATGCACCGATCCGATGCCTATTTTCGCAGTCTGATTCCCGCGCCGAATACCGAGCGCGCATTCTACATTTGGACGTACTATTCCAAATTGTCTAAATAAGTTTTACTTACGAGATTCCTGCACTGATGCGAAAATTGAATGCGATAAGGTAATGTTGGGCATTATGAGCACTACTTGATGTGCGTTCAGGGGAATAACAGTAGCCGGATAATGCATTCTTGCACGCTCCCACCCTACTCCGGGCGGCCCTGCTGACCAACGCTACCAGCAAGCTGTGTGGCGACCGGTCAACGTCATTCAGTTGACCAGTTGCCACAGTGCATAATAAGGGCATAATAGTATGGGTATCCACCTGTTCACCCCGAACCAAAACCTGGAATGACCCGGTATTACCCACGCTGAATTAAGGTAGACGTCTGGCTCATCCTGCGTCCACGATGGCGCCCTATGCTGGTTATGCTTCTTCTGCATGGATACGACACACGCTTCACTCAATAAGCTACCACATGCTCCGTTCAGGATGTTCGCCGAAGCAGCCCGAGTTCAAAGGCATCCGTAAAGATTCGGCTGGAACTGGACGAATAGTAGACGAATGTCTAGGTAGTTAGTTCTCCGGCTGTTTCACGACCCCCGCAGCGTGGTCCTGTACTGTACTCCTTCGATGTGCCCTGGCAGCTTTAAGCCATGCCGTTGTAAGTCGCTTCATAGTGGAATCGATCCTTTTGCTGGAATGACTGCATCGATCCTGGCCCGCCGGAAGCTACGTTGGAAATGGAGTCTTGGACGATTACTATGCATGTCTCATTCATGGGGGTGTGCGTTGGAACATGACATTACCATTTCAACGAATTCGAACCTGGCATACCATTTCAACGGATTCGAGCCTGGCAGTTCTTGGTAATGTTTGCTGTCTTTTGCACGGGTCTGGTGCCGTCCAAATTGGCCTAGATTTCAGACGGCTGGCACTACCATGTAGGAACGCCTTGTGGCCTCATTGGCACTTTGACACGGGTTCTGGCAAACGTAGGCTGCAGAATAACATGCCTTTGATCATGGATTCGGATGTGGGAAGTCCGTGTCGATTATGGATGGTGCTGGCAATGGTGGCCTTGGCTATGACGGAATGAGTACCCGTTACTGCTAAGTTGTTTACGTTGCGCACACTACGAACACAGCCATTTACTGAGTGCTGTTGAATAATTACACTGGTCTGTGTGATTTATAAGGTCAAGGGTGTCTCAGCTGTTTTTAAGTCAGTTTTCATGCTGATTCCGAAAATGGCATCCGTTTTGCTCGATTAGCTCGATTAAAAAAAAAAATATGTTATTTCACTCATATGAATCAAAACATTGCTCTGACTGGTTTACTAGTGAATCCGACAGAAACATAAGTAAACGTTTAAACTCCAAGCAGATGGACCACAAGTGTATCCAGAGCGCATCCTAACAGTACACACTACTGCGGAATAAATGGCCTTTTCAGGGACTTCCGACTGTGTTGAGCAAATGGGACATCCCTCTTCAGGCACCAACAACAATCTGCCAGAAAGTTCACATCCCGCCGACCTTGACAGCGTTCTTCCATCACTCGTATGTCTTTGTGGAAGCGTTCTCTCTAATCTTCACTGTAATATCCACAGTTATCTGGGATATAATCTAGATGGGACCCAAGGAAGTGAAATTTTACCGACATTCGAGCACCAAGTTGCTGAAAACTGTCCATCAACTCATCGACGACCTTCACGTATTCCGCACTTCTGTGATTACCCAGGAAGTTGGTGATGATTGACTTCAAGGCCAGCCATGCAGAGAGCTCAGACTGTTCCAGACATTTTTAGAATCGAGTATCCTTCATGAGCTCCCTTATCTGAGGACCGTGGAATACACCAGCCTTCAGCTTCCCTCTGCTCACATGAGGAAATTTCTGTCCAAAAAATGCAAATCCTCGTCCTTCTTTATCCAGTGCTTTCACAAAATTTTTCATCAAACCGAGTTTGATATGGAGTGGTGGAAGTAGGATTTTCTGTGGTTCAACCAGGAGGCGTGACTGCACGTTGTGGGAGCCAGGTTCAAGTGCATGCCCGGATGGCCAGTCGCGTTGTACATAGTGCTGTTTGTCAGCCCGACTGTCCCAGAGGCATAGAAAGCATGGATATTTGTGTAGCCGACCTGCAGCCCAAGGACGAGACCTACTACCTTGAGGTCACCACAGATCAGCCAACCATGCTTTTTGTAGTTGAAAGCAGACAACAAAAGTTCCATGCTGTTATGCGTTTCCCTCAGTTGCACGGAGTGTCCAACAGGAATCGACGCGAACTTATTGCCGTTGTTCAGAAGAACTGCCTTCAGGCTCCTACTCGAGGAGTCTTTGAACAGCCTCCATTCTGCCGGGTTGTACTCTGTATACATTGCTTCTACTAGGCCCGCGTCCCAATTCTCACTTCTCTCCGCTACTGATATATCATACCGCAGTATGCATACTGATACATCAGTGTGTGAGTTGTTATCTTTGACGTAGTGTGAAAACTTGAGCTAATCAAGAAAAGTGGATAGTATTTTCGGATTCAGCACATGAAACTTGTATTAGAACAGCTGAGAAACTTTCGACCTTTTGAGAGAAAAAAAGTTTTGAAACGCAGGCCAGTGTTATCGAGAACGTTAAGTTGTTGCGCATTTTCTCGTAAGACTTTCAATTATGTCGGCTGTGCAAACTAGAACCACAAATGCTATCTCGATCCATGCGTTATCACGCGTGCTGTTGAAGAAAGGCCGCCGTGGCTCCTTTTGGAGTAATTTGCGTAGGAATAAGCAACCGAGGTCATGATTATCACGAGTTGTGAGTTGTTGGCAGTCTTGCGTAGACATGTCTAATGACTGATGATTGTCCAGGTATCCTTAAATTCCCAAATCTAGGTGAAAACCAACAGCTAGAGGACGTTTGTTTGAACGTACTTCAAGCGGACTTTCGTTTACTAGCTTCAATTCTGTGAAATTCCACAGGATCCAGCAGTGCTAACAACCAGTTTCACCATGCATGCTTGCTGGAACTTATCTTATTAAATTTTCTGAAAGGTTTTCATCCTCAACATTTTAACGTTATATAGCACCTATGATTTTGGTGACTTCTTTTGACGAAATCGCCGACTACGGTGTCTTCGCTTAATGTTATTACGACACAAAAGAAAGAGAAATGTCTGAACATTGCCTGGGTTACTGCTGTGCAGCGCGAATCGCTCAGTTTTTTTAACGTAAGATGTTTGGGTCGTTACCTGGGAAGAAAGTGACGGCGTGAAAGCGAGTTAATGAGCTACCAGGGAAACTTAATGGTTTTGTTTGTAATGCAAGCCAGCAGAGTAACCCATAATTATTATTCATTATTTTTCTTCGAACAGTCAGGACATGAGAGTCGTGGGAGGTGGGATGGGGATGGGGTTGGACTTTGAAGATGTGCTGCAGCGTGACTGGCGGTAATTGTCATACTTCAAACGCGTAGCAATTTTGGAGTCATTTGCGTGCAGCAATTTTGAAAGCATGTACATGCAGCAGTTTTGGAGAGTTGTGTCTGCAGCAGTTTTGGAAGGCTGTACATGTATTAATTTTACAGAGCTGTACGTACATGTAACAGTTTTGGAAACCTGTACGTTCAAGTGTTGATTTGAATGTTAGCATCAGTTGTGATATTTCAACCGCTTGAGGAAAGTTAGGTATGCATCCTATACCCCGGGAACGCACGCCTTCATATGCATAGGCGCACCGGAGGGGGACAGGGTCCCCCCCCATGAGACCAGTGCCCTTTTGACCGAAAAGTGCCCTCTTGGCCGGAATGCCCCAAATTCAGCCCAAAATCACCTGCCTTATATGCCCCGCCTGTGCCAAAGGTGCCCTTTGGGACCAAAACTGACCTTTTTCGCAATTTTTCACGCCCCCTCCCCCGGTCAACAAAGTGCCCTCTTGGCCGGAATGTCCCAAATTTAGCCCAAAAATCACCTGCGCTATGTGCCCCACCTGTGCCAAAGGTGCCCTTCGGGCCCGAAACTGCTCTTTTGGGCAAAAAAAAATTCACGCCGAAAATTCAGAGCCGGCCAAGGGCCCTTTTCGGTCCGCCGCCCCCACCCACCCCCATGGAAAAATCCTGGGTGCGCGCCTGTTCATATGTGATGCACGTATACCTCATGACCAGGATTGGGAAGTTGGCTCTGTTCTGGATGTTTCTCGTCCAGAACATGCTCGCAGGGAAGTTTCCACTCCTATTGTTTTGCCAAAAGATGAAATGAATTATTTGGTATTGTCTACATATGCATTGTTATTCGATAGACATGTCCGAGAGCAAAACTGACTGCAACGTTCAACAGAGGGTTCTTGATATCAGAAATAGGGCATAAATGTATTTGTATATATGTGCCTATGTATCCATGTATGTATGTATGTAAAGTTCCACCCGTGTTCCTACCAGGATACTCATTGTCACAGATTGAGAAATCCCATGTTACAAGACGGTTGTCAAAATTCCAAAAGCTGATAGAACGCAGTATATTTCCCCCCGCATCCGCCTCCTTTCTCCATCGTATCGACGGCCTAAAGCCCCATCTACCTCGTTGGCTGGTTTGTGCACCGTTGGCCGTTCGGTCGACGCCTGCAGCGGCTGCGGATGGCACCGTCCCGATCAGGTCTGTGCGTCGCCGACCGTCGGGCCCCGGGGTCACGTTGCCAAGGTCAGGCCGACCGGCCGCCCTGTTGCCGGCCGGCCCGGCTGCCCGCGGTCACCGAGGCAATACCGGCCGCGCGGTGCGTCAGCCTGTTTTTGCTCGCCGACGCACTCTCGTCGCTGTTGCGAAAGGCCCGCCGCGCCGAGGCCGTTGGTGGTGAGTGAGAGAACCGCGCCGGCACGCTGCCGCCGTACCGGGCGCGAGGTAGCAACATCGGTGGCAGCATCGGTGGCAACATCGGTGGCAACACCGATGGAAACATCGGTGGCAACACCGGTGGCAACATCGGTGGCAACATCGGTGGCAAAATCTGTAGCGATCTCGGTGGCAACATCGGTGGGAACACCGATGCCACCATCGGTGGCAACACCGGTGGCAACATCGGTGGCAACATCGGTGGCAACACCGGTGGAAACATCGGTGGCAACACCGGTGGAAACACCGATAGCAACATCGGTGGCAATATCGGTGGCAACACTGTCGGATGATTACCCACATGCTCAGGGTCGCCATTCGCTGTGTGGCCAAGGCGGTCGATGCGCACGTAAGGTCAGGAGTGCTTTTCCATTGATTACAACAGATCTTCGAGACTCCGGGATCCTTTCGCATATGGTTCGATGTTAAGCTTCAGGAGCGTTCGGCAAGTTTCAGGGGCGCACGTGCACCCCTAAAAGGATGCAGCTCTCCACCCGTGGGTGGGAACTACACGAGGTGGTCGTTCTACTGAGGTCGGTGTACTCTCGCGGCATTGCCGGAATTGGAGTTACATGATTGCACGCTCAAAAGTGTTCAGCGTTCAGGAAGTGTATGCTGCTACTAGTGTTCAGGAAAATAATGATGCTCAGCAGAATTAGAATTCCTCGGGTTCCCAGGACAAGAATGTTACAGGTCCTGGGCAGAATGAGAATGATGCAGGTGTTCAGGACAAGAATGCTGCAGGTGCTCAGGACAAAAATGATGCAGGTGCTCGGGGCAAGAATGCTGTAGATGCTCAGGACAAGAATGCTGCAGGTGCTTGGGACAAAAGTGCTGCAAGTGCTCAGGACCTTATTTCTGCAGGTGCTCAGAACAAGAGAGCTGCTTGTGCTCAGCAGGACAAGAATGGTGCAAGTGGACAATAATTTTGCAGGTGTGGGTGGAGAAGTTTGGTAATTATTGGTTCGGCCCAGTGCATAGAGGAATGAGTGTTGTCAATTTGGTTCTTGGGCTATACTCGTATAATCAACATGGTCGATACGCCCTAAAGCCCAAATATCTAAACTTCGATGGTGGGGCTATAGGGTTGTATAGGGTTTCATGTTGACAGAGCAAGAAGTTGATGGGGTCAAGGCTGAGATGGCCGGACCATGACCACACCAAACCTGCCGGGAACTCCACCCCTGGCTGAGATGGCCGGACCCTGACCACACCAAACCTGCCGGGAACTCCACCCCTGGCTGAGATGGCCGGACCCTGACCACACCAAACCTGCCGGGAACTCCACCCCTGGCTGCAGGATCTCTGATGTGACGTGCTGTTGGGTTGGAGCCACGCACTAATCTCGCGGTAACATCTGGACTTCATCGGTTCTCAGAGGTCCTGGGAACATGAAGTGACGTTTGACAGGTTTACGAAATTGTCAACTGTGGGATAATCCAGTGCCTGCCATCAGTCGGGGTAGCCAGGATTTTTACATGGAAGCGATCACGGGTGTGTGATATACCATGTGTTGACAACTTTCCAATCTGAATCTGAGAACTGGTGTGGAAAAACACGAATTCGTACTGATGAAGGGAATTTCCAACTGACCCGCTATGATCACCGGCTGATTGTGCTCTTGCCATCGGTCAAATGGCCTGATTGCTGACGATGCTAATGGCACCACAAATCGCATGTCTGTGAAGTGCAGCGACTTGTCCACCTTGTTTTCCTCGTGCTTGCTTGTTCGGTGGTGGCTGTCCTGATCGGAGCGGATGTTTGTGGCCTTGGCACCGGTGACTCTGAGCTGCCGTTCTGCGGCAGAAGCCGGTGCGCTGCGTGTATCGGGTGGGTTTATTGACGTGTAGGTGGGGCCCCCCCCCGCCCTGGTCAGCAGCGAACGGTACAGCGCGGCCACTGAAGACCTAGGTGTGCGCACTAATCGTGATCCTGTGGACGCCAGTGTTGAAGGTACTATCTGCGGTAGTGGATAGTACCTTCAATCATCTGTAATCACCACATGTCACATTAATCATCACATGTCATGTTAATCATCGCATGTTACAGTAATCATCGCATGTCATAGTAATCATCATATGTCATTATGTGTACGGCCACCAACTAATGCGGGTAAATGGCGATCTGTCTTCTGACATCACATCGACATGACGTTGGACGACACCAAATCTCATATTCTGTCAAAATATGCCAAGTAAAATATTGCTGGAAGTTTGAAATTCCGGTAATTATTGTTCGCTTGCTAAGGAGATCTGAACTTTCTGAATGCTTGCTGGGCCAAAACCAACGGAAACATCGGGAAGATCGCTTCTTGGCCACATGGCCACTAGCGCGATGTTTTTTGAGTCCCTGTGCTGTGTGCCTTCGTGGAAGGCGCAGATGGATATCGAAGTCGCCGTCGCCTGTGGGTAGGTCGGGGAGTGGTAACAACTAGTGCGCACACAATCCTCAAGGGGTCTGCTGTCACCCGTCGGGCGTGCCCGATGTGTGCAGTACTCGTGCAGTATCTAATCTGCACACTTGTGCTCAGGTCCGCGACTTCCTGATCACGTCATCATAGTGGGCCGGTGGGTGATACACGGTGGCCTCGACAGCAGGTCACCGTGGTCCGCCGGTCACGTCACCACGGTGAGCCGGTGATACACGATGGTCTGTGGTCCGCCGTTCACGTCATCACGATTGTCTGCGGTCCGCCGGTCACGTCATCACCATGGTCTGCGGTCCGCCGGTCACGTCATCGCGATGGTCTGCGGTCCGTCGTTTACGTCATCACGGTGGTCTGCGGTCCGCCGGTCACGTCATCATGGTGTCCTGCGGTCCGCCGGTTACGTCATCACGGTGGTCTGCGGTCCGCCGGTCACGTCATCATGGTGGCCTCGACAGCGGGTTACCGCGCACCGGTGGGGCTCGACGTGAGCACGTACACTGGCTGGGTGGCTGTAAGTGCAGACTACCCGAGTCGGCGCCTTTGAGTGGCGGGCGGGATTACTCGGGTAGTGTGTTCCAATCAGGAAGAATTGCGGTTAATTAATGCCATTTTGCCCGCGCTACACGTGAAGGGACTAAGGCAGACGGAAGTGCACCTGCATTGTGCACGTTTTTAGCGCCGCCCCAAGCCCCTCGGCACGCAGCAGCCGCGCCCTGTTTGTATCCATTTCCGTGCGGCTTATGAGTTCAGGACGTTATTACACTGCGCGCTAAGTGGCCATGGCTATTGCTCCCTGAATTATAAGTTACTCACGAAGCGTTGTTTTGCGATAAGGTAGCCTGATTTCGCTCAGTTAGTTAGTGATCAAGGCTAGACTGTAGCAAGTTTGGCGCTAACCTTGATGCTATTTGACGAAGTGATTTTGTTCCAAGGTGACAGATTTGTCGACAGTTACCGGTGAAAGTCATGTGAAGTTGAAAAACCTTCGTTGACTCGGTATCCTTTCCAATAGAACAGGCCAGGTTTTCAGAACATCGAGCATCAAGAAGTGATTCATATCCTGGCAAATTTCGATCCCGCGAAACGGGGAAGCGGAGCGGAGCCCCCTCCGGATCCGGCCCAATTCTGAGCAGCTGGGAAAGCACACGTCAACAACGGCACTTCGAGGCACTGATCGCAGAGCGAGCGGCGTTGGATGCCGTTTCACATTGGCACATCTACAGACGCTTCTGGTGCATGCGATTGCGCGCCGCCTGGCGTGCCTTATTTACGTGACCGACCGCACTGAGGACCATGCCCCCTGGATCCGGCATCGCCGGCGGCGCCTAGCAACGGCGCATGGCAACGCTGCACGACGACCTCGGCGTCGACGCCGTATCAAGGAGAGAGCCGATCGTGCGGCTGCCTGCGGCCGGCCTGCGAATCTAGCTCAATCTAGTTCATGGCTCCTGTCCGCGGCCGACGTGTCGGCGAATTTTGCCGGCGACTGGGCGACAGGCGCCATTGTTATGGTGAACGCAGCACCTGAATACGGCGACTCCACGCCCCCAGACACGTGATCCGGGGCCCGTCGCGGTGCGGATGGCCGCCGGCCCCTCCGCGGTCGCCCTGTGCGCAGTATGTCGGTGCGATGTGGCGCCCCGCCACGCCAGACTGCCCGGCGCCAACTGACGTCACAGGAGGGGCCCACGTACTGGCTGCGGGTGAGCGGCCAGCTCGTTGCGGTCACCTCTGGCTGAATTGGCAGCCCGCCGCTTGCAGCTGAGCTGGCACATGAGGGTGGAGAACGCTGTTCGGGAATGCTTGAGTTGGCGACGGCCAGTGTGCGACACTACACTCAGCCAGATAAATTGGGAGCACATTTGCGCTAGTACCCAGCACACTACAAACTGCGTCTCGATGTACGGAGACTCCGTGAGCATATAGACTGAGGGTTACAAGGGATGAAGTACGGTCGGCTGTGCGCTTGCGTATGGTGAGGCAACGGAAACCGTGTGCCCTCGTCGTCATATGAGAGTATTTACGTGTAAGTTGCGGTTATTTCTGGAAGAGGGTAGGTTCACGATTTTAGCCGACTATTCACTGAGCTGACTTTTGACACTAGGTCCGACTTCTGACTAACCGACATTCATGTCCAGTCAGTTTGATTCTGAACCAACTGCATCAGCTACAACAACGTCATGCCGTTGCGGGACTTGTCTGCATTCCCAGTTATGCTGGAGTAGTTGGCAGTGAGCGTGCTGACGGAGCTGCCTAATTAGCTGCAGACCGAACCACCTCTGCGCTCCGCCGTAAGCTGCCCGCTAGTGATCTCCACGCATCGGTCAAATCCTGGACGTAGACATGGGCGACCGAGGCGGCAGGCCATGGCCCCCAATTTCATCCGATCATAGGGATTAGCCGTGTTGCGTTGCCTCGAAAGAGTTGGCCTATAATCGGCTTGAACTTCACATTTTTTCTGCTCCTACACCCATGAGTAAAATCACATATTCATGAAGAGCGGCAGGGGACTTTGGAAGCAGATGTGAATGCCTTTCGACGAAACGATGTAGTGATGTCACAAATACGCAGTCCGTCAATGTATTGGCAACTGGGACACCGCACACCGCAAGCCCATATTTGAGAGAGTCGTACTGTGTGGGTCGCGTCTCTGCCGTGCGACTGCAAGCCTTCCTTTAGTCTGTGTGACGACAACATTCCACGATGTGAAGGATGCTGTGATATTCTGACCGTTGGCCAGGTCCTCACTTCGCGTAGGGAATATGCTACGGAAAGGGAGTAATGCTTTGCACCCTCTACTATATCTCAGCCGACTGTAAAGAAGTCCTGCTGTTACATGATGTAGATCCTACTTTGTTTTCTTACATGCATTTCAATTCCATGTACAGTCGCCAAGCACGCCCCTTAGAAAAGCCCTTAAGCTTCCCCTAGGATTGTAAGCGATGAGGATAATTCCTGTATGAAAGCGTGCAGTTGCACGGTTTATCATATCATCATCATATCATATTGAGATTGACACTATTTTATGGTTGTACATCGAGCTTTATTTGGTCGTTACAACACGACATCTCGACAACAGATGTTTTGGCGCAAAATGACCACGGAAGGCGACGCGCTCCTAAGCGCGAATCATCATCGTCGCTCGGGCTGATGACGGCGACAGGAAGGGGAAGGGGGCGGAAGAGCGGGTACTGTTTGGTCGATGCTCGGAATTATTGCGTGTTAGCTTATGACTCAAATCGGAGGGAGACTTGTCTTTCTAGTTGATTGTTCTGAAGAGCAGCCAGAAGTGACATGCATGATGTGTGCGTGCGTGCGTGGAAAACTTAAATGAACAGTTTTGCATTGAAGTTAACGGTTCCTTCTCTTTTATCTTCTTTTTTTCTTTTTTTACAAGAAAAGAAAAAAGAGGTCGACAGAGGTCGACATGTTTTCTTTGTGAAAACACGTCGACCTCTGCTTCGTATGCAGCAGCCTATTTGACTACACGCACTAGTACAGGCTTGATTGCTATTGGGCGTATCTATGGCCCGTTACGTAGGCGTTGCCACGCGGGTCGCCGCACCAGCACGGGGCGATCTATCGATCGGCCCACTTCGCGCGCTTAGTTGGAAGTCGCCACCAGCGCCGTCGGCGCCGGCCGGCCGCCGTGCCGACAACAGCCCGTGCTGTGCCGGTATTAAGGGGAGGGGGTCCGACGAAGCGGACCTGTCGAGGTCGTCGAACATGCGCTGGGCTCGGGTGTGGGACATGGTCGGCGTGACGGCTGATGACAGATCACATATGATGACAGATGACAGATGACGTGTCATGACAGATAGTGGTGCTGATATCGGTGAAGCCGCCCCGCAGTGTTGTCGAATGCGCTTGTTCGATGCAAAACAAAGTACCCTAGGTCGGTGGTTCTTAACTACACAGTGCGGTCCCTTCGCTCAGGGAAAGAGGAAGCGTGAGCGGACCAACCTGATGCCTTCACCTGGTCAGTCGCGCATGTTGTGGTTCCCCTTCATCTTGTGACTTCGCTTCGTTTTATCGGAGACGGTGCGTGTCCGATTGCTCCTGCGCCATTCGGGGGTACTTCGAACAGGTTCGTTGGCAAGCGATGAGGCAATCGAGGAGTTGACTGAAGCTTGCGCAACAACTGCGCAGTGTTTGTCTCGACTGGAGAACTGGCAGTGGTGACGGAAGAGCGCGCTGCCCGAAGCTAACGTTAAGTATATCAACACTCGCATTGCCCGGGGCTGGGGGTTCTCGAGCGCCCACTCAGTTTTTGTCCGTGATAGCGGCCGAATGAGTAGACGCAGACACCGAATTTTCAGTAGCTTATAGCGCATCTGTTTTGCATACTTTGCAGACGTTTCAGATCCGGTTAATCAAATATAATTTACCTGGGACGGGTCAAAGGGAGTGATGTTCCAAAATGTTCGAAGTGCCGCCTATCAGGTTAGTTCTGACATATCAGTACCGAACTTAGAGCATGCTTTCCTATCAACATGAACATACTCGTATTGAGAGATGTTCAAGTCCATGGTTAATGACTTTAAGTCGGTAAATTTCCGTATATTTTTGCTGTATTCAAGTGGGAAAATCGGACTTGAAGGTAAATTGTCACTCCAAGAATGATATAGTGCGTGCAATAAGTGTTTTGGGTTAATGTATGTGTCAGAGGTCAATAGCATCGGATCATGTCCCTTGTCATGTATATTAAGCTTGAACTTACTTGACCCAACCATATGACATGGACCTGACCTGACCTTATAATTTTCGGATCTCAGTTAGATACAAATGTTTTGCTTGACTGACCGGAAGGACCGGAGGCAAATATGTTCATATCTGTCAGGGAATTATCCAAGGTAGGCGTCATGTCACTGGGTTGACTATTACCTTCAGCGACATTAGTATGGCGGAAATGGAGAAATATGGTGATATATACCATTGGGGCATATTGACTTGCCAATGGAATTTTCTGTGTCTCTATCATGCACAGTTTGGTAGTTGGTATTCAAGACTCATACTGACTCAGCGTTAAAATATTGGGTTTTCGTTAGGTGTAAGAGGTCGAAAGGAGCTCACTAACATGTCCATCTTCCCCATGGAAGTGATGTTTAGAATATCGGTTAATTCCTTCAAATTCAACTTCGAGCTCATGGCCTGTTTATATGCGCATCTGTTGCGGTTATTTTTGGGAGACATCTAGTATAGGGATACTTATGTCAACTACAGTGATACGAATGACATACTATCAATAAATTATCTTGAGCAGTGGACTATATCATGGGTGATCGCTTTACTTGAAATCGCGTTCGGTACAAGATTTATCACAATCTGTAATGGTAAGCATAGCATGATACTTACACAGAAACCACAGTTAGAAACGAGGCATGGAGACTTCACAAACACACATGAAGAAGCACGATGTCGATAGCTTTTTGGGAAGGGTCATTGTTCAATAGGTGGTACATTCCGCCCAATTTCACTTATATTTTATCACTACTGACCTGACCTGACCTGACCTATCCTGTCTTAACCCCTTTTCACTCTGATCGATGTAAATGCATTCATCAAAATTATTGTAAAACAATGCCGAAAGAACACAAACTCTCTGTTCGCATTATTTCCAGGGACTTACGTCAGATCCGATATATCTTGTATCCCCCACCCATTAATTGGTACGCATGACTGCCATTCCATACCCGTGTGCCCTAAGTATGTTAAATCTCAAGCCTATGTTCATAAATATTGACCTAATATGACCTCTGGTGACCTCATCAGTTCAAACTGCAAATATAAGGTATGTTTCTGACTCTTCATGGCCAATGCTTTCCAACAGTGTTCTGCATTTCAACATAGCATACGTGGATTGGAAGTTAAATGGCTGTCTTTCAAGAACCCCGCCCGGCCCTTCGAAAGTGGATCTGCTGGCCGATCCGGCGAGGATTAAAATATCAGAAAAGTTCTTCATCTTTGGACATCGGTATTAATTTATCATTTGATTGGTTACCTGCTAATTGAACGAGTACTGTTCTGGATTGAAAGTACGATAAGGTGACACGTGTTTGGCAAGAATTAGTGCATTTTGCGTTGCTATTAATTGTATTCAGGACTCAAGCTTCAACTTAGATTTGCAATATTTATTGTGAGATGTGTGACCGATGTAGTCGATGTGTCCATAAGTTCGAATTATTTCTTGTCACTGTCGACCGAAATGTTGTATTTGCTTTTGTTTTCCATCATGTTACGCAATAGTATAGTTAATTTTTTATCCAAATTACAGCACTTATCTTGGCTGGAATAGGAAACAAGCAAACACAACTGGTACACTTCCTTTCAGCCTTGGATGGTTCCGATCGTGGGCTCTATCGTCTTGATCGTGATCACGACGCAAGTTTTTGTTTATCGTCTGTGGTTTGTTGCCCGTCCAAGAATATCAATGAAACTTGATTGGCGCGAGTGATTTGGTTCGGCCACCATATACACTGTCGGGATATGTTTTCCTTCTTGGTTAAGCACTACGCCTATGGGTGTTGCATGCAAAGAATGTGCTCTGGAAACTCGTATGCCCTCTCCATCACGACCGTTCGCCAGGGCAGGGACTTGTCCCCCTCACACTCCGTCCGTAAGCACTCACACTTCACACTCGTGTAAGCACTTAGTTCGTGTTCGCACGTTGATGACATGGCTTTGCTCCATCTCAGTCTACCGTTCCGGGTGAATCCGGCGCTTTCATCGGCCGCCAGGCGTTTCCGAACGACGGGAGCGGGAAAGAGCCGAAATTGCTTCAGGATGACGGCTTTGTTCATCCGTCGTCTCATTTCGTGTTGGCTTGGACTCCCAGCTTGCCCGTCTCACCGAGGCGCCACAACCCCGGGACTGATGCGAGCGACGGTCCGGCGCTGGTTTCGGAAGTACTGGCGACTTCGGAAGTTAAACAGACAGGAGTGTTGTGCTCCCAAACGCTCGTGACCCCGCGACCGTACGACTGGCCCCTCGGGCGGTGGCGCGACCTGGCTGTGGCACTGGCACTGCCGCTCACAGGTCCAGCAGTTTGCTTGGAGCTGTGAGCGCTTTCGTGTCGGTTGGGGACGAGTAGTCTAGGCGTAAGTTGTCCGTCTCACAATCGAAATGTTGCGGGTTCGAGTCTCACCTGTCGCTACTCTTCGCCCGCGACCAATCGGCGTGAGAGATTGGCGACGCTACATGACTCAACGGTCGATTTGTCGTAAGACCAATAACCGACCGCTTGCGTATCGGTGCTTGGTTAATGCATCGTATTTCTGAATCGAATTGGGCTCTACGATAGGAAACTGTGGACCCAACAAAGAGATATTTGCATGAGAGTCTGGCGACGCTATGTGACCCAAGGCGGTCGATGCGTCGCAAAGCCAATAACCCCGGTCTAAGCAAGACCAGCGGGCCTCCTCCAGTCTCGGGTGTTGATGGCCAGTGCTGCTGCTCACTGGCGATGATCAGAGATAAGATGAGAGATGACCGGACGAGGTGGAATTAAACCAGACCAGTTGCAGGATCGTCCAGTCGTGGTCATTTTCCAGCTGTCTGTGTTGCACAGCTTCACACAAACTGGAGTGAAAGTTGGCTACCTGTTGGATGCTGTACTGACGCCCTGGTCGTTGACGACTTAGACTCTTATTGCGTTTTGACGCAGATTTTCGTTCCGATCCTCCGGTGTTGACACATGCCTCCTCTGTTGCAGGTGAGTGAGGAAACGACTTCCATTTGGACAGGTAATGTACTGGCTGCAGGCAGAACAATCATGAGACAACCCGAGGCGATGGTTGCCAGCAATACTCACAGTAATAAATAACTTGAAATAAATAATACCGCTGAGGGATACGAACTGCTGCGACAATAATAATAACAAAGATCACGATATTATTTGTAGAAGGCGAATAATGATGATTGGCCATAATACGTGATGTTAGACAGGGCTTTTTTTGTAAGCTTTCAGTTCTGACAGTAACCACCGGTCTACCGCCGCTGGCATCGGTAGTTGCAGTGTTTCACTTTTACTCGAGAGCAGTCGAGTTAGCAGGGCGCCAGCGGGCGGCTTCTCCGTCAGCAGTGGCGGGATAATTTGGTCAGCCCGTGGCCCGAGCACCCCAACAACCCACATATGAGCAAATGTTCCTCATCTACAGTATGGTGACTCTTTTGCATTTTTGTTTGAGATTGTCTATTTCCGGGCATCATCCGGTGTGTTTTTTATGTAAAGACACAAAGCTTCATGAAGTGTTTCGCTTTTCGCACCATCACTTCCATCGAGGGCGGTGTTCCTTTTCAAACACCTATCTGATATGTCGGTACATTAGTGTTGCAGATATGCATCGCTTTTGGTGTCCATCACCATCGTCGTTTTCCACAATACGGCTTTATGCAGCTACTTCACGGGTAGTTCGTAAGCTGGCTCACAGGTGGCAGTACCGCCGCGCTAGTGGACAGCATTCGGCGTGATCGACTGAGTTTACGGAGGCACGTAGGTCAGATGCTGATGTAGGAATATTTTTTTTTTTAAGATAGAGGGCGAGTAGATTCGCTGTGAAGAAGGGTGATGTAGTAAATGATCTAGATGACAAAAATATAGAACCAGATTATTTTTTGTACCCTGCTTGTACTTCCCTCAAGCTCGACCCACGCTGGGATTTGTGACGTCGCAATGCTGATGGGAACGGGTTCCTAGAAGCGCACTTGGTGTGCGGAGTTGCTCCAGGAATTGCAGAGTGCGCGGCTCGAGGTCCGGCTCGCGCACCACGCTGAGCTTTGTGGGTAATCCGTAATGTCTTGGCATCGGCTCGGGGCGGACGTGCTGAGTGCGCGGCTCGGCATCAAGGCTGGGTTTATATTTTGGGATCCGGGATGTAGAGAGGACAATATCTAATCACCCAATTCGAAGACGATATTTGTAGTTCTATGCCTGACATAATGCATTCATTTGTGTGGTTTCTTTGTCTTGGGCGTTTTATCAACAAAACGTACGGTTGCAGTCATTGACAAACATCACCATTTAACCTTCCAGCAAGGACAAAAAGGTACTTATCTGAAGATGATAATATTCTGGATGGCAAAAGTCCGGGGTCAGCCCATTTTCCAGTCCTTGTAGGCACCGGCGCCAATCGGATGAGCCGAGTGTCTTCTGGTCGCATCAGGCAACACTCGCGAGTCTCAGTTGTGATGTCCGGCAAATTACTGTCTTCTGGCCATATCAGGCACACTCGTGAGTGTTTTGTGATGTCCGGACACGCTGGCATTGGCGTTCTTCGTCCGTGGGCGGCGGAAATTTTTCTTCCAAGTGCACAATGTGTCGCATTGTTTCATAGCGTTTCAGCAGCTGAGCAGTCCTGAAGCGCAGTGTGTACTGAAGCCGCCCCTAATATTTTCAACGCACGATGCAGGCTTGACTGGACCTGGCAAAGCTCGATCCAGGCTTTCGAGTCTATTCTTAGCCAGGATGTAATTATTTTTTAATCAGGAGGAAGGGGGAGAAATAGTGTTAGAGGAAAGAATATTGAAAATACAAGGTAGAAAAGTAGTTGCACATTTCAGACAGTTATGTAGCGGAATTATGCTGGGCGCTGCATGACCAATGTAGTCGATGCGCCCTAAAGCCCTGATAACTAACTAACTAACTAGCGGAATTATGCTCGAGTAGGTATGTTTTGAACGTAATAAAGGCAGTTCTTACTTTCCGGTATATCATTATAGTCAGTTGGATTGAATTGTTGGCATTTTAGCATGTATGGGTAAGAATGGAATATTACTGGAACGTGGGATATGGGAGTAGAAAACTATTCCTCCGTGGGTGCTGCTTTTCATTCATGTGCAAAGTGTTTGGCCTTTGGCACAGCCGAACCTAGTCTGACTTGACTTGACTTGGTATGGCCTGACATGACCCATCCAATGCCGCCTACTGGTGGCGCCGTGTGGACCTCTACCGATCCAGCGAATGATCAATTCCGATCGAAGCGCCCTAAAGCCCAAATAACTAACTAACTCAACCGATCCGACCTTAGCTTGGCATCTGTGCGCGACTGAGCAGTGAGCATCTCCGGCGGCTTTGTCACCAGCGCGACCTTGGCGTGCGTCGGCTCCGGCCCCGGCCGCGGTCACTGCGCTCGCGCGTCGTCGATGGACCGGTCGGGTGACGTCACTGTGCGGCGAGCTGCATCGCGACGGTCCGCCGTCGCGCCGCCGCATCGATCGGGGCCCGACGGCGGCTGCAGGTGCAAACCAAAACAACTCGAGGCGGCGGCGGAGGCGGAGACAGGGGAGGGGGAGCGGGGGCGTGTTTCCAGAAATGAGCGGAGCCTGTCCAGAGAAAAGTGTGGGTGGCTGGTGCAGGCGGCGACACGTACGCGACGGTTCCAGCTGGTGGAGCGGTGCCGTGAAGGTGCGGCGGTAATGGCGCTCAGCCGTGTTGGCTGTGTGCACGCTGCACGGGTGGGATGGTCGTCGGCAGTGTTGGCGTGAGATGGTCGCGTTGTGGTCCCGCGGCTCCCCTCCGGGCGATGCATGGTGGCTGTTGGCGCGTCACCGCACGACTCCAAAGCCGTGTCACTCGTTCGGCACGACGCGGAATTTAGCTGTGGGGCGTGACTTTCGGGGCATGGCTTCACGCTCGACGGCACCTTTGCGAACTGTCCAGCGTTTTTGGCCAGGTGGGATGGCCAAACCTGCCTCCCGCGGCAGGTTTGAAGCTGTTTTGTCCTAACACCCGTTCCTATATCCTCTCTTTGGCACACCATTATCCCCAACCCCACACACATCCCAACGCCTACACATAGGGAAAACTGTCCGTTTGTGTGGCCCGACCACACCGGGTCGAGGGCCGGCCCACGCATTTGTCCCTCCCACATTCTCAAGAATATCGATTTTCATCCTTCATAAGTGGCAGAATTCCTGGGTTAGGCCCAACAACAAACTTAAGAACAACCCCCCCTTCATCCTCGCTCAACCAGAGGTTCACTTCAATTGCGTATCGGACACACCACGCACCCATCGCTATCTCCTCGGGGGGAAAAACAAAATTTTTCCCCCCTTTTCCAAAATTTTTTTGGGGGGGTTTCTTATTTTTTAATTCCCTTTTTTTTTTTGGGGGGGGGTTTTTTTTTTATGGAATATATTTGTGTTTCCTTAAATAAAAAAATTTTTTAGGAATTTTTTTAAAATATTATTTTTGGGGGGGGTTTTTTTTTTTTTTTTAGGGATGGGGTTTAAAAAAAAAAATAAAAAACAATATTAATTTTTGTTTTAGGGGGGGAGGATTATTTTATTTTTTGGGGGGGGGTTATAAAAAATTGGGGGAGGGCCCTAAAACCCAAATAACTAACTAACTTACTGTTTGGCCTCTTCGCTATCTCGAAGCCAGCTACACCGCTTGGATTCAAATTGCAGTCGATGACACAGGATAAGGTTGTCGGGACATGCACATTGTCAAGCCATTGCGACCACATTGAAGATTGTAAGCTTAATCAACACCGGGTACTTCATAATATATGGACTATTTCGGACCCTGAGATTGGTGAATGTGACATCTTTTTGACACATATCTGACAGTTATTGGGTTTGGCCGAAGTTAGGAAAATAAGCGTCGGATGATGTATCCTAGATCATATCAGGTGACGTAGCCACCCATTTTGCCACTCATGCTACATAGACGTGCAAAATAGACGGGAAGGGGAGGGCTTTTCGCGTAAGAACACTAATCCCTTTGGAGTGCGATAATTAATTGTGGCGTAAAGAAAACCGGAGAAGTGAGAAATCGTCTCGTCAGCTGTGGTTTAGCATTCAATTCCTCATTATTCTCATATATTTGTATCAGCCCAACAGAGCACCACATGTCACATGCGTCGATTTTTCGGTTTCTTTCCTGCGGTTTCAGTATAACTTAAGCCACTTTTCCACATCATGGCTGGCAGCAATTCTAGCAGCATAATATGGACCGCCAGCAGCTGAAACACTTGGAACTCGCCGCTACTACACTTTTCACTATCGTCATCATCATCAATTATCGTCATCATCGAATATCGTCATCGTCACGAATATCGTCATCGTCATCGTCATCGTCATCATCGTCACCGTCATCGTCATCGTCATCGTCACCGTCACCGTCACCGTCATAAATATCGTCATCGTCACCGTCACCGTCATCGTCATCGTCATCGTCATCGTCATCGTCATCGTCATGTCATCGTCATCGTCATCGTCATCGTCATCGTCGTCGTCGTCGTCGTCGTCGTCGTCATCGTCGTCGTCGTCGTCGTCGTCGTCATGAATATCGTCATCATCATCATCGTCATCGTGATGAATATCGTCATCATCATCATCATCATCATCATCGTCATCGTCATGAATATCGTCATCATCATCATCATCGTCGGGAAGCTTGACAGATCGGGGTAGTTGAAATACGTTGGCTTCACACAGTTATTTATACCACCGGTCCTTAGTGTTGTTTTAGTGTTCGGTGTGCTTCCTGCCGAATGCTAGGCTGGATACGCCAGAGTGACCAGCTATGCTCGCCACAGACATCTCATGGCCCTTTAAATTGCTCGAGTTGGCAGCGTGCTAATTCCTCATCACTCACCCGTGCTATACGTTGATCCCGCCATTCAAATCAGCTGGGGACCGACTAGCGACCGCGCAGATGTACGCCGTTTGCGCAGAAGATGGTGCCGATGTAGTAGTGAGAGGTGGGCGGCAGACCATCGGTAAACAGGTCAACCATGTGTCCATTTCAGTGTTTTTGTGCTGTTTGTGGTTGCTGGCCATTTTCGGCTGGACCGCTATGACCGCTGTGACGACTGGATCATGGTCGGCCGATGCCAGGGCCGGCGGGTGCTCGCGGTCCGTGGCACTTCTGACCCCGGTGTGGGGGTCGGGCCGCTGCCGGTGACCTTGTAGAAGTGCGTGCCGGCGGTGCGGCCGCTTGTCTTGGCCGTGGTGTTGTTGACGCTGCCGGCACGTGTGTGTGTGTGTGTGAGAACTGTGTGGGCCGGCGGGCAGTACTCCACGGATGCCGCTCGGCTCGGCTCGGCTCGGCTCGGCTCGGCTCGGCTCGGCTCGGCTCGGCTCGGCTCGGCTCGGCTCGGCTCGGCTCGGCTCGGCTCGGCTCGGCTCGGCTCGCTCGCCTCGGCTCGGCTCGCTCGGCTCGGCTCGGCTCGGCTCGGCTCGGCTCGGCTCGGCTCGGCTCGGCTCGGCTCGGCTCGGGCGGCCGCTGCTGCTCTGGACTCGGGCCAGCTCGCGCTGTTGGTGCGGTGTCAGTGACCGTCTGGCCCCCGCCGCGTCGCTGCCAGCTGTCGTTCCCGCATCGCTGTCATTACCACTGCCGTTGTCGCTGCCACTGCCACTGCCACTGCCACTGCCACTGCCACTGCCACTGCCACTGCCACTGCCACTGCCACTGCCAGAGCTGCTGTCACTGCCACTGCCACTGTCATAGCCCCTGCCACTGTCGCTGCCACTGCCACTGCCATTGCCACTGCCACTGCCATTGCCAGAGCCGCTGTTACTGTCGCTGTCACTGTCACTGCCACTGCAACTGCCACTGCCGTTGTCGCTGTCACTGCCACCGCCACTGCCAGCGTCGCTGTCACTGTCACTCTCGTTGCCATTGCCACTACCGCGTCGCTGTTACTGACATCCGCAATTGCCACTGGCAGTGCCGCTGGCACTGCCACTGCCGCGTCGCCGTCACTGCCACTGCCACTGCCACTACCACTACCGCGTCGCTGTCATTACCACTGTCGCGTCGCTGCCACTGCCATTGCCGCTCGCGATATCCGCCCTTTTTCACCCGCGGGAGCCATTTTTGAGCGGAGGAGGCTGAGAGACGCGAGAAGCCGAGCCAAAGTCGCACATGGAGTGTTGGCTCTTGAGCATGGGATGCAACTTGGCCTGTGGAGCCAAGTTGTGCCGCGCTATTGCACGTTGTTTCAGTTTCATCTGCGTCGTATTGATGAATACTTTGAGCAGGAAATTTTTCTGTATTGGCGATTGAAGAGGTGACATTATACGAGTTCGTTCGGGTTCCCTCCGGTTCTCCACACAGACTATCATTCGTTCTAGTGTAGTGCCGGCGTGTAAGGACTCATGGCCAACAGCTACTGGAACAGCTAATGAAGTTGTTGCACCTCACCTAATACTTAGTTTTCGGTGAGTCTTCGCCGATGATTTTTGTTGATAAAATTGTAGTCACATTCATTCTGACCAGATGTTTAAAAATGCATGAAGCAATTAGTATTGGTTATCTAGAACGTTTGATGATGAATCGTGATATGACCGTTGGACATAAGCCAGAAGCTACAATGGACAGGTGCAATGAGTATTTCAGTTTCTGCTTTTATCTGGTAGTTTCTTTTTTACAAGGGCCTTCTTGAATAAGTGCAAACAGCAAATGAATGAGCTTACAGAAAGAAAGCCGATCGCTGGTAGTGTGATGCCATGTACGAATCAAATGTCCTACTGAAGCTTTTGGAACTGCAGCCCAGATGCAACGCAAGTTCCAGCACGGGTGTGGGTCGGGTAACCCACACATGACAATGGTTCCAGCACGGGTGTGGGTCGGGTCATCCACACATGACAATAAGGATTACATGACAATGGTTCCAGCACGGGTGTGGGTCGGGTAACCCACACATGACAATGCTGATGGTATGACAATGGTTCCAGGACGAGTGTGGGCCGGGGTAAGCTACATATAAAAATAAGGGTGGCAGCCTAGACAGATTTGTCCACGGCCAACGCGCCACACTGACACGAGGCCACAGGCAAACCCTGCGCAGCCCCGCCACCCCAGTGAACATGCTTCAAGCTCACACTTGGAGATGTCTCTTATGGTTTTGTGTTCCGCCAGAAAGGCGCCTAGCACTGTGCACCTACATATAAGTCTTCCTCGAGGCCTGAAACGACAGCAACCAGCTGCTGCACCAACGCTAAAGTTACGCCAGCAATGCGAACACGGCGTACGGTGCATTTGTTTCTTTAACTGTGAGGTCAGTCAAGTGTCCGATCAATATCTGAATAAAATAAAAAATAAAACTCAATATCTTGCAAAAAAATATTTTAGACCATAAACTCATAACGTATAACAACTCTATCAGAAAACCAACACCATCGCGGTCTCCAACTTAGCCCCGTTCGAACCAACTGCAAATACGTTTGATGCGGGCAGATTCATGACGCCATTCAAATGCCGGCGACAGCCAACCCGTCACTGTGCATGCAACTGCGCAGTATCCAGCCAGCGAATAAATAAGTGGCCGTGCGCCGAATATTTTGCCAGTGCTCGCCGAGAATGTTCGGGTCGGCCATGTCCGGTGGTGCCTATCCGGCGAGTCGCCCGCCCTGGCGCATGTGTTCTCCGAACTGAGTTCAGCACGGCCATGGTCCGGGTCGTGCCGGCGCATGCGCACACTCTCATCGACACAGAACGTCATCGCTGACCAGAGATCCGTCAGCTGGCCACAGACGTCAGAGCTGGGCCGTTCGGTCACTGCTGACCAGACCTGGACCATTCGGTCACATGATCAGAGCTGGACCGACTGGTCGCCACCGCTGGCCGGAGCTCAGTCAACTGGCCACCGATATCACCAGGGTTTCACCTGAGCTATGCTGGCTTCGGGAGCTGCCGTCCGCTGGCTACATGGCTACAGCTGCTGTCGTGATGGTCTGCCGTGACGGTCCGTGCCCGTGAGATGATTTGATGGTCCGCTGTGCACGCGGGTCTACCCTGACTACGTGGCGCTCTAAACGCGACGGTCTGCCATGACTGTCTGCACGTGACGAACTGCTGTCGTATGGTCTGCCGTACTCTTTACGTGACGAGGCTACAGCTGCTGTCGTGATGGTCTGCCGTGACTGCCTGTGTACGTGACGATCTGACCAACGTGAGCTGCCGTGACGGTCTGCGCACGTAACGTTCTGTGCACGTGACGATCTGACCAAAGTGATCTGCCGTGATGGTCCGCCGTGACGGTCCGTGCACGTGAGATGATTTGATGGTCTGCCGTGACGGTCTATACACGTGGCGCTCTAAACGCGACGGTCTGCCGTGACTGTCTGCACGTGACGTTCTGCCGTAGCGGTCTACACGTGACGGTCTGCCGTGACGGTCATACCCTGCCGTGACGAGGCGGCGGAATGGCGTAGCGTCCAGTGAGATGGGTCACCGACGCCAGCTGACCGGGCTCGGCCACAGGGACGTCCACCGGCCGTCCTGGTGTAACGTGACCGTCAGCCAGTGGCGCGGCCGGGATTATTATTCGCGGGCGTTCTAGGAGAGCCACGCCATTGCGATTTCCATTTCTTTCCGTCAGTGTGGACTTATGCCTAGTGCCTATTATGCCTTTACATTTTATAGTTTTTAAGAGGTTTTTTTTGAAGGGCTGATTGAGGGAAGGTGATTTTTAACACCCACTCAGTGCCTTTATTTTTACTTCAGTATTTGATCTCTCGCATTGCATTGTCAATGGGATAATCTCACCGAGCTTTCTATTACAACGCCTGGGTCCCCCATTGCTGACTGGAGGGGTTCCCTACAATGGTGGGGGTGCACGTGTACCCCTAAAACCAGTGCCCTGAAATTGTGAAGTTGGAGTGGCAACCCACACCTGTCGACAGCTCTCTTGAGATCACTTTTTCTTTCTTTTTTACATGGAGTGCCAAGTTTACTTTTATTTTAAGTTTTGAGCGACATTTTGGGTGTAAAAGTGTTTATGGTTTGTGACAGTAGCGCTGTCTACTGGTATCACCATCATCAAGCAATGATCACTTATCAATCGGCATGATCTATGTACATTTATTTGCACAGTCGTCCTTACGATTAGTTGGCTTTTTGCACATCACTCCCCATGCATTCTACACACAATTAATTTCAGGACACTGCCTACAACGGCTAAGGTGCCCCCTCCCCGCAAACACCTAGGGAGCTCCTTCAACGGACAGGGTGCCCCTCCGCAGACTGCAGGGATGCCGTAAGACGGCAGGGATCCCCTTCTGCCCCAATTATCATCATCAGATCCCCTTCTGTAGACTGCAGGGATGCCCTTGCAACGACTGTAAGCCCCTAAAAGTGCAGTGCAGAGTACCTTCAATATAGGGAAGACACTTTCTGGCATTTCGGGGTGCAGTAGCGATGTGCTGCTGACGTCAGCCAGGATGACTCAGCGGGGCTTACCCCGCAGATACGTTTGTATTCTGGGCAGCGTGCGGTCCCGTGCAGTCCACCTCCCACACGCCACCCGTCCGTGTCCAGTCACGGCAGCACGCCGCGGGCCAGCCCGCCGGCCGGTGGCCGGTGGTCGGTGGTCGGCGGAGTTGGCCGCTGCATGGGCCGACTTCCGCTGGCCGCTGGTACTGCTGCGATGCCGGTTGGCAGGTCCGGGCTGGCCAGGTGATCCGGGGGGTCAGAGCTGGTCAGATGAGCGGCGAGGTCATGTCTGGTCAGGGGAGCCGGGAGTTCCGGGCTGGCCAGGTGCTCAGGGAGGCCAGGACTGGTCAGGGGAGCCGGGAGGTCGGGGCTGGCAAGGTGAGCGGGGAGGTCAGGACTGGGCAGGAGAGCCGGGAGGTCAGGGCTGGCAAGGTAAGCGGGGAGGTCAGGACAGGTCAGGCGAGCGGGGAGGTCAGTGCAGAGGGTGACTCGGTTAAGGCGCAGCAGCTCGTCAGCTCCCGGCCGGGTGGTGGTGACTCGGTTGGACGAAGTCCAAGTCAGTCTTGAGTTACTGTGTAGCGAGCCAGGACCGACTTCTCTAGAACTCAGGATGTAACATCGATCGGAGGGTTCAGTGTCATTTTTCTTCCTATTGTGTCTCCCCTTTATTGGCTTGACCTAGATAGACCCTCCGGCTATTAAAGACTCGTAAAGTCTTTATGACTCCGACCCGGTTATGAGAGCCGAATTTGACGGCGCTGCTGGCACTACTTTGGCTCTCATGACCTGGTCACGCAAGCGAGCGGCGCCCCAGCGCGGTCGACGGCGCTACGTGGTCCGTGACCTGGCAGGAATGGCCGGCCGACGCGCAATCGTGACTCGTGTGCACCGGGCCGCGCCTGTGCTGCCACCTGCCAGGTCGGCCGCGCCGGCCGGTCACCGGACGAACGGCGTGGCGACGACGAACCGAGGTCATCGCGCCGGCCGATCTGCGGCGAAGCGTCGACGGTTTGCTCGCCGGTCGCACCGCCGCCGCCGCCGCCGCGTTCGCCGCGGCGCGGCCTTTACGAGTGTGTTGACTGGTGGGCTGGCGGCAGTTTCGCCCGGCCAAGGTGACCCGCGCGGCGCGACTGCGGCCACCACGCGCGCGTCACGTGACCCGCACGGCCGGCCGGCGGCTTCTCGGCCGAGTCCCCTGCGGACGGAGGGGTTGGCTAGAGCGAGTACCGAGCGCCGTCAGCCGGTCATGCGCTCGACAGTTCACTGCTGCCAAATTGTAACGTCAACGGCGACCAGTGATGCGATCGGCAGTCTACTGCTGCGAAATCGTAACGCTGGCGTCGGCTGATGATGTGCTCGACAGTCACATTGCTTCCCAATCGTAACGCTGACTGTGACCGGTGATGTGGTCGGCAGTCCACTGCTGCCCAATCGTAACGCTGACTGTGGCCGGTGATATGATCGGCCGTCCACTGCTGCCCAATCGTAACGCTGACTGTGGCCGGTGATATGATCGGCCGTCCACTGCTGCCCAATCGTAACGCTGACTGTGGCCGGTGATATGATCGGCCGTCCACTGCTGCCCAATCGTAACACTGACTGTGGCCGGTGATATGATCGGCCGTCCACTGCTGCCCAATCGTAACGCTGACTGTGGCCGGTGATATGGTCGGCAGTCCACTGCTGCCCAATCGTAACGCTGACTGTGGCCGGTGATATGATCGGCCGTCCACTGCTGCCCAATCGTAACGCTGACTGTGACCGGTGATATGATCGGCCGTCCACTGCTGCCCAATCGTAACGCTGACTGTGGCCGGTGATATGATCGGCCGTCCACTGCTGCCCAATCGTAACGCTGACTGTGGCCGGTGATATGATCGGCCGTCCACTGCTGCCCAATCGTAACGCTGACTGTGGCCGGTGATGCACTTAGTAGCCCAATGCAGCCAAATCGTAACGCTGACGTCGGCCGATGGTGCTCTCGGCAGTCCACTGCTGCCCAGTTGCAGTGCTGACGTCAGCGGTGCCATTTTGAGCGCGGCGTGACGTTCGCGCCGCGCTAATGGCGCCGGTGGTGCTGCGTTCACCGGGAGGAAAATATTATCTCAGCTCCGGGATGTCATTAGGGAAATCTCCCGCTCAGCGTTCACAGCCTCCAGCGCCGACAATCATTTTGATTGGTTAGCTGTGGTCAGAATCGTCTTCATTCGTTGAACCAAGAGATTCTTGGAAACGAAGCCAGTGGGGATTGCATCAGGCTGAAATATGAAGCCGGGTACAAAATTGAAGTTATCTGGCGACAAAAGCAATTTCAATACGTATACCGTGTATAAGTTTGGACATTCATGAACTTCATCCACATACCTACCTGTTTCCCTCCCCAGGGTAAGTATCCTGATTGGCTCCGCCCACATGACCTGACCTTCTCTTTGAAAACATCCTGGCTGCGCGCCTGTTTTCTTTTGTCTGCTTCACCGCGCTGATGCCGATGAGAGTTGGCAAAATGCTTGCAAAAACTAGTTTTTTTGTTGCCATGCCCGTGGTGTTCACCGGTAAAAACCATTTGCTGGCAAAAACTCTTCACCCCGCAGTAGGCCAAGATGGGCCTCATGTAGGTGTGCCAAGATGGGCCCCTGGGATCCTGATAATCTCTGGATCGAAAAACACAAGCACATGGTCTCATATTCAACGTTGATGTGTCTTGACAGCAAATTGCGTTGCCTGTCCCTGGTATTAATCAGTTTATGCTAGCATCTTGCCAACTCTTAATTATCGATTGGCAGAATTTAGCTTGAAAATAAACTAAGCTAAGATGAATCTTACTTCGATATGTTGTCTTGTGAATCGCACATTATACTGCAATAACGTACGAAATATTATGCGCTTGATTTTTGTTCACCTAAACACAAGGAAAATCATGTTCGATTTGCATGCGTATTTCAGGCGAACAGTATAAGGGACATGCAATGTTGTAGTGTAATATGACAGTCTACGACCTCTTTAATTTCTATATACAGCTCCCGAAAATGAAGCTACTCGTTCGTTATTATTATGTGGCTGTAGGATACATCGTTGCAGGATCATAAACATTCATGCATTATCCTCAATGACGTTGTCACGTTGTTAAGTCAAGGGCCAATATGCTAGATAAGAGTATCAGAAGTGGGTCTCAATGTCATCTAGAGGTCACCAAACGGTGTAAACTCACAGGGCATGCTGTTCCCTCTCATTTGCCGCAAATATCAATATTCGATGATGACACGACTAGCCGTGATTGGTAAGTAATTTCCGTGATTGCTAAGTCATCCAATACTCTTCATCGGATGATGCAAGGAGTTGGGGTTTTCGGAGCGTATCATTTGGGGTCGGAACTAAAAGAGATGCCATTTACCGAACCCTGCAGATGGATGTACTGCTGCCTCTCCAGCTTCCTCAGGTGATACTTGTGCGGTTGGTTTTTATACAGATGGTATTATTCTGGAGCACCGGGTTTTTTAATTTTTTATCACCACACCTTGCAGTTTCACACACCTGCATACAGAGGCAACAAGGGGAGTGGAAAGGTTGGGCGAGCGGCCGAGACGCGTCTGCTCGCGGCGCCGCGCTCAAGCCAACTGCACGGTACGGTAAAGCATACGTTCGGTGCAATGCGACCTCGTCTCTTCGGTCTCGGCGTCTCGACTGGCTCCTGGCGTGGTTGGTGCCTGCCAGCTGAGCCACGCCGCACGGTCTCGGCGTCTCGCCTGGCTCCTGCCGTGGTTGGTGCCTGCGGGCTGAGCCACGCCGCACGGTCTCGGCGTCTCGACTGGCTCCTGCCGTGGTTGGTGCCTGCCAGCTGAGCCACGCCACACGGTCTCGGCGTCTCGACTGGCTCCTGCCGTGGTTGGTGCCTGCGGGCTGAGCCACGCCACACCTACCAGGAATCTGTGGCACGCCGCCGGCTGTGCCGGTCATGGCGTGACTAGCCGCTCTCATTAGCACGCGAGCCCGGCCGCGGGCGCCCACTCCAGTCCGCCCCATCACCCCACCCATCCGGCCGCACTCCACCAGACAGCGTGGCGTGGCGGCAGTGTTGCATCACACTGGATGTGTGCGAGGTGGGGGCTGGCCGCACCAGTTTCGCAACACCGCAACCGGCACGACGTGGCCTTGATCTCACACACGCCCCGACTACCGCACAGCAAACCTGGCCAGCCTTCCAGCAAACTCTCATGTCTGTGGGCGGTAACGGGCCACCAAGCACTCGTGTCGGCTGACGGTAACTGTCCAGCAAGCCCTAGTTCTACTGCCGGTAGCTGCCGAACAAACCCACGTAACGGCTGGCGGTAACTATCCAACAATCCCTCGTGTCGGCTGGCGGTAACTATCCAACAATCCCTCGTGTTGCCTGGCGGTAACTATCCAACAATCCCTCGTGTCGACTGGCGGTAACTATCCAACAATCCCTCGTGTCGACTGGCGGTAACTGTCCAACAATCCCTCGTGTCGACTGGCGGTAGCTGCCCAGCAAGCCATCGCGACGGCTGGTGGTAGCTGTCAAACAAACCCTCGTGTCGGCTGGTGATAGCCGCTTAGCAAACCCCCGTAATGGTTGGTTGGAACTGTTCAACAAACCTTCGTGACGACTGGTGATTGCTTGCTGTCCAACAAAGCGCCGGAATGGTTGATTGTAACTGTTCAACAAACCATCCCGACGGCTGGTGGTAGCTGTCCAAGAAACCTTCGTGGCGGTTGGTAGGAACTGCCCAACAATTACTCGTGATTACTGGTGGTAACGGACAACAAACACTCGTGACAGCTGGTGGTAGCTGCCCAACAAACCCTCGTGCTGCTGGCGGAAACTGTAGCAATATGGTGGGGCGGGGATTGGCTAGGATGTGGGCATGCCCGCATTGGTGGAGGTGGTCATTGATAAATTCCTGGCATACATATGTGGTGACATAACCAACACGCTCATTTGTGTCATACTGATGGATGCATGAGGACCCGTCGGTACATGACGGTACTCTGGACAAAGAAGGTAAACTAAGGGGGAAATTTGATGACGTATATATATATATATATTTTTTTTTTATTTATTTATACTTATATATGTAAATGTCAGCATGTTGCACTTCTGCGAGGTCTTCTTTGCAAAATTGATTGGCTCTTTACATCCCCAAAATTTGTTTTTATCCTCCCAAAAATATTTTCCTCACTCCCACTTAAGCCAAGATAAAGTTCAAGACACTGCCCCTCCTAGTTAAGCTTCTGACTGGCCTCCACGACTGTGCAGAGTTGTTTGCTGGAGGTGGGGGGGGGAGACGACTATCTGTATTTGTCGGCACAGTGAACTGTGAACCGCCTGTTTACCAGCTCTTGCATGACAGATTGCTATACAACACTATCGGCAGATAGCAGTGGATGGGGACGCAATGACTTCACCGCTCGTCAAGCGGGCTGGGCGTGGTACGAGTTGTGTTGGTAGATAGGAGATACAATCGGCGGCCATTTCAGCCTGTGTGGTTCACCGTCGCGCTGCAGTTGTCACTACCCTGTAAGCTGAGTAGTAGTAGGGATGTATTCCTGAACATGGGCTGTGGTTCGCTGTTGCTCTACAGGTACCGCTGAACGAGGGCCAGGGTTGAAAATAGACTTCATGGATTTTTGGCATCCGTGACATTATGCTCTCCAGAAAAATTGTCTTCTCATTTTTATCATTTGGAGGTTGAATGGTGCGGTGTGACCATGAACCGCCCCGCGACAAAGCGCTCAAGTTTCACCGCGGGGAGTGCGAACTAATATTCTGGTGTCACAGGTTTGAATAAAAATATGTTATCCATGTTCTATTACCACACAATTTTCCTCTCCACATCCAGGATTACAGAACACAAATTTAGCCCTGGCTAGGACATGTCAGGTCGGCATGTCTGTTTACGATCAGACCTAGTCCTTTGGTCTGCCAAAGTTGACAGTGCGAAGCCCAAGCGAATTTCCAAGTAGATCACCTTTCGATTGTTATCTTATGTTGTGATGTGACTTGAGCAGTATGATACCGGACCGCATGTGTGAAATTTCCTGTTGGCAATCTATGTGCATTTCAACTATCATTTTCGTGTTCAAACTTCTTGAACAGCCACACAGCTGCTCAGCTACCTGGATATGTCACTTGATATGATGAGATGATGTTGATATATGCCTGAGAACGGTAGGCGGTAGTCTCAAACCCATCCCAGGAGATGCTGTACATGGCGGCATTGACGTGAATATCATTCGAGCCGTTCAAGCGAAGTCAGCTGTCACTCTTGAAATTTGAAGGGGGGATTTGCTACTTGTGACAATTCGGCATCTAAACCGAATCCTGAGGCGGGTTAAAGTTGCGTGAAGCGATCTATGCGCTGGTCAGCCTTATCGTGGTCCCCCTCGACGAGGCACCACCTTTACGCGGTGGGGGGGGATTGAGTGCCCTGAAGCCCCAGACCCAGTCCATCGGTGATCCGACGATGGGCCAGACTAGGAGTGCCTCACTCGTCCTTCCATCCATACGCTCCCATTCCAATACCCATCTCACCACAACATCCACGTCCTTTGCCTGGCCCTGCGACACCAACTATTCGTACTATGAGCAGGTAGAACAACTTCCCCGGTCCTACCCACCAGCTCAGTTTTATTGGGGTAGCCGCGCCCCCTCGGCCCGCCCCCCGGGGTTGACGGAGTTCTGGAGGTTGAGGTCCCCCGTCGCACGGTGCTAGTTGTGATGGGGGACCAACACACCTCTTTGGTCCTGATATCCCGGAGGGGCGGGCGGGTTCGTATGGCCTCATACGGACCAAGTGGCTTGTCGCCTCGGGTCGGGGCCTGAGCTTCGTCCCAGTGCCTGATGACCCGCCCGGAAGGGGTCAAGGGGTGGGCGGCGCTGGATCCCGGTCGGGGTGGTGAGGTTCTCTCTCTCCCGGCCGGGTGACGGCGTCGCCTGCCCCGTATAGCTCCTCGGGCGCCTGGCGACCTCCCGTCCGTGGGGCCCAGGCGTCCCCCAGTAGGGCCCCTAAGGGGTGGGGCGCCCGAGGAGCCGAACAAAACATACAACACATGGCATCTACTAAACAAAAACACTTTCCTGGTCCCTCTCGTGAGGATGGGTCTGTCGCAGTTCCCGGTGGCGGTGACCATTGGTTCGCGTCACTGTTGGGGTGAGCGTGCCGGGGTCATTGTGTGACATGTGTCGGCTGTTACACAGCTGTGTTGCCCGGCAGCGCATGCCGGCACAGCGGCCTGAACTTGTGCAGGGCCCATCTGGCTCTGGTCAGGCGAACCTGGCTGACCTTGACTGGGTAGCCGAGCCGCCGTGCGGTGACGTCACCTGCTCTCATGTGCGAACTGCGAAAACTGTGCTGATTGTTTACCTTGAATTGCTAGTTTTTCGGGTCGCTGTATCCTTGCCAAACCGACCGATAAGACGTCAGGAGCGATTGTGTGGCTGGAGGTCGTGTTTCTGTTGCCAGTACTGCATCGCTTACGTCAGCATGATTAAAAATGCAGGCAGTCGGCGGTGTCGCCTGGTAAGTTCACGTCTCGTGAGCTGTGTTCGCCACGAAACCGATTGTCGTCTTGTCTTATATTGAGTTCCCTTGACCGAGTAAGGCTCCGTGCGTCCTGGTACAAATGACCTATGCTAATCACGTTGCCCCATGATGCGAAAGCGGTACGTAACGCCGCATTTCGTTAGCATGCATTTAATCCACACCTACCGCTTGTTGTCGGCAGTTGCCACACTGCAGCTTGACAGTCTAGCTCCCTGAAGTTATTCGTCGATTCAATGTCTCCCAGTGTCATCATCAAGACCTTTGGTTCAACACTAGCCACAATATAGCATTTTGTATACAGCACACCCACCGCAATAATTTCCATGGAACTCCACCCGCGTTAAATAATATGTATGCAGTACCATATGGGATCGCGGTAGCCCAGTCGGTAGTTCTTTGGGCTCTTGATACTAAGATCGTGGGTTCGAATCCCGCTTCTCGTGGAATTACCAAGTTCGCAGGCGTGAGGGGTTGGAGACGCTGTGTGACCTAGCAGTTGAATGTGATACAAGTGCCCAAAGCTCTTCTTGCAGTGCCATTTTTCACCACATACCTCGTCGCATATTGAGCTCGGTGAAGGCATCTGACGTGCTTCCATGAATTTCCGGGCACGCAAGGACAGCGCCGGCAATATTTGGTCGGGCAGTACCGAGTTGGCAACAACTGACGCTCCAGGAACGGGTGACGAGACGCGCTGGCCCACCACCGTCAGTAGCCCATTTAGTTAGTTATTTTTGGTTTTAGGGCGCATCGACTACGAAGGTCATTTTGCGCCCAAAACTCTTGTAGCTAAAAAAGTGCGGTATCAAACTTCACATCGTGAGTATCCGTCAAAATGGTCCTACTGTGGTACAAAGTTTACATGCCATGTCCGTCAGTAGCCCAGCACCAACAGCGATAGCTGCCCGTGACGTCACGATACACCTGAAGCTGGTCTGTGTGCTGAGTGATGTCATGGTCCGTGTCGGACGCGGCTTAGAGGCAGCGGTGAGATAATGACGCGCACGCGATGTGGGTTTATCCGCCCCCTCTGCCGGACCGGTTCCGTCCTGGTCTCCCACCCCCGTCTTGGTCTCCCCATCCCCGTCCTGGTCTCCCCAGCTCCGTCCTCCGAGACTGCTCGCCTCGGGGGAGCCGTTCCATGCCCGTCTGGCCATGGTATGGTACCAGCCCGCGAGGGTGAGGACCAACACCACACCGGCTGGTGAGAGACCCGTGGATCATACCGGTCCCTATCGAGATACTATGGTATAGCTGACCATGGTATGACCGATTATGGTATGACTGAACCACGGTATGACTGACTATAGTATGTATAGTATATTGCCCCGCCCCCAGCCAAGCTTCTGAATCCAGGTCTGACCAGGTTATGACTGACCAGGGTATAGCTGACTACGTTATGGCTGACCAGGTTATGACTGACCAGGTTATGACCGACCAGGGTATAGCTGACTACGTTATGGCTGACCAGGTTATGACTGACCCATACTGCCGGTATGGCCGACCAGGTTACACCATGCTACTACGTTATGGCTGACCAGGGTATGACTGATTATGGTATGGCTGACCACGGTATGACTGACTATAGCATGGCTGACCGGGTCATAGCTGACTACGTTATGACTGACCAGGTTATGACCGACCATGGTATGACTGACCACAGTATGGCTGACCACGGTATGACTAACCATCGCCGTTCTGGTCTCCCATTTTCCGATGTTTTGTATTAAAATTACATTTTCTAGAAATCTAAAAACATTTTATGATAGAGATATTGTTTTACACCGACCTGACCAATGTTCGCTGTTTAAATCGAATGTGTGTTTCAAAATTTTGAAAAACATATATATTGCCCCGCCCCCAGCCAGGCTTCTAAATCCGCCCCTGAAATTTACAGTTTTCTAAGCATCACATCAAACCCCAGTCCAAGAGTTCATTGGCCCTGAACAGACTGCTTAGTTGGGCTTTCGGTCCCAGCTTTTTCCACCTTTCGTACCTGCCATAAGTAGGTGGGTAACGTAATCCTACCTCACAAAGTCGCACATTCCCTTAATTTCACGGACCAATGAGCATATTTTTTGTGTGAAACACAAAATAGCTCGATGTAGCTCGAAAGTGACCTTCACATGGCGATTACCGTTGACAGTACAATGCACTCCAAACGAACCTTTTCGTTCATCTAGCGAAGGTCAATTCTCATGCGCTTGTTACGCTACGAAATCGCTGTATGACGATATCTGACAGAGGCTGCATTCGTGAGTGTTTCAGAACAGTGATAGAACTGTTTTAAATGTCATTCGTAAAGGTGAACTGAATTGTTCACTATAATTACGAGGTACTCCTAATTAATAACTAGGTACACCTCTACTCTAGGTGAGGAACTGCCTAAAGTGCCTTAGAGTGTTGAATTGTTACCGTGATAAATTAATAATCGAGAACACTAACGCTTCATAGTTGTAGAGATGTCGAGTTTTGTTAACGTGTCAGTCGTCATTGATGGGTCGAAGGCAAAGCGGGACTGTCCACTCCCCACGCCCACTCCCACTCCGAGATCCTTCACGAAGTGAGCGCAATCCAAGGATAAAGGCAGTCAGAGAATTGTTGGCTACTTTCCTCTTCAAATAATCGGCCTGGGTTCGTATTTGTCTGTCATCGATTTACGGCTGACGGCAAGTGACGTACGCTGAGAAGAGGGGTTGATAAAATATTGTTCACTTCGTCGTTCGTCGTTCGATTCCACGTTCACGTGAAGCCTTGCCCTATCAGGTCTTCCAGCGGCTGTCTGTGCCCGTCGTCGGAGTGCGTGGATGCATTGATTGTGCGCGGCTCCTTGAGCGGGGAGAGTCGGCGACTCACGGTGTCGGCCTTTGTTTGGGTTGCTTACGGCGCACCGGCCGGCCTCAGGTGGGCCGGCTCATTATTTGGCCGCGACGCGCCGGCCGGCCGCTCATTGGCTGCCCGGCCGGTGACGTCACGACCGCGCGCGTCGGCGGCAGGTCGCGGGCCGGGCTGGTCTAGCAGACCACCAGCGCGACGGCAGATAGCCGGCCGGCCGTCAGCCAGTGCCTATCGTCTGCGGTGTTGACACGCGCGGCAACTCGAGTCCCGTCAGACCCGCCGGTACCGCGCGCCGTCCCGATGGTGGTGGCGCTGTGGCTGCTGTTTCCGTGGCTGCTGCTGACGCTGTACCTGGTGCTGGTGCTGCTGCTGTGAGCCGCGGCCATGGCCTCGGCCCGGACATGCGCCGGCTGCGGGCTGGCGGGCCGGCCGCCGGCGCTGCCGCCGCCCACGCTGGACGTCACCGACCAGCGCTACCTCATGGCCGTCTACCTCTTCATCAAGCATTATGTCAGGTAGGCCGCGCCGCCTGCCCGGTCGGCTGCGTCCGCTGCAGTCCGGTCAGTGGCACACGTGCACGTACGTGGCAACCGGGCCACGCCACGAGACTCTGGGAGGAGTGGGCGGGGCAGGCAGGGGGAGGGGAAAGGAAAGGGTGGCGACGCCTGACGAACTTGGGTCGGCTACGTGATACGGTAGTCGGGTCCCGCATTGATGCGTCTCCAGTTTGGTGGGGTGTGGAGGGGAGGGGCAGGGATGGGTGACACCGAGCACGTGACGCGCCGGTGGTGGCGGCTGACGGCGGGGTCGGTGGTGATGCCCGGCTGGGTGGGGAGGGGGAGTGGGTGACGCGCCGTGGTGGCGGCCGACGGCGGGGTCGGTGGTGATGCCCGGTGGTGATGCCCGCCCGGCTGGGTGGGGAGGGGAGGGGGAGTGGGTGACGCGCCCGTGGTGGCGGCTGACGGTGGGATCGGTGGTGATGCCCGGCTGGGTGGGGAGGGGGAGTGGGTGACGCGCCCGTGGTGGTGGCTGACGGTGGGATCGGTGGTGGTGCCCGGCTGGGTGGGGAGGGGAGGAGTGGGTGACGCGCCCGTGGTGGCGGCTGACGGCGGGGTCGGTGGTGGTGCCCGGCTGTGTGGGGAGGGGAGTGGGTGACGCGCCCGTGGTGGCGGCTGACGGCGGGCCCAGGTGATGATGGCAGGTGTTGATGGTGGCTCCGGTTGGCGGTCGCCACCTGTCGTGTGTGCGCGCGTGTGCCCTGATTTCTCGACGGACGCGGTCGCTCGCCGTCGCCGACGGGAACTCGACCGTGACAGTGTCGGACTGTCGGGCTCCAGTCGCGTCACGCCACGCGACGGCAGGCTGTATGACCAACATGGTCGATCCCCCTAAAGCCCCCGCGGCCGCTCTCTGACCGTCGGCGGTCCCCCGGCTGCCGCGTGACGCCGACTGTCGACGGTCCCCCCGCGGCCGCTCTCTGACCGTCGGCGGTCCCCCGGCTGCCGCGTGATGCCGACCGTCGACGGTCCCCCGCAGCCGCGTGACGCCGACCGTCGACGGTCCCCCCACGGCCGCTCTGGCCGTCGATGGTCCCCGGCGCCCGCGTGACGTGTGACGGACGAGGCCCGATGTGATGCTTCGTCCGCCAGACTGCCGCCGGCGGGCGCACTACAGTTTTTGTCTATCCCGAGTGTGTTGCCGACACGGAGCCGTCGTCAGAACCAGGTCGGTGAAGCCGTAACGTGCCGGCCGGTGGCGGTTCCATCGGCCAGGTACCGGCTGCTGCAGTTGCACGCTGCTCTCGTCAGGCGAAACTTGTTTTTGCTCGGCGTGGCCTTGGCGCTCGGCTGGGAGCGACTCGTGCCGCGGTGACAGACGCCGGCTGTGACCAGTATTGTCACAGGTGCCATTTGCGTATTGTCATTTATTGGAAATTAGCGCCTTCTTCACTTTGTTATCAAAGTCCAGATGTCCACTCCCTGTATTGCCAAAACTGTGAAAAGTTTGGGTCCATCCTAATAGTCTGGAGCAGCTACCAGGCTTTACTTTCTATTTCGTTTTTCGCGCGTGCAATCATCCACGCATTGATATCTCTCTTAGTCAACTTGTCAGTTCTAGAGTTCGTTTGTGCGTCCAATTTTGAAGCAGGAGTGCATCCATTTCATGTTGCATGGTGCCGGTGACACCTGACCCGTGCGACAAATGAGTCAGACGGGCCTGACCATCGACATGCTCGACGGGCCGCTGTTGACCAGCATCATGTCGCAGCCAATATGGCCGGCCTGTCTTATCGATGCTGGTCAGCGAGGTTTGACGGCGTCGATGTGGAGACCCGCCCTCGCCCCGCCCCGCTTGCTGCGCAGACCTTCACGATACGTCCGCCGTCAAACACTCGACCATTCCCTGTCATTCACACTCCCTTACGTCCCCGTCCCTGATCCTACCCATCTATCTCTTCCTACCTTCTTTCCTTTCGAAGGCAGGGAGGACACTAGAATGGAGTGAGGGGCCTCTCAGGCCCCTCGCTCCATTCCAGTGTCCTCCCTGACGATTCCAACCTTCCTCCCCCACCATTCTGATCCGTCCTCCTCCGCATGTCCACCCCCTCACTCCGATCCCCTCCGCACTTGGAAAATGCCTCGCCTCTCCGCCGCGTTGTCTGCTGCCGGCCAGACCGTCCAGGTGAAGCTACCTTCCCGTCGCCTACCTCTGTCTCCGCCAGACCGTCCAGGCACTACCTTCCGTCGCCTATCTGTCACATCGTCTGCTGCCGGCCATTCAGACCGTCCAGGCGAAGCTACCTTCCAATCGCCTATCTGTCACATCGTCTGCTGCCGGCCATTCAGACCGTCCAGGTGAAGCTACCTTCCCGTCGCCTGTCTGTCGTATCGTCTGCTGCCGGCCAGACCGTCCAGGTGAAGCTACCTTCCCGTCGCCTATCTGTCACATCGTCTGCTGCCGGCCAGACAGCGTCCAGGTGAAGCTACCTTCCCGTCGCCTATCTGTCGTATCGTCTGCTGCCGGCCAGACAGTCCAGGTGGGGCTACCTTCCCGTCGCTCCTCTGTCCTGTCGTTTGCTGCCATTCGGACCGTACAGGTGGGGCTACCTTCCCGTCGCCTCTCTGTCATATCGTCTGCTGCCGGCAGTTCAGACCGTCCAGGTGAAGCTACCTTCCTGTCGCCCCTCCGTCGTGCTGTCTTCTGCTGCCGGCTATGCCGTCAGGTGAAGCTACCTTCCCGTCCAGGGCTCTGTCGTATCGCCTGCTGCCGGCCAGATTGTGGGCAGCAGCCCTGCATTAGGATGCCTACGGTACCGTACCCCTGCCGCTGATACCTCTGTATTGCCGTACCCTCGTCCCTGGTACTCTTGTGCCATACCCCTGTTGTGTTGTACTCCTGTTGCTGATGCCCCTGTGATGCGGTACCCCTCCCCACTCCCCACTCCCCACCCCACCCTACGGATACCTCTATGGTGTCGTACTCCTGCTGCTGATACCCCTGTGATGCGGTACCCCCTCCACTGATGCTCCTGTGGTGCTGTGCCCTGTCAGTGGCACCCACGTCATGCCGTGCTCCCGCCACGGGCACCCCTGCATTGCCGTGCCCCCGCCCCCGCCCTGGTACCCCTGTCCCTGGCACCACCGTGGTGCCAGCACGGTGGAGTGGAGCGGACGCTCGCCAGGCCTGCCAACGTTGGCCAACGCACCGGCCGGATGCTTCCCAGCTCGCTCCACGGAAAGCAGTCGGGATACGACCGCGCTGTGGCGACGACATATACCCGTCAAGGTCGTGTGACGTCACCGGAGTGATGCCCGCTCTGTGGACAAGGTCACCTCAGCCGTCCGGGTATCCGACGTCTTACCGCTCTTGGCTTTCGAGCGCAGAGCTCACGGTGGAACAAATGCCAGCAGACTGCACGGACGAGTATTATGTGTGTGTAACGCCCAGACCGTAAAGTTACATTTCTAAACTATGTGTGGGATTGTCTGATTACGGCCTCTCACGGCGGTCGGCGACACTATGTTGTTCTGCGAAGGTGTGCGATGCAACGTACATGAAGTTGCATTCTGACGAACGTAGGCATGCAACGTTAGATTGCATACACTATTAAATGTGCCATACTCCGATCTCCTGGTCTTTTATACTGACGGCCGCCAACAGTGGTTCGAAATATGCGACGTGCTGCCCTTCACTTTCGGCTGCTGTTGGCGACGTTCTTCAGCACGCCTCGAATACGTCATTTGTTGATGCACTCTCCTCTACAGGTGTCATATGCTGCCTGCCTCGCCTGTGCCAATGCATGCAATGTTCTTGCGAACAGCATCGCATCATCCCAGCTAGCTTCTGCGATATGATAGCCTTCGTACAATTGAGACAGTTCGGGGTGCTGTGCTCCTTGGCAACTGAGTTCCTCAGCAGCTGACGCGCTCTGCAGCCAAAACAACTAGAGCAGTGCGGGAAATGATGTCACGCTACATTTGTGTTGCGATGTTGGCAGCCGACGGCCGTCGCTCTGAACGCGGTCGTTTAAACCCAAACAACTAACTAACTTCAGCTGCTCGAAAGCTCAGCATCTGCTCTTCCCCGTGTCCGTGTGCTCCTATCTAACCCAGTCATGAGCAGCAGACCCCTCACCTCCCCGCCGTAAGGGCAAGGCAGCTTGTTTTCCCAGTTATATATTTTATTGTAGGTTATTACGTCAGTTTTAGACCTTTGCGACCTTTGCCAAGTCACCTTTTCAGTTTTAGACCTCTGCGAGTTCCTGTTAGACCATTCCTGCAGTTCCAGTGGATATTGCCATTGTTGGCTATTACTACGTTTTATTCAGCAGCTGGCACCCGAAGCCGCAATGGGGATGATCGTCTCAGTACTAGCATGGAGTAAGGGAAGCATCCCGTTCGCTGGAATGTAATGTTCAATGCTATGCAATAGCTGTGCAACCCTTAACCGTAACCTGTAACCCCGAATGAAACGCATCTTAAGGACAGGTCAGACAGACAGGCGGGCCGGGCCCACTTGTCTGGCACTCCGCGGGCCGTGGTGGCATTGGCCGCGGGACGGAGACCTGTCCGGCGGATCCGTCACGAGACCATCGGACGGGTCCATCCACCCGACCCAGATGTCATCTGATGCAGACACTGGAAAGCCATTCAGATGTCACCTGATGCAGACACTGGGAAATCTCAGGGAGGTCCCGCATTTTCCAGAAGTTACCAGTTTTTTTTTGCAGGTGGGATAGGACTTCACTGAAAATAATATAAAGTGGGTCCGGACCCATGTATCCTAGCGATGGCACTGTATAATCTATGCAAATGATGCGCTCCAAACTCCAGTAACAAAACAGCGATCCTGGCGGTAGCCACAACACGGACATAGCATGGTCCCTTGGTGAGGCCGGAAACCGAGCAGCGTGGCAGACGGACGAGAGTTCGTGGTGACACCCTGTCTGGTGCACGGCGCCGTTCAACTGCCGCCGACTGTAAACTGTGCAGCCGGTGTGACACTGGAGACTGTGGAGCCGGTGTGACTCTGGAGACTGTGGAGCCGGTGTGACACTGGAGACTGTGGAGCCGGTGTGACGTTGTAGATTGTGGAGCCGGTGTGACACTGGAGACTGTGGAGCCGGTGTGGCACTGTAAACTGTGGAGCCGGTGTGACACTGGAGACTGTGGAGCCGGTGTGACACTGGAGACTGTGGAGCCGGTGTGACACTGGAGACTGTGGAGCCGGTGTGACACTGGAGACTGTGGAGCCGGTGTGACACTGGAGACTGTGGAGCCGGTGTGACACTGGAGACTGTGGAGCCGGTGTGACACTACACTGTGGAGCCGGTGTGACACTGGAACTGTGGAGCCGTTCATTAACTGTGGAGCCGGTGTGACATTGGAGACTGCGGGGCCGGTGTGACGTTGTAGATTGTGGAGCCGGTGTGACACTGGAGACTGTGGAGCCGGTGTGACATTGGAGACTGCGGGGCCGGTGTGACGTTGTAGATTGTGGAGCCGGTGTGATACTGTAGACGGTGGGGCCGATGTGACACTGCACTGTAGAGCCGGTGCGACGACAGCGCCAGTCCGGTTGTGGATTGTGGTGTCGGTGTGACGACAACACCTGTCTGGCTGTATATTGTGGAGCCGGTGTGACGACAGCACCTGTCCGGCTGTAGATTGTGGTGTCGGTGTGACGACAGCACCTGTCCGGCTGTAGATTGTGGTGTCGGTGTGACGACAGCACCTGTCCGGTTGTAGATTGTGGTGTCGGTGTGACGACAGCACCTGTCCGGCTGTAGATTGTGGTGTCGGTGTGACGACAGCACCTGTCCGGCTGTAGATTGTGGTGTCGGTGTGACGCTGTATATTGTGGAGCCAGTGTGACGACAGCACCTGTCCGGCTGTAGATTGTGGTGTCGGTGTGACGACAACACCTGTCCGGCTGTAGATTGTGGTGTCGGTGTGACGACAACACCTGTCCGGCTGTAGATTGTGGTGTCGGTGTGACGACAGTACCTGTCCAGCTGTAGATTGTGGAGCCGGTGTGACGGCAGCGTCTGTCCGGCTGTATATTGTGGATCCGGTGTGACGACAGCACCTGTCCGGCTGTAGATTGTGGTGTCGGTGTGACGACAGCACCTGTCCGGCTGTAGATTGTGGTGTCGGTGTGACGACAACACCTGTCCGGCTGTAGATTGTGGTGTCGGTGTGACGACAACATCTGTGCGACGCTGCGTGGGGTGAAAGCATGTGTGAGAGCCGCTCCAGGTGGCGATATTGACATCTGATGGTCACGTGAAGAGGAACTAGTGCATGCCGTGGCAATCGACAGTTGTTAAGTTTCTCAAACGCACACTCACGTGCGATGTGTAATATGTCACTTATATACTTGATAATGATCCGTGGGTATCTTGGAATGTTGTGAGTCAGTTGCAGGCCAATTGTATATGTTTGTGGTTTTATGAGAAACACAAATGCAATTAGACATGTTCCATGATCATACGAGTGAGAATCCTCACTTTCAAGAGTGTCACTTCATTGGAAAAAGATCTATAATAATGGACCCCGATTCGTTTTTGAATGAAATAAGGCTGTGGCCCTTGATTCCAGCGCAACCATTGCAGCACACATTGATCGTTGGTCCAGATTCTTGGATATTACCGCAGTGGAGAAGCTAGGAGGCACGACTCACTAATTTTCTGAAACGTTTTTCACTATGGTAAAGGAGCTCTGCGGTAAGACTTTCAGAAGCACCCCGATAGTTTGGAGAGAGGAGCATCCCACGTGCTGTAGGGGCGCCCCATTTAACCATATTCTTACCTATTAACCAATATCTTGGTGGTCTGCTGTTTTGAATGGCTGACATGCCAGATATGTTAGAAGTATTAGACGTTTTATCAACAGGTGGTTAATTGCGTATGCCAAATATGTTCGATGTGATGTTTAAATGAGCCTCGGAAGATGCTTCGTGATTACTATTATTTGGTGTTTTCAATTATTTATATTGATTTCTTTTCTTTTCTTTGATAAATGATCAAGCTTTGGTCGAAGCGCCCTTAAACTCCACATTTTCTTTTCTTTGTATTTGACAGTGATCTGAAAAAAAAAACGATTAAAGTCTGGCATGTCCCAGAGGCCAGTGAAAAACTCACCAGTCCTGATCGTCCTGATTGGGCTTTCTGGCCTCACATTTGTCACCTGTGGCGGTCGGTTTTGGCGGGCTCGGCGGTGAGAACGTCTCGAGTCACGTGCTGGCCACGTGACGGTACGGTGGCTCCTCGCACCGGAGCGGCGCCGAACCTGCTCGGCGGACAACGCCTCTCAAGGCCACTTTAGGGGATGGCGCCGGTCGGCAGTCTCCGGCATGCGGCTTCTAATCAATCCGCCGTGTATTGGTGCCAGCCCCGAACCAGACACTATGTGTATTCTTTTGTATTGGACCGTGTTTGACCGCGAGTAATGCTCCAGTATCGAGAGATGGGAAGGCCGTGATGTGGCCGCGAGTAATGGTGCAGTGTCGTGAGACGGGAAGGCGGTGACGGGCCGCGAGTAATGCTCCAGTGTCGTGAGACGGGAAGGCCGTGATGGGGCCGCGAGTAATGTTCTTGTGTCGTGAGACGGGAAGGTGGTGATGGGGCCGCGAGTAATGTTCCAGTGTCGTGAGACGGGAAGGCGGTGACGGGCCGCGAGTAATGCTCCAGTGTCGTGAGACGGGAAGGCGGTGATGTGGCCGCGAGTAATGTTCCAGTGTCGTGAGACGGGAAGGTGGTGATGTGGCCGCGAGTAATGTTCTTGTGTCGTGAGACGGGAAGGCGGTGATGGGGCCGCCGCCCCATGAAACGAACGAAAACGGCTTGCGGGATTCATAAACTTTGTTTGTGTACCACTAATTGTGGTGCACACTACGCATGCGCGGCAATGCAGACTCAGGATGATTGATAAATGGAAGTCATCGTCGCTTTTGGTCTTCGCATCATGGGGCCCACCATTGGACGCCTCGGCCGGTAGCTGGCCAGGACTACTCGCACTGAAGTAGAAGATGCCCACTGGGCATTACGTATCTGCTAAAAAATTGACGCCTGACTGTTGCAATAACAACCTGAAGTAGACGCACAGTTTGGATGCGTTGCTCTTTTTGGAAATGCGCTATGGGGCTAGGCGACTGGCACTCACTTACCTTTATAGAACAGACAATGCTTAGCGAGTTAGCGAGTACTTCTTGCGTCTTTTATTTGCTTACAATTCAGACAATTATGTCACCAGTGCCTAGCATATTTGCGTCTTAGGACTTGTCTTTATGGAACTAAAAATAAATTGTACCACGCAGCAAGAGCTGTATACAGTAGCAAAAACACCCTACTCGACAAAAAATAAATATTTGTGAAGCAGAGCCATGGTCGGAGCTCGCGTGCACTGCCAGCTGCGGGTGTATCCCCGCGCCGGCGGGTGTGTTGCGGTGCGCCACGACTGCCTCTGCCCGGCGGGTATGTCGCGGTGCGCCACGACTGCCTCTGCCCGGCGGGTATGTCGCGGTGCGCCACGACTTCCTCTGCCCGGCGGGTATGTCGCGGTGCGCCACGACTGCCCGGTGTCGCGGGCACCACGACTGCCTCTGCCCGGCGGGTATGTCGCGGTGCGCCACGACTGCCTCTGCCCGGCGGGTATGTCGCGGTGCGCCACGACTGCCTCTGCCCGGCGGGTGTGTCGCGGTGCGCCACGACTGCCTCTGCCCGGCGGGTATGTCGCGGTGCGCCACGACTGCCTCTGCTGTCGCGGTGCGCCACGACTGCTCGCGGTGCGCTCGCCACGACTGCCTCTGCCCGGCGGGTATGTCGCGGTGCGCCACGACTGCCTCTGCCCGGCGGGTATGTCGCGGTGCGCCACGACTGCCTCTGCCCGGCGGGTATGTCGCGGTGCGCCACGACTGCCTCTGCCCGGCGGGTATGTCGCGGTGCGCCACGACTGCCTCTGCCCGGCGGGTGTGTCGCGGTGCGCCCACGACTGCCTCTGCCCGGCGGGTTGCGCCACGACTGCCTCTGCCCGGCGGGTGTGTCGCGGTGCGCCACGACTGCCTCTGCCCAGCGGGTGTGTTGCGGTGCGCCACGACTGCCTCTGCCCGGCGGGTATGTCGCGGTGCGCCACGACTGCCTCTGCCCGGCGGGTATGTCGCGGTGCGCCACGACTGCCTCTGCCCGGCAGGATGGTTGGCGGGGTCCGCCGCAGCCGCTGCACGCCCGACGCGGCCTGCCGTGATAGCCTGCCGCTGTGCACACCGTGCACTGCAGTGCGCACGATGTGGCGAGCGTGACTTTCACTTGACCGCGATGACGATGGCCGGCTGGCGTGCCGGCGGCCCATTTCACGGTGCGTGCAAATCGGCCCATATGGCAGCACAGCTCGCGGCCCATTTGCCGGCGCCGCTCGCCCACTGGCTGAGGGGAACCAACGGAACCAGGTTGGCTGGCCGTGCTCGCTCGATACAACACTCGTCCACGCGGACTGAATGCTGGACGCACCGTGCCGAGTGTCTAGTGCGCTCTCTGAAAATGGCTGGCAGATATAAACCAGATAAATATATTCGGAGTACACCATTTGGACTAATTCCACCGAGGGATTTGGAATGTTTTGGAATTTCCCAGGTACCTTTCTTACCTCACCCCCAAAAAAAACGGCTTTGCTTGTGATAATTTTTAGATCATGGCCTCTTATCAGGGATGTCAGGGTCATAGGTACCCAATTAGTTGTTAGGATGCCGAAGTACCCTAGCAACTATCCAAGTGGGAGAGGGGAGCGGCAACTGTTGGTAGTGTTCTAGTCTTTGCTCGTGCTGGGTCGCTGCCACGAATGTACCGCGCAGCGTCAGAACGTGAGTGGCAGTCGGCGAGCGCCGCCGCCGCCTTCCATCCAGCCGGTGGACGACAGCGTCTCGCCATTCCTGGCCTCCAGCCGGTCCAGCTGCAGAGGTGCCCGGCCGTGGTGCGTCGTCGTCGTGGTTCAAGGTCGGCTGCTGCAGACACGACTCCGACGTCGGCACCGGCGCGACGATGACGTCACGGGACGGGTCGGCGAAACGTGGCGCGCGCCTCCCCGCCGCTGCGTGGGCGGCTGCTGTCTCGGCCCGCGCGGCGTGCATTCGCATGGTCTGCGGCGCGGGTGGATGAAGTCAGCAGTGACGTCACGGCACGTCTGTTTTCCCGTCGCTAGGTGGCATTAGCTGGTGCGGTGTGGCCCGTGCGTGTCACCATATCCGGGTGGCCGCACGTGGCGATGGGGTCGTGACATCACGGTCCTCGCCGTGACGTCATCTTGAGTCATTCAATCGTTACCTGATCTGATCCCTGGCGGACGCTCGGGTGTCTGACATCCGACCTGGCCACCAGTGTAGCGTCTTAGATGGGGATGGTGGTGCAAATTCCACTTCAGGCGCCATTGGACTATTGACAGTCGAGCAAGTGGTCTTGGTGCAAGCCTGCCACTCGAGCTGGACGTCTCAGATTACCCCCCCCCCCGTCATCCTGGCATGCCATGTCATGTTTTCTACAAAATTGGCGGGGCACCTCCAGTAAAAAGAGCCGACAGCGGCCACGCCGTGCTGGTGCGGGAGCTTCGACCTCGGCACTAGCAGGCCTCGGACACGCGAACTGGCTCAGCGATGTTCTATTTAACGTTTTTGTTGAGAAAGCGTGATGAAATATGTACGAACCGAATCTTCTCGGTGAGAAAATTCCCAAAACAAAATTATATAATTTGGATGTTACGGATGATTGGGAACGTTTTGTCATGTTTACACTCAGGTAGCAGCGCAGTTTTCCATGTGAGCTTCTCGGTTTCCGTGAACAAATTCTTTTTTTTTAATGGAGTCCTTCATAGGATTTTTTAATACAGTGGCGCCAAATTTCACTGGAAGTTTGTGTTGAGATTGTGTTGAGTAAAGTATCAGGTTGATGAACAAAGTATGAGGTTGACATACCCTAGACTGATCATTGCTTTATAGGTAGCATGCACAAAGTTGCGGTAAAATTAACTCTTACTTAGCTTGTAGTCGTTCACCGTTTATGAAATCGCTAGCGGAATAATGCGCTTTCAGTATAGTACCTATGCTCCATGACCTAAACCTAGGTAGGATAATCGAAGTTGATGCTTAGGCGTACAGGAAAGCTGGTTTTGTAAGCTGCAATGCAGGAAGGCTTTGGGAGAGCAAACCTAGTATTTCGAAGCGGACTATGCAATGTCGAGGTAGAGGAAGTTATTGTCGCAGCGACACATTCTGGTATTGCCGGCGCCATTCATCCAATACACTTTCTATCAATTGACCGAGATGGCTTGATTTGCCGTCCTAAATCATGATCTCGATCCCGCTTCGTCTAAAAAGCCGCCGAATTGCGCAGCTCTCCATCACTGCAGTAAAACGCGTCACAGGTCGCCGTCTGACAGGTGACCGCATTTCGGCCGTGACGTTTGGCGCGTGGGCGGCTTTTTGTCGCGCTCTGTCGCCCCGCTTCCGACGGCGGCTGGCAGTGGCCGAGTGTTGGCCGCGGAGCGCCGCGATCGCCAGGGAATGCCGCCGCCGACTGCGATATGATGCGCCACCTGCGCGCGCGTCGCTGTCTGGTCGCCGGCGGCGGCGGCCGTGGCCTGCGCGTATCGACCGTCGGTGGCGACGACGAGGTGCGGTGGGGTGTCGGCGTGGCGGTGGTGCAGCGGCTGCGGTCATGAAGAGCGAACGCGCCGCCCTCGGCTGGGACGACGGCGAGCAGGCGCTGCTGTCTGGCCTCTCCGACAGCCTGGGCAGCCTGGGCAGTCTGGCCAGTCTCAATAGTCTGAGGTGGGTGTGTCGGTGGTTTGAGATGGGTGTGTCGGTGGTCTGTGGTGGGCGTCGCGATAGTACAGGGTTGGTGTTTGCCGAAAGTGGATGCAGTGGTGGTCTGGATGAGGTGTTTTGGTAGCTAGCACAAAATCCGATAGTCTGAAGAACATCAGTATTGGAAGATCATTGTCCGGAATTCACACATTTGTGGGTATTATCCCACATACTGTTGCAGTGAGTTATTTTGGGTATTATTGGATGCAATTTGCCATGCAGGAAGACGTTCTGGAGTAAAACGCACTTGTCATTAATTATAACATTTTGATTGCGTAGGGTGACGCAATAGGTGAAGACCGGGCGGTTAGATATTAGGCCGGCCGGCCAGCCCGGGGTGGCGTCAGACCGCCTGGGGCGGTGGGCCTGCGCCTGCTCTGTTTTAGGTCCCGTCCTGTCCCTGCTCCCGCCGCTGTTTGTGGCTAATCGTGTGCCATTGACGTAGAATAGGTGATAAACGCAACCAGGCTGTTAAAGCCACAAGGTGCTGAGTTGTACGGAAACTGGACATAAAACGCTTCGAGGCGTCAATTCTACCCTGTTCTGGGGCTTCGTTGAAAGCAACTAAAACAAGCTGTACCCGTCGTGTTTCAAATAGCCATCATGGGCAGTCAATGGAAACAGACGAGGAGATGGACAGTTGACAGCGATTTTTTTGAAATTAGTTTTAGCATTAAATATGTGGGTGCTACAGCGTTTCATTACATGACGGACAAAGAAAAACTAAAACCATTGTGTTCGTATTATGAATGAGATTGGTGCGACATTGTTTCCCATGATCTCTTGGAATCAAATCAACAGATTATATTTTGAGTTTGCGCGATCGGTGAATAGTGGACTGAGTTTTGAGTCTTCAAATTCAATTTTCCCGGCGCGGTGGTGAGCTGAGGGAACTAAGTATCGAAAGTATCTGAGTCTGCTTGAAATCTGTCGCAAGCTGTCGGCGGTGATGTCGAAAGTGTCGGAGTCTGTCGGAGGTGTGGGAGGCTGTTGTGAGCGTCAGAAGGTGTTGTGCACTGTCGGAATGCGTAGGTGTCGCAGATGTGGCCGTTTCGCCGGCGCACGCCTCCGTCTCTGAGCTGTCTCACTCTCAGACGGGTGTGGTGGTGGGGAGGGGAGGGGGCCTTGTTGAAGGGCCGTCTCCACTGGCGACCGCGTTGGACCGGTCGAATGTGTGGTGTCCCGCCACTGAGGCGGCGTGGTGGTGCGATGCCGTCCACAGCCGGACCGACGTTCTGCGCAGCGGCCCTCTTCGAAGGGAAACATGTCAATATGCGGAAGCGATGGAGACGAAAAATAGTTGCGCTCATTGATGATGTATATAAAGGGTAAACGATCCTGATGTTGCTTTTTTCCAAGTTTCCAAGTTATTCATAATTCTGAAAAGCACCAAGTTTGTCGTGCAGTAGCATGAAAATGTGAGTTATTTCGTGTTGCGTGAGCTGAAGTAAGACGCTAGGTCTCGCACCTCTCTCCGAAGTATTTACCAGCGTCGGTGTTTTGAGTTCAGTCGTCTACAAAGCTGGCTGGTTGGTTATTTGGGCTTAGGGGCGCATCGACTGCTTCGGTCATACGCTGCTAGACTTCTTCACCGACTACCATCTGAAGCGTAAAATCACGACCACCATGCGGGTTCAGCCCGCCGTTTTTCCCTCCTGAGTACTTTTAACTACCCTTTTTACGCGGCTATCTTCAGCGAATGACGACGCAGATGATTGCGTGGAAGAGGTGCTCAAGATTTGCATGTCACGCTGTATCTCGCTGCTGCATCATTGCTAAAAGAAATCGTGACGGTCGCATCATGACTAAGATTGACAACAAGGGCCAGAAATCGTGTGCGAACCGATGCCATCCAGCCCGTCCCTGCCAATGGTCGGGGGTCGTTACTCGTGGGCCGCGAGTCGTTGGTCGTGGGCCGCAGTTCGTTAGTCGTCGCCAGCTGGTCGTTAGCCGTGGGCCGCGGGTCCTAGTGAGCTGTGGGTCGTTTGTCGTGGGCCGTGAGTCGGGTCGTAAGACTCGCTTTACTTACGTTGGCGAGACATGCAACGTGCGTTTTCGATACGTTGGCGTTGGAACAACGGCAGATGGTAGAGACTTTCCCGTTGCGGATAGGGACAGAGGTCATCCTCCGAACAACGGAAGCCTAGACATTTTGAAATTTGTGAAAATAGTAGTGCCTGGGTGACTTCGCCCCACGCACCCTTTCGGATATTTCTGTGCTTTTTCCCGTCCCTCCCCGAATTGTATGAAATTCAACCTCCTGGGCACTGAAGAAGTGCGTCCAAAATACTTCCATCTCCCTAAATAAGATAGTTTCTTCGTACCTGATTGGTCAACTCCTCGCCCCAGCCGGGGTCGGCGGTAGCTCAGTTGGTAGAGAGTCGGACTCTTGATCGCAATATCGTAGGCTCGAATATCACAACCAACGGCGTTTACCAAGTCCACCCGCGACCAATCGGTGTGAGAGGTAGGCGACGCTATATGACATAGCGGTTGAATGAGTCGTAAAAGAACCCAAGGTTCTTCTTTTTGGTTTCTTCTGCTTCTTCGCCATCCATTGCCGCCATTTATTGTTTCTCTCGTTCTGGACAAGCGGAGCAGCTGCTAGACACGTTCGACCTCCGTCCGGTTGTTTGTCGGTCACGTGCACTGGTCCCGGGGCGGCCGTGGCCATGTGTCGTGATGTGGCATGATAAACAACTCTTATTATAAACAAAAAAGTGACGGCGATCAGCGGCAAAATCCTGCCCCAATCGCGAGTCACGCGTCTGCTCTCAAGCGCCTCCGGGTTCGGTGGCAGAGTGGCACGTGGCATCTTGTTGCAGGGGTCTTCCAGTCCGCTGACGCCACGACTCGTCAGATGCTTAACCCGTCGTTGGCGCCGCTCGGTTCCAGCCCTGCTCGTGTTCCAGATCTCGGCGCAGGCGCAGTGTGGTCTGTATTTGTGGACTGGCGACTGGTCCCTACTCGTGTATTTAGGGCGGCCATGAGGCCTGGACCATATCTTTCGCCGCGCCCAGTGGCGCGCCCAGAGTTTCGTCATGGTTCTGGCTAATGTCCTGCCGCTCCTCAGGGCGTATTTTCTGACGTGGATTGTGCGCTCGCATATTAACAGGACAATAGCCTTTAAGACATGTGGTCTCGTTAAATCCCGTTGGGCTATTTTCCTCTTTCCCCGTGGTCCCGAAGCCCACCGGCGCTACAGCCACATGAACTGCCTCTGGCTGCGCCCCTGGCGCCGGCCGCTGGGAACCGGTCCCGGTTGGGTTTTTGAGGTGGGGCGGACGTTCAGTTGGCGGTGCCGTTGGCCGGTGGTGGTGGCGCGCCGTGACGTGGTCGGCGTCTGAGCCGTGACGCGGTGCGGCGCCGAGGACCCGCCGGCAGCTGGACGGCCGCCGACGCGACGGCGCGACGACAGCCAAGGCCGGGGCGCACCGTGTCGCCGGCCAGCGGGTACTGCGCAACACCAGCGAGCGGGCGGGCCGCCGCCGCCGCCGCCGCCGGCAGTGGTCGTATCGCCAGCGTCGCAGTCGTCCGCCGCCAGGCGGGTCCACAGGCGCCGTCACGTGCGTGCCGCGCCGGCCGTCTGTCGCCGTGTGTGCGTGTGAGGAGGTGGGCGCGCCCGGCGGGACGGCGGGGCGCGCGCCGCACCGGTGCCGCAGTCCGGCCCGATGACATGGTGGGCTGCTGGAGTGTGCACCAACGTCTGAACCGGATCCTGCGCGTGAGCGCCTGTCGTCAGCTGCTGGGCACCGTCGCGACCGCCGACATGGCCCGACCCGGCCCGCGGTCCGGCTCCGGCTGGAGGTGAGCTGCGGTCACGCAGGTCAGGTCAGGTCGGGACGGAAACGGAGGCCAGGTGGCCCTCCGACATGGGCCGGCCTGGTCCGCGGTCCGGCTCCGGCTGGAGGTGAGCTGCGGTCACGCAGGTCAGGTCAGGTCGGGACGGAGACGGAGGCCAGGTGGCCCTCCGACATGGCCCGACCCGGCCCGCGGTCCGGCTCCGGCTGGAGGTGAGCTGCGGTCACGCAGGTCAGGTCAGGTCGGGACGGAAACGGAGGCCAGGTGGCCCTCCGACATGGGCCGGCCTGGTCCGCGGTCCGGCTCCGGCTGGGGTGAGCTGCGGTCAGTGGTCAGGTCAGGTCGGGCGGAGACGGAGGCCAGGTGGCCCTCCGACATGGGCCGGCCTGGTCCGCGGTCTGGCTCCGGCTGGAGGTGAGCTCCGGTCACACAGGTCAGGTCAGGTCGGGTCGGAGACGGAGGCCAGGTGGGAGCGGTACATGCGCCGTGCGTCAAGCAGACTGGAAAGGCCGATCTGCTGCTGCCCGACGCTGCAAGTCAGCGTTGACTAGTGGCACTATCGCTACTCGTGAAAAGGTGTTGCTGCTCATAAGATGATGATACTGGCTATGATGCTGTTGCTGCTCCTGAGGTGGTTTGGGCGCTACATAACCAGTAGCAGTTGATGCGCCCTTAAGCCCAAATAATAAATCAATCAATCAATCAATCCTGAGGTGGTCATGCTGGCTGCGATGATGTTGCTGCTCCTGAGGTGGTGATGTTGGACATGCTGCTGTTGCCGCTGTCACTGTGACGGTGATGTTGATCTCCAGATGACGGTGTTTGTCAGCATGGTGCCACGCTGTTTTCCGAGGATAGCGCTGCGGCTGTGAGACGGTATCTGTCGTGTTTGCCATTAGACGACATGTTTGCCGTCAGACGACATGTTTGCTGTCAGGTAATGGCGTGGATGGCGGCCATAGTTTGGTTATCCGATGAGACGACGACGCCTGTACTAGAAGCCGCACTGCCGTTCGTCTGACCTCGTCTGACCTCGGCACCGTTGTGGTGTCTGGGCAGAGCTGGGCCGAAAGCACATCCTTGTCCTGGGTGCTTTTTATCCAGAGCATGATCCTCTCCAGAAAATGATCCACACTTTTTCTCCCCAAGAATGAATGGAGCTGTTTCGGAATGAAGGTAAGCTTCTTGCTGTTTGATAAAAATGAACAAAGCTGAATTGAAAGTGTAAAATGGAGTTATTTATGTCAAGAATGCAAGAAAATATCCTTCGGATTGCAATGTTCAACATGTTTCTCTCCAAATACAGCATTGCAATGCAAACCCAACGGAGGTGGCCGCTTTCCTTTCCAGCCGTATTTGCTGTGTTGTGCTGTCCGTTGGCGCTGTGTGACGTGGCTCGTCTCTGCTGTTTCAGTGCCTCTCCGGGCGGCAGCGGCTCCATCGACAAGATCGAGCCGATCGACAACAAAATCGAGCAGGCCATGGTGAGTCGGCACCAACTCTGGGCTGCGTCTACTCGCTCCTGCCGGTCGGTCGGTCGGTCGGTCGGTCGTTCGTTCATTCATCCGTCCTCCGTCCCCAGGCCACCGTGTGTGTATGTTCAGGTCACCATGCATGCATGTCACCTCTACCCGATCATCTGTTCAGCCACGGCTCCCCACCATACGCTGGGGGGTGTGGCGCCGCGCGGTGCACGCGCAACTGCGCAGTTACACCGCCCGCACTCTCCCGGTCACGTGGTGGACGTACCTGACAGTGGCGTCGCGACTGCTCTCGTCACGTGGTGGGTACGGGGAACGGGTGAAAGTAGCTCAGGTAGGTAGAGGTGTCAGTCTCACAACCGAAAGGTTATGGGTTCGAGCCCCATATGTCGCTGCTTTTTGCCCGCGACTTGTCGGCGTGAGACGGTGGAGAGGCTATTTGACTCAACAGTCGATGCGTCGTGAAATCTATTGACAACTATGTACAGGTAGTACAGGGTAATGCATGTGCCACCATACAGGCGCCTGCATGGTGGCACATGCAAGGGTCAGTTCCAGCCAGGGCGACACGTGGTGGGTACAGGTAAACCAGGGAGAAGGCGGCGCATGTTAGGGTCGGTGGTTCCAGCCAGTCAGAGCGACACGTGGCCACCTGTCCGAGCCGAGTCAGCTGACTGTACAACAGCTGACCGATGAATTGATCCAATAGTCGGGGACCATTGACCTCTATTCATATATCTAGACAGCCGAATCGCCCGCCGCACGATCCGCGTCCTATTTCGGCCGGTCCGGGCTAGAGCAGCGGAATATGGGCAAAAGATGGAGCGGGCCGTCCACTCCCATGCATTTTGGGCCTGGAATGATATATTAAATGGGAATTTGTGGATAGCTTTTGATAAAAAGTAGTGGAAAATGATGTAGGGTTCATGATGGACAAATATAAATCGAGAAACATATTGTCCAATGTTGTTATTGTGCTTTTAAAGCTCTAACTTCTATCATCGTTTTGCCAACTTTTTGCGGTATTCGGCATGTGTACCCCATGAAATTAAGACCCCGGATACCCGATAAACGCTGGTGATGTAACGCTGAGTATGTTTGTAGTTGACAGCGTATGTGTACTGCGTGTGCACCCTATATCCTAATCAGGGCGTATCCAGGAATTGTCATTGGAGAGGTGTATTTGACTGGGGCGCCATTTTGTAGGAGGTGCACCCCACTTAGTAGGGGAGGAGGTGCGCACTTGAGCACACTGAAGGGTTGCTTCTGGCTGAAAAAAAAATGAGGGGAAACACTCGAGCCTTCCCGGTTGGGTGCAGGTTCCAAATTCCATGTGGACATGCCACTGAATCCGCCGACCACCCCTGAATCCACACGACCATCATCCAGGGCGCGGGTTCACGTTTAAGCAGGGGTTTTGCTTATATACTTTCGAGGGGACAAGTGCCACATCAGTGTTGGTTTCGTCCACGCCAGTAACTTCAAGCATAAACAGGCGACCCTATGGAATGTGTTCCCCTAATCAATTTGGGCCTACCTTCATGTGTTTTGCCCCTCCCCCACCCTCCCGCCCGAATAATTTTCAAAAATCAATATTCGTGCGTTCAGGACTTCCTCTTTAATTGTAGCTCTATCAGCGCGGGACCTCTTCCATGGGCGTATCCAAGATGGCAGGCGTGGATCCAGGATTTTTAATGGAAGGGGCATGTCTGGAGCCACTGAATGAGCCCCAGGGGTTCATGCAGTGACAATTTCGAGAGGGGCGCAATCCAGGGTCTTAGAAGGGAGACTTCGGCTGAAAATTCAAGGGGATGCACTCAATGGTTCTAAGGGGAACACTTTCATCTGGGGGGGGGGCGCCTTTAGCTGAAAAATTAGAAAGGATTGCACTCGAGTCTCACTGTAGATCCACTTTTCCTGGTAAGATCGGCGCCACCTTGCCATGAGCGGGCACATGTCCCCCTGTGCCTTCGGTATCTCTCTCTCTGCAAGGGGATGAACGGCAGGTCGGAGTGCAGGCTTAATGATGATAAGGTTTTTGCTTGATATGTGCATATGTATCAAGCTTTTGCATTTTTCGTTTTTGCTTCATATATGGATATATCATGCGAAAATGATGTCATTTTCACCGCCTAGAACGCCCCAATATCACCGATTTACATCCACAACACACTGCGCAGCGCCTACCAGCGCCGCTGTTTTGCCCATTATGCGGCGCCGCCAACGGGACCGTTTTGAAAAGTCCAGTTGTCTGTCTAGCTATGTATAGAGGTCAATGGTCGGGACAGGTTGTGTGCTGCGGAAGCCGATATTGTGGCATTTTAGAGTGCTACTAGTGTGGATATCGGTTCGGTACATGACATCCAGTGTGCTGGTCGACTTCCCTATTACAATCACGGAGTGGATCACCTCCATGGAGACTTCTGACGCCACGGTTAGTGCGCCGTGTTCGGGGAAGTTTAGCTTCGACAAGCGTTGTACTGGTCGTAAAAAGTGATGAGCACGGTTTCAGCGAATGATGTCGATACTGCGATGTACTGACGATGGATTGCGCGTGACTTGCGACCTGCAACCGCCATTAGCAAGCCAATGTTCGGGTGCAATATCAAAGAAGTGCCACGTGCTGCGACGAAAGCGACCTTCGCACGCTTTTGCTGACGCCGAACTGTCTCGTCTGGTCTCTTCTTCACACTGTCCTTTGGAGGGGCTCGGAAGACTCAGAAAACGAGCCACACACCATTGAAAAGGTGGTCATGTGCTGATTGCCAAGTTATCATTTTTATCAAGATCTATCAATCATTGTTCTTAGCTCACCTTTGCTCTTTTTGGGATTTCTTGCACTTAATAGAGCCGGCTGCATCTGTGGACTCCTCGTACTACAGGCTACGTTGCACTGTCTTGGACACCTCGCAATTGGTGCAATACTTCACTGCATTGCGACCCTCCATGCATTGGCATTACGTGCTACTTTCCGCCGCAATGCGCATAAACTGAGCCGCAACGACATATCGGCTGATAATTTACATCCGGGGCCTCCTCCATGGAGATTTCACTAAATATCTGATGCACGATCATCCGCTGGAATTAATCTGTGTTAGGCACGTGGGGCAGTCCACGAATGCCGTCAGAAAGTCCACCGTCTGGTAGCACTGCAATGTATATAATTTACGTTTTGTGTGCACTTAGTTCGTGCGACCTAGCCGTTGCCCGAGCCCAACACTATGTGACGATGGTTGCGTTGCCAGAGAGTGTACACGACCGTGTTCCGTGTGACTGGCGCGACTCCAGCCAGTGGAGGCCTCCAGAGATGTGCGGAAGAGCAGCTGGAGACGGCCTTCGCGTTTGGTCTGGGTGCATTATCCGGAATCGGGATATCTGTCACATAGTTTATGCAGGTCCGGGTAATGGCTAGATACCACAGACTATGTGCAGACAAGCCGCAACATATACACATTTCGGCACTTCCGCAACGGCTGCAACATTCCGAGGGCCTTCGTGGAGAAATAAACTCAAGTATCGTCCTTCCAAACTAGACCCCTGGGGGTGCATTCCCAGCCTGATTGTCCTTGAAGACAATTTGATGCGGATATGCGGCTGGAAGATAGATGTAATGCTGATGCACAGAGGATCGGGATTGCATAAATTAGTGCACTCACAGTGAAGATAGTACAGTGTAGAAGTTAGTACTTCAGGATAGTACAGCCAACCGAATATTGTTGCCTATATTTGGAGGAACTGATTGATACTAGATAGGACAGCTGTACAAATTGCAGCTGCTTTATTTATGCATCTAATCAGGTGAATAAGAATAACTGAAGAAAAACGTAATACATTTTGTTTTTCTCAACAAGAACAAAAAAGATTGAAACATCTCATATAAATTGGATATTCGTAATAAATATGTTCAACTTGCAAGTGCAAGCTTGCATATTGTTCAGCTTGCATATAAATATGTTCAACTTGCAAATGCGAATGGTGTGTGCCTCCTCCGGAGCATTCCTATTTCTTCCAACGCGCCGTGCCAATGCGGTTAGAGTCTCATGGCGGCTGCATTTCGCCGCCAGGTGAAAGGATCAGCTGGAGACTGAACGGATAGAACGGATAGAATAGAGTCGCTGCAATATGACGGCTTGCACAGGGGCGTGCGACGGCGTACTGACGTCCTGTTGACCTCTCAGTTGGAAGTTATCGCGCTGAGCTGCAGTTTGATTATCAGGAAGTAGATATTTTACGGCTCAGATTACGACTTTTGTTCGGCACGAGCTATGACCCCGCCAGGCTACCACATCAAACTCTTGGGTTTATGGTTATTGATGCGAGTTCAGCCGATTGGAATGGACGTCCAACCTGAACTTTGTACCTGTGTTAAGTGGTCTAACAGAGAACTGGGGTCTTGTGTGTGCCGAGGCACACCGGACGGGTGTTCCAAGGTCATTGTCATCATCTGGCCGGCTGTCCCTCGGTACCTCGTGCTTCGCCCCTGCCCATTTGGCCCTCCTGGCGATCTTGTGGCGCGCTCTGTTCTGTCCGGTAGTCGTGGTAGCTCATTCGGTTCGGGCGTTCGACTCTTAGTCATAGCATTGTGGGTACAAATTCCCAGCCGGCGGGATTACCAAGTCCACTCGGTGCCAGTCGGCGTGAGAGGTTGGCGACACTATTTGATCTTTTAACAGATGATTTCTTCGATCCTAGCGGTCTGACCTGCCGCGTTGCCCGTGCTGGGTGTGCCCCGCCCACCTGACTAGCCAGCAGTCGCTGCCGTCGGCCGCCGTCGCACGAGCTGATTGATGCCAATATAAGCTGCATTGGTATCAATCAGCATCAATGATTGATACCAATGTCATGTGACGGGCATGTAACCGACAGCCGGGCGCCAGCTCCCTGTCTTTGTCACGTGACTGAGACCGAGCACGTGACCGGCGTGACTGCCAGCTCCGTATGTCGGTCACGTGACTGAGACCGAGCACGTGACCGGCGTGACTGCCAGCTCCGTATCTCGGTCACGTGACTGAGACCGAGCACGTGACCGGCGTGACTGCCCTCCGTTTGTCACGACTGACCGACACGTACCGGCTCCATATCTCGGTCACGTGACTGAGACCGAGCACGTGACCGGCGTGACTGCCAGCCCGTATGTCGGTCACGTGACTGAGACCGAGCACGTGACCGGCGCGACTGCCAGATCCATGTCTCTGTCGCTGCTGAGGCCATCTATCACGACTCGCTTTGAGGGTTTGCAAGAGCGGGCTGTGACAGGTCGGGTGAACCATGAGGTGGTGTTTGTTTCAATCGCCCTCGGTAGTTCGCCGGTGGGGTGGGCCAAACCGCACCCACTTTTTTCCCCAGGAAAGATACCACAAAAAAATTTTTTTAAAGGGAAAAAGACCTGCCTATTGAATGGCGAATCTACCAAACATAGAGATCTTCATTTTCTCTTCTTCAAATATTAAAGCTGTTTGGTTGGTTGGTTATTGGTTTTACGACACATCGACCGTTGAGTCATGCAGCGTCGCCAATCTCTCACGCCGATTGGTCGCGGGCGACGAGTAGCGGCATGTGAGACTCGAACCCACAACCTTTCGGTTGCGAGACGAGCATCTTACCCTCAGGCTACTCGTCCTCCATTAAAGTTGTTTGGGCGCATTGGTGGCGACTTTTGAGGACACCTTCCAACGCATGCTGGCTCCCCCACGACGTTCTCTATGTGGGCGCAGATCAGAGCCAGGCCGCAGCTGGCGGCTAGCTGATTGCCTGCATTGGCGCGGCGTGGGTCCGGGCTGGCACAGTCCGGAGGGGGTCGTAGAGCCGCCGCGGCCTGCCGCAGAGACAGCCAGGGCGCGTTACCAGGCCGCCGCGGCCTGCCACAGAGACAGCTGGAGCGCTGTCTGCAGCTCACGGCCGGTGACGTCGTCGTCGCACCGCCCACACTGGCTGGCGGCGGGGACGTTGGCATTGGCGGTGTTCGCTGTGTTCGATTGGGTTAGCGTATGTCATGCGATCTCCCGCGGTACGTGCAGCGCACTATCGCATCTCGATACAGAACCGGTCGCCCGTTGATCGGGTCAAGGTCAGGGAAAGAAGCTCTGTGACGAGGTCCTATGTAACAGGCAAGATCTGCCTGCATGAAAGCCACAATCGCTCGTGATACAGAAATGTCATTACTTGTTCTACCAATGTCGATAGTGGTGTTTCTCTCCGGCACAGGCACCACGTTGTGTTCTCTTGTGGTGCGCGCCCCTGCAATGCTAACTTCTACCCCCGTCCCCTCCCCAAAGTAGTTTAGTCGGAAAATTCAGAGCGTATTCCACCCATCCCCTCCGCTCAAAGCAGTTTTCCTCGAGCAGCGCAAGCAGGATTGTCCAATACCTTTTTTTAGGTACATTTTTCTGAAATAACTTGATGTGCAGACAATTGCTTTCATAAAACGACACACCCGACTCATGGTCATTTATAAGTACCGTGCGAAGTACGAAATTGTCCGACAGCGAACAGGTAACAGCTGATTGGTAGTGTCTCTCTATAAGGTCGTTCTGCTGGCGGAAAATGTCCGCGTGTCGTTTTCCCGGCCAGTCACGTGATGGCCCGGAGGTGGCAGGTGACTGTCCGTGTCGCACCGTGCTGCCGCCGGGCAGCTGTAGCCGCCGGGCGGCTGCAGCCGCTGTCGTGCCGCCTCATGTGTGGCAGCCGTGGCGTTGTTGTGACTGATCAACTCACCCGAACGGGTCTTGTTGGATCGGGCGAGCCGACCTCGCCGACGTGAAATGGTGGCGCGTTAATTAGTGGTAATGCGAACGTGAGGTTTTCGTCGGGGGTGGGTTTTTTTTGCCTTTCATCTGGGTTTTTGCATTTGCCGGCGCTCGCAGCTTTCGCTCGCGAAGTATGTTCAATATCCCTCTCAAATGAAACTGAGAGGAACGTGAGATGCGCCGCTTCGCTGCACCCCGCTTCGCTGCACCACGCTTCGCTTACATCTTCACACGCTTGCATCCCAGGCTGTAGCTGGAGCTATTTGTGGACGCTCGTAATCGGCAAAGCTCGACTCGCTGGACGGAATTGATCGGCAGTGTGCTCCGAGTGCACCGGCCGCCACAGGTTGCGCCGGAGTTCCCCTGCCAGCGTCAGGCTGCGGGAGACGAGCAGGCGACGTTCGGTGGCTGCGGCTGGCCGTGCCGCTCCGCCGGCTCCGGTGTGGTGTTATGTCGCGGTCGGCGACCAAGCAGACGGACAGGTGTAACCTTCGGTGGCGGGTCAGTGCTCCGCGGCCCGGCCGACGCCGATCTGGCTGGCGTTTCGCGAAACCTCGTCTCCGGCCCTGATGTGGAACTTCGTCTGCCTGCCATCTGGCAGGTCGGTCTGCGATTCACTCGCCATGAACCTCGCACCTGTTTGCCTACTGACCTCGTCACCAATCACTCGTCCACTTGGCGTTTTCGTACCGTAGACACTGGCGGGTCGGGCGGTATCTTTGGACCTCAGACAACTGGTTACGCCTCCACCACCGTGGTGTTATATTTTCACCTTTAGGTTGTGGGGTCTACCCCTGAGTCAGTCCGCCACTGGAGCCCGTCCCCGGGGCTCTGTGGCTGGCGGGACAGTGCGACGTTGAGGGTCAGTTCCTGTCTTCTGCAGCTACCGACAGAGGCGGGACAGACAGGGTTGCAGCAGCGTCTGCACCAGGGGACAGACGTTGCTGCACGGCGTACCCGCTGCAATGCCCCTGGCGGTGTAACTTGGTCGTTGCGCCGTGCCCGATGCTCTTCGGGAGGCTAACCGAGTCGCCGACTGGCTGCGACCAGCGGAGACGGTGCGGCGCCGCTCGGCCTGCCACCTGGTGACGACGACGATGACTAGTGGCGCGGCACGCCGGCTGCGTCGGCGGCGGCCGGCAGTTACCGTGCGGACGAGCTGCGGTGAGGTGGCGCTGTCGGTCGTGGGCGGAACTGCGTGGCTGCTGTCGTCGCTGCCGTTGCTGGTGCTCAGGCTGGCCACGTGCGCGACCGTCGGCCGAGTGACTGAACGCCGCCGAGTCTTCTGTGGAACGCGTGCCGTTTGGAGCGCGGCTTCCGTCGCCGATCAGAACGGCGTCGACTACCACTTGCTCACCGCAACGAACACAGCGACGACATGTTGGCCTTCCTGCCGCTGACCAGCCCGGCTAGCCGGCCGGCCGGCCCGCTCCGACACCAGCTCAAGCGACGCACCTCCGTCGTGTTCGACGTCAAGCTGATGGAGGACCACGTCTACGTCGTGGTCGACGAGGAGGTGCGTCAGGCGCCGCCCGCCCCGTGGCTGTGCTGCGCTGGGGCGGCCCTGTCGGTCGGCGTCGGCCCGTTCTGGGGCGCTTCCGTTGGTGCCTGTAGGCCGGCGAGTTGAGCAGCCGCCTAGTTACTCTGTTACTCTGTTGCTGCTGTTACACCTCGTTACTCTGCTGTTCACCTTTGCCGCCCGGCCCGTATACGTAGGTTGGTTGGTTATTTGGGTTTTAGGGCGCATCGACCAGGTTTGGTCGAGTAGCGCCCAGCCCCGTATACAAAGGACTGCGCGTGCGTCGCCTGACGGGGACGAATGTGTGGGATTTTGGAGTGGTGCTGTGTCCTGATCCCACCGGAAAACTGTGCGGGGTGTAGTTTGTGGTATCACTGGGCATGGGTCCATCCTTGAATGTTGCGGGGCTCATCTCCTTCAGTACTTTGCTAATGTTAGTTTGATCCTATATATTTTATGAAGGTCTCACGTTTTTCTTCAGCTTTCACGAACGTTTCACTTTTAATCAAGCTGTTCGATTTCAAGTTTAATTTTTCCCGCCAATTTTGCAACAATAAACAGCAATAATTTTTCGATAAGATTAGTACTTCTAATGCCCATGCATTATACTCGCCGCTGAGAATGCTTTTTTAATTGCCACTGCGGGGCAGGCTCTGGTCTGGTTCACAGCCAAGTTCCCACTTTGCCTGTCATATCCCCTCCTGTCACGTATAGTGCGTGGACTGGAAGTGTGTGACCGCGCCGCGTGGTTTCCCGTTTCGCCGTCCGGTGCGGTTGCGTCACTACTGACGCTCCCACATCGGGCCCGACCCAGCCGTCGCCGCTGGGTCCATCGCCGCGGGCTCCTTGCCCGTGGTTGACCTGCACGCGGGCCACGGTCGATGGGTTTTTGCCGGGCCGACTGGGCACCAGGAAGTGCTGTCAGCGCTGGGCTGGCGGCCACCGGTCCGACTGTGGTCACGCAATGGAGGTGCCGCTTCGACCAGACCACGCTCCGCGCGTGGGCGGCGTGTGCGGTGGTGGCGCAGGCACTGCGGCTATCACGCAGACTCGGCTGCCGCACCGCCAACCACCCGCCAAATGTGCAGTATGTAGCCCACGTCGCAGCGCCAGCGTTCTGTGTCCGCGACACCGACTGCGCAGTTCGGATTACCAATTCCGCTGTCCCGCCTGCGAGTGGGCGGCAAGATGCCATGAGTCGGAAACGGAAGTGCTGAAAAGGCTGCTCCATTCCCGGTATTAGTTCGCCACTCGTGGGCGTTCAGGATAAGTCAGGGATAAGTCAAGATAAGTCAGTGGCATGACCTAGTATGTGGGCTTAACCCAGATGGGCCCGCGTGGCTCTTGCTAAGCCTTAATTAAAACTCGATGACTGTGGCTTTATGGCCGTCGGTGCGTTGCATGACAAATGGTGAGTGGCCCTCCGAGCTATGGCGAGGTCACTGAGACGGTCCCCGTGACATGACTCATGAGGTGCCCGTTGACCAGCTCACTGAGACGGTCCCCGTGACAGGACTCATGAGGTGCTCGTGACTGGACTGTGGTTGTGGTGAGTGGCCCGCCACGCTATGGCCGGCTCCCTGAGGCGATCCCCGCGACACGACCCGTGAGGTGCTGGGTGACCGGACCATGGTTGGAATTCTGTTTTGGAATCGTGAAGTTGGAGAGACAAATTTATAGGCATTCGAAGTCGGCAGAGTATCATGTTTGCACCTTTTACTGACAGTCAGTGCTCATTTTTTGTACTTCACAGTCAACTTTTGGCATGCTTATCAAGCAATAATGAGCTTGGACACTTTCGAACGACCCAAGTCATCTTCTGGCAAAACATCAGTAGATACTTATCCAGAGAGGAACGTCCTTAATGACAAACACCCAGTACAGTCACATTTCGCAATCCTGGCCTGGACTCGGTATGCGCCCGTAGCCGTGTTGATGTGCCGGCGGCCAAGGCACTCTCTCCTCGCCGGACCACCGGACGGCGGGCCGATCGGGGCTCTGGATATGCGTCACCAGTGCTCAGCGGTCGACTCGTCAATACGTCTGGCCGGCTGCGGTGGTCGCCACTGTTCTCCAGACTCAACCCGCCCGGCGCTCTGCGTCGCAGCCGATGCGGCCGGTGGCGGTGGGCGTCGTGAGCCCCGCCCACTCGGCGGCGGTGGGCGTCATGAGCCCCGCCCACTCACCGGCGGCGAGCGTCATGAGCCCCGCCCACTCGTCGGCGCGGCGAGCGTCGGTCGCTCCGCGGGCGTGTGTCGCAACACGGAGCGGCCCAGAGGCGGCAGCTGGCCGGACCGGCTCGTCGCTGCGTCCGCGTCGGTGCTGCGCAGTGGAAATTTCCGCTGTCGTCGCTTGGCGGCGCTGGCGCCGGGTCGGTGCCGCCCGCGTCGCGGCCCAGCTGCGCGTCCGGTGACGTTTTTATTGTGGCCGTCGGCGCTGCCGGGGAATGTCGAACATAAACGCGGCAGATGGGTATAATTAGCCGACGGCTCAAGCCTGCCAAGTCGTCCTCGACGGGGGCCGGCGTGGCGCATCAGCCGTCTGGGAGGTGGTCCCACTCGGCCCTGCGCGAATAGCCTCAATGGGAGTCGCACACGTCCAGCCCTCCCAGGCTGGGAGCACTTCTGACCTGACTCTGTTGGGTGGTCACCAGAGAATAGTCGCCCTGAAGGGGTAGGAGGATTCACGTCTGACCGTCCCAGGCCGGAGATGATCTGACCCAACCCACGGCGGCGCAGGAGGGGGTAGGGGCGCTCACGTCCTGGCCTTCCAGGCGTCGAAGACTGATTCGCACGGCATAATCTGGAACTCAGCAGCCAGAATACAGGTGATGAGGCAGAATAGCCGTTCGGTATTGGGTCGTCTCTGTGTGGCTATGTTTGCGCTGTATTGTTAGTATAATTGGGTCGCGTCTGTATGGCTAGGGTGGCACCTTGTGTCATGAGTATTGGTTCGTCTCTTTATAGCTAGGTTTGAACACTGTATTGGGGGTGCCTGGTCTGCTTTTGTTCTCGACAGATGGTGATCAGAGATGTTTGTCTCCCTGCCTCCTCTCCTTTTTCTCCTGATTTCTCTGTGTTACGGCCCGAGCTCATTATCCCCAGCGCGCGCCTCCAGCACGACCTGTGACACCTGTGGAGGCTACCTTGACCGTCAGCTGGTGACCGTCAGCTGGCCGGGGGACGGGGGCACCCACTGCCCACAGCGAACGGTCGGGAGCGGCTCCGTGCCAGCGCGCGTTCACAGCTCGAGCCAGAGACGGCGGCGACATTTGGCAGCCGTGCTGCGACAGTTGGCAGCCCGGCTGAGTCAGCGAGGCTGGCCTGTTCCCGGCGCCGCGGCGTTCTCGCCGAATACGGCCGATGGGCTCGACTCGAAAATAGTCGGCGGCGTGAAAATGTTCAGGGTGGGCGGGGTGACGCACCTCGGTGCGGGGGCGTCTTGCACCTGTCGGTTGCGAACTTCTCGGCCGACTCGTGCACGGACAGTGTCTGGCTCTGAGCTGCAAACGTGCTAGCTGAGAGGAAGCAATGTAGTACGCTAATTAATTCTGGCATCACTGCCGGCATAATTTGTTCCAAGCTCGTGCACATCAATGCGGTACGATCTGAATAGACGGCTTGTTTCGTGCAGGATGTCACTACTTTCCTGGCCGGTCAAACTTTGTCGGCATTGCAGCGACGACGGCCGTTTGGACCCCACCCTTCGGGTACCTCTGCCTGACTGGGTTTCTTCCTCGATCTATATTCGATCGATATTCGTCGTAGATGAATGGTATGCGCTTTGTCAGTCGGGTGCTGACGTGCTCCCTGATAGACGCCGTGGGTGTCAGAATTAATTAGCGTACTACATTGGACGGGCGTCCTGCCGGCCTGGCACGCGCTGCCAAGGCCGCGGCCGTCAGAGCAGTGCCCCCTCCCCCCCCCCACACATACACATGACGGGTTTCTCATGTCAATAACAGACACGCTAGACACGCCCAAAAGGCTATCGAAGGTCAGGGAAATGAATATCGCTGGAACGCACACGGATGTTGATTTTCTGTACTCGCTACCATTTAATAATTGAATGCAAAGATGACAAAGATTGCGGTGTTTTACCTGGATGCTTGACTGAGCACAGTGGAGAAAATAGAGACCATGATGTTTGTGTAGACTCAGGAAGGAGGAGATTCAGAAGAACTAGACATTGTAGCTTTTTTGTGTGGTTATTTGTGTGGAAGTTATTTGGAATTGTGGATTTGATACCGACGTGAGTTTCAGCGCTTCTAGATAGCGGGTCTGAACTGTCCTCCTGGACTGTCCGCTTGAACTGTCCGCTTGAACTGTCCGCCTGAAATGTTCGCCTGAACTGTCCGCTTGAATTGAGCTTCCCTATCGTTCTGATGGTGGCAACCCTAGCGTGGGCCGCCCGACCCTAACTGACCCCACCCGACCTCACCAGACTGCACCTAACCGGACCCTCACCACTGCCACAGGACCTGGTCAAGTCGCACCTGCTGCTGGCCGTGCGCGAGGAGGTGGACGTGCTGAAGGCCAGCATCTCCAAACTGGTGGACAAGATCAGCGTGCTGGAGCGCGAGAACGAGGTGCTCAAGACGAACGCGTCTCCGGAGGTGTTGGCGCAGCTGGACGTGAAGCTCGGCCCGGCCGCGCTGGCCAAGGCGGGCTGGCAGCAGCCGCCGCAGCCGGCCGCCGCCACGCAGGCGGGACACTAGATCGGCCGCTGTCGGTCGTGACACGGTCACAGGTCGGCTGCGACATGGTGACCCGCGGCGGCCGTGTGCGTGGCGCTGTGGTGCTGCCCATGTGAGCGGGCCGTGCATGGACGCCAAAGTGGCCTGACAGCTAGTAGATGGGGCCTGTGATAAGTGCGAGCGGTTCTATTTATTCACGCGTCGTGGCCAGAGAGGCGCCGCGTCGCCCGGCGCTTAGACATGCACAGCCGCCCCCGGCGCGTCCCGTGCGGCTGCTTATGGACGTGTTGTGTGAAGTGGCGTGTAAGTGGGGACGAACACGACGGGTTTGACAATAAAACGTCAGTGATTTCATACGCGAAGGTAGTGAAGTCGCGCTTACCGGCTACTCGCCGCGAAGCCCGTGTTTGCACTAGGAATTCAAGTACCTGCTTAGTGTCATGCCGGGACATTCGCTCCCCGATAGTGTTCTATTGGGACTTGGCGCTCCGCTGTGACGTGAGGTGGAACCTCGCGCGTGTGCGAATGGTGTCGGCGACGAATCGTGTTTGAGATCGCATGTTCATTCAACCTGCAAATGTACAGCATCGATCATACTCATTGAGAATCCTGAGGCTGTTCCCTGACCTCGAGACGAGACATGAGTTGCGTTGTATTGTGGACACCATATAAATACAAGACTTCGCTGCTGAATTCCGCGTGCCTTTTCGTACCGGATGCCGCCGTCGTGAAGAGCCGACTGAGCGAATCGCCACGGATATGAGTTGCCGCGGCCGCGTGGTTGGCTGATACCGCCAGGTGTCACCTTCGCTATCGATCGCTCAGCGCGGCTGACGTCACAAAATCGCCGACCAAGTTCACACGACTCGCTGTCACCTCTCAAAGTGGGCGGAGCTTTGCCGCGGCGGTTGGAGAGGGGACGGGAGGGGGTGCTGGTACTGCTGGAATGATCAGAGCGGTGCGGGAACGAACTGGGAGGGGGTGGTGACGTGTGGAGCTACTCCATCGCAGATTGGAACCCAGGGAGCCACATACTGTGACGTTATTCGTGGAATGAGCTAAAACTTGGCAAGAACTGAATACTACCACTTCCCAAGCACTGAATACACATCCTTTCGTAGAAAGTATATCGACATCGTGTTTGTTGATGTGTGCTTATGAAGTATCCATGACTCGTTTCTTTTAAGTATTTTGCGTTGCAGGAGTATTCTGCATGTCTATATTCACCATTAAGGATTTATTACACAGGTAACTCATAACCCATTTCCGTATACAGAGCGTATCTCTATGATGTGATTTGTTAGATAATGGTATCTGCTGATACCGTGGTATTGCAAGTTTTTGGTTTCATTTGTGATAATCTAATATAGAGATACCTGTGTTAATGATAACGATTGCAGTGTCATGGTATTATCAGATGGTATTGTCTGACAGACCACATCACTTATGTGCACGATTGGTTCAAAATTGAGCTATGAAGGGCTGAAGCGATATTTTTAATTGGTATGCTTCCATGAAAGAAATAAATATATACGTCCTACTGTACTCATTTCGACATCTCAATCAATTCTGCTTTGTTTTCAATCATTTGTGTGCCCAGTCATATTCAGTGGTAGGGTGAAGAGCCAGAGAAGAAGAGGAGTCATTGAATAGGATGCATCTATTTGCGATCGCCCTCGTTGGTGGACAACTGGATACGATTATGGATGCCTGGGCACCCGAAATATTTGCTAGCATTGGACCAAATGGGACGGTACCAGTAAACACGGGTGTAATCAACCAGGACATCTTCCCAAATTTGTGAAAAGTGACGATTTGTCTCCCTCAATTTCTTCCTTGTCCCCCAAAGGCTCAGCTTTTAAAATGTTTGTGTTTGATCGCTGCAAAATTCTTAGTCATTAAAATAGTGAATATATATATATATATATATATATATATATATATATATATATATATACATATATACATATATACATATATATGTATATATGTGATATATATGATATATACAAATATATATGTATGTATATATATATAGATACATTGATATGTATATATGTATATATATATATATATATATATATATATATATATATATATATATATACGTATATGTGTATGTATATATATATAATACAATCAACAGGCTTCACAAGCTATCTGTCGTCACAAATCTCCGAATGGCAATTGAAGAAGCGTGGAAAAAAATACTCCAGCCTATTCTAGAATAACATGAAATTTGGCCATCTTGTGTTTTCGCTTGGGTGGATAATTGTGAATTGCGAGACACCAAATTTGCATTATTGCAATTCTTCGTTGGTCAGGTTGCCTTCTCCTGCACGTATATCGATATATTTTAAACAAACACGCCTCTGGGTGTCCTTGTGCATCTTCAAAGCCAAGGACGGGCGTATTGGGCAGCCTTAAACACGTATGTCAGGTTAACCCGCGCCTTTCCGGTCAGATCCTCACACCCCGTCTCGGATGGGGGACGGTTAGTAACCCCCCTCTAAAATCTAAACTAACCGTCGCACGAAAACGAAAGAGGTGTCATCGGAAAGCGCTCGACGAGTATGGTCTGGGTCCACCCCCAAAATAATTTCCACCCAAAAGTGACGTCACTAGGGGGCTATATTTTTACGACTTCACGACTTACATTGTTTTTGGTTCTGGGGAGTTCGTTTTGGGGGATATATGAAAAAAAAAAACTCAATGTAGTTGGAATGATAAAATGACAGCGAAATCGACCAGGGCTTTAATTTTGTTGACCCCTCAAAATAAAAATAAACTTTCGAAATTCCAAAATTTTTAGTTCAAGTTTTCTTTAATTTTACTTTTTCAATGGGTAGAGCAGACAGAGAAACTTCGTTGGAAGTCAACTTGCAGTAAAAAAAATGTTTACTTTAGCCAGAATCCTCTATTTGAACTGGAATTTGGCAGATACGCAAAAGTTATATGTAGTAAAAACGAAAAAAATCACTGGTACGTTTTGTTGCATCCCTAAAGATAAGCAAACGCTGAAAGTGTCATTAAAATATCTGTATCCGTTAAAGCGTGACGACTGGTTGAATGTTTTTCGAGGTGACCTCACTTGACCTTGACTAACTCGTTGACCCTAGATGACCTGACTTAAAAACTTCGAAACAGGATGCCAAATTGACGCGGGAAAAGGTTTGCCAAATCTGGGCCCGCTGCTGCGCGCCGTTCGTCCACTATCCGTTAAAAAAAACCTGAGGGGGGCGGTTGAAGACCGCCCCCCCGAGACGGGACGGGTTAACGTCGTATTGATATTCGTATTCAACGACGAATTCGCCAGAGATGTATTCATATTCGCATTCAGCGGCAGGTTTATGTTCGCTCGATTCAATTGCCGCAATTACTTCTGCCTGTACTGAACACGTTGAAGGCAAATAAATATATCTCACATGACCACTTTAACAGCCAAGGTCCAACGCAAACCAGTTTCTTCGGTCCCCTCGCATTTTCTCGTTTTCATCGAAGCCCGCCCAAAACTGGTATGAAGCGATAGCCCGTGGTGAACTCTCGCGCAACGTTTAAAGCCGGGATATGTCAAGGTCACACACCAAAGTCATAGGTTAGCTTGATTATTTAGATGGCGATATTGAAGCGATGGTGATCGAACCCTAGATTCGGTCCCTATCGCTTCAAATTATATCAGATGGGCGCCGTTCAACGTAACTTGGTGTGCTGTATTCGAAAGTTGAGCAATCGAATCGTTTCTCAACGTCAAAGGTCAAACTGGTTCCTTCAGTCTCCTCCCATTTTTCTGGTTTCCGCCCAAACCTACGCAAATTTTGCATCAAGCGATAGCCCGTAGTGAACACTCGAGTAGCATTTTAAGCAGATACGTCAAGGTCAAGACTCAAGGTCAAATGTTTGCTTGCATTTTGTTTTTAATTACTCGCGATTCCTCCCTATGAGCTAAGAAATCGAACTAATTTCAAAGACAAAAAGTCTTGCCGATTTGTTCGGTGTCCTCACCTTTATTTTCTTCGCCTACCCACCCACATCGGGCATCAAGCATGGTGAATCTCGAGTTGCACTTCAGACCGGGACATGTCATGTCAAGCCTCATGGTCAAAGATTAGCTTACATTTTTTCGAAGTCCTTGCGCTTCCTCACTATGGTTTCAAGTTCCATAAAGGTCGTGTTATTCGACGTGCCGTGCGTAAGTACTCCTACACATTACTTATAAAGAAAGCTAAAGCTCAAGGTCCGAGGTCCAACTGTTCTTTTTTCGGTCGCCTTGCGTTTTTTTTTTCATTTTCTCCAAAAGCTACACAAATTTGGTATCAAGCGATATTCCGTGGTCAACATACGAGTGGCATTTCAACCTGGGACATGTCAAGTCAAACCTCAAGTTCAGATGTTAGTTTGAATTTTTCGAAGTGTTCGTGTTTCGTCGCTATGGCTTCAAGTTGCAAGTGGATGTCTTTTGATGTGGCTTGCCGTACGGTTACAGATAGTTGAGACATCGAAATAATTCCAAACTTTTCGAATGTCCGGTGTTTTATATTTTTTTTTTTCCCTTTTATTTTTATCCCGTCCACTGGACACCTCCGGGCCCCCAAATGTCAGCACCATACGTCGTCAAAGGTCGATTGAATGTGGTCAAAATACCGCTCGTCACGGGCGTCACCTGCACTGGTCAAGGCACCATACCGCTCGTCACGGGCGTCACCTGCACTGGTCAAGGCACCATACCGCTCGTCACGGGCGTCACCTGCAAATCTCAGTTTTGTTTTCACCATGCCATTCGTCACGCTACCTGCACTGGTCAGGCACTCATATCGCTCGTTATTCGTACCTGCACTGGTCAAGACACCATACCGCTCGTCACGGGCGTCACCTGCACTGGTCAGGGCACCATACCGCTCGTTACAGGCTCACCGTATTGGTCAGGGCACCATACCGCTCGTCACGGTCGTCACCTGCACTGGTCAGGGCACCATACCGCTCGTCACGGGCGTCACCTGCACTGGTCAAGGCACCATACCGCTCGTCACGGGCGTCACCTGCACTGGTCAAGGCACCATACCGCTCGTCACGGGCGTCACCTACACTGGTCAAGGCACCATACCGCTCGTCACGGTCGTCACCTGCACTGGTCAAGGCACCATACCGCTCGTCACGGGCGTCACCTGCACTGGTCAGGGCACCATACCACGAGGTGATGACGGATGCCTCGTGCATCCTGTTAATCGCACTGGATGTCGTATTCGCGTGTTGCAACGATGCAGTCAAGGACAGCAATAAATGTCCACTTACTAAGCGCAGAAGATTCGTGCACAGCTATTCCAAGATTTGCGTCACATCTGACAAGCAATTCTCGTCGAAAGATAACGAGGACGTCGTAGACGTGAACTCGGATCTAACGAGCGTAAACAGAATTCGTCCCATTTTTAGAACCTTCGCTGAGGACAAAACTAACGCATCTCCATCAGTGCGTAAAGCCCTTACACAGTCAAAAGCACTGGCCCAGAAGCGTCCAATCGTCAACATGCAAAAACCAGGCACAAAACCGCGCTCTGGCACACCGAGCAGCTGGCCCTGCAATTGCGCAGAAGCTGAAGTGCTCCCGTCTCCCCTCCCCACCACGTCTCCCCGCCCACCATTGGGCTGTTGTGACGAAACGGAGCTCGACTGGGATCTTATCAACTGTCACACTGATATCACAGCCGTTCTCGCAACAGCAAAGTGCATATGCTGCACAGGATCGTTGTACGATAAAAGTATGGAAAGGTTTGGCAAAAAAGGAGGGTAAACGACAGCGATAATTGAGCGTAGGATTCGTGTATAAATGGGCATTTGAAATGTGCAGACGCACACCGAGCTTCGCTCGGCATCAGTTAGCATCGCAGCGCTGTTTGTTAGTGGTGATAAGCATAATTAATTAAGCTTATCAAATAATTAATTATTTTATATATGCAATTAATTCTTAATTAAACTTGATATAGCTTGTTATGAATTAAGGCGAATATACTTTAGAGCATTTTGCTCCACGTTTGGTGTTGGTCCCTGCTCTGTCATTTAATACCTGCTCGACATCAATTGCATGCAGGGCATACAATCGTGGTATCGAACTACTAAGAACACCAGTACTTTTATGTGCATGAGATAATTAGAAATGGGATGGTAATGAATTCAGGGATTTTTTTTGGTATTGAAGCCACGTGTTTCAATTTCATGGAACTGGGTAATACGAAAAGTAAACAGATATACGACATACTACCACGCCACACCGCAACAATTGGGGGGACTATTAACCGACTCATTGCAGTGGAAAATCCTATGAGTATGGCTAAATATTTCGGGTGATTCGGGGGAGAGTTTGGACCCCTGGTTCGGCACCCAGTTAATGTTGATTTATCATTTTCCATATTCAATTTGAAAATGTTTGGATTCGGCCACCTTCTCCCCGCTTTGGTGAGACGTTCCGGCCTTTCCCGTATGTCATGCTATGATACATTGTGTGCGTGTGTGGGTGTGTGCGTGTGTGTGTGTGTGTGTGTGTGTGTGTGTGTGTGTGTGTGTGTGTGTGTGTGTGTGTGTGTGTGTGTGTGTGTGTGTGTGTGTGTGTGTGTGTGTGGGGTGTCTCGGTGTGTGCGTGCATGCGTATAGGCGCATGTGTATACACATATGTGTATACACACATGTGTATACACACATGTGTATACACATATGCATGTATACACGCATATGTATATACATGCATGCACATGCATGTATGTAGGTGTGTGTTGCATTATATGAACATATCTTCCCCCTTTCCCCTCATAATACATTTCACCAAGTAGCTATAGGAGTTCCTTTGTGCTATTAGCTTGCCACCTAACTCAGGTGCTCCTGGGCTATTTCTCCGACTAATACCTGGTGACATGGGCGTAATCTCTGGGGAGGGGGAGGGCTGGGTGAACATGTCCACCAAGTTCTAAAAAGCGGCGATTTGTCTCCCTCAATTTCATTCCTGTGCACCTAAGCCAAGAAATAATATAATCCACCTAGCCAACCAACCAGCTCCACAAGCTATCTATCGTCACACAATCACCGAGTGCTATATCAGCAGACGTTGCAACTTTCTGCTTCAGGGCCATTCTAGAATAACATGAACTCTGACCATCCTGTGTTTCCGCTTGTGTGGACAGCTGTGCTTTGCGATGCACGAAATTTGCATTATCGCAAGACTTTATGCGTCTTAGGCTGTTTTCCTTGCGCATATATCGATATATTTTGAACAAACGTGACTGATGTCCTTGGGTATCTTCAACACAATAGAGGGGCGTCTTATGCCGCCTTCAGCACGTACATTAAGTTAGCGTCGTATTCATAGTATTCAGCGACGAGTTCGCCAGGAACGTATATGTATTGGCATTGGCATTCAGCAACGGGTTTATGATCGTTCGAATCAATTACCATACATTCTTCTGCATGTACTAAACACGTTGGATCCAACTACATAGGTCTCACGTCACTACCTTTACGGTCAAGGTCCAACGCTAACCGGTTTGTTCGGTCGTCTCGCATTGTACCGCTTTCACCAAATCCTGCCCAAAACTGGCATCAAGCGATGGCCTGTGGCAACCCTTAGTGTAACATTTCAAACCGGGACATGTCAAGGTCAAACTTCAAGGTTGGCTTGATTTATTAGATGGAGATATCGGAGCGATAGCGACCGCACGCGAGGTTCGGTCACTATCGCTTCAATTGGCATCGAATGGACGTCATTCGACGTGGCTTGTTATGCGGTATCCGAAGGTTGTGCAATCGGATTATTGTTCAAGGTCAAAGATCAAGCTGATCCTTCGGTCGCCTCACATTTTATTCCGTTTTCGCGTAAACCTATCCAAACATGGTGTCAAGCGATAGCCCGTGAACATTTCCATTTCACACGACATTTCAACAACTCCAGCAATATTTCAGACCGGAGCATGTCAAGATGAAAGGCTTGATTGTTTTTTTTCGGTGACATCGCATTTCGTCGCTATGGCTTCAAATTGCAGAACACGGACCCCATTCGACGTCGCTTGTTGTGCGGTATGAGAAAGTTGATAATTCGAAATAATATCGACGGTCAAAAGTCAAGCTGATTTCTTCGGTCGCCTCACATTTCTTTTATTACCGCCCAAGCCTACCCAGATCCACTAGCAAGCGATAGACGATGGTGAACCAGCGAACAACATTTTGAAACCGGGATATGTCAAGGTCAAGCGTCAAGGTCAAATACTAATTTGAATTTTTATAAGTCCTCGCGATTCGTCGCTGTGGGCTTAATTTGTATCAAGTGGGTGTCATTTGACGTGGTTCGTTGTGCTATATTAAAAAGTTAAGAAATCGAACAAATTTCACATGTTAAAGATCAATCCGATTTCGTCGGTAACCTCGCATTTTTTATTTGCTCAAATTTATCCATATCTGGTATCAAGCCCGTGGTGAACCTCAAGTAACATTTTAAGCCGGCACATATCAATGGTATACCACAATATCAAGGGCTAGCTTAATTGTTCGAATTCCTAGTGCCTCGTCACTATTGCTTCAATTTTCACAAAGTGGGTGTCATTCGACGTGGCATACGGTATCGGAAAGTTGAGATATCGGACGTTCCGAAGGTGTCGAAGGTCGGGTGTGTGTACAATGCATAAACGTAATAGGAATATGAAGATCAAATCTCTTTATTTGCAGTCATTGTGATAGCACGCACTCATCTCCTATGTGACTAGGAACTCACCCAATAAATCCCTTTAGTACCTGCTCGGACGGCGCTCTCATCGCTGATTTTTAATTTACACTGCCACATTGCTGTTTTGGACATGCAAAATGTATATTTTTTTCAAAGTGTCTGTTTTCCTCTGAATGGTTCAACAGAAGATTCAAATTTTGAAGAGAAGCCACACGTCAATGCGCACAATTTCATAATCAGCCGTAGTTGATAACCGCGAGAGAGCAATGTTGCAATCAGGGGTGGATCCAGAAATTGTGCATGGGGGCACTTATCTGGAGGAACGCCACTTCTTTGGAGGGGCGCCCCTGGCTGAAAAATTATAGGCAGGTGCCCTTGGGCCTTCCCGGAGGGGCACCTTTTCTTTCAAGGGGCACCTTTTTTCTCGGAGGGGCGCATCTAACTGAAGAATTCGGGGCGGGGGGTGGGGTGGGGGCACACTCGAACTTTCTTAGAGGGGAGCATAATCCTGGCCGGAGGGACGCCACTTTCCATGTGGGGGCACGCGGCCCCAGTGCCACACCCTTCATCCGTTCCTGGTTGTCGTTGCATCGAAATGTGTCTCCGTAAACGGGAAAGCATAGGAAAGATTAGTGTAAGTCCTTATTTATTGTAACAAAATCGTCCAATATTATATATGTTCCTGCTACAAGAGGGCAACGTTTAACGTAATTACAGCATTTTTCTATGGTGATTACGAAATTGGGCCCAGCACATCCGACATCAAGTTAGGTGTTCATAGGTAGTAACAAAGAGTGAAAGTTGCTCTAATTTTCGCGCAACTTTTATTCCCCAAAATATCAGTAACAATGGTAGATCTGAAAACCATACCTTGAAAATGAAGTGGCTTAAATCAGACTTTTTTGGGGTAGGCGAGGCTTACCTTTCTATCCTGCCCAAACATCTTCGTCTCCTGGTTTGTCCCCCCAATATCAAAACCGTGTCTACACCCATCCCTGGTGGAAGCTTATCTATTTATATATAAAAAACGGTGAAAAGGATGCAAACATAATTTGACTGGACCCGACTAACAGCCGACAGGTGACGTTTCCATCTGCGTCCTCATGCATTCCGAAGATGGCCGTTCTGACACTGGACAACCGGCCACAGCGGAGTCCAATACAGGGCAAAGGGCGGATCCAATGGGGCATGGTGGGCATGTGCCCCACCCCCGCCCCCATAGAAGGTGGTGCTCCTCAGCCGGAAAAGTCTCAACTGTACCCCCGTTCCCCCGACCCTCGATTGTTTTCAGTCAGACGTCCCTCTGAGAGGAAAAGGCTACCCTTGCAAGGGAACTCGCCCCTCCGGGAAGGGTGGAGTGCACTTACTTGCATTTTTCGGCCAGAGGTGCCCCTCCAGGTACGCCCCTCCGAATGTGTGCTCCCACTCCCAGGCCAATTCCCGGATCCTATAGAGGGTCTCCCCTGAATCCATTTGGGCATGCCCATTTCCTTCATGTATTTTGTCCCCCGCCCAAAAAAAAGAGAGAAAAAGTAGTAAAAATGAGAAGAAATCGGCGTCCATGGGCATAGCGAGAAAACCGAAATACCGCTACATGCTATGCTGCTACAAAATGTTGAAATCATTGTAGGGGACGAAGCCAACATTGAGGGGGCACTTGCCCCCTCAAAAGCATAATATAGAACAACACCCCTGCGCAAGCCCCTTCATGCACCATTTCCCCTATCAGTTTCGCCTCTGGACGAGGCCCTGATCGTGTCGACCCGCTCCCCCTTGCCGTCTGCACCAGTCCGGTCGGCACAGACGATGCCGTCTGTGCACTCAGTCGCTGTCGGAAAGAGTGAACGGCGCCTCCCGAGCGGAGGTGCCCTGCTCGGCGACGGTCGGCCCGGCAACACGGGCGGAGGAGAAAACACGAAGGCGCCGCCGCGCCGGCTCCGCCCGGTTAGCAGGAGACCGTGGCGGCAGCCGTGTCCGAGCTGCGCGGCCGAGGTCAGGCGGTATCGACCCAGCGACCCGGCAACCCAGCGGCCGTCGACCGCACCCACGGCCGTCCTCCCCCCCCCCCCAACACGCACACACGGTGCCACTCCGGTATACTGGTGTGTGAACATTTTCACAAAAACAATACCGAAAGACGGCACAACGGAATTCGGAACGAGGGAATGAATAAAATGCATACGGGTAATAATTGCATGCCATCATTCATAAACTGAGTGCGATTAGCGCTTCGCAATCATGTGGCTGCGATTCTACACTGTCGTCATTGTTTGGTGTCATGTGCGTCAAATCGGAGATTCCATCCAGAGGCGACAGTGGAAAGCAGTTCCAGATCGGTAGTACTGGCACTGAAGCGGTGCCAGTGCCTGGTATTGATCACGCACCTACTGCGGCCCAGTAGCCTCCGAGCCAGGCTACCGCCAAGCCTGTGATTCTGATCCACATGCTGCTGGAATCTGACCCGGTATCTCACCCTGATCCGGCCCGTTGTGGGCAATGTGACCCAATCTCTAACGTGGCCCAGTCTGCTGTGTGGGGCTGTGCCCAGTCTGCTGTGTCGGACCTGTCCCAGCCTTCTGTGTTGGACCTGTCCAAACCTGCTGTGTGAAACATGATCCGACCTGCTGTGTCGAACCTGCCCCAGCCTGCTGTGTTGGACCTGCCCAATCCTGCTGTGTCGGTCCTGCTCCAGCCTGCTGTGTCGGACCTGTCCAAACCTGCTGTATCGGACCTGTCCAAACCTGCTGTGTGAAATATGGTCCGACGTGCTGTGTCGGACCTGCTTCAGCCCGCCCGTGTGGTCTAACCCGACTTACTCGGTGGACCCTGCCTGCTGTGTGTGGGGTCTGACCCTGCCTGCTGTGTGTGCGGTCTGACCCTGCCTGCTGTGTGTGGGGTCTGACCCTGCCTACTGTGTGTGGGGTCTGACCCTGCCTACTGTGTGTGGGTTCTGACCCTGCCTACTGTGTGTGGGGTCTGACCCTGCCTGCTGTGTGTGCGGTCTGACCCTGCCTGCTGTGTGTGGGGTCTGACCCTGCCTACCTGCCTACTGTGCGTGCGGTCTGACCCTGCCTACCGTGTGTGGGTTTGACCCTGCCTACTGTGTGTAGTGGTCCTGACCAGACCTGCTGTGTGATGCGGTCTGACCCTGCCTGCTGTGTGTGTGGTCTGACCCTGCCTGCTGTGTGTGTGGTCTGACCCTGCCTACTGTGTGTGCGGTCTGACCCTGCCTGCTGTGTGTGCGGTCTGACCCTGCCTGCTGTGTGTGTGGTCTGACCCTGCCTGCTGTGTGTGCGGTCTGACCCTGCCTGCTGTGTGTGCGGTCTGACCCTGTCTGCTGTGTGTGGGGTCTGACCCTGCCTACTGTGTGTGGGGTCTGACCCTGCCTACTGTGTGTGTGGTCTGACCCTGCCTGCTGTGTGTGGGGTCTGACCCTGCCTGCTGTGTGTGCGGTCTGACCCTGCCTGCTGTGTGTGCGGTCTGACCCTGCCTGCTGTGTGTGTGGTCTCACCCTGCCTACTGTGTGTGCGGTCTGACCCTGTCTGCTGTGTGTGTATGGTCTGACCCTGCCTGCTGTGTGTTGGGTCTGATCAGACCTACTGTGTGTGGGTCTGACCCTGCCTACTGTGTGCGGTCTGACCCTGCCTGCTGTGTGTGTGGTCTGACCCTGCCTGCTGTGTGTGTGGTCTGACCCTGCCTGCTGTGTGTGCGGTCTGACCCTGCCTGCTGTGTGTGTGGTCTGACCCTGCCTACTGTGTGTGCGGTCTGACCCTGTCTGCTGTGTGTGTATGGTCTGACCCTGCCTGCTGTGTGTTGGGTCTGATCAGACCTACTGTGTGTGCGGTCTGACCCTGCCTGCTGTGTGTGTGGTCTGACCCTGCCTGCTGTGTGTGGGGTCTGACCCTGCCTACTGTGTGTGGGGTCTGACCCTGCCTGCTGTGTGTACACTCTGACCCGACTTGTGACGCTGACCCAGCTCGCACGACACCGATGATGCCAGGCTCGTCTGTTCTGCGTGACACGGGCACGCGCGTCCACCTGCCGTCGGTCAATACGCTGAGCGGTGGTGGGCGGCGGTCGACGGTCGGCGCGTTTGTTGATCAGACGTGATGCCTGCACTGAACGACGTGACGTCACCCCTTCACCGTCCAGCGTATGTGTGTGTCGATCAGGCGTGGTGCTGCACTGAGCGACGTGACGTCACCCTCACCGTCCAGTGTGTGTGTGTGATGGTGTCGATCAGGCGTGGAGTTTGCACTGAGCGACGTGACGTCACCCCTCACCGTCCAGTGTGTGTGACGATCACGCTTCAAAGGCCGGGAGCGGTGCTGCAATCGCGGACTACTCCCGGGAGCGGGTGCAGCTCTCACCATTACCGTCACGACAACCCTCTGGCCTGGTGTCGCCGACCTGACCTCACGACGCCGTCGATGTCAGACCTGGTCAGACTGACCTCGAGCGTTCAGCCAGGGCGTGCCGTCGCCGTTGTTGGGGATCCTACAGAGCTTCTGCAATTGGAACGACCACGGCGGCGGGCAGACTATGTCGGTACTGTTCCCCACCACCGGTTTTGATACTTGGCTGCTCTTCAGAGCGGTACCTGATCGCAGCTACACGTGTCGGATGTCGCCAGGTCGGTCGGTACGTCGGGCTGGCGGTGGTCGCAGTCCTCCTCGTCGGCTCTTTTGTAGGCCTAGGGCGCCCAGAAACAACCGCCACCGGGGGCAAGACGATAGACACAAAAGGAACAGATCGCGTGTCAAGTGCGACAAAAAAAGAAAAGAAATAAAGACATAAAGACATAAAAGATTAGTGCAACTATGAGCCACAAGGGCCTCTTCTTGGGCCCACAAGGGCCAAATCTGTCAATCAGCCCTCCCTATAATACTGAAAAGCAAGCCCTCTATTCTTATAATGAAATGATATAATGATAATGAAATAGAGGGCGGGTGGGCGGGGTCGCCACCGTCTCCTCTCCCGACGTCTGTCTGACTAGCTGTTGTAAACCTGCTGTCCCTTTCCTTCCGTCCTGTTACCGCTCCACTCCGTTTACAATTTTGACTCTCCTCCACCTCTTTGCCCCGCCCCCACTCCACAACACCTCCGCGTGACTGCGCCTCGGGCCCTATCATAGCGTGTGCCGCTATTTGGCGCTTGGCCCTCAGTTGGTAGATGGGGGCCACCCAGCCCCCTTAACAACCGAAACTACACTAGATGCAGCAAGACATTTTGAGATTCTCACCAAGGAAAACCAAAAATCTTCAGTGCGGAAAACCAAAAATCTTCAGTGCGGAAAACCAAAAATCTTCGAAGCGCGCCGAGAGTGGTCTATGTTTCATAGCATTTTGTGTGGTCAGACCGCCTTAAGAATGTCCTGGTTGCGACCCTGTATGTCAGTATACGTAGACCATCAGCGTGAATACCAGTACGCATGGATTGTATACTGCCACACTGATGTGTGGAAAGAATAGACAGCTCCGTCTGTTTTAGATGTTTGAGCTCAATATGTTCAATATGTTTACAGGTGGTAAAATATGATGCCATGTATAAGAAACTATATTAGGTCAATGTCGTTTCGATAGCCAAAACACATATTCACGTCATGTGCGGAGTGGATATCTCACTGCTGTCAGCACAGCAGTCCCGCCTCAGCACAGCATTCACTGTCACAGCACATCAGGCTCTGAAAGCAATCGTTGCAAACTAGCGCCGCTTATGTCAAGGGTCAACATCGACTGAGTGTGACAGCTGTGATCACGCCGGTCATCCGGCGGTTCAAGGTCACAGTACACGAGTCGGATATTGCCGGACACGAGGGTGGCGTTGCGCTTCGTCACGCACTGTTGCAGATTAAAATAACGAACTGGTTCGTAATTGCCGCTGAGCGAATTGGTGATCCACGACACGTTCAGGGGCTTCGGTATGTGTTCCGATTGGCATTAATGCCAAGAAGACCCGGCATTTTACAGACGACCATCTAGCACATCGTTCGTCTTGACCAGTTGGATTTCGGCAAAAACAGAGCACTGAATAGTGATAAAACAGGTGACTTCAGCTCAGTTACAATTCAGCTGACACAGGTGACCTTCAAATTATGCATGCGTTTGCTCGTGAACCCGTATAAATATTTTAGTCAGGTATGATGACAGTGATGATCGATAAGTTTACACGATAACAGCTCTTCATTGTTTCATATGAGACTTCGACCCCATTAGCGGCATAGAAAACAGTTGTGTGTGTGAGGTGGGGGGGGGGGGTGGGGGGAGGTTGCATGGGGATACCAGACAGACTCCCCGGGGCGTCCGTAACTCAGTGGTTAAGCTGAGCGTCCGGAATATCAGAGGTACTGCGTTCGATTCCAGCGGTGACCGCCCTTCCTGCCAGAGTGAGAGTTAGACGACGTCATGTGGTTTCAGCTGCTGAATGTGTCATAAAGCCACAAGCAACAACAAGACGTGCTTCCAATTGGCTCTTCTCACAAGCAGCGTAAGCGTCATTTTCGATTCTCGAAAGTAGGAGATGTGCGTACCATCACATGTTTCCAGTTTCAGCCACCATGGCATGGCTCAACCTTAACCGTCACGCACGTTGCGGCTCCAGATAATGCTACTATTGCGATCTTAGGCTCGATTCAGGGTGCTAGCCTGTGCGGAGCTGATGTCGAGGCATTCACGGCACTGCTCACATGAATACTTCTACACAATTGGGAACTTCCAAAAAATAACTGGGGGGCAAATGTTCTTTTTCTCGTCTAAGTCTGTCCAGGTAACTCCCATAGATCCCAAGTTAAGCCTCAGTAACTTCTGGAAGGGGGAGTGTAGCTTGCCCACCCAAAATCATGGAATGTTTCACCCTTACTTCTATATAGCATCGTACCTGCGTTATTGCATCATAACATCTCAACATAGTAATCAAAACCTTTGTGGATGTCGGTAGCTTTGTGTTATTTGTTTATTCAACACAACATGCACTTTGAACATGCACCACAACTACATTGTTCCAAAACAGCGATATCAACATTGAATTTATCGGTCATAAAAGCTGACAGGGAAGGCTGTCATTATTTATGCCAACAAAGCTCTGATCATCATTTTTGCCAACAGGTTACCTACCAATAGGTCATGCGTTCCTGCCCGTTGACGACGTCCATGGACTTCACGACTATCACCGATCCCTACATACGAGGGCTCGGAAACCAAGGGCCAGAGAGAGAGACAGCACCCCCCCCTCCACCCACCCTCCATCCGCAACGCTGGGCGAGCTCAGAATCAACGAGACGTTGGACGAGAAACACCCCGTGAATGTTGCATGAAAAAATCGGCTTCAAAATGTCTCTTTGCCCCCTCCCCCAAAAAACGACGGCTCCCGTGACACTACCTGCATACCACCTGCCAGGGCCTACACACCACCTGCCAGTGCCTACACACCACCTGCCAGTGCCTACACACCACCTGCCAGTGCCTACACACCACCTGCCAGTGCCTACACACCACCTGCCAGTGCCTACACACCACCTGCCAGTGCCTACATGCCACCTGCCAGTGGCTACTTACCACATACAAGTGCCTACATAATCACCAATGCAATGAAGTCCATCTCCTATGTCGGCTGTACGACTAAGCAGCAAAGCTCAGCGCTTTATGCGTACACTGAGACGGACTCACCCGCCAGCTAACGCGAACACTATCATATTATGCATTTTAATCGAAAGTTACGATCAAGCACACGCCATATTTACATGACGTGTGCTTGATCGAGATCTTTGACATGGACGTTGCAAAACGTCACTGTAGATGCATGCATGCCAGGTGAAATAATCGCCGTTGTGAGATGGCACACAGCTGTTATGATTGTGGGCATCGGTGTCTCAGTTACAGCACATCTCGTTCGCGTTAGCAAGGGCACGTGTCTTGATCTCTTCGCTAGGTAAGGAACAGTTTTCGTAGTCTAAGCTTATTAGGTTAGGTGACACAGAGTATGTACTGGTGCTCTGGCATTCCGATTAGAGCTTTCTTCAAAAGGCATGCTGCAAGTGTCTGACTTCCGCTAGTTTATTGACGTATTTGAGATACTTGTGTGCACGAACGTTCTGCTCGCTTGACCATCAGCTCTCATTCATGACGTGCAATAGCTCGGAAAGGCAGGTCCATAATCTCCTGATGTGGACAAATCATTCCTCCACATTTGCGTATCATTTGCTATGGATGCCTAACAAATGATGGGTGGCCACTAGTTTTTTTTTGTGAACCGTCGACAGCTCCCACCAGCTCGTTGTCGGTGGGAACAGTTCACTGTCTCAGTGGCGGTGTCCACGCTTTTTATCCCTCCCCTCCCTCCTCCACAAGCCCTTTGTCCAGAGCGTCTCATTTCCTGCTGGATCCGGTGTTCGCTTTGTTCAAACAGGGGAACATCGCTGCGGCCCAGCCAGGTCCGGCGGAGCACGGTGTTCCGGCCTGGTTCTGGTGCTCAGGCGTTAGCGAACGCGTCACTGCGTCCCAGCCAGGTCAGGTGGAGCACGGTGTTCCGGTCCGGACCAGCAGGCGGCGGTGGACACCGCTCGGCAGGTTGGCGAGTCCAGCTGTCCAGTCCAGGTGTTCGCAGTGTTTCTGCGCTGACCCAGATTCGGGGAGCCTTGGCAGCAGCCGGCGCGCCCCCTGTCCCCCCTGACCTCGGACCGGCGACGCAGACTCCCACGGCAGCGCTGTCCGTCCACTCCCACCAGCCACACACAACGGGGACGGAACCTTCGCACCAATCGAACCCCCAGGCGCACGCCATGAAGTGCACGTAATGTGCCCGCACAAGGAGTGTGGCGTGACGTGCGTCCGCCACACAATCGCAGTTACCTGGCAGATTAATTCGGTGATAGCCGAGCAAGCTGGTACAGAGGTCGTCCTTGAATTGTGTTTTAAGCGGTTTTCAAGGCAACATATTGGACGATCTTCTTGCTTTCGTTTTCACTCACTGAAAATATAGATGAACCGGTTCCGTGTGTGGTTCGTTTACCTGCCTGCATGCGAACTGAGCGGTGCTGTCACGAAGTAAAGCAAAGTGCACTGGACTCGGCTATGATGAGTAATTGCTGCATACTCCTTTCAAATAAGCTTCCATCGTTGCTTTCAATTGCTCACGATGACCAGGCGGGTATGCGATGTAAAAGAAACAGAGACTCGGGTTGACTTCCAAGTTCCACACAGACACACGCTGGTGCCACTTATGACGAGCTGGTGCAGCTGTGAAGGTGCTTCGTCTGGCTGTTCGTCTGGCTGTTCACCTGGCTGTTCGCCTGACTGTTCGTGTGTGTGTGTGTGTGAGTTTTGCCAGCCTGCCACCGTGTGATGATATCGGCTGGTTCCCTGGCTCTCCATTCAACTCTCCGCTGTCGATCAGTTTGACAAAGCAGTGAAGTTCAGCAATGGTAAATGGCTGGCAGCCACTTTCTAGGCACCGATACAGCAGCAAAAAACATCCGTGCACAATCGTGAATACGTCAACTACCGGCGGTACCATTCGACATTCATTGATGACCGATCTAACAGGTTTACATGCGTCGGCATTATTCTTGCCCGTTTTTAGAAATCACCTCTATCACCAGGAAATTACACACAGCACCTCAGGCTACAGAGTCCCAACTGCACCAAAGGTGCCCAAACGGCACCAACCTTGCACTCGAACATTGCCAAGTTGCGCAAATATTCCGCTTCAATGTTCCCCAAAGGCTCCATTTCAGGGGCAATTTCTAGGGTCGGCAGGATAAGCATTGCTTACCCATACGTGGAAGCAAAATCGTGTTTCACAAAAAAAAATGGCGTGGGGGGGATGGCTCCATACATACCCGAAATATACCCAGGGTCTTAATAAATGCTCTCCACTTTTAGCCTGAAGTACCTTGTCCCATAGAAGTGAAAAAAATGCAAGAAACCTTATCACAGGCTGTTCACCCTCGCGGACTATACCACGAACTACCTTGCCAATTTTTATCCAGGTTTAATGCACTAGGCTAGTGGAGATCGTGTGCTTGAAATCCAACTTGTTGCCTGCTAGGGTTTAGCGCAGATACAATTACATTAACGATATAAATATATCAATGCATTGGCGCATTGTTCAATTGAAAATATGTAGATATTAAGCAATGAAGGCTGATAGCGACGTGTTATTATATCAACCTCTTTTTCGAAACATACTTTTATTTCACATAGAAGCATAACATCTAAGGCTCAGCCAGCTTCCTGGTAGCTCTTGTTGCGTTACTTGATACAATTTCGATTTGCTATGGAGATACCGCAGGGATGGGATGTGCCATCTACTTTTCAGACTTTACATGCGGGCCATTACTCAGAAAGTGGGTGGATGATGTACCATTGTCCGAGCAGGATTCTTCCATTTATAAAAGACGTCTTCATGATGAAAGCAATTCAGACTTTACGACCAGACAAGGCCATCTGGTGAAGGCATTGATAAATTTCCAGCCGAAAGCTGAAAATTTATAAACGGAACTCTGGACTTATCCAGTGGCTTCAGGCATGCCCCCTGCCATGCAAATATTGGGTCCTCGCCTGCCCTCTTGGCTACGCCTTTGGAATTGAGCCCGAGGGTGATGGAAATAACTACGATGGATGGAAAGGAGGAAGTGCTGAGCGTCAGCCATTGCCTTGTCGTGAGAGGGTCTCGCCAGGAGCGGGTACAGTGGAGGGTGGGTCGGGGGCACTGGGGCCATGTACAGTGGAGGGTGGGTTGTGCCTCCCATGGAAGGTGGCACCCCTTCGGCAAGGCACCCCACCGGGAAGGCCCGGGTGGTCCACCTTATGATTTTCTGCCAGAAGTGTCCCTCGGAGAGAAATGGGAATCCCTTCAGTGTGCCGAAATGCACCCTCTCCCCATTCGCCCTCAACGGATTCCCATCTGAAGTCGCCCCTCCATGCACTTTCACATGGGGTGCAGCGCAAAAGAAACGACACCCCTGATAAACTCAGCATCATTTTGCGCTCCTTTTTTATCAAAAATATATCGACCGCTTCTCCTCACATATCTTTTCATTCCATGGGTAAAATGCATGGGAGCGGGCGGCTCGTGCGGTCTTTTCCCCATACACCGCCGCTCGGCCGCCTCCAGCCGGGACCGGCCGGAATAGGGCGCGAGGCGTGGCGGGCGGCGAGTCGGCCGTCTAGTATTATAGCGGTCAATGGCCGTGCCAGAAACTGCTCTGGCAAGCTCATCCGCATGATACGTTCCGCTGCGGCCAACCACTTAGCGGTACAAATTATATTTGAAAGACAATCGTGCCTTGCATGTGTAATGAATGAACATATTTTAAGCAAAATGTGACGAATACTGTAGTTTGCACTCATTGGTGTTCGCAGACTTTATTGGCATTTAGCAACCGTCGAACGAACGCAGAGACTGTACCGTGAGCGTCCGACTTTTGTCGCTTACACCAGGCAAGTAGGCTGCTTCGCGTACCTCTGATATCCCGACCATATCTGCGAAACAATCCCCAGCGTGTAGACACTGCAGCATAAACCGTGCCGCCGCGGGCAACTCTGGACTGTGGACAATAACTCCGGAAACGTCAAGAACGCACCAACCAATGCGGAACAGGAACTACGGACTGATGCAAACCCTGCAGTCAACTAAGCTAAAATCAGATTTAAATTAATGCTGTCCTGGACAAGTGCCAGCTCCTCACGTCCTTCACATCTCACGCCGCTGTGACATTACGGACACCCTACGCCGTCTGAGGTCAGATGGTCCGCCTCTCAGCAGGTTTGCTCGAGCGGTCGGATTTCGTGTCGTGACGACAGCGCTGCAGCAGCCAAACTTGCGCGGTACTTCGTCTCCGGAGATGTTGTGCGCTGCAGGTTTATTCTCAGAGCGCGATTTCTATCCTAGCTACCCGCCAATGTCCAGCTGGGGCTGACCATGTTGAACCGCAGACCTCGACCTCTACAGAACAACTCGCAAATGTTTGCTATCCTGAATAATTAACATCCTTATGCACAGTAAAGCAAAATAACTGCTAGCGAAGAGCCAATAGTGGAGGTAGCAGAGTTTCTCCTTTCTTTTTCGTCTCAACCGTAAATGTAATTCTTCTCTGGGGTTGGATAAATCAAATTGACTCCAAAAGTAACTTCGAAAAGATGTCCTCTAGAACGAATCATTAAATTTTTACCTTTGGCCGCCCACAACGCAGATTTTAATCTCGCCAAGTACGGTCATCGATGCTTTCTGATGTCCACCCTACCAACGAGAAACAAACCGCGAGCGAGTCTATTCCCATGCATATGCGACAGAAGGTCACGAACCACTGACCCCGACTGGCCAGAACCAACATGGCCCGGCTTGGCCGGCTCACTGTTGTGACCTTAATAATTTATATGTTATAGAGCTTTAAAGCCTACTTATTGTACAAACAAATATACCTGCTTTTATTTTGAATTTCGCAAATTTTACTTCCAATTCAGAATGAATACCGCTTTTGAACTACCATCCCTGTTCAAAGACAGTGGTTCGTGGATGAGCTTATCGTGACCCAGCATGGAGCAGTGCTGGTTCGGCTGTGGATCACGTGGTAATGCCATCACCTACATGTCCCGAGGTCGGACGACGATGTGATCAGTGCAGGTTCGATAAAGGGCGCTGCGCTGAGCGGCTGAGTACGGCATAAGCTGAGCGAAAATGCTGGGGAACAAACAGCACCGCTGTACGTCTCAGCTCCCATGTGAGTTGGAATACTCCGCACAGTGCATCTATATTTCAGGCAAGTACACAGTGTTCGACAGACGTAGACCACCGGGTCCGGGCCCATGATAAGAGTGATAAGAGTCATCTCAGAGCCCGGGGCTCGTCAGGAGATATAGACCACAGGGTTGGGGCTCATGAGGCGGTATGAATCTCAGGATCTAGGACTAGTCGGGAGGTGTCAGGAGGTAGGGTCTAGGGTTTATGGCTCACCAGAAGATATGAGTCACAGTGACAGCATGGACATGTCTTACATGCGGCACCATATTGCGACAAGCAGTTTGTGGGCCGTCGGCATTTGTACCCTGCGCAGCCTATGAAAATGGAGATCGATTTCGGCACGGATGCAGCCAATTTAGACTGAAACGGATTTCTCTTAACTTCTCGGTGACAAGTCAAGGCACTATTTCTTGAACAAGGCTTCTCTGCCGAGTTTTCGCCTCGAGTTCCAAATTTGCATGCAGTATATCTAATCGTCGAAGCAAGTTTCGCTTTTTTTGACATTCCTGTCCTGCAAAGACTGGATGTCATAATCAGTCCATTTTCATACGCTGCGCAGGGTACAAATGCCGGCGGTCCGCAAACTGCCTGTCGCAATATGGTGCCCGATCCTGTCCATGCTGTGACTGTGACCGATATCTCCTGGTGAGCCATAAACCATAGACCCTACCTCCTGACACCTCCCGACGAGTCCTAGATCCTGAGATTCACACCGCCTCATGAGCCCCGACCCTGTGGTCTATATCTCCTGACGAGCCCCGGGCCCTGAGATGACTCTTATCACTCTTATCATGGGCCCGGACCCGGTGGTCTACGTCTCCTGGCAGGCCCCGGGTCCCGTATGCTCGTGGACCCTGTGGTCTAAGCATCCTGGCGGACACTACACCTTGTGATCAATAGTTCCTGCTGTGCTCCCGACCCTGCCGTCTACAGCTCCACTCTGCAGCCACCTGGAAGAATCGCCAAGCCGTGCCGTGCCTGCTCCGTGGTTCATCGACCGTTCATCGATATTTCAATAAATCAATGGGCTGCATCATGGTGTGGCTACGAACGCCAACACAGATGTTGCATCACCGCGGTGGCTGCCGCGGCAGACACGCCGGGCTCAGACCCACGCTGTGACTTATCTATGACCACCGGTGGAATTGCTGTACCACCGTGTACTGACAACAAGGGTACGACCTTGCATGTCGGACGTGGGGACAGCAACCTCTCGCGTGATCGTGCTGCCCCCGGACGTCGGCGAATTGTTGTGCTACTGCGCTTTGTCCCGGCTTACTCCCGGCTTCCTCCCGGCTTCCTCCCGGGCTCGCAATATTGGCAGGATTTGGCACCTGGGATTTCATGACTTGTGAAACCCCAGGAGCCACATTTTGCCAATATTGCGAGCCCTCGGCAAACCGAGAGCAGGTGCATTACTTGAAGAAGTCATCTAGGCAAATCAGTCTTCATATGGACATCTCATCAGGGGCGGTCCGTGGCACCCATATGAGGTGAGGCAGAAAGAAATCAGCGGATTTCGACCAGTCTTTTAGTATTTTATATAATAAGTACCAGGGATGCGGAGCCGGGAAAATTTTGGACGGCTCCGACTCCGGCTCCGGGAAAGTATCCCGGCTCCGGCTCTGGCTCCGGCTCCAGCTCCGAGTAAAATGTCCCGGCGGCTCCGGCTCCAGATCCGGCTCCGTACATCTCAAACGTGATCGATCCATTAAGTAAGAGCTAGGGCGATGTAAAAAAAAGTCAGCCGCGACCACTCAGAGGCGCAAACCTCAGACAATTATAAGCAATAGGGTGTGTCACGAAGGACCTTTTTTTGGAAATTGCACTTTGCTTAGTGAAATTATCGTGCAGATCACCTTAAAAAAACCTGTGGTCGAAACCAAATCGAAATCAAACAATAAACAAAATATGCGACAGGCCGATAAAGAAACAAATTTGCCCGGCGCCCGGCGTTGAAGTCTCCAGTGATGGCGCTCCGTTGCGATTGGCATCTAACACCACGCATCCGGCCACCGTCGGAGCGCCGCCGCAGCGCTGTGACGAAAAAGGCGGCAGTCGGTGCTGTGGATGACTGATGAATGGATTTTGGTGATGAAGCCCATTAATAAAATTAAATGAAAGTGTTTAGTGGGGTAAAAGGCTTTTGATAAGCACCAGTCGCTTAATAAGTTGCCTGGATATCTGATGCATGAAAGAAAGGTTCATTTTACGTTGCTTGTTCGTTTCATTTTCAATCAGTAGATCTATCGGCGTATAATGCTAATATTTTCACTTTTGAAAGCTTGAACATCTTCAAAATTCCTCGTCTGTTTACATCGAAGACCAATTAAATCATTCTGAGACACTTGATATCTTATTGTTACGACAAATAGACCAGGCGAAATCGGCATCATGCTCCGTTCCACTACAACCGAAGGAGACGGGCATACAGCGACGTCACCTTTTGTACGAGCGGCCACATTTTTTGCACGAACTATCATTTTATAACTGTACTACTTGTCTACATGCTCGACAGAAAACCCGACATGAAATTCTTTTTGCTGCTGAGCACTGGCATTGCTGACCTGTGTTTCAACTTCGCCACAATGTAACCGTGGCGGGCCCGTTCACCAATTACCTTCAAAGACGCCTCGGTCACCACTTTCACCATCCGTTCCACCGTCTGACTGTGCACGGGGTATGGCGGTACTTCGAGAGGACTCGCGATGATGTCTAGTAAGTCATCATCGGACAGTTGTTGCGTCAAGGGCGGCTCGGTTATCGCCTCATTACACCAATCAATCAGCTCCATGATGCTGTTTGCCCCCATCTTCACTTTTGGAAGCTTGAACTTCCGCACATCGTCAGTATCACTATCGACTTGAGTTCTGCGACACTGCTGAATTTGAGTGACCGCCATTTCCTGTGTGGCTTGATCTTAGCCCGCTGCCATTGCTAGCAGTACTGCCTCAGGGTGACACCAGTAGCTGTTGCGCTGTATTACCGGCTGTACCATGGCCGCTATCTCAGGTCGCAAACTTTTGAGAAGTTGCACGCTGTGCAGCGCATTGCCAGGACCGTCAGAACATTTCCAGTTCTTCTTGATGCAGAACCACATGGGAGTATAGTGGCACACGATGAGCTCCGCTAGCATTCTCAGACTGTCTGATGGCTGTTCGGTTGATATGTGGAGCCGGAGAATTCGCGCCGCCAGAGTCAGCCACCTGGAGTTGTTTAGTGGACCGATCTTCATTTTCGCAGTTCTATCTGAGACACTACGCGCCAGACTGTACAGAATAGCCTGATCTGAACTTAGGTCACTGAGAATCTCCTGCGTCATTTATGAAACATTTCCGCCATCGATTGGCTCAAAATCGACCACTGGCAAGGTTTCTACTGCGCCTGCAGCAGCCCGGCCAATCAGCCCACTAAACGACTTAGGTCCTGTTGTGACTCCATCTAACTGGCTAAATACTGCACGAAGATTAAGTTCATTTGCATGAAGTTGGCACACAAACCAGTGGACGGGGCATTTTTGTCCGAGCTCAAACAAACGGATAACACCACCTTTTTGGCCAGTATTAACTCTCGTGCCGTCACAGCCAAGCACAGAAACATCCGCACCAAACTCATATGCCGCGGCGTTCAGGTCATGAAATATGTCCTCCGCTTTCCCAGTCTGTGGGGTAAAATGTCCTAAATATGCACTGTCTGGCTCGGATACAACCACAATGTGCTCTTCCGTCTTCTTTGAACTGGCTGTCATAGGCGTGTCGTCTTTTCTACCGTCGAAGTAGAGACCAGATACACGACCTGCATGATCCTCATGGCTCTGGGCTACTACCTCTCTTCTAATCCGATCCCTTGCTCGCCATACTTTTTTGCTATCCACTATGCAGTCCATATAGTCAGAAGTGATCCGACCAATGTCCACTTGGAAACCGTTTATGATCGCAGCACACGCACGATTAGACACTCCGTACCGATCTGCTGCTAGAGCCGTATTTAGCAGTTCGTCTGTGTTATTGTTCACCATATACTCTGACTCATTGACTACAGATGTGAGCGATGATGAATCTGTGGCGGAATCTTGGTCTGAATTAGAGTCTAGCTGGGCCATTCCAGAAGGTCCCAGTTGTGGTGATGTGACTCTCTCGGCGGTCAGACGCCTCCTTTCGTCCATGGCGCGTCGACGAGTGGTTTCACGGATATCTGCGGTGCCGATTTGCATTTGGCGAGGTCCTCTCTGGTCTTGGACAAAGGGAAACTCCATTCGTGGCACTTTGTCGGCCATCGCACATTTGCAGCTATCGATATCAGCACATTTTCGCGATATCGCGATATCACATTTCAGCACATCGATATCAGATATCAGCACGGCTCGTGTCGCCCTCGTTAATAGGTTGTCCCTACTGCTGATAATCCCAGTTTCCCTTGAAACTTGAGTAACGAAAAGGAACAGGAGACTTGGATTGACTAATAAAACAGGGATGTATGGCATGCGAAGCTATTTTGTGTCGTTAGTGCGTACGCAATTTATTCGAATGATGATTCATAGCACTGTGAAAGGTGGAGCACAGACAAAGGAAAGTGGAGCGATCAGTCCTTCAGTGAAGTTTAATCTTTACAATCAGATATATCCCGGCTCCCCTGATCTGTTTTTGAATTACCAGAATCCATTCATAAGTCATCCACAGCACCGACTGCCGCCTTTTTCGTCACAGCGCCGCGGCGGCGCTCCGACGGCGGCCGACGCGTGGTGTTAGATGCCAATCGCAACGGAGCGCCATCACTGGAGACTTCAACGCCGGGCGCCCGGCAAATTTGTTTCATTATCGGCCTGTCGCATATTTTGTTTATTGTTTGATTTCGATTTGGTTTCGACCACAGGGTTTTTTTAGGTGATCTGCAAGATAATTTCACTATGCATAAGAAAAATCGTTCAGGCGACACACCCTAATAAGCAACTTTCCCGTATAAACCCTGTATCTATCTCTAAATAAGCACCCCGCCCCCTCCCAAATCACTGTTCGGTGCTATGCCCTCGTAAACTGACGCTCGCTTCTTGCCGTATTGGGGCAATCAGAAGAGGGGAGACTCGAATCAACAACACTCCCCATCCCGTGAACGGTCCAAGGAACACCATTGTTGTAAATTGTAATGTTTGACCTCATATCTAATAAGGTACAACAACCCGTTGATGGTGGAAACAATGAACTTAAATAAACTAAACATGGAATGATTGCATTGACTACTGACGCTAGAATATGGTTATTGATTATTTTACCATTATTTGATGATATTTTTACATGTTACACGTATTTAAACATTTTGGCTTTTAAAAATGCGTTTTCATACCATACCATACCAAACCTTACTAGGCATAATGTGTTCATTTCACGTTTGCTAATTTTGTTTAATTTACAGCTCTTTCGGAGTCGGAGCCGCCCTGCTTTTGACGGCTCCGGCTCCGACTCCGGCTCAGGGTAAAATGTCCCGGCGGATTGGGCTCCGGCTCCGGCTCCGCATCCCTGATAAGTACCCATTATAATTGTATGGTAAGATGAGCATCAACAACTTAATTTGGCACTGCAAAGTACCAAACCAAGCACCATCGTTCCGAAGTCAGCGAATTTTAAGCCTATCCCTCCTGTTCAAATGCTTCCGAAATTTCCGGGAAGTTTTCATATATAAAATGGCGGTAAATAAAATCATATATTCACATATCATTGAGGTTTTCATACATGTCCATTTCATAACCCGAAATGGCTGGCATACACACACATATTGTATATATCATGATTATTATATTATATATATATACATAATGATTATTATTGTTGTTACTATTATTCCTGATTATTTGGGTGCAAAATACATGTAATTAATGGGAAGCCACACATCGATTGAGTGCATGCTCAATGGTACCTCATGTTAAAAGTCTAAATTATTAGTGGACAGGGCCAGCATTAAGAGGACACTTGCCTTTCGAAAATATAGAAAAAGAACACCCCTGGTCTAGACGTATATGAATGAAAAATGGAAAACAATCCTGAAAACCGGCTGCAGGCTCTGTATCTGCACATGGGTGATACGGGCGTGCTATTCTACCAGTATAGGTACATCCGCCGGTAGCCTAAATATAATGTTGGCGCCTTTTCCTGGCCGGATGGGTTCCACCTTCCCATGGGGGCACATGCCCCCAGTAACCCTACCGTTGTTTACACCCCTGCGCCGAGTGGGGAAGAATTAAGTTCCAACAGTTATCTCTTATTTGCTCCCACCCCTCCTTCCCGGCCGTGATCTTCAATTGGCCTGTCTCATCATACTGCTACTACCTGTGGCACCGCGCGATTCCTGCGGCGCTTGACATGAATGCAGTCAGCGTGGGTCAAAGCGAAAAATCCTAGTGTTAGGGAAAATTCGGCTCATATCCGTGTACAAGATTCTTCAAGCTTTCAAATGAACCCGATTTTGACACATTCGATGGCATTTAAGATCGGAACTGTGTGGAAAACACGGAAGTTTCGATGGAGCGCCTAGGGGACTGAGCAATTGTCCGGCCCATGTGACGTCATTGATTGCCAAACGGTACTGGAGGGCACCGGGCTACCCTGCACTTGGTATGAAACGAAAACTCACTATATGGCGAAATGTGCGATAGGCTAGCCTCTGCCGACCTATGATAGAGCTGTTAGAAAGCTAAGATGCAAATTATGTAAATTCAAATGAACTTCAATTTTCACCATAATTATGAGTCCGCAATGCATATTTGATTAAAGTTTTTTTTTCTCCAGGTTTGCTATTTTCCAGTGGATGAAAGCATCATTTTATGAAAATAACATACCACAATATTTCCTGTCTCTACTCAGGTGAGGCACTGCCTTAGTGCTTTACATGGGCCGACCACCCCTGCATGTCGTGTCACGTGAGATAACCAAGCCCATGACATCTTCAGAGGGGTAGCATGCAAGAATGCTGGCACGTACACACACGCGCACAGACGTATGCACACCCACACACATGATCAAAGTCTGGTCAAGCGCCTTAAAGCCAAAATAACGTACACCAACATACGAACGCAGATTAAGTTTGGGATGGTGGAACCATTCAGAGCTCGAACCCTTGTCACGACCCACTAACTAGTGATTGCTTGAAATCCGGAAGAAAGTATAAACGGCGTATCATGTTCTGGGGCTTGAATATGGATTGAGGAAGTTAGAGAAAGGCTTTCTGTGATTTATTTGTATGTCTGTTACCTGAGATGCCCTTTGTCTCTTCCTGTATTTGACACCGTCTTCTTTTAGAACTTTGGAGACAAGGATATGACTACAACCGAATATTCTGGAAGGTATCCTATGGGACATACCCACCTTATGCATCACAACTTTCACCGTTATCTTCTCTCGTGCTTCCGCTATTTTGGCAGCGAGTTTTCCCTTCCCATGTACTTAGTACCTATTCCTTCTTCAAGACGCTTTATTACACAGCAAACAGTCCTGGGTATTTCCAATAGCATACAAAATGTTTATTTTTTACTGTATGACCTTGGGTTTTCAGGATGTTTTCGGTAACATCAGTGATCAGCTCGCGAACACCCATATTTTCAATGTGACAGCATCGCCATTTTTCACGGTGGCACCACTATATACTATCCAACATTACGGACATTACCAACACAGGCACATGCATAGACCATACAATTGCCTTTGATCTAATTTTGGATTGGGTTTCCTACCAATATTATGAGCCCAGATTCATTCAAAACAAAGATAATGAAGCCATAGCGACGAAGCGCGAGAACTTGACAAATTTTAACCTAACCTTTGACCGCGATGTCTGGTATTGACATGTTCCGGTTTGAAATGCTACTCGAGGGTTCATCGCGGGCCATCGCTTGATACCAGATTTGCCCAGGTTTGTGTGCAAACGACAAAATGGGAGGCGACCGAAGAAATCAGTTTGCCCTTTGCCCTTTAAGTCAATTCGAGTGCTAAACTTTCTGATACCACACAAGCTACAATAAATGGCGCCTATTTCATGGAAATTGAAGCAGTAACAACCGAACGCGAGACCACCGAATAACTAAAGATAACCTACCTTGAGATTTGACCTTGAAATGTCCCGATTTGGGATGTTACCCGAGGGTTCACCACGAGCTATCGTTTGATGCCAGCTTTGGACAGGTTTGGGCGAAAACGGGAAAATGCGAGGCGGCCAAAGAAACCGGTTTGCGTTGGATTGGACCTTCACCGTTAAGGTGGTCATGTGAGACCTATGTAGTCGTCACCAGCGTGGTTAATACAGGCGTGGCATTCATAATACCCAACAAAGCAAAATTATCCACCCAAGCAAAATGACGAGATGGCCAGGGTACATGTTGTTCAAGAATGGTCTGGAAGCAAATAACGGCAATGCGTCGAGGACCGCGTGCTGTACGAGCGTGCTGCTGCTGAGTGCGCCTCTGCGCCAGGCGCCCGGGGCCATCGGGTGGTGGCCTCAGCTCACCTGAGCGGCTGGGCCGGGTTCGGGCCGGGGACGCGATGGCGCTGGGTTGTCGGTGCGGCGCGCTGGCCGGTAGTGACCAGGCCGACTATCGAAGCAGTCCTACCTCCAATACAGACTCATTGAGTTCAAGACTATTGTGTCCGCAACGAGCAGTGAAGCTGGGCCTAACCTACGGAACCTATCCTCGGAGCCTGCACTCTGAACCTGCACACACTTTTCATTATAGAAATGGTCAAGTAGAATTTGGCGACGATCATACACAGGGATTTTAATAGTTGGGCTTGAGATGAGGTGACACGAAATAAATTGAGGTGGACAAATCACCAATTCAAAAATGGACGGGGGCACGCTGAAGATTACACCTATGGGTGGGAGGGGCATGACCCATCCGGGTCCTTCCTATTCCCATGATCACGCCAGATGATACATGATTTGTTTACTAAAAATAGGCAGGTGAGGAGGATAAAGTCTTGCTCATCCTTTCCCGGAAGATTCGACTTCTCCGGCGAATGCTTTCCCATCTTTTGTCTAATATAGTATCCAAGGATAAGCACGCAAACTAAAACGTAAAGCTCGCAATGCTAGTCATAACTGCACACTAAACTTACTGAGCATATTTAAATGGCTTGCAATGATGCACGACCAGCTTTAACGGAAAAATACTCCACCCAACCACAATACAACATTAAATTTACGAACGGATTTTATGCGTTAATCCTTGCTTGGGAACTCAAGACATTTGAACGATTTTGTCTTACATTTTTGCTTGGTTGAAAACAATCTGTCATGTTTTCTTGAAAAAGAAGAAATTGGTCTTTGTTTTTTTTTTTGTCTTAGCTTTACATTCTTGTTTCTTAAATAAGACTTCGCATGAAACGGGCATATTTTTATTTCATTTATATATATATAAGGAACGTCCGAAATTCAAGCTATCAGCCATGCTATCTGCAGCGGCTTATTCGACTTTGAACTTAGTAGGCTAATTTGAGTCAATTGTAGGATCCGGTGGCATACAACCCGGGTTGAATTGCTGGCCTGGGGCTACAGCCAGCCCTTTATGCTGCACTCTCGGCGTGCTGATGTGATAGTAACGTCACGGATAATAGTAAACTACTATTATCCATGGTAACGTTTTAGCCTGAGCCAGCGACGCACAGGCGAAGCTCTAGTTCACCCAGTGGCCGCGGGAGGCGGGCTGCGTGCCATTCGCTGCCAGGGCGATAGAGGTCGCTGCTGGGTTTAATGAGGGCGTTCCGGCTGCTGCGGAGACACCACGTGCTCTCCACGCATCGCTTTGAAGTGCAGGGGATGACGTAAGGCAGATGTGGTCAGCGGCCCATGACGCTGTGGGTCCCCGCTCAGGTGCTGGATCACAGCGGCGGCCGACCAGCCAGCCACACGATATACTCCAGAGCAGATGCCTGACGTCCTGCCAGGTCCACGTGAACTCGTAATTTTGATCATTTCACCTACTGCTCGCATCTGCTGCGGAAAAGTCCCTGTTCAATTGAACTTGGTGTATTGCACTGTTAGGTGCGTCGTTGGCAATCGATTTGAACACTTATTGGAAAGGCTCGACCCCATGTTGGTTCGGCCCCCAATAAGCTGCATTTTTACACCGGCATTTTTACGCGGGGGATCCATTCAATCGATTTTAGTCTCCCTTGTCCTTGCAGAGATTAAAAAAAGAGACAATCCTGCATCCACACTCACATGCACTTTCACATGCACATGTCCTAACCTGTCCACCATAAGGATATAGACCCGGATTTGGAGGAGGGGAATCCCAATGTCCTAGCCTGTCCACCATATGGATATGAACTCGAATCTCACTGGAATTTGACCTAAACGACGAAATAATTATTGATGATATAAGTATACTTATTAGAGTATGCTTGCTGATGCAAGTCATGCGGACAGATGAGGGGAAACTTGGAATACCTTTTTCAAATGAGAACTCCGATATGGGAAATAAAAACCAATAATACTAACATTTCCGTCGTTGAAAAAAAAACTGCCTCTTAGAATATCTGTATTGGGCAGGGGAGAGAGCTTTGGTTAAATGTCTAGCGAGTGGAGAGGAGTTTGGAATTTCCTATGGCCAGCTATTCAAAAGTTAGGATAACCAGTTTAGGAATGTCTCAGGATGCCAAGACATTTGCCATTTTTCTGCATACTTCCAGTGAACCTACAACTGTTTTTTTTTTTTTGTATTTTTTTGTTTGCAGATAGGCCACCACCAGTTATTTGTAGAAGTAGAACACCTCAGCCAGGTAGCAAGCTCATAACACCAAACATTAACATTAGTTGCATTATGTTGATGTCGTTCAGACGGATACAGATAGCTTTGGCCAGTGATCCAGGATATGGAGACCCAATCGAACCCAGCACAAATCTACTTGCTTTATTCTTTGCACATCACGGCGAAGACCTGTCCAGAGCAGCTTGCTGTTCTTGCGCACCTTCCTTGTATGGCTGTCACATATTTTGTGTGCACTTGCCCTCATTGTATGATCTGGGCACTCCCGGTATGCTCTATCGGCACTTTGCTGCTCTATGTGCACATCATCCGCTGTGCAAAGCAAATGTATTTACCGTACAACTCACTTATGTAATCGTAGTCCATCCACTGACTTTTTGAATAAATATAACAGTACTTTCAATCAATACAAACTATCTATGAGTGCAAGGATCACGAAAAGTGTCCTGGACATTTTCCAAGCTGAGAGGTGGCACACATCAAGAAGGGATTTAAAGCATAATAACACATTCGTACGCTGATTAGCTTCATGCCATTTATAATTCCAGGTGTGGCCTGCTTACTACGCTGGGTCCATTTTCGCTATCGCCTTATGCTCGTTGCTTTCTTTCGCTTGCGATCAGCTGTTCTTGAATCACCCGCTCATTTCTTTGTGTAATACGTTATTCTAACTATATATGGTCGCATCCGTAATTGCGATCGTGCCAGTGAATGTTGGCTTCATATTACGCTCTGCGCAATTCGGCATATTAACCTCAACTGACCAGTGTGCTGGACGCATGCGAGGTAGAGCGGTCCGTTAAGGGGTCGCAGATGCCGGGCTCACAGATCTGACGCCTTGGCGGCGGTGAAGTGGCGACAGGTACCGATAGCTGCAGATGGTGTCGTCCGTTTGCTAGGTCAAGTCCCCTTCGGGTTCGAGTGAGCGACTGTGCCCGACGGCCGTCGCCCGGCCGCTGCGCCCAGTAGTTGGTCTTCTTCAACTACTGTTTCTTTGTTCTCAGCCATTCTGTCAAAAGCATTCATGAGGGGAAGGAGTTTAGACCTTGATGGGTGTGACATGCCGAACCAGGCCAGTCGCTGCATTGATGACCTAACTGGAAGATCTTGATTCCGACCGGTATCGATGATTGCTTGATCAATGCACGATTGGTGTGGCTGTTACATCGTCCAAAATAATGTACGAAGTTCGATACGTTTTTCATTCTTCATTTGTGCGAACCCTGTCGCAAGTGTATGCCCACGCCACTGCGAAATGGCGCCTGTGCGTCTGTATGCATTTCATACACGCATGTGTGTGTGTGTCTGTGGGCGGAGGAGGGATGTTGTGTGTTTTGCGTGTGCCTTTGCCTTTCGTGTTCATGCGTATGTGCACGCTCGTGTATCTGTTGTTGCATGATCGCTGCCCCTGCGGGCTTTGGTCCAGCCTGAGCCTGACACTTTTGTCTATCTATGACGTTATTGTCCTATCCGGAAGCCCCAATCGTCGCTTACATCACAAGCGATTATCCGATTTATTACGGGTCACACATTTCACGCGAAAGAAAAGGCTAGAACAGAAACAACCTGCATTATTTCACGTCCTTGAAGCCAGTTCAATAATGCATGTGACCACCGGCCTCCCTCGAGCGCACTCAGTCAGGATAGGACCGAGGCTGTCAGCCATCGGAAGGGGCCTGGTAGCCTACGCAGCTCATTCCGTGTACGTTTGGCGGCATCCACAGGTTGTCTGTGCTCAGCTGACGTACTGTGTGGCGCAGCTCCCCATCCAACTCACTGACCATTCATCTCCAAAGGTCTTCAATTTGGTTTAAAATCGGAGATTTCGCCGGCCACGGAAGAACACGTGTTTGTGAATCGCACGCATGTGCTGTAATAACGGCGCGTCATGCTTGCATGCTAGACGGTAACTTAGTTGCGGTGACAGACACACGTGTTTGTCTCAACTGACCACAGGTAAGCACATTTGCTAATCACAGGCGAATACGATCCCAGGTCAATGAGTCCACATGTGTGACGTAGTTACACGTGCTTTACACATCTGACCACACAAGATGCCCCTTACCGTGCATCACCCCGACATTCAGCGTACTCTGTTGCATAACTTGTGTCGATAGGTAGGTGCCAACTATTGAAGTTTAACACGCTCGTCGGATGGGGAGTGATAATCCGGTTACCACTTCTATTTTAACGATATCTCATAAGTGGGCAGGGATGTCGTAATTACGTCCTGTGACGTACATGAAGATTGATAAGTGTAGCGCATCCAAACATAGCTGTTCAAATTAGTTTGCAAGTATAGAAACAGTGTTGATGCAAATTCAACTGACCAGCCGCCGACCGGCCGCCACATCGGTTTCGTGAGCGTGGCGGCGAGGAGCGCTGGCCATCCGGTCAACCTCATTTGATCCTGAAGGCATTTATCTAGGGTCATCAAATCCATACTGCCGAGGGTTCACTACAGTAGTAATCTCCACTCCAAATTTTGTGTTTCTAGCTTGAGTAATTTCCAAGATCTTAAGGGAGGTGGAATACATCCCCTTTCTGGTTCGTGTTTCTTGGAGGCCCTCAGGTACGTACACGTGTTAACTGAAGGTTGCTAATATGAAATATGGTTGAGGATTAGTCGCATAGGTTCATCCTAGCTCTTACTAGTGCACACATATTTAACACTTGAGGCATCCAAGTAGAGATAGAAGGTTCTTCTCGTAACACTGTAATGTTCAGAGTCATAAGCGCACCGGAGTGGGGGGGGGGGGGGGGCAGGGGGCCCGGTCCCTCCCATGAGACCAAAGTGCCCTTTTGGCCAAAAGTGCCCTCTTGGCCGGAATGTCTCAAATTCAGCCCAAGAATCATCTGCCTGATGTGCCCCGCCTGTGCCAAAGGTGCTCTTTGGGCCCAAAACTGCCCTTTTGGCGATTGTTTTTCACGCCCCCCGGTCAACAAACCTTCCAGTGTGCCCCGGACCGCAAAGTGGCCTTTTAGAGCCGGTCAGGTGCCCTTCTGGGGCCGGCCAAGTGCTCTTTTCGGTCCGGAACCCCCATGGAAAAATCCTGGGTGCGCGCCTGTTCAGAGTCCTATATTCAATATCACTTGGAGAAGTTCTTATAAACCAAACATCTCCAACACATGCTACGTATAATTGAGATAGACAACATAGCTGGATGCATATACCACTTTCTTTTAAATGCATGTAGTACAGACTAGTGAGAAATTCTATCATGGCAGTTTGTTTAAACCATAAGTGTTGTTCCATGGAAATTATTGGGGAGGGGGCAAAGTGCTACAGGACTGATGTAGGTGTAATACATGGCCGTTGAACACACGCGCCGGAGGCGGGCTCAATCCGCCCTTCCCTTCTCCTTTTGACGACATCTCATAAACGGGCGGCGATATTGTGAAACACTCTTGCGACATAGTTAAAAATCGACAAGCGCATCCTACGTCACACATAATCTAAATCCGTTTGTAAATATAAGAACTGGATGGGTACCAAATCGACCGACCGGGCGACGCCGGCGAGCGTTCAAGGTCACAAAGGCTTCGTCGGTGTGGTGGAGCGGCGGTGCCGTATGGCGGCCGATCGCGACCTCATTTGATTCTAAAGGCCTATAGTCATGAAATGTGTACTCAAGCGAGTTCACTACATTCGTAATCTACCCACAAGTTTTGTGCTTATAGCTCCATAGTTTCGGAAATTTGTACGATTTCTAGCGATGATGGTGCACATTTCTTTTTCGTTTGTTTTATACGCAATTGAATTATGACCGTGATAGAGCAGCTGAATCTGCTTCCCTTTAGCATTGTCCGAGTGCTGTCCAAGTGGTGACTGGAAGTGCTATGGAATTGTAGCCGAATCTGGTGGTCAATATCTTTCATTGTGAAGCTGCCATTTGTCGGAATGTGCTTTATTCGTTGTATTTTTTTTATGTACTAGTGGCCATGTAGAACATTGTTTTAGTGCCCTGTGTATGAATGCACGGACTACGCTTTCTTTGTACCCGTCTGAACATTCACTAGCGCCGTTCAAGCATTTCCCGGTGTCGGTGAGCTTCCTGAATACTGTGGTTTTGAAAAATCCACTAGAAGCATCAATGTTGACGTATAAGAAAGGTATGGTATGGTTATGGGCACTTGCAGTCACCACTTGGACAGCACTCGGACAATGCTAAACGGAAGCAGATACAGCTCTCCTATCAGGGTCATAACCAGTGGCGTCGCCACGAAATTCTTCCGGGGGGCAAGATCGAAAGGGGGCCTCCTGCTCCCGAAAAGGGGCCTCCATTGTGTTAGGGCCTCCTATTGTTTTTAGGCCTTTAGTATGGTTCGGAAATTGGAAACATGATTTCATATTAATGTACTGTTTTTTCTTGGCACGATGCATTACTTACTCAACACGCAAAAGCAATAATTTTTTTTTCGCTGAAAACTGGCACATACCAATGTATAAATAAACCAAGGTATAAATAAGTAATATGTGGATAAATACCTAAGATGCTTTCTCGAACAGAAGAATCTTCCCGCTGGCCTCTAGCTTGCAGCGAGGCTGATGCTAAGCATATCTTTCAGATATCTCCCATTGATCAACCCACCGCTATGTCCTCCAAGAATAACTGAATATAGCTAGATTCATCATTACTGTTATTTATAACCACCAGCTTGATCCCCTAAGCAAAGCTTAAGCGATCATTTTTCAGTCATAGGACGATAATTTCGCGAAGGTGACAACAAGAAGCGGGTTACATTGGTTTCCTCATCGGAATCATAGGAATTTGCGAATTTTTCTAACATTTGGTGCTGGCTGCAAGGCACCAATCAAACAAGTTAAAATAGCAAATTCTTCGTGAATAAATTCACGCGCTTGGGATTTCGACCGCAATTTTGTCAACGGGGACCTATCGAAATTAAATGATAAGTGATCAACTAAATTCTCCTGTGGAGGGGCCTAATCTAGCACCATTTTTCCTGATTCGTCGGATTTCAACCCTAACTCCCCCACCAAATTCTACGGTTTTATTTTGGCATCCCTTGATAAATCAACTCACACTGCTGAAATTACACCCATACCACAACAACCGGATCGGTATCCGAAAATGTTAAGCTGGAGTCCTCCAAGAAAAGGAGGGATTCCGAAAAAATAAATGGCAGGGTCGGTAAAATGGCTCTGGAGCACAGAACATATTACCAGATGCCTTCACAAATTGTGTGCGCCGCCGAAAAACATACCGAATCTAGAAAAATCGAGATGGGATATAAATACATGACGCCAGGATCTCGAAATGTCGGGCCAGAATTCGGACTTTTGAGATTAAAAAATCAGAAAAGATCCACAAAAATAGCATTAACCCATTAACGCCCGACCATATTTCTAGCCATTGGAATTGCATATATTTTTGTTCACGGTGCTGATTCAGGCAGATTTAAAAAATCTGAAAAATTAACTAGAAATTTCAAAAACTTTTCGAGATACGGCATCGACCAAAAATGAGCCACTGGGCGCCAGCTCTGAGTGCGCGCTCCGTCCCACCGTGTCCGCGGCGCCCGGCCCGACTCCGGCCGACAGGCTATCTACTGGCATATACCTAATTCAGGATCAGTCTCAACCCGGGTAAAACTGCAGCCTGTCACGTGTCAGCTTTATTGATACGGTCACCGGCGTTTTTTTACATCAGGACTAGATGTGACGACACACTCACACGCGGTATGCAGGTAAATGCATTGGTACATGTGCGTTTCTTCTGAACAACGACAGTGGCACAAAACATCAGGGCACTACACAACACGCGACGGGCCATCTATCGCCCAATCTCTCCACAGTCCACAGAGCTGTGGACCTGTGCTAGCTCTAGCACAGGAAGCTCTACTTCCGCTTGTGGTATGCAGCGAAGCACTTGAAGCATATAGCCACGTCGCACTTCGCACACCGCTTCGTTGACCTCAGCTTGCAGCCCTCGAGCTGACAGCGGCGGCGGCCATCTAACGCTGCGATTAGATGTCCCACTCAGTCATAGCGCAGGCGGTTCGGGATATGCGCCGGAATCGGCCGAGCACATCCCTTCTGGCTGGCTGCCACTTTCAGATAGGTGACGGCGATCTCTCGGCGGAAGTTCAGCATCGTCAGCTGGTTTTCACTGGCGACGGAGGTGTTGTGTAAGATATGGCTGTTGACCACAGCCATATCAAGCACCCTGGTGATGAGGCACCAGTACCACTTCTTTCCTCTGATAGACACCGCGTAGGCTCCCAGAAGTTGGTCGTGAAGGTCATCCGAAGCGAAGCGAATGGGTTTGTATCCGAAGCGAATGGGTTTGCCGCGGATAAACTGTTTCAAGCTGTTGGGACCGTAGTACCGCACGATCATCTCGTCCAAGGACAGCTTGTCCTGGAATGTCCCGTACTTCTGGAATGACTTGTTCATGATGTCCAGGAGCGGCCGGACCTTGAACCCACGGTCTTTGTTGTCAGGAGTGATCTTGGCATTGTCCTGTACATGTAGGCACGCCTTTATCTTCAGGTACTTGGTCCTGGACATAGCGTCGCGCACGATGGGGTGCTTGAGGTCGTCATCCTCAGACCAGTACATCCGTTCACTCGGAAGAGGGCTGTATCCAGAATACAGAAGTATTCCAAGGAACGCTTTCAGCTCGCTGTCCGACAGGGTGAAGAGAGGGTCGTTATTTACGTCCCTGGCGTACCGAAGCGTTTCCACGTGTATGAGGTGGAACACTTCTGGAGTGAACAGTTTTTCGAAGATCTCCACAGCCGTGCTGCTATCCAGTTCTTCGGCGATCCTCTGGCGGTTTTGTTGCGGCGTTTCAGATTTATCCTGCCACCCGGTGTACTGCGGCTGCATGTTGCGCCACGCTGGTGCCGTTTTATCCGTGCGCCGTTTCTTCAAGGGCGCCAGAGGCACATCATCCACCGTCACGGAACGCTGAAAATGCACCTCAACTTCACGGGGAACGCCATTTACTTCTGTGACACCAGTGTCTGTGTCATCTCATTCGTCCTCATCACTTCCGTCTGGAGGAATGTTCACCAGTCGGCACCGTCGGCTGGGTCCATGTCGTTCATCACCATTTCCACTGCTTCCTCCACCGTCAGGCACCGCACTCTCGGCATGATGCCAACCACAAGTCAATTCACAGTTGGGCAGTCCGACTGACATACAGTACACCCGCTCACTAAGTCGTGACAACGCACGCTGGTCATTCCCCCGTAGCGTGGCGTGTCCCCTGCTTCCGCCCGCCGTGCCGCGGCGGGCCGACCTGGCGCCCAGTGAGTCAAAATTGGTCGATCTAAATTTCCAGTTCGCTGTGCGCCGCGTATAACAAGCGAGAAGAAATTCTACCACAGGGAAATATAGTATGTTAGGTTGTATTGCATTTGACATACAGCGTCTGCTAATGCCATAGATGCATGCTCATAATAAATAGCCATGTATGCAGCACTGTCGTGGTGAAGAAAATTCGCCAACTTTGAGGCACTGCCAAATGCACACCGGGTGGTCCACCTCCACCGTACCCGGATATTAATCCCCAGACAACCCTTCCCCCAGATTAGGCGATAAAACCAGCCAACCAGTTTCGCCGGTTTTATCTAAAACACCGCTTCAAACACACCGTCCATTTTTGACTCATTGGGCGGTAATGGGTTAAACCCAGAAAACTGCCGTTGGGTAACCAGAACCACGCGCCTGGGAGCGACAAGTCAGGCTGGGACACAGAAATTGCACCGAAGCCCCAAAACCGAACGCCCACAAGTGTGCGTTAGAAGTCCAAAATAAACACAGCAGGACCCCAAGAGCACAACGGGGGCCGAAAATACAACTGACACTCTAAAGCACACAATCTCCCAAAAACCAGCAGGGCCTCAAAACATGCTTTGCAGCCCTAAATAAACATGCGTGGAGCTTTACAAAATACACTGGAAGCTCTCAAGGCACGCAGGGACCATGCTAATTTGATGCACCTTCAAAAACGCCCTGACACGTGAAAATATCCACGGTGCACAAAAAGCAACAAAACCCTAAATCGAGCAGGAGAAAATGTATTAAACCCCTAACTTGAATTTAAACTATATTACCCCTCACTTTGAAATATAAAATTTCCCAATTTCAGGCATTCCAGTTCATATCACCCGGTCGCCACGACGCCAACGTCCGTGCACGTTCACATTCATCTTGCGGATTCGGCGCATTCGCCACACTTCGTGCGATGCTACGGTTTCTACTAGGCCTTCTGCCTTTTGCTAATTGCTGCCACATGATAGACTTCCGCTATATTTGACGTGCTGGAATGCTCAGTATGGGCGTTCGCTGCGAAAAGTCGAGTAATTAAATCCGATCATTAATTCCCTATCTCCCACGTTTTCTGGTAGTTATGAAATGCAGATTCTGCCCAGCTTTGATGCACCTAACATCTTTGCTGCTATCCTCCCAGAATGGCTGTCGAACCGGGGCCCTTCCTCAGTGTTCTTTGTTGGACCCTCTACGTCTTTCTGCGCTGCAGCCTAATGCATTTTCGAAACCCCTCTTCATCTTCGAAATGTGCGTTTTGGAGGGCCAGTTGTATTGTCGGCCCTCGTTGTGCTCTTAGGTTCCTGTTGTGTTTATTTGGGGCTTCTGACGCGCATTTTTGGTGCTCCAGTACGATTTTGTGGCTTCGGTGCGGTGCTTCTTAGTCCCAGCGCGATTTAGCGCGCCCAGGCGCGTGGTTAAGGGGACCCAACGCAAGTTTTCTGGGCTCAACGCATTTTTAGTGGATTTTTCTTTTTTTGCAAAGTGCGAATCCCGGCCTTATTTTTCGACTCCCTGACGCCACATTTTTGCATCTCACTTCGATCTTTAAAAATACGGTATGCTTTTCAGTGCCATACGGAACTTGTGAAAGCATCTGGTAGCATATTCGGTGCTCCAAAGCCATTTTCTTGAACCGGTCATTTGTTTTGTTGAATCCATTCTTATTTTGGAAGGCTCGAGCTTGATTTTTTTTCGGATACCGATTCGGTTTTTTGGGTCACGTTGTTCTTACGTGTGGGCCTAGACGCCAATTTTGTGGAGCTTCGACGGGACTACCGATGGGAATTGTGGGTTCCGAGCGCGATATTTTGGGGGACAGATTAAAGTTTGTGGGAAACGTTGTACTTAGCTGTTATCCAACGCGATTTTGGCGGTTCCTATTGCAAGTTTTCGAGCCTCGGAACGAGTTTTCGAGGGCTCGAAGTAGTTAATTGGAGACCCCTGTGCGAATTCTGGCGGACCGACGCGAATTTTGGTAGCCCCAGCGCGAGTTTTGGAGCCCCGACACGATTCTTGGGAGCTTATGCCTCTCAGGATAGAGGGGGCATTTACACCTTTGATATGCCACTGTGGCCACTGAAGGAGTATGTTTTTGTGCCAGAGTGACATTCCGGTTAAGAATTGGCTTTGGGAGCAGCTGCAACTTTTCGGGCCCGGTGCGCCCTTCTGGGCCTCCAGGGTGATTTTCAATGGCTGCAACGCGATTTTTAATATATAGTCCAATGTGATCTTTTGCGCCCCGACGTCATTTGCTTGGATCCCTAGCACGAACTTTAGCTGCCTCGACACTTTTTTGGGGTCTTTTAGGTTTTTTGGTGTCATTGTTGGGCCCTAGAGTTGGAGTGTTTTTGTGCTTTTTGTGTGTCTTTGTGTGTGTTTTATAGAGTTTGACTCATGTCCGGAGTGTTTTTCGTTGCTCCGGCTTCATTTGTTTTGGTTCCAATGAGACTGTTGTGGAATGGTTAGTTAGTTATTTGGGTTTTCGGGCGCATCAACTGCAGTGGTTATACAGCGCCCATGGTTGTGGAATGGTACGATCCGTCGTGCCACTAGATTGAATTTCATGGTCAGGTCGTACATTTTTGGTACACCCAGACTCAGCGTGATTTTTGGGAGCCCGGCCGGATGTTTGGGTCCATATCGTAATTTTGAAACACAACGGCACGACTTCTACAATTTCTTGGGGGTTTCTTGCAAACTATAGGCCTCATCTCGCGCCATAAGTATCTCGCCCCATTTCCTGGAGCCTCTTTACCGGTTTTCGACGTCTTATGTCCTACCCTCCTCCATATTCAAAGTCCTCTCTCGTCTTGAAGGGCTCTCTCTTACATCCTCTTACATCCTGGGGCCCTTTACCATGACATGTGGCTTCCTCTCATGTCCCAGGGGCATTATCTGCCAAATTAGGGGCCTCCTGCCACACCTTGTGGGCCTTCTCCTTTATCCTGGCAAAGCCTTACCAGTCTTGAGAGAATCTTCAGTTTTGGAAACCTCACACCCTTTCATACCTGTTACGACTCCCATCTTAAGGTCCTCCTCTCATTTTCTTGGAAATATTTCCGGTCTTCGGGCCCTTATTCAATCCTGGAGACCTACTCCTTTTTGGGGACTCCTCTCGAGTCCGGCAGGGCCCTCATTTCTCTTCTAGAGTCCTTTCTTTCAAATTATGGGCCTCCTCTCATGTCTTGGGGACCTCTTGCTCTGCGCTTTGATTCCAACTCCGCCCATCTTAAGGGTGGCATTTTATCTCCTGGTGGACTCCTCTTCTCTCCCAGGTTCCTCTTCTTCCAAATTATACACAACCTTCCCTATCTCAGCGGCCTTGTTATTTCCCGGGGACATCTTTGGCGTCTACGAGCCTTCTTTTCCGCCTGGGAGCTATCTTTCTTATCCAATGGCCTTTTTCTCCAGTTTTAGGGCCTCCTCGTTCATCATGGGTCTTATTTCCAATCTTGTGTCGTCCTCGTCCGAATTAGGTGCCTCCTGCCATGTCTCTGTATCACCCTTTTCTAGCTTGGTGGAACCTTACTCGTTTTGGTGCCTGTTTTTGCGTCTCCGAAACCTCATCTCATATCCACTGCCTTTATTTTCCGTCTTAGAGCCTCCTCTCATTTTCTGGGGCCTCCCTTCCCGTATTGGGGCCTCCTCTGCAATTCCGGGTGCCTCCGTGCCAATTTTTGGCAATCTCTTGATTTCTGGGGCCTCCTGCCCTCCCCTAGGTGACTCCTTTGTAAAATTATGGGATTGCTTTCACGTCTTGGAGGCCTCCTCATCTGTGTTTCAAGCTTCATTATCCTCTTAGCAGATTGTTTTTGCGTATTAGTCCTAAATCTTCTCTTCTATGGTACTCGTCTTCTAAAATGTGGGCCTCATCTGGCTTGTCTCAGTGGCCTTCTCTAATTCCTAGGGGGACCTTCTTACCCATCTTGGGGCCCCCTCTTGCGTCCGGATAAATATCTCTTCATTATTTTCTATTGTAGGGTCCTTTTCTTCCATCTTGGGGGCCTCGTTTTCCAAATTAAGAATATCTTGCCACCCATCGGAAGCCTTCTCGTGTAACCCTGGGTGGCTTCTTGCCCGTCTCGGTGCCATTCTTTTCATCCTAGATGTCTCTTTTTCGTCCTGGGGGGCCTCCTTTTCGTCCTGCGGGCCTCCTCACAATATCTATTATATGTCTCTTATAGGAACCTGATTATATTTCCTGGGGGCCTCGTCGGTCTTGGATCCTCCTTGACAGCATCATCTGTTGTCCCGTCGGGCTCCTTGCTCACCTTTTTGTCGTATGCATTTCCGGATAGTGGTCTCCTCAAATTACAGGGGGCGTCCCCCCGAAGTCTCAAGCAAGGTGTGGAGACGATTACCCCCGCTGCCCCCACCCCGGTGGCGACGTCCCTGCTCCGAAACCTCATATCATATCCACTGGCATTCTTTTCTGGCTTAGGGCCTCCTCTCATTTCCTTGGGCCTCCCTTTCCGTATACTCCTTTGCAATGCTGGGGCCTCCGTGCCAATTTTTGGCACTCTCTTGATTCATGGGGCCTCCTATCCTCCCCTAGGTGACTTCTTTTTCCAATTATGGGACTCCTCCTGGAGGCCCCTAATTTGTAGAATCTCTTTTTCTTCCTGGGTCCTCCTTTTCGTCCTAGTGATCTCTTTTTCATCATAAGGGCCTCCCTTTCGTCCTGGGGGCCTCCTTTTCGTCCTGGGGTGCCTCCTTTTCTACCTGGGGGCCTCATTTTCGTCCTGGGGGCCTCATTTTCGTCCTGGGGCTTCATTTTAATCCTGGGACCTCCTTTTCGTCCTGGGTTCTCCTTTTCGTTATGGGCGGGCTCCTTTTCGTCCTGGGGGCCTCCTTAGCATCCTGAGGGCCTCCAGGCCAATTGTTGGCATTCTATTGATTTCTGGGGCCTCCTACTATCTCCTAGATTACTCTTTTTTTCTTCAAATTATGGGCATCCTCTTGGTGGCCCATAATTTGGAGAATCTCCTTTTCGTCCTGGGGTCCTCTGTGTGAATTTGTGACACTCCAATGATTTCTGGGATTCCTACCCTCTCCTTGGTGACTTATTTTTCAGATTATGGGCCTCCTCCTGGAGCCCTAATTTGTAGAATCTCCTTTTCTTCCTGAGTCCTCCGTTTCATCCTGGAGGGCCTCCTTTTCGTCCTGGGGGCCTCCGTTTCGTCCTGGGGGCCTCCTTTTTGTCCTGGGGGCCTCCTTTTCGTCTTGGGGGCCTCCTTTTCATCCTGGAGGGCCTCCTGTTCATACTGAAGGGCGTCCTTTTCGTCTTGGAGGCCTCCTTTTCGTCTTGGGGCCTCCCTTTAGTCATGTGGTCCTCATTTTCGTCATGGAGGCCTCCTTTTCGTCATGAGGGCCTCCTTTTCGTCCTGCGAGCCTCCGTTTCGTCCCGGAGCCTCCTTTTCGTCCTGGGGTGCCTCCTTTTCGTCCTGGGGGCCTCCTTTTCGTTATGGGGCCTCTATTTCGTTCTGGGGGCCTCCATTTCGTCCTGGAAGCCTCTTTTTCGTCCTGGGGCCTCCTCAAATTTCAGGGGGCGGCACCACCAGTCTCACGGTAGGGGGGGGGGGCAATTGCCACCGCTGCTCCCCGGTGGCGACGCCCCTGGTCATAAGTAAGCTGCGGATAAAACAGACGAAAAAGTATTGCGCATCATCATCGCTAGAAAACGTGATCCCATTACACAACATGACAAAATAAATCTCACGATTAATTACCGATGCCCACGAGCTTCTGATCTCATCACGTACACAACAAAAGCTTGGCTAAAAATACAAGCATGCTCAGAACGACCAATGTAGTGTATGAATTCCGATGCCCTGCTGGCGACGGTGTGCTGCCCAGACTTATTCTACATTGTACGCAACACCACCACCATATCTAAGACCTCCAAGACCTATTTGCACCTCCAAGAATGGACACCACAACAGAACGCCAAGTCGATGCACAACACGAAACGTATCAGATCCATAATGATCGACAGCACCACCATATTGACCCAATGTCGCAGGATACCAAAACTGAGGAATTTAGAGGCAGCATTCATCCGTGAGAAGGATCCGGTAATGAATCGGCAGCTGAACATGAGGGGCACGTTGTCTCTTTATGGTGGGTAACCACTCCCCCAAGGGCATAGGACTGCTACTATCTATGTACTGTCTGTGCTCTTGGAAACTGGATTGATAGTGTGCATCTAAATTTGTTCATCCGTGTTTATATGTGTGTAATTCAGAAAGTGTAGAATATATGTGTATAATTGAGAAAACATGACTATTTACCGCTGAAAGCATTACTATCTCAGAAGTACCCGCATATGAGATCTACGCGTGTGTTACTGAGAAAAGCAAGATAAAATGTTCATTGCTGTCGCACAAATCATATAGAGATCGAAACGCTTACGAATGCATTATGTTCTTATATTGCATGTTATACATATGTCTGAATATGTCAGACGTCCCAATGAAACGTTATATGAATGCTAGAATGCAGGCATAATTTTACATGCAGCTTCTACAAAAGAAGGGCCATCATAAAACGTTTTGAGAGCCTGTCAAAGAGGCAAATCAACACAAAGCATGCTGTTTTATTCAATGAAAGATGTATGTATATATATATATATATATATATATATATATATATATATATATATGTGAATTGAGATAAAGAGGTAGATCAAGAAAGGAGAGATAGGGAGGGAGAGATTAGAGAGATCAGACAAATCAGAAAAAATAGGCATCAGACAAGTCAAACGTGAATACACCAAGTGCATTCTAGGAGCAACGCATGTACGATATAGGGGCACCTGTAGGTGTGTGGAGTCCTTTGAGCGATACAGTTTGCTGTGACTACTGTGACGCTCTGACGCTGGGTGGTAAGTAGGCGGCACCTTTTAGCAGGTGTCGCCGCTTGGATATGCTTTGGATGCACAATGCATCTAAACTCAGTTTCACTCAGGCGTCGGATGCACATACAAATCTTCAACCTGTGGTGCCAGAGACATGAATTAGATGTCGTCCTGATTATGTTCCTCAATAATATTAAAGTGCATTTGTGTTGGTCTGTGTAGTGCAGAGTATCACACATAGATCTGACGCGCAAGAAGTCGAAAGCTATTCACATTTTACTGTCATGTGTGTAGCGCTGGGATGCATTGGTGTCGGCCTGGGAAGAAGTAAGTGGGAGATAAAATGTCGGACTTAACATGGAAACATCATTCCTATTGCATTATATTTTGTCTTCACTCAAGCTTCGAAATTTGTGCACACCGTGTATGTGGCATTTACCGCTTGGCGCCCTTCATCAAGTGATACCTGGGCCAGAATGTTCCACGAGCCTGTCAGTTTGTGTCTGTGTCCCTGACTGCCGCTATCAGAAGTTTCGCCAAGTTAAGCTTCACGAAATTAGCAAAGTAACAAGTAATTACCCAAGGGTACACACATCGCCAACAGTTCAGTACAGGGAGCGGTACGAGATCCTATCGTTGTCCGCCTCTACCAAGACCTATCTCACGTCAGCCAAATAGTTTGTTTCTTTCCCTGTCTAGTTTCAGATGCACTGGCGCGAAGCCTATCGTCTGATCTTCATTATTCGACTATGTCAGGACGACGTGCTGATCCTGGGAGGGGTTGCGCAAGGGTCAGACCTTTCTCACTTTGGCAGAGTATTCCCCTTTTGCCATCTTCAGTGGTTAGAAATGGCTGAGCACCGACATTTCTCTAGTTAATTCGCCACGCCATGTTTCAAATATTAGGTCCGTGCCTAAAGGTCGTACCCACATGACCCGGGTGCAGTTAGTGAGGAGAGTACTTCTTCCCTGGTTAAGCACAGTGCGAAGTGTCCAATCGGTGCGGTATACGAAAGAAAACATCGTCTGTTTCTGGTGCCAACAATGACGCGATGCTCATATCCATCTCGAGTCGGCTGTGTCCGATTTGCCAATTATAATTGCAGAAGACCCACCGTGTGCTTGAAACAGCGAATACCATTCATCTGTTCGCACGAATCTGTTGCCGTCTCAAGTGTGTTCATATTTGCGTTAGATTGACGGGATCGTGGAGATGCACCAATCGTTTCCACTGCCATTTTATACACGCTACCCCTCTCGTGACGGTCCTTCAGTCAGCTGCTGAAAATCCATCACGTGACCTGTGTCCCGATCAGTCACTCCTGTTGTTTCTCTCGTAACGGTTCTTCGGTTGTCTGCTGCGAATCCATCACATGAGCTGTGTCCCGATCAGTCCCGGCTCTTGCTCCTCTCGTGACTGCCCTTCAGTTGTCTGCTGCAAATCCATCACGCGACCTGTGTCCCGGTCAGTCACTCCTGTTGTTTCTCTCGTGACAGTTCTTCGGTTGTCTGCTGCGAATCCATCACGCGACCTGTGTCCCGATCAGTCACTCCTGTTCGGCGGCCGACAATGAATTCTCGTCGCTCGCCGTGGCGCGAGGTCGGCACGTCCATCACGAGGCGGCGCGTGGCGGCGCGTGGCGGCGCAGATGGACGTGCCGCGCTTGCCCTTGATGTGTGTAATGTGTCTGGGCGACAGACGTGCGACACGTCGGACGCACTTAGCGACGCCTGTGGAGCGCGACCGCGCCGCGCGAGTGACGACGTCGCCTGGCCGCGTCGTCGGCGTCGTCGGCGTCGACGGCCGTGCCAGCCGCCAGCTGCTGCTGACCTGAAGCATCTCCTCCACCGGCCGCCTCTGGTGGGGAGCGTCTCCTCCGCCGGCCGCCTCTGGTGGGGAGCGTCTCCTCCGTCGGCCGCCGCTGACCGGGAGCGTCTCCTCCACGGGAGTATCTCCTCCGCCGACCGCCGCTGGCCGGGAGCGTCTCCTCCACCGGCCGCCGCTGACCGGAGCGGGCCGCTGGCCGGCCGCCGCTGGGAGCGTCTCCTCCACCGGCCGCCGCTGGCCGGGAGCGTCTCCTCCACCGGCCGCCGCGGTGCCGGGTCGAGCGTCTCCTCCACCGGCGGCCGCTGGCCGGGAGCGTCTCCTCCCCGGCCGCCGCTGACCGGGAGCGGTGCCGTTGGTCGGGAGCGTCTCCTCCACGGGAGCGTCTCCTCCACGGGACCGTCTCCTCCACCGGCGGCCGCTGGCCGGGAGCGTCTCCTCCCCGGCCGCCGCTGGCCGGGACCGTCTCCTCCACCGGCGGCCGCTGGCCGGGAGCGTCTCCTCCACCGGCCGCCGCTGACCGGGAGCGGGGCAGTTGGTCGGGAGCGTCTCCTCCGTCGGTAGCGCAGACTGACATCTGAACAATGGCCAGCTGTCGACACGGCCGGGGCGGGCGGCTGGCGGTGCCGGTCAGCCTGCTGGCGGCTCAGCCGCCTGGCTGTGTTCGGCTCGCGTCAGTAGTGCCAAACCGCCGCCGCCAGGTTTGTGTATTTAACCCACAAAAACACACAGTGGCTGGCGGCGGAGCTTGCTCTCGGTGAGTGATGAAGAATTCAAAGAACAATTGATAACACGAATAAGTAGGTTTGAAGCGCACAAGGTGCTTGTTGTTTGCTTCAGCAAGTTCCGCTAACAGCTGAACGGAGAGGATCTCAGCTTCTTTGGCCGTCTCGATCCAGTGCAGACACACCTAACACTGAGGTTAAAATGATAGTTTGGGATGGATTTACATGATTGAGTGCTGGATTCCGGTGTCCGCTTAACAATCACTGTTTACTATAAGCCTTCATCATCGTGATGGCAGTGCCGCTGATTTCGTCTGACCTGATTTAACGTGACCTGATCCTCGTGGTCGCTGTACTGCGGATCTGACGATCTGATTTCATCTGACCAGCTTTTTCTGACCTCGGTTCCGCCGGTCTGACCTGTTCTCAGCCTCTCGACTCCTGTGTCGCTGATCTGATGATATTTAGTCCTTCAGATCTTGGTGCAGCTAATCTGGTCGGATCTGGTCTGATCTGACCTGATCTGACCTTCCAGGTCGCGGTGTTGCTGACCTGACCTGACGTGACGTGGGGGTTGTGGTCGTGGTCGAGATTGTGGCCGTGGTCGGGGCGGAACCGTGGTCGGGATCGGGTTCTGAGTCGTGGCCGCTATCGAGGTCGGGGTTGTGAACGTGGCCGGAGCCGGGGCCGGGGCCGGGGCCGGGGCCGGGGCCGGGGCCGGGGCCGGGGCCGGGGCCGGAGCCGGGGCCGGGGCCGGGGCCAGGGCCGGGGCCGGGGCCGGAGTGGGGTCTGGGTACAGCTGTGGCAAGCCATTCGCCACACACCTCGATGTTCGATACCAGCAGCGTTCATGACGCTTAGGGCCGTCACACATTTGTCACAGCACTGTGACAGATGGGCCCGTCTCGGCGCATGACAGGGGCCGAGCCTGCACTGGCCGACTGACCGCTGTCCAGCGGTGGTATCAGAAGGCTCACAACAGCCCAGCGGTGATATCAGAAGGCTGACCGCAGCCTGGCGGTGGTATCGGAAGTTAAACAACAGCCCAGCGGTGATATCAGAAGGCTGACCGCAGCCTGGCGGTGGTATCTGAAGTTAAACAACAGCCCAGCGGTGATATCAGAAGGCTGACCGCAGCCTAGCGGTGGCATTGGAAGTTAAACAACAGCCCAGCGGTGATATCAGAAGGCTGACCGCAGCTCAGCGGTGGAATCGAAAGACTGACAACAGCCCAGCGGTGATATCGGAAGGCTGACCGCAGCCCAGCGGTGGCATCGGAAGGCTCCGGGATGGAGACCAGATGCGCCCTGGTCTAATCACGTGCTGCCCATGCCTGAAAGGCAACACATCTGAAGACAAGTCAGCTTGGTCAGCGGACGACTTCAACGGACAAGTGAGCAGCACGGCCTGACGTCCAGCAAGAGCCATTGGCCTGAAGCCATCAGCTGACCTCGGTCACGCCACGGCCGAGGAATGACCGGCGCACGGGGGCGACCGAGTGCCGTGTCCGCCAGTCGGGCCCGCAATGTTTGGCACTGGCGAGAAGGCCGACCCGACCGAGTCTATTCCGGCCAGGGTCGTGTACCCGGGGACATGCCTATTGTAGTCGCGTGGCGCTGACTGAAAATGAGTATCTGCCATGTTGGGTAAACCTGCGCGGAACAACTCCAGTCGGTCTCCGTGGTGGCGATCATGAGTTGATTGTGCACTCACCGAGGCATAGGTGCACCGCGTATTTCTAAGTGCAATTCATCCGGCACTGGAAAACATACATGTTTTGTCGCTTTGGTTGAAATTCCGACTGGACCCACCTGAAACTCTAACTACAGTTTATGGTCAGGACAGCTTGCCATCATATTTTTCCAGTAAAAATTTCGGCCGCGAGAAGCAGCGGCTGCCGAAGTCGACTTGTCTTCATGTTGTGTCCTATCGCGTTCTGTGGTCTCACCTAATGCAATGCAGCAAAGTGCCAGGCAAATGTCGTGGACACGCTGGTTCTCTAGTGTGATGTGATTGAGCGTTACGTATGGGTCCTTTCGCTTCTTGTCGCTTGGAGATTCGCATCCCTCAATGTTCACCCGAGCCACCCACATGTTTCCGATTATATCACGGTGCAAAATGCGGCAGCCCCATTTTTCAGAATGGGAACAACATGAACATTACCATTCACTCAGCATCTCCTTTTCCATGGTTCCTCTCATGATAATGAAATGATTGCATTGCATGCTATTCGAATATCGCTATTTGGTTTTCTGTCCTTAGAAGGAAAATTAATTTATTGTACCTGAAATCACATGCATATTTTCTGTCCAATCATTAAGCACGTGATTATTTGAAGGAATTTGGAAACTTTGAATCGTGACAAATGTATTTATAATTTGCATCTGCACATAGAAATGCACAAACCAACCGATTCATTTTCCAATTACATTCAAACTTACTTGAGGTCCATTTCTTTTGTGACAACTGGTACTTGTTTACAACTGGTGATCGATACAAACCATGTGTTCTTCCGCCATGGGTGTGCTTCGGATGAGTATTGTCCTGGTGTGCCATGCTATGAGCATGTGTGTATGCTCCCTGGGGTAGCCATGTAGGGAGCGATCAAATTTAGAATATATTGACATTTACACAGCCCAGCCACACTGCCATCCGGGTACAAATGATACACCCAGGGATTTTGAAAGAACACTTATTGCCCTTTCCTTCCTTTGGCAATCACATAAACAACGCTTGCAAAATAATGAAAATACGTTCATGAGTTTATCACCAAAAAGGGAATAGATCATTGTACCGTTATATTTATATTTTATCTTGTTTATTGTTCAGGATGGCTGATGGTTAGTTGTGCGACCTTCGACTTTCTGATTTGTTGTACACTGTTACCTCATTGGCGCGTGTATACCACACGTGGAGTTTGCCTACATCTAAAACGTTTTGGCAAACCTGGCAACGTGGGAATTCACACAAACCTGGCAACGTGGGAATGTTCTGACAGCGTGGGACTGTTCTGACAACGTGGGACTGTTCTGACAACGTGGGACTGTTCTGACAACGTGGGACTGTTCTCAAAACGTAATACCGTTCTGATAACGTGGGACTATTCTGGCAATGTGGGAATATTCTCATGACGTGGGGCTGTTCTGAAAGCGTGGGAATGTTCTCGCAACGTGTGACTGTTCTGATAATGTGAGAATGTTCTCACAACGTGGGAATGTTCTCAGAACGTGGATTGTTCTGACAACGTGGGAATGTTCTCACAACGTGGGACTGTTCTGACAACGTGGGATTGTTCTCACCACATGGGACGTCGCACTGTGCTGTTCGCCTCGGCTGCGTGACTGCAAATATATGCATTTGTTTAGTTTGCCATATACTTCACTTCACACAAATACAAGAGGCATTCCATAGTAACTCAACCGGTGGGTGCCGTCCGACCATTTTTTATTTTCTTGAAAAGTTGTGTACCGGGGCTTTCAAGAGCGAACAATTCATTTATGATGACAAAAAATATCCTACAAATATTTCCCAAGATAGTCTGCAAATTTCCCAAGGCCAGTGAGGAGGTCTAAATTTGACGACCCATAACTCTGAGGGTAAGAGAGCCATTTTATTTCACTTTTTTTGGTTAAATTGGGATGAATCAAGGAACAACTTGGCTATCTCGGATTTTCAATTTCCAATTTATTAGGTCACGTGATCTCGTGACCTATCATTTGCCGCGTGACCTTCACCTTTTGGCTGCTGAAATTATAACTTTCGTCTGATGACGATTTAAACCTCATTGAGGTCATTTCAAATAAATAAAAAAACGTAGGGTTAGACATGTAAAAAGTACTTTTGTTCATCGCAATGCTGACACAGCACGCTGGTTGGGCCCTCTGTCAGTCGAAAACTTCGCATCTATTTGGCACACAGTTTCAAGATGGTCCAGAGTGGCTCCCGACGACGAAACCTGTCGGTTGGTGCCTGTTATACTGCCATCAGGTCATAAGGTGGCATTGACATTGGGTGTTCAAGGTCATTGGATCTGCGGTCACGAATTTATTTCTGGCTAAAACTGTATCCATAAATGAACCAAACAGCTGAACTCAATGCTATTGTATTCGTCACATGGAGACGGGTACAGTGATACCTTGGATGACCCTGATGGGTCAAATTAGGTCACTTGACCTGAGGTCAGGTCACCGATACAATTACAGGTGCCTATTGACATATACATATACCTATCGATAGTACAGCACACCAGCGCACTAACATATCACTTCAACACCTTGACATGCTTGCCAGTCTTGAACTGACTGCCAGTTTTGACTGCCCGGACTGTTTTCCTCTTCTGGTAGGCTGCTGGATCCTTCGTTAGACGCTTTCGGCAAGTATCACACAGATAACTGTCAACACGTAGCCGGGGATCATCGACTATCTGGACCAGATTTTTGGGTGCCAATCTAACACCTTTATACACTTTCTTCTTATGCCGCTTATACGGGCCACAGCGGAAAGGAGCAGGCATCGTTCCCGTCTTCGAAACAAAAGACGTCTATCGACACTGTCGACAAGTCAGCTGACTAATCCTCACACACGTCACTGCTCTCCCCACTGACAAGTGACTGTTGGTGGTGCGATGACTCTGTCAAAAATCCGTTGTTTGCGTCTCCAGCGTCTGCAGCGCATGCTATTGGTCACTGACCAGACCACATGTTTGTCGAACATAGACGCCGACCTATGGAGGGGGTAGAGACAGAGCGCTCCCCTTCCGCGACGGCGCACTCCGCAGTGTTATTGACATTGGACTTTGACCTCAATACCGTCTCGTCGCGCTGTACAAGTCGTCGTGCCATGCCCCATGACATGAAATAATACTCAGTTGTTCTTGTTCCTGTGCGGCGTAGGGTAACCACCATTAATGGCGACAACTGTATCTCATTGGAAGATTCATCCAACAGCACCATAGACATTACAACAGCGTATTACAACATAATTGTGCGCAAGCCATGGACAAAGATGACAACATAGGTATACCCTGGCCCCGTTGGATCAAATCGGTAACCTGGTCAGTTTACGTGACTCAACTTGACCTGTCGGGGTCATGTTATGTATCACTGTAACCGTCTCGACGTGAGGAACACAATTGTATTCAGTTCAGTTTTGTTTGCTCAATTAGGGGCAAAGTTATAACCATATACGTTTTCGTGACTTCAGATGACCTTGAACGCCCAATGTCATGTGACCTTGTGACCTGATGTCAGTGTATCAGAAACCAACTGACAGGTTTCGTCATCAGGGGCCACTCTGGACCATTGCGACACCGTATGCCAACTAGATGCGAAGTTATCGGCGGGCCGGAGTCCCAAACAGCGTGCTGTGTCAACATTGCGAGCCCCAAGTGTTTTTTTTGCGGGTCGAACCGCACGTTTTATATATATATGAAAAGGCATGAATGGGGCTCAAATGCTCATCACAAGAAAGTTTTAATTGCAACATCCAAAAGGTCAAGGTCACGACGCAAAACTAGGTCACGGAGTCAGGTGACCTAATAAATTGAAAATCGAAAATCCGAGATAGCCAACTTGTTCCTTATTCATCCCAATTCAACAAAAAAGGTTCAACGAAATAGCTCTCTTAGCCTTGGAGTTACGGGTCGTAAAAGCTAGGCCTGCTCAGACATTGGGAAATTTGCAAAGACTGTATCTTGGGAAACATTTTTGGGGGAATTTTTTGTTCACCATAAATTAATTGTTCGCCCTTGAAACCCCCGGAACACAACTTTTCAAGAAAATAAAAAATGGTCCGACGGCAAATTGGAAAATGTTCGGTTGAGTTACTGTGGAATGCCTCACAAGCGATTTGATGCATCGCTTTCTCTGATACTTTCAGTGGAAGATTGCAGGAATCAACAAGCTAGACAGTTCGATTTTTGGTGACCTAAAATACGCGTTCATCCACTTGCCGATCCTGACGACTAAATTGAAGGAATAAAGTATATTTTTATTGTTCTTCATGGAATACCCTCAGATGGAATGGAGACGACATCGTGTATGCATCGTACGTTCCCTAGCTCTTGAAATAAAAACAGTTAATCTATTTTGCCTTGACTCCCCACTCACTCCTGCTTTGGTTCCGAGACTGTTCATTGTGCTTTGTGTATGTGTAATGAGAGCATTATTTTTCTTTGCAAATGGGAATGAGGTTCGCATTTGTGAACAAGAGGCTTCCTCGTTGGTACCAGCCCTGTCCTGTCAGAGACACCAGCCCTGCAGAGACACCGGCACCAGCCCTGTCAGAGGCTCCACAGTGCCGCCCATCCTCTGCAGCACCGCCAGACCACCACCAAACACCGGCTGACCACGGCGTGATTGGTGTCGTCTGGCCGGCGTGACCGTCTGGCCGGCGTGACTGGCGTCGTCTGCCGGGCGCGTCTGGCAGGCGTGACTGGTGTCGTCTGGCCGGCGTGACTGGTGTCGTCTGGCCGGCGTGATTGGTGTGGTCTGGCCGGCGTGACTGGTGTCTGGCCGGCGTGACTGGTGTCGTCTGGCCGGCGTGATTGGTGTCGTGATTGGTGTCGTCTGGCCGGCGTGACTGGTGTCATCTGGCCGGCGTGATTGGTGTCGTCTGGCCGGCGTGATTGGTGTCGTCTGGCCGGCGTGACTGGTGTCGTCTGGCCGGCGTGACTGGTGTCGTCTGGCCGGCATGTGACTGGTGACGTCTGGCCGGCGTGACTGGTGACGTCTGGCCGGCGTGACTGGTGTCGTCTGGCCGGCGTGACTGGTGTCGTCTGGCCGGCGTGATTGGTGTCGTCTGGCCGGCGTGACTGGTGTCGTCTGGCCGGCGTGACTGGTGTCGTCTGGCCGGCGTGACTGGTGTCGTCTGGCCGGCGTGACTGGTGTCGTCTGGCCGTCGTGATTGGTGTCGTCTGGCCGGCGTGGTTGGTGTCGTCTGGCCGGCGTGATTGGTGTCATCTGGCCGGGGTGATTGGTGTCGTCTGGCCGGGGTGATTGGTGTCGTCTGGCCGGCGTGATTGGTGTCGTCTGGCCGGAGTGATTGGTGTCGTCTGGCCTGTGCAGTGGCCGACGCAGCGCTGTTGGCCGGCCCACTGCCGCCGGCTATTTCCGTCAGTGGCCGCCACCCGCGGAGGTACCGCCGGCGCCGGCCGCTTGCGCCCGTAGCCGGCTGGCAGGCTCGTGACGCGTGACGCGTGACACGCCCTTGTCCGCGGCTGCGTGATTAACGGCACTGCCTCCCGCTGTCATTGTGTCGAGCTTGCCGCGCGTCGACACCGACGGCCGGAGCGGAGAGAGAGAGAGGGAGAGAGAGAGAGAGAGAGAGAGAGAGAGAGAGAGAGAGAGAGAGAGAGAGAGAGAGAGAGAGAGAGAGAGAGAGAGAGAGAGAGAGAGAAAGAGAGAGGAGAGAGAGACCGAGCTGGCTAACCCGAGGCTCCCGGTATTGCTGGAGCATGTGAGCATATCAATGGTACTGGAGGAGGATTCACTTCACTTGACTGCGAGTAGCAGTGAAGTGTTCCCACCTGTACGGGGGGCGAGCTGGCGAGGTGCCCGCAGGCTCCGGACCGTCGACAGGTCAGCACGGGAGCACGAGTTGGTGCGCCGGTTGGTGCGATTTGTCAAGCTGGACGTCGTAATTTTGCATTCCGACCTCGTTAAGAGTAACGCGTGGTATGCTTTTGAAGTTTATTAGCCTCTGGCCGTGGGCCATGTTCCGGTGTGACTATTTCAGGCACTCATTGCACGCACAATAATAAGATGCCACCGCTTGTTATTTAGAAATGCAATCGCTTGAATACCTCGTATGAAACATGACAAATTTGATGAAGGGGGAGAGCAAGGAATACAATTTGAGACAAATTAAGTATCATACCCGACCTAAGTTTCGCTCCATACAATATTGAAAAGAAAATCAAATTTTGGGCTGATGATCCTCTGAATTTTGGTCACTCCACATTATAATTTTGTAGTGCTACTCCCAGTGCTTACTACGGAATTGGATGCTTTTTTCACTGTGCTACCCGATGTGCGATATTTCCGCCTGGATTGCGAATTCCTGTATTTCATGGTCATTTTTTTCCAAGAAGCTATTGGGTTTTTATGCCGTCGTTTAACCTATGACACGTCACGGATTTCATAGCATGGGTCTGTTGTGGTGCCATCATGACAACCCGATTTTTGTCGTACACAATTGCAGAGAGCACATGGACATCGTTCTCTTCTTGACATGTACTGGCACGTTCTTCCCGACAGAGTCCCTCACAAAGTGTTGGCCTTGTTGAAAAACCCTCTGTACCTAAAGGGACCAAATGGCTCGCTTTATGCCCCAGCGCAGTCCCGGTGCTCTTTCGTCCGTAGTTCCACTGCATATGCAATAGGAAAAATACCCTACCATCCAATCGACATGCCGATCCAACCATCACACCATGACGGCAATTCACTAGAAGGTGAAGGTCAGAGAGGGCCGAATTTGATTTAGATTGCGAGGTATCGTCATACTTAGAACGTATTGCCACACTTCCACAGACGTCTCTCAGGCAGCGTTCACCTTATGTGTTTACACTGGCTGTTCAGGAGTGAGGGACCACTGTCAGCGAGCGCAGTGATACAAATGCTAAAACCCACCTTGTCTTCCTTGCTTGAATATTGAGGATATCTTAAACTTGGCCTCTTTTCAGATGATATTGGTATTTGATGAACTAACGTGAAAACTATGCGTCAGGTAGATTTAACTGCTAGTTGCAATTGATAAGGATCAATTATTGCCATTATTTTCACCATCAAGAAAGAACACATATATATCAACACATGCAAACATACATGCATACAAATCGATTAAAAGGCTGCAAATACCAACGGAACATTTCATATTGAATGTCCGAACGCAGTCCGCTCAACCGTCTATGTGGAGCGGACTGCGTTTGTCTTCTTGTCTTCTGTGTAATGCATGTTGGTATGACCAGAACCCTGATCCCCAGCCTGGGTCTGTTGCTGTGTGGCTTGCCTACAAATATTAATATTAACAATATTGTAATAGTTTGCCATCACGCATGTGTGGGGGTGGGCTTAAGTATATTAAGGTAGCCTTGTTCATTCATATATGAGCAAAGGAGGAAACGTGGCTGGTGAACTCTTGCGCACAGATATAACGGAACATGACGAAAATTGCATTATCCACCGACATGGTGATAGATAATGCACCGCCTCGAAAATCGCTCTTCTTTGTCGTACTTCTACTTGAGTCGAACAATTTTCTACCCCTAAAGTGATAATCTGGTGTTCCGGACGTATGGTTGATTTGTTTTTATCTTGAGCATCACATCAATTGCAAATTCTTCCTATTAGCAGATTAATGGGCAACAATCTAGCACGCAAACGTAATTGAGAATAGGGTCGAATAACGCGCACTCCGGAGGGTCTCTCACATACCGTGAATATGACGGAGGAGGAGGGGAGGGAAGGATTCGGCCCATAACCATGTAGGTTCGGAAACTACCGAAGGTATACTCACAAAATGTGGAGAACAGAGTACGGATGTTATGAACTCACTTCAATACAAATTTCATGATCCTAGATTAACGCCTTCAGGGTTAAACTATGTCGAGTTCTGCCGCCACTCCCCGCGGCTATTACCACATCCAAGAAGCCTTTGTGACCTTGAACGTTTAGCAGCAGCTGCCTTGTCGGTGGATTTGACACCTCTACAGTTTATGTACTTGCGAACTGATTTCGGTTTTTGTTCCAAGGATGCACTCATATCTTTGTCATATTGCAACAAGACTGCGTTACAATATCGCCGCCCGTTTATGAGATAACGCCAAAAAACAAGAGAAGAGGGCGAACTACGCCCCCTCCGGCGCGCGTGACAAACAGGCCCATCCTATACCTACATCAATCCTGTGGCATTTTGCCACTCCACAATAATCTTGACAAAGCAACACCTATGGTCCTGTTTAAGCGCGGGGAGCTTGGTGTCTGGGGTGCTGAAAGCGGACGAATCATGGCACGATTCCATCACAGCGCTGGATAAATAATCAGCCGAGCTGTTAGTCTGCTCGTCACCGATTTCACCGGCCATCGTTTATTTGGTATTTCCTCCACACAGAGTCATTGTTTATACATGAGCGCTGAAACGCGGCCGGAAATATTTGCAATTCTGAGTATGAAAGAAAGCGCAAGCTCTCTTTAAACAAACCGTTGATTTATATCTTTCTTTGCATGCAAACCAAACCGGAAAATCGGTGAAGCCTTCTGGTATTTTAATGTAATTTGTGATATTGTAATACTCCATCGGAAGAATTTTAGCTGATATAAACACTTGAGCAAAGGGACAGTGTGAACTTGTGAATTTTGTGACATATTCGGTTCGCATTCTAGCATGACAAAAGGGCGCTGAAGCGAGCAGAATCCATCAACATCGCAAGAGGTTAAAGCAAAGACAGCCACAAACACACAGGCACTGGTACTAGCCCAGTACCTTTGGCCCAGTATGACTGGGTCAACAGTAACTGCGTAATACTGGTGAACACATCACAGCACATATTGCCACCAATCATCGTACTTCACATCAAGCGCTCACTGCAGACCAAGAAAGCGGCCCGCGAAGGGTTGGGGACACAGCGGGCAAGGCGACGATGCTCGACTTTGCGCAGACATCTACAGCGACGACGTCCTTCGAACCTTCGAGACTTCGAGCTTTCGAATCCTTCCAGACCTTCGAGTCCTTCGAGGACTTCGAGGACTTCGAGTTCCTCGAGCCTCATTTGTATGCGCATGACACGCTAAGGCTGCCACTACTGCACTCCAACGCGAGCATCACTTCGACTGCCACGAGAAGTTCTTGCTGAGGCGGGGGCAGTCACGCCCCAACTCATCTGATGTAGAGAACTGAACGGGGCCAGGCAGGTCGCATGCTGAGCACCGTTCATTCGGGTACATGTCTACTGGAATCCCTCTTCGGCTTAGGAGCAGCGTGATGGACGATCTTGGTCAAAATGTCGATGGGCACGGGGAAGATGATGGTGGTGTTCTTCTCGGCCGAGATTGTGTTGAGCGTCTGCAGGTAGCGCAACTGCAGCGTCGAGGGGCTCTCGTCCATGATCTCGGCGGCGTCCCGCAGCGCGTGCGACGCCTTGAGCTCACCCTCCGCCATGATCAGCTTGGCCTTGGCCTCGCGACTGGCCTCGGCCTCTGCCGCCATGGCGCGCTGCAGCTCCTGCGGCAGGCGCACGTCCTTCACCTCGACCCGCTCCACCTTGACGCCCCAGGCGTCGGTGGCGTCGTCCAGCGTCTCCTGCATCAGGTGGGCGATGCTCTCGCGCTGCGAGAGCAGGTCGGCGAGCGAGTACTGGCCGAGCACGGTGCGCAGCGTGGTGGCGGCCAGCAGGCGAGTCGAGTAGCCGCTGTTCTCCACGTTGGTCACCGACACGGTCGGCTCGAAGATGCGGAAGTAGACGACCGCGTCGACGGCCACGGTGACCAGGTCCTTGGTGAGGATCTCCTGCGGCGCCACGTCGAACGAGACGACGCGCAGGTCGACGCAGCTCAGCTTGTCCAGACAGGGCAGGATGAAGAAGAGGCCCGGCCCCTGCGCGCCGCCCGCCGCCAGCCGACCCAGCCGGAAGATGATGGCGCGCTCGTACTCCTGCACCACGCGCACGCACATCAGCATGGAGAAGGGAAACAGCGCCACCACCAGCACCCACGACAGCACGGTCAGGATCAGCTCACACAGGCTTGACGCCACTGGTCGATCGGCCTGACCGAGTACTCGCGGGGGTGGCCGGCTGGCAGGAGCGGCGGCAGCAGGAGCGGCGGCGTACGGGCCCGGCGCCGCTGCTGGCGGCGGTGGCAGCGGCGACGGCGGCGGCGGCGCGTAGCATTGCACGGGGACGGATCCCGAGTCCTGCCGATGTTCGACTGTTGCCATGGTGACCGGACTCACAGTCGCCGCCTCGTGTCAGGCCTGATCATCTCCTGCCCTGCCGAGCGACGGATTCGGCTGCCTCCGGCACCGTCCAGCTCCTACAGTGGCCCTCCAGTGTCACGGACGTCGGCACGCCGCCAAGACGCGACGTCACGTCGCTCGATGTGGCTGCGTGTCGCGCGCTAGACGTCGCAGTGTATCACGGACACTGCGGACCGCGCCGTCCTGTCCGTCACTGACGCGTTCGAGCCGCCAGCCGCGCCACACCGGGTCGCGAGCTGCACGCGTCGCCCCGACTGTCGGCGCGTCGACTGGGCGGGCGACAGCGTCGGCTCCGACGTTGGACGGTGCCGGCGGGCGCCGTGAGAGGGCGCCACGAGACGTTTGTTTGCCGCGGATGGTGGCCGGATGTCGCCAGCCTCCGCTTTGCGTATTCGCCGACGGCTTGTGTTTGCCTGAGGCGATTGGATCGGTCGGCTTCTGGTGATTCGACGTCGGGAAGCTGTGCGCCCGTCCGGCTTGGAGTCTGTACAAGTTTGCCAGCCGACATTTCGGTGTGGAGTGGCCAGGTATTGGTTGCAGCCGTTGCCCCATGCTTAATTAAGATACCTGAGAGGGAATCTTCCTGCCGTGACAATGCGAGTAGGACTTGAATTGCCCGCCGCATAAGCCCCGTCGATGCCTTTCGCTGGTGAAGAGCGGGAAATTGGAGTGGAAGAAGTTTCCTAACATTAATTGCTTGGTATTGGTGAGTTCGAAGTTGAGTTCCTGGTTTCGCATATATATAATTTATGTGTCTGGGAAGAGCCAGTGGCCTCCGAAGGAGGAAAAAAACAGTGTCCCTTGATCCCACAATCCCTGAGAGATTGTGGGGCCCCCAAGGATATCGCGGGATTCAGCAAAAAATTATCCGGACCCCTTAAAAAGCTCTCTGGGTCCCCAAAGATCGCACCAGAATCAATGAAAATCACATCGGTGGCCCAAGAAGTCGCGCAAGGACCCCTGCAAATGATTTTAAGTTTCCAAAATTGCAACGAGGCTCCTGAAAAGTACATCCGGGCCACAACAATTGTTCCAAGGCTCCAAAAATGACCCTGGGGGTGCCAAAAAGTTGGACCGGGCCCACTGAAAATACCGTTGGCCCCGAAAGGTCGCGTCGGGCCCCTATAGAATCACGTTGGGGCCAAGAAGTCGTGCGGTGGTTATTGAGAATGACGCTGGGGAACCGAAAAAGACTGGCTGGACCCCTGAAAACAATGCTAGGAGTTCCAAAAAATCTGGTCCGGGACCATGAAAATCGCGCTGCGGCCCCCATAAAATTGCTCCGAGGCACTTGAAAATCACGATGCGGTCTCAAAAGTTCGCACCTGGGCCCATGAGGATTACGCTGGAGCCCCCCAAAAAGTCATGCGGTGATCCTTAAAAATCACGATGGTGGCCCCAAAGAGACAGGCCGGACTCCTGCAAATCACGCTATAGGCTCAAAAGGTCAGGGCGTACCCATGTGTCATGCCCCCGCCCTTTGCATGATAATTCCCTGATCCGCCGCTAATGAGACCTGCATATTGTGTGATGTGATCTGAATTGTATACCTGATGTACTCAGGGGTTGTTGGGTGTTTCGTACACAATGCGTGGCATCGTTTTCTGGTTGATCTCTTATTGCATTCCATCATGGATGCAGGATATATTTTTGGGTTATCATGCGCTGTTTTTGCCATGGGCTAATGCAAAGGTGAAATAAGAATATTTATTGTCCAGAAGCAAGATATAAGCAAGATATAACAGCTTACAAAATTGCTCCTGCCTGGGTGCAATTTTCAAACCAAATTGTCAAACTTTGCATTTCAAACTACCATTACTGAGCATGCAGCATGAGCTTTACAGACTTAGCTTCAGTCAAGGAATCTCAACATTGCGCACACGGACAGGTCAGAGGCGGATCCAGACATTTTCATGAGGACACTCGTCTGGAGGTGGGAGTGGGGTGGGTGGGGTGGGGACTGCGAAATTTCCTCGGAGGGCCGCCGCTGCGAAAGTCCCTGGATGTGCGCATTTACCCGAATGTATGTTGAGAGGAGGGATGTGCGCACTCGACCATACTGTTTCATCTCTCCATGGCAGGCATACCTCCAGTACTCTCCTGTATCCGCCCATGACGTAGATGAACTCTAAAGGTGTATACAAGGCGGTGTACACAAGGCAGTTACCAGGGCCTAATGGCCCTGGCAACTGCCTAGCGTAGGTGTATGCTTCTGAAAATTATTGGGAGGGCGCAATACATGAAGGCAATGGCCAGGCCAAAATTAATCGGGTGGGGCATGCCACATTAACACGCGCCCTGGAGGGCCTCTGAAAATAGCGCACACTGGAGGGGGGGGGGGGGCGGATTCCGCCACCATAAGATCTCAGCTCCTATGAAGGCTAGAGGAACAACATTCGCAGGGTGGATGGGCACGATAGTGAACTCTATTGTGTGCAAAGTTCATGACCTTAGGTTAATATCTTCAAGGTCAAATTAGGTTAAAATAGCAAAAATTTCCGGTTTTGCGTGGCTTGGCTTGTCATTGTTATGGGTCGCTGTGATTATGTTTAAATGCTCCAAAATTGGCATTAATGATGCTTTGGACATTACTAATGATGCAATACAGATATCAGATCTGCCATTTGTCCTCAGGTCACCTATATAGAAGCACTTTATTAGGTCATTGCCTACTCAAGTTACCGGAACCGGGCTCCCAACCCGACTGCTCCGTTGGGCGGCTCGGCACAATCGACTTCGCAAAGAAAGGAGTGAAGTACCTGAATAAAGTACGGAAACGCTTAGGCACGCAATGACAAACAGTAGATTTCGGGATGTGTAGGGAGCAACATGTAAAGTGACATCAATCACATGACAGTCATTTGCATTTATAACACATTCCAGTTTGCCAAGTTTGATTCCTTTAGCCTGTCATGAACTTGACCTGACTTGGTCTCGGCGACCTAACATGACCTTTCAATTATATAGCATAACAATATGCATCAAACAAGTCGCTAGTGTTATCAAGAACACTTCCCTTTTGCCAATAGACGGGAAGCGAATCAGCGCCGATTTTTGTGGTCTGGCGCTGCGAATTGTTTTTACTTTAATGGCCTCTAACTTTAAAACGTTTCGGCCGATTTTCATTTTTCTTGCTTTAAAAAATGCGCCTGCCATTTTTAAGCAGGTACGCAAAATTTTGGTGTACGTTGGCCGATAAAATATGGAGTTATCTACGAAAAATCGGAAGGGATGGCGGATTTTGCCATCCTCCTCCAGGGCGTGTGTAAACCTGTCATGAACTTGACCTGACTTGACCTCGGTGACTTGATATGACTTTGAAACAATGTAGCATGGCAATGTATATCAAACAAGTCGCTAGATTTGCCAAGAACACCTCCTTTTTGCTAATATACGGGAAGCGCATCAGCGCCAATATTTGTGGTCTGGAGCTGAGAAAATGTTTTGACTTTAGCGACCCGTAACTCGAAACATTTTCAATCGATTTTCATTTTTCTTACTTCAAGCAACGTGCCGGTCATTTATGAGCAGGTACACACACAATGACGTATATCAGCCGGTAAAATCTTGAGTTATCTACCCCCCCCCCCATATGGGCGCGTGTTAAGGTCCAACATGGGAAGTTGAAATCATTGAAAGGGCGCATCGAATATGGGGGAGGGGGAGCAAGTTCCCATCTAGGCACTGCCCCGACCTAAAGGCATGCAGACACAGTACATTAGGAAGATCGTCGGCAATCGGGAAGCAAATATTACCACATTTCATATTTGTCTAGAAATACCCACCATGCCACATCTCAGAAACATGAACACTTCACAACAATGAAATCACTCTCCGAAATGTGCTACATGTAGATACCTACACGAGAGTGTTTAGTTCAATTGAGGGAGACTTCTCTCGATTTTTTTTCATTATCCATCCCTTTTCTTGGATTCTCTGACCGGTACTTATCCCCACCTGCTCCGCTGGATGTAGAAACACAGCAAATACCCCTCCCATACCACGGTTACTGATTATATTACGCTCAGTTATTAAAAACCAGCATCAAGAACCCTTTACCACACACTCACAGCGGTAGCGGGCCGCAGTTTGCTGCCTTTCATGTCACACTCACCTGGACTACTATCTGGTGGCAGAAACTCCCCGGTGTCTCCCATTGGCCGTGTTATTTTCGATATCACAGGGTTGAGTTCTTGTCCAATAACTATCATCATAGAGATGGCATCAATACAAATTAACACAGCAGCGATGACTTCGATGTTAACTGAATTGGACTTGTTGGCCTCCACTTTTCATTTTCATCGAATTTTGATGTTAATCCGATCCTGGAACTCTCACCATGTGACCGGCCACTGACCTGGCTCCAGACGACGTCGACAACCATGTTTGTCTGACCTCCAGGGTGCTGGTATGCATCTCTCTGTGCGCTTCCAGTGTTGTTTGGGTCTTCCCGAGCGGCTTGGCAAAGTCAGCTTCAGTTCCCACGAGAGAACGTGCAAGCCGTCGAAGCCGCGGCGGCGGCCAGCGGGCCTGCTGATGGACCTGCCATCTGTTGGCGGCGGGGTGGAACTGACCGAGGTGCAGGAGCTGCCGGCCCAGGAGTGGGGCTCAAGGTCCGCCACGCCACCAGGCGGCGGAGCTGCGTACTAGCTCGGATCAAGCCCGGAAGGCGGAGTACATTGCCGCCAATTGGGCACAGCCATGCAAACTGTAATATCTCATGAAGCAATTGGGTTACCATAAAATACAAAGCAAATTTGAAATCAGGTATAACAAAGTTTGACTAGGGTAAGGCAAAGTTGGAGTATGGTAAAACAAATTTGGAGTAAGATAGGACAAAATTGGAGTGAGGGGAGACAAAGTTGGCTGCTCGAGACCCACAGTACGCACAACAAATATTAAATCTAGAGTTAATCTGAGTCTGAAGTTAAGCTAACAAAGCTACTGAAATAACCCATGCAGAACATCTGCCACGTGGTTTGGGGGTTGGGGAACAGGATGGCATCTTTCAACAGTTCAGAGCGTACCCGTCCCCCGTCCCTCTCGGTAAGCAGCCGAACTCGCCCTCCAGACACCCAAGGACAGTCATACGGAAGATCTAAAAATGCGCGCCTGGGAGGAAACTGGCGCCCCTCACGAGTAGTGCAGCGCATCGAAATTATTCAGTTTTAAGTTTTCTGCTAGTTTTCAACTTGTGAAGTAAGTAGAGGAAATATAACTTTGGCGACGTAGCCAAACCTGAACACACATGATAGGCGAAACATAAAAATAGACCAAAACAATGCTTTTTCCACTAGAAGATGCCAGATTTGGCCTTAAATTCCTGCGCCGTTTTTGCTTAAGCTAAAAATATACCTAGGCTGCCAAAAGCTCCCTGGCCTGGAATCGAACCAAGATCCCATGTGCCACAGACCGGCGTGCCGACTCTGAGGTGATAGGCGATCTCGTCGCACGATAGCAACTTACGATCTGTTTATATGTGTGCGGAATATTTGCATCCATTGGTATCATCACATGGGTTTTGGTACTTCTGAACATGAAATAGCCTTGCGCTGGCTGGCGCTCTGACGGACCTGCCATCTGCCGGCGACGGGCTGAAACTGACCGAGGCTTAGCGGTCGGCGGCCGGTGTGTGCTGACGGGCCTGCCATCTGCCGGCCGTGTGCTGGAACTGACTGGGGCCCGGCGGTCGGTGGCCGGCGCGGTGATGGGCCTGCCATCTGCCGGCGATGTGCTGCAACTGACCGAGGTGCGGCGACCGCCGGCCGTAACCCAGCCGGCTCCAGTCGGCCGGTGGGCTTCCGTGGCCGAAGCGTGTTGTCCGTGAACGGGCGGTGGCCGGGGTGCCGCCCACGACTCGCGCGCGCGCGACAGGTCAGGTCAGGTCAGACCTGGCGGACAACATGACGGGCGGCGAGGTCCAGCGGCCCTGGGCCAACGAGCCCCTGGGGCGACGCGAGGGCTCGCACGAGGAGCGCAAACCGACCACTCTGTCGACCATCGCCGTGCAGAGCGGCACCACCAGAATCGTGATCGCCCTGCTGCAGGTACGTCCGCTGCTGCATATCCTCGCCGCCGGGGAAAAACACACATAGCTGCGATGTACTACACCCAGCTATTTCTACAAGTGGATATGCCTCATAAACACACCACCTATACTTGCACAGTTACCCATCATTAGCGGCTTTGCAGCCCCCTCCCTCAATTGCCCGACGACCGCCCCCTGGCGGGAGAACCTGGCGACGCCCGTGCGCCCGGTAACCGGGCACCACTGCTGGACAGACCACCAGCAGTCCCATAGTGTCGGGTGTGCGGGTATGCCCTAAAGGGGCGGTGCCATTACGCAGCCTGCGCCCGGCCACGGGGCTCTCGCAATGTCAACTGCTGTGCTCGGTCTGTTGTGCGTGTTTTGTTACAAGTCCAACTATGAGACCTATATATGGTGTTGCACAAGCCAAAATCTGCAGCGTCAGCTTCGATGTATGCTAATATTGAGTTGAGCGCCTCTTTAACAGCATCTAAGCACAAGACAGTAAGATTTGGCAATGGCTAGTTTGGACATCGGGGACTCACAGGTAGAGCACAATGCCTCCCACAGCGTAGCGAGATACTCTGCTGTTGTTTTGTCTTAATATGGTGCAGATGAACAGAAGCTAATTTGGACTAAGTACAACTTACAACATTTATTCCCAAGTGAGTGCCACTGGTTCTACTTTAATACAGCTATGCAATGTGATACAAGCTAATCAGACCTAATTAAGTCGTGCTACTCATAGCACTGCCCACAGTCCCCACCTTCTTAAGCCAAGTTCACAGCGCTAAAATGCTTACACTCATGAACAATACTGTGTGCGTGCTGCCTCGGAAGGACACGCGTGAGTGTTGTGACGGTTATCAGTGTTGTGTAGACATAGCACCAATGACTGGACCGGTGCGCCTGTGGCTGGTCCGCTGCGCCTGTGGCTGGTCCGCTGCGCCTGTGGCTGGTCCGCTGCGCCTGTGGCCGGTCCGCTGCGCCTGTGGCTGGTCCGCTGCGTCTGTGGATGGTCCGCTGCGCCTGTGGCTGGTCCGCTGCGCCTGGCCTGTGGATGGTCCGCTGCGCCTGTGGCCGCTGCGCTGGTCCGCTGCGCCTGTGGTGCTCCTGTGGCTGGTCCGCTGCGCCTGTGGCTGGTCCGCTGCGCCTGTGGCTGGTCCGCTGCGCCTGTGGCTGGTCCGCTGCGCCTGTGGCATGTGGCTGGTCCGCTGCGCCTGTGGCTGATCCGCTGCGCCTGTGGCTGGTCCGCTCGCTTACTTCCGTTGCGCCTGCGGCCGGACGCTGCGCCTGTGGATGGTCCGCTGCGCCTGTGGCCAGTTCGCTGCGCCTATGGCTGATCCGCTGCGCCTATGGCTGGCCCTGCGCCTGTGGCTGGTCCGCTGCGCCTGTGGCTGGCCGCTCGCCTGCGGCGGTCCGCTGCGCCTGTGGCTGGTCCTGATCCGCTGCGCCTGTGGAGCTGGTCCGCTCGCCTGCGGCTGCGCCTTGGCTGGCCGCTGCGCCTGTGGCTGGTCCGCTGCGCCTGTGGCTGGTCCGCTGCGCCTGTGGCTGGTCCGCTGCGCCTGTGGCTGGTCCGCTGCGCCTGTGGCTGGTCCGCTCCTGTGGTCGCTGCGCCTGTGGCTGGTCCGCTGCGCCTGTGGCTGGTCCGCTGCGCCTGTGGCTGGTCCGCTGCGCCTGTGGCTGGTCCGCTGCGCCTGTGGCTGGTCCGCTGCGCCTGTGGCTGGTCCGCTGCGCCTGTGGCTGGTCCGCTGCGCCTGTGGCCAGTCCCAGCTCTTCAGCATCGCCGCGGCTCTGGCCGGCTGACACAATTACGGCGCTGCAACTTGCAGCAAACGGTCCGATTAGTGGCGTCAGAAACCGTCCGCCGCACGCCGGTCCATGCGCACGAGCTTTGTGGCCAACGCGCCGGTCGAATATGGGTCAGCGCCCGTGTGTACGTGACCGCCCAGCTGATGCGCCTTCGAGACCAGACCGCAAGCTGACTGCACGGTCCGCACCTGCCTGTGTATAAAGTCGGCGTGATTCACCGGCTGAAGCGCCGGCTGAAGGCGACCGAAGCAACCGCCGTAGGGTGTGTCGCAGCGGCCGCAGCCCGCTGCGACACAGGCGTTCTGCTGGTGCGACACCGGCAGACAGAGAGAGACGCGACATTTCCGCCGTCAGTCCGACATTGGTCGGCAGATGTCCGCCATCGGCCGGCAGATGTCCGCCGTCGGCCGGCAGATGCCCGCCGTCGGCCGGCAGATGCCCGTCGGCCGCAGATGCCCGTCGGCCGGCAGATGTCCGCCGTCGGCCGGCAGATGTCCGCCGTCGGCCGGCAGATGTCCCGTCGGCCGGCAGATGTCCGCCGTCGGCCGGCAGATGTCCGCCGTCGGCCGGCAGATGCCCACAGTCGGCCGGCAGATGCCCGTCGGCCGCCAGATGCCCGTCGGCCGGCAGATGTCCGCCGTCGGCCGGCAGATGTGCACAGTCGGCCGGTGCCTAAGCATGCAACAGGCCGCAACACACCAAGTTTGGTTTATCGAATCATCTGGCGGCACAAGCTGCCTAATGCGAGCGGCGCGCGCCGGCTCGGCCTGGCTCTGTCCAAGACGACGGTGCACCACTGTTGTGCGTGCTGGCGTCGGCTCGACCTGGCTCTGTCCAAGACGACGGTGCACCACTGTTGTGCGTGCTGGCGTCGGCTCGGCCTGGCTCTGTCCAAGACGACGGTGCACCACTGTTGTGCGTGCTGGCGTCGGCTCGCTGCTTTGTCCAAGACACGGTGCACCACTGTTGTGCGCTGTGACCTGGCTCTGTCCAAGACGACGGTGCACCACTGTCGCTTCAAGACGACGGTGCACCACTGTCGTGCATGCTGGCGCTGATCAGGCCAGCCGTCAGCACCGGAGATCGCATTAGCTGTCGGCACTAGGGTGGGGGTTGTGTGTGGTGTGTGGTGTGCGGTGTGGTGGTGTGGTGGTGTGTGCGTGGGTGGGGGAGGGGTGCGCTCGAACATATGCAACTATTCGCCCTTTGAGCATCTTCCTCTGAAAAGGGCACCTTTGACCGAAAAATCCGTTGAGCGTCGGGATGTTCTCGAGCCTTTCTAATGGACACCTTCCCTGGCCATTTGCTTTATTTTGCCGATAAACGTAGTAAGTTGTATCCACATCGTTTCCTTGCGGTGGACATTGTCTGCCCGTGATAGGCGTTAGAACGTAAGCTAAATCGCATCTCCAAACAACGACGGTCGGTCTTCCAGTCGTGTGGCTCGCTCAGTCAAGCTAAAACCAAACGGTTCCGAGCTTCTTGCCAATGTGCATCACCTTTTACAGTAAGCGAGAAGCATGAACTGAGTTGTTTGTTGACCCGCCCATTTCCTCGGTCAGCTGATCTTCCTCCTCCACCTCTGCCTTCGCCGAGATCTCGGCTGCAGCGTGAGTACCGTGAGGAGCGGGCCGGCGCTGGAAGCCCCTTCATTAGCCGGAACCTGTCGCTGCGTGCATGACTGGAATGCTGATGGCGCCGACGACGTTTCACCTACATGCCCTGTGGCGGTGGACAGAGGCGGCCCCGGCGCTCCGTTGGTCGCAGTGTGGCACCGCGACGTTGGACCACTGCTGGTGCAGACCTCGTGGCCATCTGTCCGAACATGTGGCCTGTTTTTTATGTTGTGTTCTCCGGCAGCGTTCTGACCCGCTACTCCAGGCTGTCAGTGCTGTCTTCGTGGGACATTCGTCAGCTGGATATTGTACTGTGTTGTGTGCCTTGTCTTCATGCATTATCTTGTTATTCGCGCTGTTTTTCTGCGACGCCCACGCCCTGTCAGCTTTGTCAACTTCAAGATAAGGCGGTCGGACGGGGCTCGGGCAAGCTCCGCTGCCGAACGAGGATCGAGCTACCTCCTCCATCTCTGGGCGGGACCGAGATGCTCCGTCCATCTCCAGACGGGACTGAACTGCCCCCTCCATCTCCAGACGAGACTGAACTGCCCCCTCCATCTCCGGACGGGACCGAGATGCCCCCTCCATCTCCAGACGAGACTGAACTGCCCCCTCCATCTCCGGACGGGACCGAGCTTTGGTCCTCCTTCCCCAGATGGATGGATACCGAGCGGACACCTAGCCTGCGGACTGGGACCGACCGATTTCCCTCCCCACACATGCCAGGCTCATAAGGTCTACTTTCAGAAGATCTATTGAAGAAGGATGAATGCATGTCAATGTGAAGATCAGAAGAAGACATGTCAAAACAATACAGTCAGACATCGTCGACGTCGGCAAACTGCAGTGTATAGTAGCTCCACACCAGTCAGAGACAGTTTCCGGTCATCTCCGGCTGTCCACAGCCGTCCACAGCCGTCCACAATCGTCCACAGCTGTTCACATCCGCTCACAGTCGTCCAGTCATTTACAGCCGTCCATGACCGTCCACAGTCGTCCACAGTTGTCCATGGCCGCCGACAGTCAGCCACAGCTGTCCACAGTCGTCCACAGCTGCCCACGTCCGTCCACAGCTGTCTCCGCCGCCCTCAGCTGTCCGTGGCCGTCCGACTATTCACGGCTGTCTGCAACATTCGGGACAGCCCAGTGATCGGAATGCCACGCGATCCCCTCCCACGCTCCTTATTCCTGTTGGTGCCGTGGGCGTAAACACCGCTTGGATTCTTACGATAGCGGTTGGTGAGTCATCTGCGAGGATATTTATCCAGCAGCATTCAGCGTTGGGAGCTGTCGACGAGATCGCTCACCGGACGTATCTCGTGCTGGCTCGGGCGGATCCTTGCGGTCAACGCAAGGGCTCTCGGTGCCACACAGATCCGAGATCCAGCCCCACTCCCACCAGTGTCACGAGCTGCCGTTTTTGTGTAGGCTGAGGACGTGAGCATGAACTGAACCCGCGGCTCTGACTGCCGGTCCCACGGCACTTTGCACTTGTGGCTGGTCTGGCGGCCAGAGCCGGCTGCCGGTCCCACGGTACTCTGCACTTGTGGCTGGTCTGGCGGCCAGAGCCGACTGCCAGTCCCACGGTACTCTGCACTTGTGGCTGGTCTGGCGGCCAGAGCCGACTGCCGGTCCCACGGTACTCTGCACTTGTGGCTGGTCTGGCGGCCAGAGCCGACTGCCAGTCCCACGGCACTCTGCACTTGGCGCCAGAGCCGGCTGCTCCTTTGCTGGTCTGGCGGCCAGAGCCGGCTGCCGGTCCCACGGTACTCTGCACTTGTGGCTGGTCTGGCGGCCAGAGCCGGCTGCCGGTCCCACGGTACTCTGCACTTGTGGCTGGTCTGGCGGCCAGAGCCGGCTGCCGGTCCCATGGTACTCTGCACTTGTGGCTGGTCTGGGCCAGAGCCGGCTGCCGGTCCCACGGTGCTCTGCACTTGCAGCTGGTCTGGCGGCCAGAGCCGACCAGCGAGTCAGAGCCGCCGACAACCTCCGGCTGATGCATGATGAAACAGTTGTGTGCTCTTGGCTGTTCTTAGTTGTGGGTGGGGCTGATCAGTGCTGTGCGCCTGCTGATTGGTGCAATTTTTGGCATGCAACTTTTCTTGTGCAGTGTATTTTCAGTGTTCAGTGTATTCGATGCTGTTCAGCCTAGCCCACTTTGCCAAACACTGGCGTCCCATGCGGAATGGATAGCCGGGACCATAAATTGGTTTCTCTGAGGCGCTGGAACAACGGTATATGCCACGGTGTCATATGATATTATATCGGCGTTAGGGCATGGATTCAACTCGACTCTGGATCTAAAATTGAAGCGTTGGAATGAAACCTTACCATCAAGTGATGGTGTGAAGATATATAAGCTCTGCTTATGGAAACAACTCTGATCCAAGCATCAACCCAATCAACGATCCAGGGTGAAAGTTTTAAATAAAAAGCCTCTCATGGAAACAGCTGGAACATTTTAATTTCACCAATGACAAGGGTCCTGCAAGTCATCAAGACCCACCCCCTCGGGCACGCACTACAACAGGGTCACCTTCCAGCTGCACCTCACAGTCCTGACTCTCGGAGATGAACAAGCAGGACCTCAAAGTCCTACAGCACACATCCAGCTTCAGTGCCGCACATTAAAACGAACACCCTCAAGTATCCAACATTTGAAAAGAAGCCACACCGCAGAACGAAACGGTTGCCTCGTATTCAGTTTCCAAATTATATCAGGCGACAGTTTGTAGGTGACATGCTTGTTAAGGTCATGCTAAACCTATGGAAATTGTTGTGAGTAGTACATTTTAACCCCCCATCCCCTGGCACCTCTCGATCACCACCAACAAATTGTCTGGGTACGCGTCACATGCAGGCTGTACTAAAATAAGCTGAGGGGTACGCGCAATGTATGGGTAGTCAGGAAACACGAACAGACTGCGTATGCTAACAAACAAAACGGCCTTAAGCTAATTCGTACGCAATGCTAATGCAGCGCTGTTGGCTGTGACCATGAGTACTGCGAAGTTTCCGATATCTGTCAGCTACCCCCGCAGGCGAGTAACAGGCCGTGTCCACCTCTGCGCCAGACTATGGTGATGTCAGCGGTATCGGCGATGAGCCGGACCGAACACGTGCGTCCGCCGTGTCAACGCCACGTGGGCGGACGGTGTGACACGGGCGGGGGGCCGATTATGGTGATGCTAGCGACACGTCACGGCCGCTCCAAGGCAACCGCCCGGCTCGACACCCGGCGCCGCTGTCACTGACGTGACGCGGCCGTCACTGACGTGACGTGTGCGACGTGGCGCCCAGAACCTGTCGGCAGACGTCAGACACTGTCGAAAGGCATCAGATACTATCGAGAGGCGGCAGGTACTGTCGAGAGGCGGCAGGTACTGTCGAGAGGCGGCAGGTACTGTCGAGAGATAAGTACTGTCGAGAGGAGCTAGGTACTGTTGACAGGCGCCAGGCACTGTCGAAAGGCGTCAGGTACTGCTAAAAGGTGTCAGGTACTGTCGGAAGGCGTTATGTACTGTCGAAAGACGTCAGGTACTGTCGAAAGGCTTCAGGTACCGTCGAGATGCGTCGGGTGCTAGGCAACGAGGCGTTAGGCACTGTCGAGAGGCTTCGGTCACTGTCGAAAAGCGTCAGGTACTGTCGAAAGGAGTCGAGTACTGTCGAAAGGCGTGAGACTGTCGAGGTGTTTCGTGCTCTGTCGATGGGCGTCAGGTACAGCCGAAAGGTTTCAGGTACTGTCGAGAGGCATTAGATATTGCCAGGAGCCGCCGGATTCCGCTGAGGTACATTAGGATCGTTCCTAGAGGAGTCGGACGCTGTTGAGACGCACTGGCCTCCTGTTGAGAGACGTGGGAGAAGCCAGACATTTCACGGACGCGGTGCCCATCCCCATTGACTACCTCTTGGAGTATTGTGCTCGTCACGGTCTTATGTGGAACAGGGGCCGGTCTGTGATACCCTGTGGCCGGGAAAGCTACGGTTGACACCGCTGTCCATCCTCTCCTGTGGTCGCCGTCGGATGGTGATAATGGCCACATTTGCAAGCGTGGGAGCCGTCGCGATCGCCGGATACTTGAATGCTTGTTTATGTCCGCGACCCAGGGCTCGTCTTTGACCCTTCGCGGGTGTTTGCTTACCGTGCAAATACGAAGCAGTCGCCGACCATTGAATATTTACCCCGCTCGATATCGCACCGCTCCGACCGCACCCGACACGGACGTGTGGGCGTCACAAAAGGGCACAGGTCGCCAGCTGGTGCCGTAGGGCTCGGGCTCTGAGGCGGGCACACCCGACACGAACGTGTGGGCGTCACAAAAGGGCACAGGTCGCCAGCTGGTGCCGTAGGGCTCGGGCTCTGAGGCGGGCACACCCGACACGAACGTGTGGGCGTCACAAAAGGGCACAGGTCGCCAGCTGGTGCCCTGGGGCTCGGGCTCTGAGGCGGGCGCATCCGACACGAACGTGTGGGCGTCACAAAAGGGCACAGGTCGCCAGCTGGTGCCGTAGGGCTCGGGCTCTGAGGCGGGCGCACCCGACACGAACGTGTGGGCGTCACAAAAGGGCACAGGTCGCCAGCTGGTGCCCTGGGGCTCGGTATTTGAGGCGGGACGTACATCTGACGGTTCCGCGAGCTGCTGTGAGGAGCCGCTGGCTGCAGCCGAGCATTGTTCACCGGCCGACCGGCTTGTGCTGCATCGCTGCAGGACTGCAGGGCCACTCACGTCAGCACTTCCCTCCCCCTCCCCCCTCCCCTGTCTGCCTGGTCCCCTCACCCCACTGGCAGTCGGCCCGTGGCGCGGGGACGACCCGCCTGGCTGGTGCAGTGCACGGCGCTCGGACGGACAATGGTGTGGTGAGTGGCACACGCCCCCTCAGACGTCATGCTTTGGATCTGGCGCGGCCGAACGCGGAGCACTGTTCACTGGTGGTGCAAATCCTCTCGAATGTCCGCGCCAAATTTCCTTTCGGGCAATTTGCCGAGCAGAAAATTCGCCCAGTGTCCGAACACTTTGTAATGCACAAGCAATGTGGAATCAGCAATTTAAGCAGTAATCAGTAATGCAATAACATATGCATTAAATTACTCGATCTACATCTGTCATCTGTGGCCAAGATCCCGTGCTGATCTTTGCCAGCTTGCCCACGTACCTATCTGGCGACACCATGCCATTTAGATGTCTACACTCACTTGCAAAATATAACTTCAAAGAAGTGGAATGAGCACCTCTTATTGCATCAAAGGGTTTAATGTCCGCGCGCTGAACACCGACGTTGACGTCCTGTCCGCTCGAAATATTTCACCAAGTCCAGGGTAGGCACGACGTACGTTCATCACTCGTGAGCAGCTCCATATATTGCTTTGTGATGGGCTTCTTCCCGTCAGTTGTGGCGTGATACGCGACTGCATTTTCACGACTCAATCAGTACATCATCGGACAGTAATAACTGGCGCATCACACAACAAATGCCACCGTGCTGATGCTGTGGGGTCGGCACAGCGGCCGTCAGTCTAACATCGAAGAAAATACGCGTGCTTTTTGTTCACGTTGAGTATTTTCCTGCCGACTGTGACGGTGTCCTTTTCTTCGCCTTGCCACGCCAACACACCGTGTCGCCCACCCACGGCTTACTCCATGACGTCTGACGCTGCCGCACCACACTGCACCACCGATGTCACCTCGGCGTGACGTCACCGACACGTGACATCACCGGTGGCGGCGGTGGTCCGTGCTAGTGGCGCAGGCTTCGCTGCGGTCTCCGGCGGCGGCGGCGGCAGCGGCGGCGGCGGCGGCGGCTGCGGCGGCGGCTGCATCCATATTTGGCGCCACGACCACGACCCCATGCCCAGCCGGCCGAAATTGAAAGTCCCTCGGCGACTGGGCGGTCCGACCGGAGCAGACGGATCAAGCTCGGGTCGACCTTCGGGTCGGAAATGCACCGAAAATGCACTGATACATGCCAGCAAGCTGGTGGCGGCAACGGCAAATATTTGTACCAGGGTTTCCCGGTACGGCAGATGCTTCGGAGTAACAAAGATCTCGTGGCGGCGGGACTTTGCCCGATGGCATGGCTCAGGAGGCCCGCCAGATGGGCACCACTGGCACGACACCAACTCTAGCTGGGCACTCACCACAGGCTGCGAACATTTGATAAACGCGATTTTTCGTCCAAGATGCTGGGTTCGTGCACGTAGCATTTTATATGGGCGGATGCATGCATCGAAATAGCCATATCAAATCAAGGTCGCCGACGCAGGTTCCAAAGGCACGCTACTTATGGCGCGAAGGCTAGCTTCGTGCTGTACGAAATAAGGAAACGTATCTGCCTGTCAACATTTTCTCCATTTTTACTAAAAGTAGACGGCGAAATGAAAATGTAGTAGCGATGGTGAAGATTCCGCACTTTTGGCAAATGAAAATATAGTAGCGATTATTCCGCACTTTTGGCGAGTGGCGCTTTCAAAACACTTCCAACTCCCAATTTGGTGTATTGGGTGAACGCGTATTATCTCCCTACAGTCCATACATTGGTAGGCTGTGCTGATCACCGCCGATGTTCGTTCATCCGGGAATATCACGTATGCCGTATGAATTACCACACCCACTACACGTCACCGACAATAATGCTAATGCGGCCGATCGCAGTACCGGGCGAGCGCCCAAAATTTGCACACATTATTCCCAGCCGGTGGTGGGCTCCCGGAACAGGTTGCGCGCGCCGGCCTGTCGGTCTGTGGACGTTGAACGGTGACGTGCTCAGTGATCCCGCCGGTGGTGGGCCCCGGACAGGTTGCGCGCGCCGCCTGTCGGTCTGTGGACGTTGAACGGTGACGTGCTCAGTGCATCGGGACGCGACCGGCTGGCAACACGAGCCACCGTGTGGCACGTGCCGAGCGTCCACTGGCAGAGGCACCGTCTGGCGGCCGCCGGCTGGCAACACGAGCCACCGTGTGGCACGTGCCGAGCGTCCACTGCGCAACTGTGAGGACAGCACACCGTACCACTGTGAGGACAGCGCACACCGTACCATGTGAAAACACTGCCGTACCATATGAGAACACTGCCGTACCATGTGAGCACACTGCCGTACCACGTGAAAACACTGCCATGCCATGTTGGGACAATAAGCCATGAGGGATCAGCACCGGAGCACGTAGAGGGTGCACAGCACTCCATGTGGGAATACATGGATCGCAGCATGTGCACCACGACATGACCGTAAGCATGCACGCCACATCATGTGAGAATACATGCCATGCTATGTCGAGACAGACGCAAACGATACGAGAACACGGAAGTCACACATAGACCATGCTGTAGAGTGTGAACCATAGGGTGTGTGTGAACCACAGGGTTGGTGGCGGTTATGGAGGCCACACACGCCGGCAGAGCCCCAGAACCACAGGGTGTGAAAACTACAGGGTGCGTGTTGACCACAGAGTGTGTAAGACCACATGGTATGTGCGGACCACAGGCTGTTCGCGGACTACAGACTGTGCCACTGTGCGTAGTGAGAGAGCTGGGGGCGGGGCGGAGAGTGGGCGGAGCCACTACTGGCGGGCTGCCAATCACCACGCCCACAGAGTAGCCGATGGACTTGTGAGGCTGGGAGTGGGGTAGGGGTGGGGTGGGGTGGTGTGGGGTTGGGTTGGATGGGGTAGGGGTGTTTGGCAAATCCACATCAATCGAGATGGATGCCTTTGGATGGATGTCATGGCCAAGCTAAAGAGCCGGGCCTAGTAGAGCTAGCGCAGCAGAAAATGCTAAAGCCAACAAGATTCAGATATCGCAAAGCGGGGCTGTTTTAGCAGCCATACCATGGCTGCTAAAACAACAAATGGTCAGATTGCTAGTCTGCCTCTGGCTGATTTCCCTGCCGTCAGAAAATTTATACAGATAGATGCTCTCTCACAAAATCAACTCATGCAATTAGTACATAGCATTTGGTAGCTTCAAGCCGCTAATAACGGGCAGCGAGCACCAACAGTTCCGGAGTTTATGCCACGAACCACCTGTAGTAGGGCCTCTGCAGCCATTCTTGACCAACCCAAGAAGTAAGCAGCGGAAGCCCGTCTGATATGGAAGGTGACACTTCTCTGCGTATGTGTGTGTGTGTGTGTGTGAGGGGGACTCTTTTGCTTGCCCTCTTGCTTGCTCCATAAGCAAGTGAGATTGTATCGAAGTGCATAAAATAATGCATGTATGGATTCTGAGAGATGCAACGTGTTATTGCAGTCACCTACACCGCTTTCCATGTAGGAGACGTATTCGACTCTGCTCCTAGCGATGCATTCATAATAGCCCAGTATTAAAGCGAAGGTTAGCATGTTATTAAGGTCACCCATTATTTTCCTAGTCTGCAACATCTACACGGGAGACTCCTTCAAGAACCGTCGTTTGCCGGTGTAGCTAGACTGCTGCCCTGTGGCACCAGCGTGCAGCGAGAGTCACTCAGACCACTGACGAGTGATGGGATGGGTCGTGGTGAAACGTGTTCGATCTGGCATCAGCCTTTGATCACACACTGGACACTTAGACCCCCATGCGATGCTAATTAATTGGAAGTTTAGCGTTTGGTCTCCATGTCTTATCAAGGCATGCCGATGTTGGCGGACATGCTCTGCTCGTTTCTGAGGCATCTGCGAAGTCCCAAGACGATTCCCAGATGTTGGATCGCTTTCCTTGAAACCGGGAATAATAGACCGTAGCGGCTGTTAACATCCCTCATCAGCCGAGTAGGACAGGGCGTCACGTTAATTAGTACGTCGCTCGCGGCACGACTCGGCGCGGCTGGTGCGGCCAGCTGCCCCGCAGAGTTTGAGCTATGCAAATGTTTGACGGTAGTATGCTGTTGCCGGTGACGAGCGGCCCACACCATCAGCACACACCCTCAGCTCACAACCTTAGCTCACACCATCAGCACACATCCTCGGCTCACAACCTCAGCACAAACCCTCAGCACACACCCTCAGCACACACCCTCAGCACACACCCTCAGCACACACCCTCAGTTCACGCCCTCAGTTCACACCCTCAGTTCACACCCTCAGTTCACACCCTCAGTTCACACCCTCAGTTCACACCCTCAGTTCACACCCTCAGTTCACACCCTCAGTTCACACCCTCAGTTCACACCCTCAGTTCACACCCTCAGCTCACACATTCAGTTCACACCTTCAGTTCGCGCCCTCAGTTCACGCCCTCAGTTCAAACCTTCAGTTCACACCCTCAGCTCACACCCTCAGTTCACGCCCTCAGTTCAAACCTTCAGTTCACACCCTCAGCTCACACCCTCAGCTCACACCCTCAGTTTACACCCTCAGTTTACACCCTCAGCTCACACCCTCAGTTCACACCCTCAGTTCACACCCTCAGTTTACACCCTCAGCCCACACCCTCAGTTCATACCCTCAGCCCATACCCTCAGTTCACACCCTCAGTTCACACCCTCAGTTCACAACCTCAGCCCACACCTTCAGCACACATCTTCAGCCCCTCAGTTTACACCCTCAGTTTACCCCTCAGCCGACACCCTCAGTTCATACCCTCAGCCCATGCCCTCAGTTCACACCCTCAGTTCACACCCTCAGTTCACAATCTCAGCCCACACCTTCAGCATACATCTTCAGCCCACACCCTCAGTTTACACCCTCAGTTTACACCCTCAGCCCACACCCTCAGTTCATACCATCAGCCCATACCCTCAGTTCACACCCTCAGCCCACACCCTCAGTTCATACCCTCAGCCCATGCCCTCAGTTCACGCCCTCAGTTCACACCCTCAGTTTACATCCTCGGCCCGCACCTGAGGTCTTAGAACCCCAGACCCCTAGTTTACACCCTGATGGATCACACAACGCATGGCCAAATTTGACCCGCTCGTTTATGCTTGACAGTAGCATTCGATCCATCTCTGTCTGCCTGCCTGTCTGTCTGTGTGTCTGTATGTCTGTATGTCTGTATGTATCTATGCTATGGTCTGTATGTCTGTATGTCTGCACGTCTATGTGTATAGTCTGTATGTCTGATGTGTTGCATGTATGTATGTATGTCTGTATGTCTGTCTGTATGTCTGTATGTCTGTATGTATGTCTGTATGTATGTCTGTATGTATGTCTGTATGTATGTCTGTATGTATGTCTGTATGCATGTCTGTATGTATGTCTGTATGTATGTCTGTATGTATGTATGTATGTATGTATGTATGTATGTATGTATGTCTGTATGTATGTATGTCTGTATGCATGTCTGTATTTATGGCTGTATGTATGTCTGTATGTATGCCTGTATGTATGTCTGTCTGTCTGTCTGTCTGTCTGTCTGTCTGTCTGTCTGTCTGTCTGTCTGTCTGTCTGTCTGTCTTTCTCTCCTTCTCTCTTTCTCTCTCTCTGCCTCCTGTGTCTGTCTTTGTCTATGTTCTCAGTCTCAGTCTCGCTCTCACATTTACTCCTGCATTCGCTCTCACTCTCGCATTCGCTCTCACTCTCGCATTCGCTCTCACTCTCGCATTTGCTCTCGCTCTCGCATTTACTCTCTCTTGTATTTGCTCTCGCTCCTGCATTTGCTCTCTCTTGCATTTGCTATCTCTCGCATTTGCTCTGCATTGCATTTGCTCTCCCTCTTTCTCTCTCTCTATTTGCACTCTCTTGCATTTGCGCTCTCTTGGATTTGCTTTCTCTCCCTCCCTGTTGCATTTTCTCCCTCCCCCATTCGCTCTCTCCCCCTCTCTCCCGCCTGAGAGGTCGATTAGCAAGCGTGCAAGCCCAGTACACGTCCATCATCGGTGCCAGATTCCATGCCGTTTGGATGCGAAGAGCACGGAGATTGAGCACTCGCTTGCCATTTGGTCGTGAAGGTGATCCATTTTGACGCCTGTCGTTTGATCGCTTGTCATTTGGTCGATCCATTGAATTTTGCGAGGAACTCAGCAGCTGAGGCAATAGGGCGTCGCCTGCCTCTCGCCCTGGCAGGAAGGGCGGGCATTGCGAGGAATTGAACCCCGTACCTTTGGCGTGCCGCGCCTGAGGCCTTCTGTAGCAGAGGTGCTTCGGGCTCACGGGATGGGAGAAGCCTGATGACTCGCGTGATTGAGCACTATGCAGTTGCGATGCGAAGCTAGATAGGAGGTTGTGACTCCCATCTAAACTCCTAAAAAGTTTAGACTTTGTGACTCCTATCTAAAAAGTAAGATTTCATCTTACTTTTTGTTTATTTATTTGTTTATTGGTTGGTTCACGACACACTTTATGCACATTCACGGCTAATGGCGCCGCCCACACTGTTTCGCCGGTGGGCCGCAGGATTGGGAAATGTCCTGAGTGGCGCTAGAGTCGAACCCGGGGCCTTTGGTACCCATAGCCCGACACCTCAACCATTCGGCCATCCCCGCCCCTCATCTTACTTTTTATTATTTTGATGTTCCTCTAGTATTTCTGTTTCTTACTTGCTGTTTGTCCGCCTCGCTCTACCTTGGCTGCTATTTCTGTCATGCTCTTCCTCCCCTCTGCTCCTTTACTTTCCTTCTTTCCTCCTTTTCCCTTGTCTCTCCTCCTTCTCCCCCTTTCTCGTTCCCTCCCCTCCTCTTCCGCTCCCTCTCCCCCAGCTACTCTCCCTCTCCCATCCCATTTTCCTTCATTTCCCTCTCCCACTCCCTCATTTTCCACCCCGCCCTCTCCTCTGTATTCCTTCATCTCCACCCCTTACTCCGCCACCCCTCTCAACACCCCGCTCTATCACCTCCAGGGACATGTCACTCTCGAGTCGGGCTGCAACGTGACGCCGCGTCGGCGGTGTTCTCGGGTCGCTCGTTTTCACCCCGCCCCCCACCCTGTGACCCCCGTGACCCGTCTGCGGGCGGCCACCGTTGCGATTGAGGCCGGCGCCAGACGCCAGACGTGCCTCGCCGCACCACTCGCAGCCAGAGAGCGGCCTGTAACGGCCGGCCGGCCGCCGACTGCTCTGCCGGCACGTTCTGAGCACGTCAGCACGATATTGCTCTGGAGGCAGGGGGGGGGACGGGCGGGGTGGGAGCCGGACAGACGATATTGCTCTGGAGGCTGGGGAGGGGACGGGCGGGGTGGGAGCTGGACAGACGATATTGCACTGGAGGAAGGGGAGGGGGCGGGCGGGGTGGGAGCCGGACAGAAGATATTGCTCTGGAGGCTGGGGAGGGGACGGGCGGGGTGGGAGCTGGACAGACGATATTGCACTGGAGGCAGGGAGGGGGCGGGTGGGGTGGGAGCCGGACACAAGATATTGCTCTGAAGGCTGGGGTGGGAGCTGGGCAAACGATATTGCACTGGAGGAAGGGGAGGGGAGGGCGGGGTGGGAGCTGGACAGACGATATTGCACTGGAGGAAGGGGAGGGGGCGGGTGGGGTGGGAGCTGGACAGACGGACCGGGCGATAAGTGAGGCGCCACTTGTCGGGTGGTTGGAGTAGAATCGAATGAAAAAACGTCAGTAAGTGATGCACATGACCTGGCCCTTGTCGTTGTAATCTGAATCGCATGCCTTGCGTAACTATCATGAATTGGCCTGATCGACACCAGATGCTCACTTCTGTGCCATTTAATAATACCTTTTTGACCTGGCTTGTTGTGAGCTGCAATGTATGTGTGAATGCGGTGCGTGTATGGTAAAAAAATACATCTCACATATTCAGTTTTCACTTCCGATTTCTGGGAGAATACGAAATTTCAGGTTCGTGCACTCCTGTGGCTTTGTTCAATTCAAGACGTTGCAATATCTGACCATTAGCAGCAAACAGCTTGCCACGACGAATAAGCTCCAAGGTGGATAGTTAGTCCGGAAGCGTATCAGAAGTGTCGAGAAACTCTGAATAAGACAGAGGGAAATGATCAGCTCCTGAGATTGATGTGGCACAATTATTTTTAGTAGGGTAGTGGACCAAAGTGAGAAGCACGTTTCTGCTGGAATAGACTTGCATTGCTTACTCATTGGTGCTATCTTCTTCACTATTTTCGTATTTTTCTATCTTAGCATAGAAAAGTGAGAATAAAACATCGCTTATGAAGGCACGATGTGATATACGAATTATTCTTCGTTGGATTCCATATATCCGTGAGGGGCCAATTTCAAGAACAATCCTTGCAATTAGCTTGTATTTTCAAAAGTCATGCAATTTTGACACCCTGGTTTGCAAGTTTAAAGTTGAAGGTTTACCTGGCACTTTTAGTTTGCGCTAGGTAGGAACTAAGTATGATCATTTGCAGACTGACAATACGTTTGGAATCTGAGTGGTCTAAATGTTTCACTCGAGTAAATATCTTCAAGTCACCCCAGCATTGCCAACGTGGCGTGGCAATGGTTAGATACGAATCGGGCAAAGTTTGCATCTAAGTTTCTCTACTATTTAGTAAGGCGATGGAATCACAATGACAGTGGAGTTCGTCAGAAGGCTAGAACCTGTTCGATGTATGCCACAATCCGGACTATCAGCAATGTCATGGGGAGGAATTGCTACTTTATTTCGGGAAGGAACTGAACTGCATAGACGAGAGACGTTCGACATCCTCTGACCATGCTTACCGTGCACTGTCACGACATCCTCGCCCACCCAGCTGACCCACATCAACGGCGGGTCACGAAAGTGGTCTGCTTCAGCATGGTTACGGCGGGAAGTGGTTTCCTGTGGTTAAGTGAACTGGGTTGAAGAAGCAGATAGTTTGTTTATAACTCAGGATATTATTGGCTTGGTGCTTCAGTACCTCTTCATAGGTATATTGAGTGCACATATTCAGCTCTATATTCAGTACCTTCTCTGCATAGGCTTCACCCAAATAGGTTCCTGTGGCTCTAGTTAAACTTCAACACATTATGGCTTTATGACTTTATTACATGGCGGGTATCACAGCTGACAGGCTTGGCTGATTCAGTGCATGCACTGAGCACGATTGACGGGGCATATCAGCTGCGCCAACCATCCACCACTCAGCACCAGCCAATCATGCTTCCTCCAGGGTGGCTGTGCAGCCTGATGTGTCATCACATCACCTACAGTGCTAATCATCACATCACCTACAGTGCTAATCATGCTTCATGAAGGGCGAACGAGTCGTCTGATGCGTCATCACATCATCTGGAATGTCGTCCAAGAAGCGCAACATCGTCAAATGAATCATCATCCTCATGCCAGCCGGCACGAAGCGGCGCGAGTGGTTGTCTCGTTCTTGGAGTTTCAGTGATAAATTGCTGATGATTGTTGTGACCCGGTGCTACTGCTGGGCGTACCACAAGCACGGGCGTGACTACGGCGAGGACCGGGAGGGACACGCTTCTGCCGAACTCCGTCAAATTTGACACTGCACGTGTGGCGTTCGATGAAAAATGACTCAAAACGTCCTCGTCCCCCCTACCTAAAGTTCATGACGACGCCCATGATCACAGCCAGGTCACGTGGCCACGATGCGATATTTGATTGGCGAGGACGCACAAAACAGCTTCATAACAGTGCCGCGCTCTGCCCGCGCGGCGATGTGTACGGGTGTCCTTGACAACCGATGTCTCTGGAAAATCCACTGGGCTTTCGCATGACACGAGCCACCCGAGCAGCATTGGTGCTGTCACCCTGTCCGCGCGCCACGACACGCCACGCCAGGCCAGGCCAGGCCAGGCCAGGCCAGGCCAGGCCACGCCAGGCCAGGCCAGGCCAGGCCAGGCCAGGCCAGGCCAGGCCAGGCCAGGCCACGCCAGGCCAGGCCAGGCCAGGCCAGGCCACGCCACGCCACGCCACGCCAGGCCAGGCCAGGCCAGGCCAGGCCAGGCCAGGCCACGCCACGCCACGCCACGCCACGCCAGGCCAGGCCAGGCCAGGCCAGGCCAGGCCAGGCCAGGCCACGCCACGCCAGGCCACGCCACGCCACGCCACGCCACGCCACGCCAGGCCAGGCCAGGCCAGTGCCAGGCTTTTATCACGCCGCGTGCATGGCCAGGCCACCGGTCGCGCAGCCTTGACGGGCTGGTCACGCCACGCGCACGCCACGCCACGCCACGGCCAGCGCCACCGGCCAGGCCATCTGCCCCGGCCTGTCCCCGAGCAGGTCGGCCGGCGCGGGCGCGGCTCCGGCCCGCTCCTGACGGCGGGGCGCCGCCGGCCCCGGGCCCGTCTGCACCCAGCCTGTCCCCGCGCAGGTCAGCCGGCGCGGGCGCGGCTCCGGCCCGCTCCGGCCGGGCGCCGCCGGCCCCGGCCCGTTTGCACCCGGCCTGTCCCCGTGCAGGTCAGCCGGCGGCGCGCGGCTCCGGCCCGGTCCGGACGGCGGGGCGCCTGCCGGCCCCGGCCCGTCTGCACCCGGCCTGTCCCCGCGCAGGTCAGCCGGCGCGGGCGCGGCTCCGGCCCGCTCCGGACGGCGGGGCGCCGCCGGCCCCGGCCCGTCTGCACCCGGCCTGTCCCCGAGCAGGTCAGCCGGCGCGGGCGCGGCTCCGGCCCGCTCCTGACGGCGGGGCGCCGCCGGCCCCGGCCCGTCTGCACCCGGCCTGTCCCCGCGCAGGTCGGCCGGCCGCTGACAACGGCTGCGGCGAACTGCGGGCGGACACTCGACCTGCGCGCGGTCAGCTGATTAATGCTGGGAGTAGAGGAGGGAGTAGTCTAGGGGTAAGTTACCCGTCTCATAATCGAAATATTATGGGTTCGAGTCGCACCTGCCGCTACTCTTCGCCCGCGGCCAATCGGTGTGAGAGATTGGCGACGCTACATGACTCAACAATCGATGTGTCGTAAAACCAACAGCCCACCAAGACTGGGAGTACTCCATTAACGCAGGAAATGCGACAACCATCACGGTGGTAGACACCGCGTATGGGAATAGGGTTGGGAATAGTGTTGACAATGACAAGGACAGGTGGCCTGAATTAAACGTCTGATTGGAGCGAACAATACAAACCCGATTTCGAACCCGTCTCAGACTTCAACAATTCAAGCCTTGATGGGCGCTAAATGACCTTGTAGCCGGCGCGCCCTTAAGCCCAAATAATCAATCAATCAATTCAAGCCTTGATTTTGTACTCACCATTATCTGTGTAAAATTGTTACATATACACTTACATTTACTCTCCGATGACCTTAAGCATTTCAATGATCGATATACCCATCCGCCAAATCATTTTTCAACTACCGACGCATCGGTCTGGCCAGGTTGTGGCCACCGCCGGCTCCAATTATCTCCCCGCAGATGACCCACCAAACGGTCAGGCCATCAGCCGCAGCGTCCTGTTGTACGCTTGCCACCTGGCCTGCATCCAATAAGCATTCCACAGCGCGCGCGGGAGTGAAGCAACTCCTTGCCGACAAATTATCTCCGAGTGCGTTCTGGTCGCGCGAGAGAGAGCGTCTCTGAACGGACCCCGCGGGAGAGTGGGAGCATGTCTCGGTGTGTGAGGCGGAGTACCGACTCGTGCGGTGGTTAGAGCGCCGGTTCAGTGAGCGATTGGCTGTGCGTCTGAGACTAGTAGCTGGAGCGGCATTTCCAAGTTGTGGGAAGAAGAACCAAGGAAAGCACAGGGAAATACCACATGTCACCAATGGATATGGAGTTTTGGTTCATCAAACTAACGTTTTGCGTACTCTACAGAAAACTATCGCTCGTATCAATGACTATTTAAAGGGCAATGCAGTATTTCCAAGGCTCACAAGTCATAGCAAGAGTTGTTCCTGCCTTCTCTGCGTGAGATGCGGCCGGGCGAAGAGCAGCCACATCTCTTCGTCCACAGCAACGCCAGCATCCACTGCTGCCGTGGTTCGGCGCTGGCTGGACGAGTATGCGAATGTGGTAAGCGTGGGCCGAATAGATGATATATTGCCAGTTCGCCATCTCGACATCTATACCTGTTTGTTAGCCCCGTGCAGTCCCCAAGGATGAAATATAGCGTACTCACACTTTTATCCCCTCCCCCAAAGAAACAGGGAGAACCATCGTTCGCACCAGTGACCATTTATTTAAAAGGAAATGCAGCATTTCAAAGGCAAACAAACCATGCCAAGAGCGAATATGCATCAGGTGAGCTGCCAATCCTGAGCAATCTGAACAGAATGCGCGGGGTGGTGGACCTCTGTAGTGCGGTAGTTAGAGAGTCTGTTCACTAAGCGACTGGTTGTGCGTCTGGTAATAATAGCGGGACCGGCATTTCGGAGTAGCGGGCAGTGGCATGTGCCAGGAACAGCACAGGGAAGTACCACATGCTACCAATGTATACAACACTTTGTGTACATTACGGAAAACCATCGCTCGCAGCAATGCTTATTTAAAGGGAAATGCAGCATTTTAAAGGCTCACAAGCTACGCCAAGAGTGAATGTGCGTTCGCTGAGCTGCCAGCCCTGAGTAACCCAGACAAAATACTCGTGGTGGTGGTCTGCTGTGCGTGCGATTGCACGCACCGTGTGGAGATTCGGGGCGTGTTGGCCGGTGTTGGTGTCGATGCGGCAATGTCGGCCCACGACCGGCACTCTCGCGCCGTCCCGGAGTTCCACATGTGTCGTCTGGAGTTCCATCTGAGTGGTCCGGAGTTCTGCCTAAGCGGTCTGGAGTTCCGTTTCTTGTGCTTTCTTGGTTCTCTGCACGCGCTAAAGGACGACATTACGGTTGATGATAACGAAAGCGCAGCTAATAATACTTAAAGACGCAGATGCAACTATTTGCACACATTGTAGCTGCCCATAGCATTTTCTGCGAATTTCAGCGATCCGTTGCAAATGGCATTGCACGAAATGCACGGCCAAGGTATGCCCTTTTGATTGGTGGAGTCTGTCCGACCTACCCACTCCGCGGGAGTGCTCGCGGCCTGCGCTGTTGTCGGCCGGTCCAGCAGCAGCTGGGTACCGCAAGTGCATCGGCTGGCCAGGCGACAGGCGGGAAGCTTCCCCGACAGGGGTGGTGCAGGTCACGTTAAGAGCGGGGGCCACCCGTCTACCTCAACCACCCGTCGACATCAAGCTTAACGACGAGCTTCCGTGCAACAGTCGGACGGGGAAAGTGAGCAAAACTGCCGGATGTGGGCGGACAGGGCGGCGGCGGGGGTGATGAATTTGCACCCAGTCTCCATCGGCGGAAGGTCGGCCTCGATGACATTAAGCACATGAGGCGGTTTTGCAACAGGCACTAGTGGGAAGTGTGATGGCCTCCTAGTGGCAGAGCCAGGCCCGTAACAATGACACTAATTTGACAGAGTTGGCAGTTCCTCGGTCTCCGACGCCGACCGGCGCGTGGCTCTCCTGTCTGCTGCTGGTGCTGCTACAGTGGCTGTCCTGTCTGCTGCTGGTGCTGCTACAGTGCTGTCCTGTCTGCTGCTGGTGCTGCTCGTCTTCTGCTGCTGGTCTCAGTGGCTGCCCCGTCTGCTGCTGGTGCTGCTACAGTGGCTGTCCTGTCTGCTGCTGGTGCTGCTACAGTAGCTGTCCTGTCTGCTGCTGGTGCTGCTACAGTGGCTGTCCTGTCTGCTGCTGGTGCTGCTACAGTGGCTGTCCTGTCTGCTACTGGTGCTGCTACAGTGGCTGTCCTGCCTGTTGCTGGCGCTGCTACAGTGGCTGTCCTGTCTGGTGCTGGTGCTTCTACAGTGGCTGTCCTGTCTGCTGCTGCTGCTACTACGGTGGCTGTCCTGTCTGGTGCTGCTCCTGCTGCTGCTACTGCTATTGCTGCTAATGCTGCTAAAGTGGCTGTCCTGTCTGCTGCTGCTGCTGCTGCTGCTGCTGCTACAGTGGCTGTCCTGTCTGCTGCTGCTGCTGCTGCTGCTGGCTGCTGTCTGCTGCTGTGCTGCCTGTCCTGTCTGCTGCTGCTGCTACAGTGGCTGTCCTGTCTGCTGTTGCTGCTGCTGCTACAGTGGCTGTCTTGTCTGCTGCTGTTGCTGCTGCTGCTGCTGCTGCTGCTACAGTGGCATCCTGTCTGCTGCTGCTGCTGCTACAGTGGCTGCCCTGTCTGCTGCTGCTGCTGCTGCTACAGTGGCTGTCCTGTCTGCTGCTGTTACAGTGGCTATCCCGTCTGCTGCTGCTGCTGCTGCTGTGCTTGCTGCTGCTAAGTGGCTGCTGCTATGCTCTGTCTGCTGCTACGCTACAGTGGCTATCCTGTCTGCTGCTGCTACAGTGGCTGTCCTGTCTGTTGCTGCTACAGTGGCTGTCCTGTTTGCTGCTGCTACAGTGGGTGGCCTGTCTGGTGCTGCTGCTGCTGCTGCTGCAGTGACTGTCTTGTCTGCTACAGCCACAGTGGCTGTCCTGTCTGCTGCTGCTGTTACAGTGACTATCCTGTCTGCTGTGCTGCTACAGTGGCTGTTGCTACGCTTTTGTCTGCTGCTGCTGGCTGCTGCTACTGTTACTGCTGCTAAAGTGGCTGTCCTGTCTGCTGCTGCTGCTGCTACAGTGGCTGTCTGTCTGCTGCTGCTACAGTGGCTGTCCTGTCTGTTGCTGCTGTTACAGTGGCTGTCCTGTCTGCTGCTGCTACAGTGGCTGTCCTGTCTGCTGCAGCTGCAGTGACTGTCCTGTCTGTTGCTGCTGTTACAGTGGCTGTCCTGTCTGCTGCTGCTGCTACAGTGGCTGTCCTGTCTGCTGCAGCTGCAGTGACTGTCCTGTCTGTTGCTGCTACAGTAGCTGTCCCGTCTGCTGCTGCTACAGTGACTGTCCTTTCTGTTGCTGCTGTTACAGTGACTGTCCTGTCTGTTGCTGCTGCTACAGTGACTGTCCTGTCTGCTGCTGCTACAGTGACTGTCCTGTCTGTTGCTGCTGCTACAGTGACTGTCCTGTCTGTTGCTGCTGTTGCAGTGGCTGTCCTGTCTGCTGCTGCTGCTACAGTAGCTGTCCTGTCTGCTGCTGCTACAGTGACTGCCCTTTCTGTTGCTGCTGCTACAGTGACAATCCTGTCTGCTGCTGCTGTTACAGTGACTGTCCTGTATGCTGCTGCTGCTGCTACAGTGGCTGGCCTGTCTGTTGCTGCTGCTACAGTGGCTGTCCTGTCTGCTGCTGCAGTGGCTGTCCTGTCTGCTGCAGCTGCAGTGACTGTCCTGTCTGTTGCTGCTGTTACAGTGGCTATCCTGTCTGTTGCTGCTGTTACAGTGGCTGGCCTGTCTGCTGCAGCTGCAGTGACTGTCCTGTCTATTGCTGCTGTTACAGTGACTGTTCTGTCTGTTGCTGCTGCTACAGTGTCTGTCCTGTCTGGTGCGGCTCACCATACCCCACACCGTGCACCACCCACTCCCACGTGCCGACGTTGGGCGGCTGACCGCCGCCGGGGACCCCCTGCCCACAGGCCCGGCGGCTTTAGATATCTCTATCAGAGCATGGCCATCACTGTGCCCAAGTGACGCCAATATTCGGAGAAGAGGTATGACGTCACTATTCTTTAGCCAGCCACCCGGAGTCGGCAAGTGCAGCGGCTGTCACATGTGCCCCGGTCGTGGTCGTAGGGCTGTCACATGTGCCCCGGTCGTGGTCGTAGGGCTGTCACATGTGCCCCGGCTGTCAATGTGCGGTTGTTACGTGTGCCGTGGTCGTGGTGGTGTGGCTGCCACATGTTCATGGCGGTGCGGCTGGGTCATCAGTGTCTCGGCACAACCAACTAGTCATGGTGCTGGTCTCACGGCAATGGTTATTCACATGTAGTCCCGCCGCTGGTCTACTGACCCAGTCGCAGCTGGGGTGTCGCGATGTGGCCCGAACACGGCTCGAAGCCGCTACGTCTGGGTGATTTATGCTCACGTACTGGTCGTGATGATGGTGCGACTGTGAGCTGTGGCATTTGCTGCCACTTGGACAGCAGTTGTCACTTTGCGCTTCAATTCATCATTTGTCAAGAGCTGGGAGCGGCCTCGGCACTTTGTTGAATCATGGTGATCGACGACCAGTCGTTCGTTCACCACCGCTACCAGCCTGATCACCGACCTGACCTCGAGCCCGATCATCAGCTTGACCACCAGCCTCATCACCAGCTTGACCACCAGCCCAACCACCAGTCTGACCAGCAGTCTCACCACCAGCCTGAACGCCGCATGTGTAACGACAAGGGGTTGTGGTTTTAACTCGTATCAAAAGTCATAACTGAAAGCAAGACCTCGATTGTCTGTTACGTCGTTTGCCTCCCATTTTTTTCTTTATTTATTACATGCCCTTCCGACGAAGATTTCACCTGTGATCGTGACTTGGTCTCCCAAGTGAATCAACGACCACGAACGTTTCTCTCATGGATCACACTGAACTACTCATCTTTTAAATACTCATGCGATCTTGGGAACAAAAAAAAACTCAGCGCAGCCGGCTCCTATACCGTTATCACCACCAGATATGCGGCACAAATGGAGGCCGTGTCCACGGTCCCATGGCGTGACCAGTAGCGTTTTCAGTGGTGGCTCCCAGTAGCGTTTTCAGTGGTGGCTCCCAGTAGCGTTTTCAGTGGTGGCTTCCAGTAGCGTTTTCAGTGGTGGCTCCCAGTAGCGTTTTCAGTGGTAGCTTGCAGTAGCATTTTCAGTAGTGGCTTCCAGTAGCGTTTTCAGTCGTGGCTTCCAGTAGCGTTTTCAGTAGTGGCTTCCAGTAGCGTTTTCAGTAGTGGCTTCCAGTAGCGTTTTCAGTGGTGGCTCCCAGTAGCGTTTTCAGTGGTGGCTTCCAGTAGCGTTTTCAGTGGTGGCTTCCAGTAGCGTTTTCAGTAGTGGCTTCCAGTAGCGTTTTCAGTGGTGGCTTCCAGTAGCGTTTTCAGTGGTGGCTTCGAGTGGCGGCGTCGCCGCAGGCGGTCCGGCAGGTCGGCGTTCAGATGCAAGTGACCATGACTGGTCGGGACCGGCCGGCGGCAGGTCAGCGCCAGGGTGGAGCCTCCTCTGCTTTTGGTGGTGCCTGGACCCCAACATCTTTGCCCCGGCCCCACCAACTTTTTGCTCTCTTGACATGTGACCCAACATTGTGCATGGGGCCCCAACATAGTACATGGAACCTTGCCATAGTGTACGTGGGAGTACATGGAAGTACATGGGATCCGTAGTCCCACCAATCGTATTAATAGCACTCCATGCATTTGTTTCCATAGATAATTTTCGAAATTCTCCACCCATGGATCGGGACGCATTTGTGCATCTGAGCCATGGAGCTTGCGGAGTTCCCGTGAGCCCAAATAACTTCCACTGCAATCACTGCAATGTAATTATCTATCTATCTATATATATATATATATATATATATATATATATATATATATATATATATATATATGTATATACACCTTGTGTTTCATGTACCTACGTCACCAAACCTGAGCTGTGGGAAGCATGTCAGCTTGGGAACTCTGCCAGAACAAAAATTACGTCTAATGTGCATGAAGATATATTGTATTGTATTTTCCATACACGGTCATGCTCTTCTTTAAATATTCTGGGGAGGAAACGTAACTAAGCGTGGCCTTGAGATGTCAACTTAAAGCACTAATATCAGTGTATGGCTATCCGATATGATAATAGTTCCACTCTTTCTTGCATACATCCCTGGTGAATGCGAATGACTCATCGTCGCTCCAAGTTCAAGACCTTCCCCACAAGCTAATGATACAACAATTTAAAGAGGAACATCCTCCCTTGCTGGACAATTTTGAGAAGATGGGGCTTTCGGATCTGTCCGAGAAAAGTTGGTTTGCAACATTGGGCAGTGGGCAGAGGGTGGATCCTTGGCTTTGAAGTTGGACATCAGGATACGCTGCCGCTGGCAAAACGTCCAAACAGGGTCAGTGACATGTTTGGCGAGGTGCTGTCTCCCTTGCTCTTCCCTTCGTTTCTACGTCTCCATCGCACATCTTACTGGGCAGCCAGGGGAGGACGTGATGGAAAGGATTTCACGTGCAGTTCTGTGGATGGATATTTGATTTGATTATCCAATGAGTGTCACATAAACATCACACTGGGCGTCTTCTCCCATGCGAACCGGCCCGTAATTCGAAGATGCTTTTGTGTTAACTTGCCAAGTGTTGGCCGTGACATCCAATCCTAAATTAGTAAAAGTTATCGCGCAAGATAATGCATATGAGATGATATAGTTACAACCAGTTGCAGAGCAATAGGGCGCCATTCCATGTTCATAATTAATGATACTTACTGGTGTGCCTACTTGTGCTCTAGCCGCTTACGACCATTAAGCATGCAAAGCGTCTGTTTATTTCTGCAGCAACGTTGGCTTGAGGTACGATGTGCCTGGTTGCATGATCTGTCGTAGTTTTACGATGCAGCTATACTCAGGTAATTACTGGAGACCTTAAACATGGGCGCAGCCTTCCATGTCGATTCAGATTGATTGGTTGGACGATGTTCGCTGCCCCGGCAGTGTTACCAGCTGACGCTCATACATGCCCGTGCTCCACCTCTCATCATTGACGTACACAACACCATGTTCTCTGAACCGGAAAACCTGCCGAATATCGCATTGCGCGATACAAGAATACGATGCTGGTTATAGTGCAGCTGGCCAATGTCAAACTTGGACGCACTTTCTGGTTGGGTTTGCAGATCTGTCCGGACGATGGATCAGACGAGCAGGAGAGCGAGCTGGACCTCAGAGTAGATTCTCGTCTTTAGACCGGTGCCAACTAACACATAGCCGCACCATGCGTCAGATGTAGATCGGGTCGGTCTAACCCGGGGAAATACAGCCACCTGTGAGTTGATGTAATTATGGAAGGCCTCGTGAGGCTAGCGCATATAAAATACAGTGCGATACATTTATTCCAGGAAGAAATTGTTGCATTTGCGACATTGATGTAAATGTGTTCACTAGGCATGGAATGACTAAAGTGCAACAAAGAGTATTCGAATTCATTGATTATTTTTTTGCCGACATAGATCCAAAATGGACGGACTACAATTTCTTTTTTTAAAGAGAGAAAGCCGGAGGGGGAGCGAAGGGAATAGGTAGAGGAGACGGAATAGGTCCCGGACCGGTGAAGAGAGCCTCGTGTCACGGAGAGTGTCCTCAGGAAGATTTTGCCAATGCAGTCGATGTACCCGAAAGACCAAATAACTAACTAACTCAAGAAGATGTTGAGGACCCTTGGTTGAGCTAATGTGAATGGCTTCTAGATCGACGGTAGGGGCCCCGGACAGTTGGAAGGGCCCGGACTAACGGAAAGGGTCCGGGCCAACAGGAAGGGCCCCTGTACTGTAAACGGAACCCGATCCGAAGAATTGGCCTCTGACCTGGTGGATAGGGCCAAATCGTTTGAAAATGGGCCTCCAGCTTGCCGATAAAGACCCTGGGTCGTCAAAGAGGGCCACTGAGAAGACGGAGGATGCTCCTAGTTGTTGGAGAGGACCTCCGACCGTTAGAAAGGGTCCTTGGACCAACGAATGGGGCCTGAGCCGTACAAGGGTCTCTGGTCTGAGAGAGATAATCCAATCTGTTGAAAGAGGACCTCCGGCCTGACAGAGGAGGCCCTGAATCTCTACGGAAGGCCCCTGCGCCGAAGGAGAGGAGCCCAAGCCGCGGGAGGAGCCAGGGCTGTCGGAGAGGGCCCAGAGCCGGTATGGATGGCCCCTAGGCCAATGGGGCCGAAACCGCACAAGGGCCACCGGGGGAGTGCTAGAAGAGACCCAAGCTTTTGAGGAGGGAACTCCGGCCGGACGGAGGGTGTCCTCAGCCGTGAAAGAGGACCCATGAGCCGACATACAGAAGGGACCCAGGACCAGCCGCGCAGAGAGCCACTCCATCGGCTTTGGCTTCGGCTCACGTTGATGGAAAGGGGCTCGGAGCTGACAGCGGGCTTCAGGCTGAGAAAGAGACATCCGAGTTACGGAGACGAGCCGGGTCAAAGCGGAGGTTTCCCGGTGTTACGTAAATGGACTCTAAGCCCACGGAGGGCCTGGGCTGCTAACAAGCAGTGGCGTTTTCAAGGGGTGAAGGGCACCCGCGCCTGGAGAGGCGACCGACCGACCCGATGGGCTCTAAAGGCGACCGACCTGAAAGACAGAAATATAACGAATAAAATTTCAATGCACCAGACACCTTGGATGGAAATGACCCTTGAGACGTAAAGGTGTCCTCCACGAGGGTTGACAAGGACAGTGAAGACAAGAGAAGGCAGACTGGAGAGCTGGAGTGTCCATGTCGGCTAGAAAGAGCAGTCTTAGGGGGTATGGGACCTTAACCCGCGCCGTCTTTCCGGTCAAATCCTCACACCCCGTCTCGGGGGGTTGAAGACCTCCTCTAAAATCCAAACTAAGCATCGCACGAAAACGAAAGAGGTGTCATCGGAAAGCGCTCGACGAGTAGGGTCCGGATCCACCATCCATAACAATTTCCCCCAAACGTGACGTCACCAGGGGGATAGATTTTCACGACTTTTCACGACTTAAATTATGTTTTTGACTCTGGGGAGTTCATTTTGGGGGATATATGAAAAACAAAATGTATGTGGAATGAGGAAAGGACAGCGAAAGCGACAAAGGCTATAATTTTTGCCCTCCCCGAAATAAAATTTTTATTTTTATTTTTGAAATTGGAAAATTTTGACTTTTGAAGCTTTCTTTAATTTTCCTCTTCCAATGGGTAGAGCAGACCGAAAAACGTTGTTGGAAGTCAACTTGCCCTAATAATAATGCTTACTTTAGCCAGAATCCTGTATTTGAACTGCAATTTGGCAACTACGCAAAATTTATATGTAGTGAAAAACGAAAAAAATGAAAAATCCCACTCGTACGTTTTGTTGCATCCTAAAGATAAGCAAACGCTGAAAGTTTCATCAAAATATCTATCCATTGCAGTGTGACGACTGGTTGAACGTTTTTTGGAGGTGACCTCACTTGACCTTGACTAACTCGTTGACCCTAGATGACCTGACCTAAAATTTTTGAATCAGCATGTCAAATTTATGTGGGAAAAGGTATGCCAAATTTGGCGCGCTGCCGCGCGCCGTTCGTCCGCAATCCGCGAAAAACCTGAGGGGGGGGGGGCGGTTGAAGACCCCCGAGACAGGACGGGTTAACAGCTCATGAATAAACAGGACCTGAGGACCAGAGAAGGCTGGAATGGTCTTGGGTTTGAAAGGACCCATGCTGTCACTAGCCGTGCTAAAGACTGCTAGTGACGGCCCATCTCAGATCTGAAATACCCTCGAGATGACAGCTAAATAGGAATATAAGACTGTGATGGCTACTAAAAGCAGGAGAAAGCCCGTAGGGAGGAAAAAGGATCTCGTGAGTCACAGAGGACTGGACTGGGATTCTTCTGAGGTTGAGAGTGGCCCTTAATGGACGAGCAAGGTCTCATGAGAAGCAAAAACCCCTTTTGACCGGCGATTGATGTGAAGAATGCAGAGGGCCGGCATCAGAGCTGGAATGTTCATGAAACCACAAGAACTGTCGACAACTAGGAAGGGTTCCTAGCAGTTTGAAAGGGCCTTTGCGGACTTACAGCTCTCTGAGAGCTAAAGCGAGTCCCTAAGGCTAAGGGTGGTTGTGAGGAATACTGAGGGCCAGCGTTAGAGCTAGAAAACTCTTGAAGCTAGAAAGAGCTTCAAGGACTGGGAATGACCCCTAATAACTGGCGAGGACACCTGACGATTGAAATGGGATGCCTAAGAGGCTCGGAAGGGGACCCTATTGGAAGAACATAACCCCCTGAGAGACAGCGATGGTTGTAGGAAATACTGAGGGCCAGTTTCAGAGCTGAAATGTCTTCGCTAGCCCAAAGGACTTTCGAGGATTGGGTTTCCCCGAGAGCTAGAGCGGGACGGACTATGATGCTCCTGAAGCTTGGGAGGAACTACGAGGGATGAACAAAGCCACCAGGAAGAACAAAGCCACCATAAGTGCTCATGAGAGTTCCGAGAGCTGGCGATGTTTGCTAGAGGTGGTGAGGCCTGTTTCTGAGCTGCAGGATCCCCTGAAAGCTAGCCAGGTTTGTCGAGGACTCGGAATAGCTCATGCAAGATTGAGAGGGATTCTGACGGATGAATCGGTCCCCTGAGAGTCAGAGAGAACTGAACTGGAACGCTCCTGAGGTTTGGGGTGGGCACCTGAGGGATTGAGTCCCCATGGGAGCCAAAATAGTCCTTGAGAATTTGCAATTGGCGCGAGGAATACTCAGAGATAAGATAATCTGGAGAGTCATAACTGGTGCCAAGGACTGTGAAGTTCACCCACCTCCACCTCAGTGGCGGTGGCGGCCCCTGTAGCCACAGCCGCTCTAACAACCACAGCCGTCCTGGCGGTGATGACCGCCCAACGGCCACAGCTGTCCCAGCGGCCTGGTCACAGCTGCTCCAGCAGCTACGGTCACTCCGGTCATGGCGAAAAAGATAGTCCAGCGATATGCGTGATGACGGCCGCCCCAGCGGTGCCAGTTACTCCGCCTTGGACCCGGGTGACACCGGTTGAACAAAGACAAAGAAATTACTAATTTTCAGGATGTTTTATGCTAGGCATAGTTGGTCAGGCATGCTGCTAGTCTTTCCCTGTTCCAAAATCTTAGACTTTTTCCCACACCTCATTTTGTGAAAGCTGAAAAGGAATTGACAAGGTGCAACAATGTTGTCCCTATTGAGCTATATCTGAAAGTAGAGGATAGCAGAAGGAGAGCAATTGCGTCCATGAAAATGGTCATTCGTGCTTCTATTCTAGCTAAGAAAATTCGTGCCTTCATTAGACACGTGTTAATATCACTGTATTTTCTTGATAGGTTTTCTTTTCGTGGCTGTTGTCGACAGCTAAATGGTTTGGTTTCTACCTGGTCTTTATCGGACTGTTGGACCTTGATGGCAGGTCTCGCATTAGGCACGCCAGCGTTGAGTGCCTTACTTTCCTACTTATCAAACCATCTTTTCCGAGTATAACATGCAATGTAAATGTAGGGCCCTTCGACAATAAAGAAACCGAAATCTGAGGAGTATCGCAAAAGTGTGGGAGGGTGTGATGGGGGCCCTCGGTAGGTACCATCTTCAGATGTTCACCTTCCTTGGACCAAATCCTGGCTACGCCATTTGATTAGTGCAGCGTGATCAGGACCAAGTGGAAGAAGGGATCTAGACCAGCTGAAGGCAGATATGCTTTAATAGATAGTGACGTAGACACATAACTATTCCTTCTTCGCCGATCAGGGTGCGCGCCTTGTATAAAATCAATGCTGGGGTGTGTAGTTGGGATCTTTCTTTTGTACGCGTCAGCTGCTTCGGCCATACGTCGCCGATAACTAATGTGTTGGTGGAAGCACTTCAGGACATAAAACGAGACGCGTAGAACAGGACTGACCGACAATACGAGTAAAATACAGAACCAATCAGGACCATCGGACGCATTGGAGATGGTGTTAAAAAAAATGTGACAAGTCATTTGGTCTAAGCCATGTCAGTTGTGTTCTGAACAAAAACGTTGAAAGGCACAGTTCATAATACTGCACCGGAGTGAGGCGAATGCTAGCCAACGTCTGCCCACCCTACGAACTGCCGGTGAAACATGCACGACAGGCACTTTGATGATGTTGAGGAATCTTGAAACATCCGAGATATTCACGTTGGAGAGTTCGCCTAATATGTCGGGAATACCACATGGCTTAACATATTTCCGTCGGATCGAATTAAGATTTGTACATGAAATAAGTTTATGTTCAGCCGTTCATGCAGCCCGGGCACGGCACGAGAGCGACCGTGCACCGCTCTCGGTCTTTCACTGTACAAATGACTGAATTTGATGTGTGACCCGATATTCACTCTACACATTGCCATCTCCTCTCTTCTATTTTTCCGAGCCGCGGACTGCCAGCATCCCACATGAATTGTAATTTGTTTTAGAATACACGGTTTCTCTGAAGACTACTGATGCTGCCATTCATCAACGAAATTCATGCTGGTGAAATCACAAGGAGTGTACCATGGAACGTTCCACGATTCAACTACAGAAGTAGATACCTTGCAGGTATGAGATGCAAGGTAGGAATTTTGACCAGGGAATCAAATTGAGCTATCTAAGCTGGCCGCATATGTATGGTGGAGGCAATTTGTCATCTTCCGACACCGAACAATGTGGTGTGATTCATATGTGACGAATAAGGCTTTCGAAGAGTCCGCCAGTATTGAGCTCAGTACTTTGGTCAGGATATTCACCTTTAATAACGTAGTAGGGGATCTCCCACCCGCTTCATATTAACAAGGCTAATGAGCGTTGGACAACACTCGGTATTTACTGCTCCTGGCGCCACTCAGTATTTACTCGCCAGACATTTACTCCGAGTACCAACTCTCAGGGCGGAGGGGCAGGCGGTAAATTGGCCCTTTTCCTACCCTTGGATACGCCACTGATTGCTGAGGGATAATACTTGGCTCGAGTCATTTGTGCATATTGCCAACTTACCAATCATATTGCTGCTTCCGTCATCACCAGAACTCAATACGTATTCCAGTGTGCCCTGTGTTCGTCTCCGTATTGTACTACTGTGTTTTTTATTCTTAGAACATTGCAATGAGACAGGCAACTGTGAGGGTGGTCGATGAGGGGGGGGGGCGGCTGAGTGATAGGAGCTGAAGTATTACTGCGTGGGGCCGTGAGCGCTGCAGAGTGATTGTGAGCGCCGTCGGCCGTGACATGTGAAGCCCACAGCTGTGCATCCTCGCTCAGACATGGAGCTGGCGCACGGCGACTCCGCTGTCTTTACACCGCATGCAGTTCCTCTCCTCGGTGACGTCTGCCCCCGAGTCGGCTCATGGCCGCTACTGACCTCAGCGCTGATCATCTTCAGAACGGCCCGGCACGCACTCCCCCTCCCTTAACCACCACAAACACGCTGGAGGCCAGCGCGTTCCACAGTTGTGACCAGTTCTGTTGGGTGCCGACGCCATCGGCCAGTACCAGGTTGGTTGGTTGGTTATTGGTTTTACGACACATACCTTAGTCATGCAGCGTTGCCAATCTCTCCGCCGATTGATCGCGGGCAAGGGAACCCACAACCTTCGATTGTGAGACGAGCACCCCCCCACTACTCGTCCCCTGCCAGTACCAATTAGTGGCGCCGTCTGGTCGGAGCCGACGCGACGGCGCAGCCGCGGCCAGCCGGCAGACCACCTCTGAGGCGCTGCTGACCTTTCGCTGACTCTTCGCTGGCACGTCGCCAACCTTACGCCGCCGGTGGTCGCTGTTTTCACTCTTTCCACGCCGGTCTCCGCTCTCCGTCGCGGTCCGACATCGGCTGCCAATGCTAATGCGGCCGCTGCGAAGGTAGCGCGCTCGGTCTTTTGCGGCGCTCGCGGCGCGCCCGTGACCAGCGGTGTATGTGGAGTGGCGCGCGCGTCTCCGTCATTGGCGGAGAAAGAAGCGCGCTTGACGAGGTGACCGGCCGGCGCGACTGCTGGCCGACCCAGTTGCAGTTTGGCATCATTGGTATGCAGAGATCTAATCAGCAGAGGTCTAAATGCTGCCAACAACGGCTCATGAGTCACACTTGGACGGTACGTCGGCCTTGAAGCCGGCTCAGGAAGGGCGACGGCAATAAGTGGATGGTGTTGCCAGCAGCCAGTTCGACTCAGTGGACTCCCTGAATCAGAGGCTGTTAATTTGAGGCCGCGAACAACGGCGCGATCAAGCCGTCTCGGATGGACTGGTGGGTGACGTAGAATAATATTTGCATACTAAAAGCTATATGTTACAATCTTGATAAACCAGCTAGCACCGCTTAGTTGTAGCTTCCGCATGCATTATCAACAAAAAGTCAGCAACTTGTTTGGTAACTAAATCCAGCGACAAATTCTTTCGGCAGTCATCTGTGGCGTTCTCGATAAATATTTTCGACGGATTTGTTGATAGTGATCTGAAGCGAAACTTGTGTGAAATGACGCCGAAAACTGGGTCATGAAGTCTGAAAGAGCCAACGTTATTGCAGTTGGTGATGCTCGGACAGTGTTGCATTGTTTCGAGACGATATGAACGAGGGCTGTCTACAAAGGTCGGAAGGGTAAGCATTGCTCACCCCACGTAGAAGCAGTGCCATATTCAGCAGATATTTTGTGATGAAAATGACTTCACAAATATATGCAAAATGTACAAATTCCTGGCGCAAATGCTTTTTGCTTCACCTGAGCACTTGTACTCTGGAAATCACCAATGGCCTGGACAATTTCAAACTTTGATGAATCGGAGAAGCTAGTTTAGGTGTCGCCGGGAATTTATCTGGATCATGCCAGCAGGGGGGGTTACAGATTTCAGGACCACCACATATTTCGCCACAATGGATGGGTTCCATCGCAGGAACATCATCATGAATTTGCATGGAATGAGTGGTGACAGTACCGATCCGGGGCTGCTTCCAATATGCTGTGGCGCGGAGGTTGGAGGTTAAAGCTAGTTGGAAGTTAATATTATGCTAAGTTCACGGGTGACCAGTGAGGGGACAGCGGGGGCGTTAAAATATGCCTTGGATTACTTTGGGCACTACCACATTGCCAACTAATCTTTGCAATATGAAACTTGACATCTTAATCGAGTATCGCATTTCAGTGTACCTCGCCCAAGTTTCCCATGATTCAACAATGGTAAACACATGCGACTAAGCAGTGACCTTCCCCATGCTCCCATGGGAATCCTACCACACCCTAGCTCAGTGATTCTTAACCTCTTCCCGTTTGCATCCCTTTCAAATTACGAGCCATTCCTCACAATCCCTGTCAGAATTGATGTACACCAATATTTACTTCACGCGTATTGACAACAAAACCATCACGTGCTAAAAATATTTAGTGACAACGGAGAACGAAATTGTGCAGCGCAAAAACCCAGATTACTTTAATATTCGGAAACACTTCAAATTAGCATGACATTTGCCTGCACAGTGCATGAATAGAGTGCAGAAAATAAACGTTCCATATGAATGACAGGTAAATGGTTGTTGGCATAACTACCAAGGTATTCGTGCATTATGCCCGGGTTTAAAACTGTGTGTGAGTGTGTGTATGTGTGT